>JACCIC010000006.1:4012500-5212500 GCA_018907035.1 Sycobia sp. Sy_11 | reverse complement strand
TTACTTTAATTTTTCCATGCAGAACATTGCGCAAACGATTAGCAAATGAGTCACACGTTTCCTTAGAAAAGCCATTGTGCAAAACTTCGTGAAATCTATTATACACTTATAACTCGTAAAAAATCTTCCTAATTTCTCAGTTAAGCCTCTTTACATTATTATGCATATTAACCTGGGGGAGGGGATGGGCGCGTATACGTGTGGTGAGCAGAATCGTGTGTGCAAACTGCATTAGGTGGGCGACCAAAAAAGATCCATTACTCCGCGCGGATTTAACCCTCAACGTACTAAATCGCAATCCTATTCACGGCGACCCCGAGAACAAGAAAGTTGGAAAGAGGATTGAGAGCCGCATCGGTTTGGTCAGGATTAAATGAAATGAGAAAATCTAAATAATTCGGTTTTTTAACTCATATAGCGTATTGCGTCTTAGTAAATTCCAATAGTTTTTTAATTGAAAATAGAAATTTTCACGTAGGTTATGAAACTTTTCTACAAATCGAAGCAACGTAAAACAATGCTAATTAATATAGAATAATTTATCGAACCAACGACTGTTTTATAGCGAGGTAGCATATACTAATTTCTGATTCTTTATATTTAAAGTGAAGAAAAAAAGAAACGTAAAATTCAACTTCTTCAATACTTTAAACAAATTATCGGATGAGGAAAAGTAATTAAAATTAAGATATTAATAACGACTACTCTACTGTGTCATATAATAAGAACTACTTTTAATTATACTTTCACCAATCGCTCATGCAGTACCATCTGATTATTTCTTTTGCTCGTTTCTTTCGAGATGAAGGGTTTCAAATCTGCAGAGTCTTTTGTGTAATTTTTCTCTTTCTCCTGCTACCCTTTTCTATATCTCTTTCACTACACTTTTCTTTTTCTCTTGTTCTGCTCTCTGCTCACATTCTGATAAGTTCTTTTTCTTTCCCCAATATGTAAGATATTTCTTTTTTTCCTATTTCACAAATTACATGTGTTTATCTTATATAGAAAATTAAGTAACTACAGTTTATCATCAAATTACAACAGGGAGTTAATCATGCCAATGCAATTAAATAATACTTAATAAATCTAAAAAAACTACTAGATGAAACTAGTAGTAATGGTAGCAAGTTCATAATATAAATTATCATATATATATATATATATATATATATATATATATATATATATATATATATGCTAGCATTTATTTAATTCAGTGAATGAAATCCGGATCAATTGAGTAATAATCCTGGAAATCTACAAGTTTCAAAATAGAATGCAAATCAATATTTGTAACAATAATAGAATTCCCACTGATCATCTTATGTACATTAGAAGAATTGTTATAATACTTAAATTTTCTTAATAAAAAATATGTTTATGAAAAATAAAATATCAAACAAATTTTAGATTCATGAACAAAGATATAAACATACAATTAATTAAATTTTATAATATGAAACAACGCATGAAAATTATTTATATACGATTCAGATTTCCAGTAGAAGAGGATGAAGTAATTTATAAATTCATACTGTAATATCGAAGGATATATAAAAGAGAATTTCAGCTTTGTAATAATTTTTATTTAACTATAGATTTTTTTTCAAAAGGAATACTAAAATATTCAAAGTTTTGAAGATAAACACGAGATATTAAAATTAATTTAGTTATGCTGACACAGAAACTTTATACAGAAAATATATACAGAGCGCATTTTAATGCTACGAAAATAATTTTTCCCGATTCTTTTATTTTTAAAAATCTTCTTTACACTCTTGTCTTTAATAAAGATTTTGCAATATCTGCAACGGTCCGTCCTATTCAGACGTGAACCATTATAATTATTCAAAGCGGCAACCTCTTTAGCCGCGTGTACATTGTCTACATTTCAGCGAGATGTCTGGCCGAGTATACATGTGCAGCTTAAGCATTCTCTTTGCAATTTTGAGAACGCACAATGTGGGATCTGACCATCATCAGCCACGGGAACGAGAGAAAGAGGAAAGAGTGAGAAGCGGGTAGTGCGGTGTGGGCGGGTGAGCGGAGCGGGGGGAGGGGCGGGGATGGAGCCAGAACAGCGAACGCGCAAACAGTTAGACGAATGGAATTCAAGTCCCGGCAATTGGCCCCGCTCGTCGTTTCATTTACTGAACAATGTTCCAGCGCTATATAATCCCGGAAATCACACTTTAGTTCACACCATCGGCCATAACAATTCGAACAATCACGAACGATTCTTTTGTGGACGCGGGCGAAACGTCGACACCTGCGGCGGCGCAACGGCTCGCACGAAAAATTCGTTCATGTCGCGCCGGATATAGTACATTTCACTCGACCATTTTTTCTCGACTTTTACACTTTTCGCTGCCCCGCCCCTAGCCCCCGTCGCCAGCCCGCCCCCTTCCACCCTCAACCCGTATTTTAAACCCGATAATGTCTAAAGCCACATAAATCGAAGTTCAATTTGATGAAAAAGCTCGGGCACGAAAACTGACTGTTCTTAATTTTATCCAGTAAAGAGGAACGCAATTTTGTTTAATTTATCAATTCAGCAGTTTTCAGAAAAGTCTAGTCTAGATAAGAATATTAAGCTCAATCGCGTAATTTTTCCTTTTCATTTTTCCAGAGATAGTCACCAACTGTGAAATGTGTTTTAACTCGATATACTCCTATACTTACTGAAAGAGATTATGAAATTTGATGTTTTATAATACGCTGAAACATTATTCATATT
The DNA here is from genome assembly GCA_018907035.1 of Sycobia sp. Sy_11. Taxonomy (NCBI): domain Eukaryota; kingdom Metazoa; phylum Arthropoda; class Insecta; order Hymenoptera; family Epichrysomallidae; genus Sycobia; species Sycobia sp. Sy_11. Next base: position 5,209,763 of record JACCIC010000006.1, on the reverse strand, counting down.
TTCTTATAAGCTAACAAGAAATTGTTATTTAATTCGAACTTTTATTTAATAATATGGACATCAAAATAACTACTAAAACTATAATTAAATTAATTTCTTTACATGAAAAACTCATGTTTAATAACACGTATAATATCAGTATATTGTACTGATAAATTGTAAATATTATTTTAAAATTTTGAATTGAACCAAATCAGTTTTTTAAGATTTACATTTTAAAAACACTTTGTTATCAATATCTCACAATTACAAATAGTAGTGTTTGGACATTACATTATAGCTTGAACTTCGATTTTAAGGTTGTACGAAAATAAAATATATTTTACCAAATAGAATATCATATTTTAATCCTGGAAACAACGGAATATTTGTTAGTATATATTATACACTCTAAAATACACCACCTTTAACTAATCTATTGCTGACTGATATTTTAAAATTATGTTTCTTTAGACACAGAATAGAAGATCGATAGAAATATTTATTAATTTGATTAATTCCATACCGCTACAAAACATAAATTATGAAAGTTTAAAATCTTATGCATATATGTGTTAAATATTCAGTATACGTTCGTATATATTCAAGTTTTTCTTAATCCTAAAACGATTTGTAAAAAGTTTTATGAAAAATAAGTCCTCGTTTATTTAAACTAATGCGCAGATTTATAATTGAACGTCTTATATGATCAGTACCGTAAGCATGGCTTAAATATTTTAGCTTAATTTTGATACTTTAAGAAATGAAAATTTCATAAAGGATAGTATTTTTTCAAAATTTTTGAAAGTTATGATCTTTAAATCATGCTTGACCTCCAAAAATTTTAATAAAAAGGATTGAAAAAGTTCTATTTCTCACTCCATTAACTATAAAATTGAAATTTAGTTACAGAAATGAAAACTTCATTACTTACATGTGACAGCAGATATAAAAAATACAAAAAACATAATTGTACTAAAATTATATAATACCTATAGTACATAAATAATTATTGAACATTAAAAAATAAAAAAAAATTTCATAAAGTTTAAAGCAAATATTTATATTAACGTAATGTTTATAGAACTTATATTAAGTACATAAAAAAACAACAGTAAAAATTGAACAATTTGCACGTAATAAAGTGAATGTGAGATCTAAAAATGCAAATGGCCTAATTTAATTAATACATTCAAAAAAATTAAATAACCAAAAGTTTTCGAAAAACACTAAATCAGTAATAAACTCTAATACAACAAATAACAGTGACACCATTTATTTAAAATATAACTTTAGCTGGCGAGATTATATATCAGAAATAAGATTTTTGTTTAAGAGCATAAGAAAGATGAATTGAATAAATTGAAGAATGCAAGCAGAATAGTTTTATATTTTTATATTTGCTTAAGTGATATATAAACTAGGTTAATATACGCTTCATTCGCTTACACTTCTATATGCTTTCGCTCCATTTATTACAGGAACATTAAAGCGTTCATCTTTGGAGATAAACTCACATATATTATAAAAAGGTCCAATTTTAGAAGATTTCGTAAGTCAGTATTACCAAACTTTTCTAATTTATATTTTCCATAATCACTTATGTTTATACTCAAAATGGCTGTAATTCGCAATAATGTATTTTCTTATACTTCGTGAAAACAGATAAATTTTTGTTTTAATGAAATTTTATTGAATTCAACAAATTTTTTTTCATTTTTTTCTCGATTGTGGAAAAGTATATCTTGAACTTAAAAGAAATATTTTATGTAATGTGAAAATTTATAAAACATTCATATTAGATAAAATAAAATCAGAAAACATTACACATTTAACATACACATTTTACATCTTTCATGAAAAATATTAATTATAATAATAACTACTTATAATAATGAAATTAGTATCAAAAATGATATATGTCAGGATCATTCTGTAAACAAATAAATTTACAATACACTAAAATTTTTAATAGAAGACACATGCCACTTAATCAATTTAAGCTAATTTTATGTAAGAATGTTACAAGAAAAGATTATTAAATTAGATGGAAAACTCTAATGTTATTTGGTATAAATACGTTAAATACGCTCTACATAATTTTCATTTCAATAACATTCTTTTTTTTAATGCAAAAAAAGTAACGGAATAATATCTAAAATTATCTAAATTCATTACATAAAAATTAGAACAAATATTTTATTCGCTTCATACATTGTTGTTATACTCTCCTCATTATTAAATTCCTTTGTTTAATTGACAGTCAGACTGTGAGCAACATATACCTTATTTGCAAAGCTGTCAATCTGGAATATAGCGTTATATCCCCTGCGTATTATATAATTCTGCCCAATCTGGATAATATTAAAATTAAAATTTTTATGTATATTGTTGGAATTTATAACTTGCGACTATCATAAAGGCCAGGAAAAAGTGACCAAAACACCTTGCCCTTAATAAATTATTTGTAAAGCGGCCTTTTTTTTGAAGCTGTTCGAGTTAAAAAGTAGAAATCTGCAGTCTAAAAAAAGTTGCGTTTTTTTATTTAAAATCGAGTTCATTACACACACGGTGAAAAAAAAGTTTCATATAAACTTGTGGGTGTTCATGCTTGAGAGCTCGCCAAGTTATATTCCAGTTGCGCTTGGAATTCAGGCCTGGGATGTTTGTACGGCACGGGAAAAGCCTAAATGAATTTCCAATACCGTTAGCCGTGTACGTGAGATGAACTTTACGCAGGAATTCAGAAGTTGAGAATAAGAATAAAAGCTCGCGTTACCATCGCAGGTGCGTTTCATTGTGCGGGGACACAATATAAGTTCGTGCCCGAATATATATATAAATATATATATATATACATGTATATATACACGTATGCTGTGTACCTCTGAATAGTATACATGCAGACCAGCTTAGATGTTATATATCTATATATGTATATGTATATGTTGACTATCGTCACGTCATTTCATTTAATGTCCCTGTCGATGGGAAACCATTATTGCATATATACAAAGACGTTTTGCTCGCGCAATCGACAGAAAAATGACAAATATAGGAATTAAGATAAGCGAGGATAAAATTTTTGAATGACTAAAACAATTTCAAATTATACTTATATAGAAAATATTGATACAGTTAATAATTAAAGTCACCTGAATTATATTGCTCTCAGCTTTTTTTGACAATGGTCAACTTAAAAATAAATTATCATAATGAATAGTCGTAAAAATTAAAGTAAATTAAAACTAAAGTAAACAAATAAATAAATGTGTCAATTAAATAGAACATTTAAATCTATATAAATGATGTTTGATGTTTTTGAACAAAATTATTCTTGAATCAGAAATAATAGTATTTGAAGAATTAAAACTCGCTAGTAGGATGTATCTTAAAGTGTACCCTGTTTAAAATACCTCACTATTTGATAAAATATATTAACTGTCTTAATTTCGCGTTTAATATTAATTTGGACTAAAATTCTTAATTATTCAGATCTTTTATGCTATAATACTAAAATGATAGAAAATAGTCCATGCACTTCAGTATTCAATCCATTAAAATTCCATCCTTATTATTATAGCATTTTGGAGCAAACTACTTCAATTCTATTCAATTTTTATATTGCATCTCCTTATCTATATCAAATATTAATGCAGCAATTACTGAATTTTCAATTACTCGGCCAAATTAAACGGATAAAAGAAACATTTTTCAGCAATGGGTTAAAAAGCCCATCGTCCGTTACGAAATTTTTCTACGCGCGAAGTCAGTCTCGCCCAAAAATCATTATATCCTCTTCGCGCGAAACGACGCTCTATTTCTCCCGAATATAGCCGCGCGGATAGTTCGTGGCCTTCTAAAAAAATATTATTATAATCTAGAGAATGAGTAGTTTAATGAAAAAGCTCCACGGAGCGAGGGGGGCACGCATCCGACATCAATTTTCAATGCGAAAGAATATTGCCACACTCGGGGCACTCAAACTTATTGCTATTTATTTAATAGCCCCTATCGTTGCGTATAAAAGTGCAGCAGGCCGCGAGCACAAAGCTATATATATATATATATATGTAGGCGCAAAGTAAAAAGCGAGCCGATGCGCAATTTTACATTTTCTCGCCGAATAAAAATAAAATCACATAAATTTCCTCTCTTTCTCGCTCCTTCTCGGCTCTCGCAGGTTTTTCCCTCGCTCGCCACTCCTACTAGCTCCGATGCGGTATTCCATATAATATATATATATATATATATATATATATATATATATATATATAGAGAGAGAGAGAGAGAGAGAGAGAGAGAGAGAGAGAGAGAGAGAGCGAAGGGAAGTGTATTTTTAGGCCAACTTTCTCGACTTTATGCCGCGCGGTAATCCTATATCCGCAAAGGTAAAAAACGAATATAGGGAAGGGGAGGACGAACTGCCTTGCGCTGGGAACGAGGGTCGCGGTGCACGTCTACCTCGCCCCTCTCATGTCCTCTCGAGCGCGTTGCTTACGCCGCAGAAAAGAGGGTCTCGTCGTCGCCCTCGTCTCCCCCCCTACGTCGAAGGGGAGGAATCGCTCTTGTGCGTAGGTGTGATATTTTCAAGGTTCCGTATATATAAGAACGTCTGCTTAATTGTTAACGCGAGCGAAACTTATAGATAAAGAGTATTGTATATGCGCGCACGGGTAAGATGCAGCTGTAGCGATGTTACGCATCGGCGCGCCGCGCCTCGTCGCCGCCGACGATGACGCGACGGCTAGCCGCGGAAAAATTTACCCTAACAGCGCGAAGGCCTGCGAAATTGCGAGATTTTCGCGCGGGCAGGTCGACGCGCGCGGTAATGCGAAGGTAAGCAAAGGGCGAACTGGGGAGTGGGTGGGGAGAGGGCGGGGAGTCGGGGGTTGACGAAGCCGCGCGTCCGCGCGTCCCTTTGTCTCGTACGCGCGCGGCTAGTAATTCGCGAGCGATTTTAAATTAGCTTCATTAAAAGTGTTAAATTCAATCTTTCGAATGGCCGCGTAATGCCGCGAATTATGTAACTAATTATCCCCCGAGAAATTTTCTTTGGCCCTTTGGAGGTTTTTGTATAATTTCTACGCAAACCTCGGTGAAAATGAGCGGCAACGCGAGGAGTGGAGGTGGAAAAAATTTTAATTCCCCGGGAGTGCAAAGGATAAGGCGCGCGAGTTAAAAATGGAGTCATTAATTTATTAATGGGACTTAACTTCGTAAATTAGCATAATTTCAGCTCCGATCTCACTCAACGGAAATATTTAACATTATTCAGGCGCTTACACTTAATTAAATATAAATCAAATAATTAATAGCATTTTAATTCGGCTCAATTAAGCGGTTAAATATTGAAAATGAGTCTCAATAGTAAGAAAATTGCTTGTATTTAAAGCTTTTAATTATGTCTCATAATATATATATATATGTTTTATATATACTAAATTTTCAATTTTGTTTTTTGTTTTCTTTAATTTAATGAAGTTGTGTTTTTTGTTAATAATTTCTAAAACTTATTTTCAAAAAAATTATATAAATGTTCAAGAAAAAAAATATAAATTGAAATATACAATAATGAAATATAAATAATGAAAACAAGATTAAACTAAAAAAATATAGAATTTAATAAAAAAATTTTGGAGTAATGCTTTTATAAAATGGTAAAAATATAAATACTTCCTTTATTCTAAAGTAAACTAAGCTATTAAAAATCTTGATCAAGTAGACTGAAATTGGGAAAAATGACGTACATTTCAATAATATTAGAGACATCAAAATTTTGACTAAAGTCATGTTTATTAAAAATAAACGTATGAATTTTATTTTATTATTAATTTTATTATTAATTTTATATTTAATTATTACGAAAGAAAAAAAATTATACAAATAAACAGATTTTAACCAACTGAAAATCTACCTTATTTGAAGTTGCAGAATATATTTTCGCTCCATGTTTTCAAATATGTTCAGTAAATATAGTCTAGCGTCTGTATATTAATACTGATATTTACAATTAAGATTACGAATCTAAACTAACAATTTTATATACAATAAATTTACTGTTTTATTTTGTTTCTATTTCTTTGATCATTAGCAAAATATTTGACATGACTTCAAATTCGAAATACATGTAAATTATATCAATCTTTTTCGCCTCGCCACATATTATTCAAATTATGAATTTTTTTACAATGTAATGTTTTGCTTTGAGAATAATCATTGATTATATCATGGAACCGGAAAGAATTATACCCACAGTATATTATAATGTCAAGAGTAAAGCTAGCTACCATGTCAGTGAAAAGCTTAACCTTGCACGAATGACAACAATCCGTTCTCTAAATAGTAAGTTTAATATTTCTACGTTCTCCATGATTATTTTTATTCTCTCTCTCTCTCTCCCCCCCTCTCTCTCTCTCTCTCTCTCTCTCTCTCTCTCTCTCTTTCTCTATCTTCCACCGTTATTCCATTGTAATGTCTAAAAATTAATTTGCGCTATCTAAATCTAAATAAAATTCGTTCGTAAGGCTATTTATGATATCTTTTATTTTGCGAAACGTCGAACTTTACTCGCCTCGCCGTGACATTAAAACCGCATAGCCATGTCCAATTTCGTCAGTATCACAGCTATATACGTATATACGGAATACGCGGAACAAACTTTTTTTCCCTCTTACCGCTACTACCGCCGCCGCCCGCCCGCCCGCCATCCGCAGCGTGCGCGTGCAAACAACGGCTAAATAATATACAGTTCTCGCGCGAAAGCAAAACTCGCGCCCTCAGAGCAAGCTGCCGCCCGGCGCGACGGTAGACGGCGGAAAAGCTGCTCTGAAGCATAGGCCGAATCGAGTCCTCAGGACTGCGCGCTGCCCCCCTGCCACACACACACACACACACACACACACACACACACACATGACCACATATACATATAATAACTGCAGTATGGGCGTCGAGGGACGGGAAAACGTTAAAGCCATGTTATTTCTGACAAAATGCGTGCCGCAAGCCGTGGATTTCTTTCGCTCTAATTGAAGAAAATTTAATGCTTTGCCAGACCGGCAAATAATAACGCATGCGCTTCTTTCGTTCTTTCTTTTATCGTTTTGTTTTTTCAATACTCCAGTCTTTTGCCTACGGGGAAATAGGTACAGATAACTAACTTTTACGCGACAACGTAGAAAATAGTGCATCGTTTGCTTGCTCGCCGTCTTAACTCTTGTCCGAGTACGGTGAATATTAGAATTAGGAAAAATTTCAGCAAAGGCTTCCGGGATGAGTGACTGCGAGTAGTTCAAGAGCAATTTGCTTATAGTAATATGACTACAATGAATTCGGAAAAAGTTATTGTGGTTGGAGTCACATGGAATTTATAGATAAATCAAGTTCGACTTTTTATGTAACAATTCCACGAAAGAATAGAACTAGCATTAAATAAATCAATTTCTCTCTGTCTCTCTCTTTCTCTCTCTCTCTCTCTCTCTCTCTCTCTCTCTCTCTCTCTCTCTCTCTCTCTCTCTCTCTCTTTGACTGCGATTTAAAGTTTCAGAAAATAATAATCTTTTAGCTTTCAATTTATCTATCACTCAATTGCGCACATTTATTTGGCAATTCTTTGCTCCACCACGTGAGAATAACGATCGATCGTTAAAATTTCATAGTTAAAAAATAAATACATTTCAATTTATTTTATAAAAACATCGGATCAGAATGTATCATAGTTTTATGTGCATAGTTGTAAGTTGAACATGACAAATTAGCAATATAGTCCTGTAAATATTATTTAAAATTATTTATTAGTAATATAGGCGCACATATATGCATAAATTATTCAACACCAGTATCAAATGTCCATTAAATAATTATTTGCTGCAAAATGACACCCTCTTCCGAATTCATGTCTCATAGCTTATGATATACAGAATTACGTGTGACTGTCATTTCTCTATTAGAACCATATAAAATATGTAGAGAATCTGTGTTTTTGAATATCCAAATATACCAATGAAAAAAGATGCCTTCTCCATTAGTGGCAGAGGTAAATTATAAAATTATTTTTTTAGTAGACGCTTGTTCTGGTTATATTAGTATTTTAGTTAGGTTTAAACAAAATATTGATCCGGAATTTCATTTAAATTAATAATTTTATTTTTATACATTGTAGAAAAATTCTAATATGTAAAACTTTTACAAGAATTTAATTTATTTTTTTATGATAGCTATAAAATTTAAAATATTGATTTTATTTATCCATATTTATATTCATCATATCTGGGGGCGTTATTAATCTTTATTTAGAACATACAAATATAACTATACGTAGAAAGATTATTTATGCCGTCAATATAATTTTGTTAGAAACCCTAACAGAATTTATGAATTATAACAGTTGTTCATATGCACGAATAACCGAATAAGCATTCATCCTTCAGTGATTTTTACTTCTAACTGAAAGGATATAAAAAAGAGAAATTAAAAATGGATAAATAACACGTGTAATATAATTGCATACGTGTGCATAATTTCAAATACATATGCCTATTATATTTTCTCATTTTGAGCTTGTAAATTAATATTAATTAATACCATGTTAGTAAATATTTTAATATTTCTTTAAGTTTAATCTTAAAATAATCCTGAACTCTTATCTTATAATTAGAAATTTTATAGAATCTCCGATTAATTAAATTCAAAATTATGTTAGTTATTACACGCATTCACATAACATTTTTTATTTAAAATTTTCAAAATAATTCACTAAATTATATTTAATGAGAATAATTAAACAATCTTAGATAAATGTTGTAAATTTATGTTCTATTCCTTGCACATATGGCACTATTTCATTTCAATGATAATTTCACCAAAACAGCCACCAAAATATCTCACTTATAGTGTGTTTCGAAATTTATTAAATAACCACCCCCCCCCCCGCCAATAAATTATTTTTTCTAACAACTGCTCGATGAATCGATTCTAAAAAGAAGTACAACATTATTTTAGCTGTAAGTTCCTCTCGAATACTTTTTATAAATACAAGACGAAGGCAATTTTGTTACCATTTCGCCGTAATCAATGATGGTACACGTACTTTGTATTCTTCTGCATAGATTGAAAATCTATCCCAGACCCTGTGTCCAGATTGAGGAGGGAACCCAGATTTATACTTGCGATTTACGATTCCAACCTTCACTCCCGGGCGGTGCTCTCCGTATTCGTTCAAGGGTATCCAATATAAAAAAACCCTCGACCGAGCTTCATCCTGAAGCAGTTTTTTTTTCTTTAAAATAGAGAAAATAGAAACAATTTCACGAACCGATTGTTTTATGTAAATAAAAACTGATTTTTAGCAACAGTTTAATGCCGTTTAAATAGAAATAGTCTCATCAAAAATTTTGAAAAATCACACTTACTTTCATTGTACTCATCAATTATGAATTTCTTTTAAAAACTTAATCTGTTTTTAATGATCCTATTCTGTAATTATTTAATTTATTATATTCTATTTGTCTATTCTATATACAATCTTGAATTTATAAAAAGGTAGGTTACTCTTCAAATGAAATGAAAATATAAAGATAAATTCTTTTATTTTAATCGTAATCTCAAAAAATTCAAACAATCAAAGAATTAGAAACACTAGTGTGTAGACTATTTTTATACATTTGAAAGTACTAAAATAATTATTGTGTGATATCAGTATAGAGTCTCATTTGGCAGATTATTGGTCAAAAATATCTATACATTATTTTCTTCAAATTTAAATATTATATAAAGATATATTAAAAACTGTGAGAGTCAGAAAACAATTTTCGATAGAAAACCTTGAGGGATTAAGTCATGAGCAATGTCTACCTTAGTTGAACCTACAATTCCGATCCCTAGCTACTCTATATTAACAATAGAATTAATTAATGTTTCGCTCTATATATAATAAAACACGGTTATATTATATTTTAATTAAGACTTTTAAAAAATTTAGAAGGAAAAAATGTAATTTTAAAAAACTATAGAAGACATAGATAAAACTTAAAGAGCAAATTAATATTATACTTGGATGAAGAAACAAATCTTATTTTGTAGGTAATGAAATGAGCTTTATTTTACTTTACTAACTTTTATCTATGTCTTCTATAGTTTTTTAAAATAGCGCACACGGTACATTAGGCTACTATACCGTTCGACTTTTTGTTGTAAAACAGTAATATGAATTTGTTCAAATCTTACTTTAAACATATACAGTAATTATTTTTATACGCGATTCTCATTGGACGTCTAGAAAAGCGTGCATAAAAAGTAGAATGTAGTTCAAGTACATTCATTAATTTAAAACGCACGTAGTACATAGTCTCTATTTATTAGTATCCGAAAATTTAAAAAGACTATGAATTTCGCATATATGCACATAGGGTAATCATGCAAGCAAACCATATACAGTAGATTATTACCACCCTGAAAAAAATATATATATATGTTGTATATAAAGCTCTACATTTTTCAGCTTCCTCTGCTCTCCCGGTGCATTGATATTGGACTGGCTCCAATCCAACCTATTCCATATATAAGAGCGATATCGTCGAAGAAGGCGCGGTCATGCGCACTGAAATAAGGCGGAAAATTTAAGGCCGATAATTTGAATAGGGAGGCTCCGTCGATGATACGCTCAACACGTATATATATATATATATATATATATATATATATATATATATATGGCGAACGGAAAAAGGCCATTGAGTTCACCCGGAAAGCAGAAGTGATGCGAGGCTTATGCGCCTGCAACGTTCAACGATGTGTGTGTGTGTGTGAGTGTGTGTGCGTGCGCTCGCGCACGTGCATGTGTGTTCATGTGCGTGTAGCAAAAACTAAATCTCTTGACATAGTTAGGACAGACAATGAGTTTATGCAGTTCTCGAATTGTCTCTATTCTGTAATTTGATCCTCTAATAGGCTCTTGACTGCTTTTCATTCACTCGACGCCGAAAAGGTTTTGTTTGCCGTGCATTTGCACCTAACGTATCGTAATTCTAGCTGTATTTGTCGGTATATGTAAGCGTGTTACTACTGTTATTCGTGGCCCTATTTTATACTATCGTATTGGACGTTTTCAATATTTAATAAAAACGAATTTAAATAGCACAAATATTGTTAGACTAGTAAAACGAGAGTGTAGGAATGTAATTTAAAAAAAAGCTTTGTTCGCAAATGCAACTCTAATATTAAAGTATTAAAATTGCGAATCTCTTTTATTTACCAAAATCGTGCATTCCCGGTATATTTTTTTCCGATTCGGATTTTCATTTTACGCTGAACTTATTTGTAAATCAAATGCCAATATCTATATAGGTAAACCGCAATTTCGGCAGCTAAGTTTAACTCTGAACGATTCAAATGAGAAATATTTTTCCCTGTTCTTTCGTATAGATGCAATTCACGGAAAAGTACTCGTTATTGAGAGAGCTATAAACTTCTGCTTTATATGTAATATCACGTCAACCGGGAAAAATTCACTAAAAGCAGCGATGGTATAAACCAAATTTCTCTACTGTACCCGTCCTCATATTCTCTACCTTAGAATTTTCGTTTAGAATAAATTTGTTCCTACGTACAAGAAATTTTCCCTTGTATAAACTGTAGAAAAAAATTTGTCCAAAATAAAAATTTTTGGTATTAATTAAAAAGAAATCTATGTTGTGTTATTGGACACACAAATTGTAATATATCTTAATAGAAGGATTTAGTTTTGCTTATATTTAAATATTTAATAAAGTTTCAAGCTATATTGTACCTATAATGTATGCGTGTATATTGCAATGTAATACTCTTCTCATATTTAATTTTATCAAAGACAAATTAAAATTCACATTATAAAAATCTAAGAATAATTGCATCAGTTTCTTCGGCTTATACAGATTAAACAACTAGACAACGAAATAAATTTAAAATAATATGACGTAAACCTTTGAGGTCAATTATTCTTAAATTAATCTTTTGACCATCCAATATTTCAAAAAAATCTGTTTCATTTGTATTCTTGTCGACAATTTTATCAAATTCTCGAATACACATTTATAGTGTGAATTTAAAATTTATTATTAAATGACTTTTTAATAATAATTACCCTAAAACGTTTATCATTAAAATATTAGTAAATAGATTGATAAATTAAATAAAAATGAATAATGTAATTGTTGAAATATTGAAAATGGAAAGTAAAAAAGTAAAAATACTTTAAAATCTTTCAATACAGATATATTCAATTGAATGAATAATAAATAAACGCATTTCATAAAATTAAAAGAAAATAAAAATAAGTCCTTTTAATTCTTCAATTGCTGGCAAAATCATGGAAAATTGGTCAAATTTCGATTGGTAAAAACTCAGGCATCATACATCTGCGAGCATGGAATTAATAGAACGCTATTTACATAACATTATTATTTCTTCGGATCTGATGCCGAAAGAAATGGTTCTCGGGAAAAATTTCTCTTACAATATTGTCCGTCCAATCTAATTTAATGTAAGTACTGTAACTGTAAGTAAGAACGTATCATATCTTGGAAATGGGCGAGCGTTAGGTCTTAAAACTTTACAGGGGTCATTTTAGATGAAATTAGAGTTACCTCACTCACTCTGGACCAAATTCGTCACCTGTTTCCTTGTTACTGATTGTTACCATCAACGTGATGAATTCATCTTGCATGCGACACTTACATACGTTTATTACTTTTCATCTTTAATAATATGCAAGTTACGGATAGAAAAAATAACATAAACGGTTATTTTCATAAATAATTTCATAAACGTAAATTAATCTAATCAAAAAACTGAATAACACAAATAATGTAAGCATCATCATACTACATCTTTAAGAATATTCGTTTTAAATTTTTACTTGATATATATTGTCTGCAAATTAGATCAAAATATTTTTCACTCCATCTCACAGCAGAAACGATTGATTTCCTTATATTACGGACATTAATCCGCAATGCAATATCGTCGAAAAGTACAAAAGTGCAATTCCTCGCTATATTCTCGTATCAGGTTCGCGCCCAGATATCGCCGCTGGGCGCTCAGGGGAGGGGGATGATTGCTTCCTGGCGTCCTAGACAATTATAATTACCGCCGCCGGAGCCACGGTCGCGCGCGGGCCCGTAATTGGGGGACATTCAAACGGAATATAACTGCCGCCGCGTCCTGCGAGAGGATGCCTGGGCCTCCGATATAATGCGCCGCGTGAGAATTGCCGTAATTTGTATTCGCGCCCTAGTAAATGCAATCGATCATCGAATGCTTCGCGGCCCGAACGAAACGCATTAACATAATGTTGCTAATCGTATACGCGCCCGGATAATGCGGCGGTCGATTTAAAACGATGGGACGATACTGTTAATGATGGAAAATCCGCCTTATCGGTATGCGACTATTGTTAAAGTTGCCTTTGTTAAAATTTTCGCTATTACGAGAGTGCATTAGTTAATTGTAATGTTAATTCTATAATGCGCAGAACAAAATGCCTGCATAAGAATAGATCCATATTTCATTGCACTGTTTTTCAGCAGAGTATTTTTCATTCACGATGACAGCTGACGGTACGAGTGTAACGGAAACTAAAACCAGCTTGATAATAACCGTTAAACGAGTTTTATTCTCTGATTATACCTGTCATACCTACATTTCAATTTAAATCTACACCCAATCAATTATTTTTATAAATCTTTTATCGAATTTAAAATACATTACAGAACATCTGCAAATGAAATATTTGGCAATAAGTAGAAAAAACTTGTTCCTTTCAATTCATACAACGAGTGATCCATCCTTAATCCTTTTTTGTGTACGTAGAATGGCAACTACATTATTTTTTTAAATATATAACAAAATGGTCGAATTCGGCTCCATACATTATTTGTATTTTTTAAAACTCGTATGTCAATAAGAAAAATTAAAGCTACGATTGGAAGCTCCAAGGACTATTAATTCGGTGGCGCTTGATCGGGTTCCAATCGCAGTCGGTTGGCAAAATCTTCGCTGTAAAATTTTTTTATACTTTCCAAGCATAAACAGAGCGAATTTAAATAATATTAAACAAATATATAATTAAAAATCATCGTGATAAAAAATAAATTAATACATGAAAATAATACCGAAATCAATTTTAAAATTACTTATAGCAATAAACATCCCGTGTAATTTTCTATTATATTCATGCATTCATGAAATTTAATAGAGTTTCAACAATTCAACAGATTTTAATTCTTCTGGATGTTTGACTTTTACACATTACAAATAAGTTATAAAACTAACTTAGTATGTGCTAATTACGATTTATGCAATTTAATAGAAAATGTCATTTCTTAAATGTGTTAAAGTCGTATATAAGTTGTGAGATATATCTGAGGAACTTTACATTAATTATTAGAATATATACACAAGCTGGAAATTTTAATTCTAATTTTTTTTAGACCAGCTAAGAATTGGAAATAATGGCTCCGCGAATGTTCTATTTTAGGTATATTAGAAAAGACTGTGAGTTACAGCCAAATCCAGGGCCAAACGAGTGACTCTCTTTTTGTCAGTTTTATGAAGAAATATTATTTCTTCGAAATTTTCAAGAAATACCTCGGCGTTATTTCACAAGTATTAAGCATTTATATTTTTCTGAAAACCTGTTATTAAGAATTATTGTAAGCGAAATAAAATTTCTTGAGGAATATTATAGAATTAGAGAAAGTAAATATAACGTAATATATTTCGTCAAAATAGTTAAAGACTTTTGAGTTTCTTTCTGTTATGATTTAAATAAAGAATAATGATTATTCAACTTTAAGGGTCAATTGCTCGGTGTGTTTCAAATGTTATTTTAACGAAAATTTTATCGAAAACTTCGAATGATTGTTTGTGTTCCTACTTGAAGAGCAGCGCACGATTCTAGGAATTAGTTTCGATGGGGCTTTATTCGCACGGATTTGAAAAATAATATAAAGCGTTGACAAGTAAATTTATTCTTTACAGTAGTTTGCATTAATCAATTAAATGTACTCGAAATTATAACAAATTAGATTCAGCAAATTGTTTTTTTTTTTGTAAAAAAATTTTCTGATTGATTCAATAATTTTCATATAACTCTTTTTTTTCATATGATTGATAGTAGTTTTCATATGATTGATTTCTTACTTTTGTTACGTCGAATAGAAAAGTGTAATATTTAATTGAACATATAGTATCGTTGTGATTTATAAAAAAACAAATAGGCTTAAAAATAAATTTAATTTAATCATTAAAAAACGATAGTAAACAACTGCTTTTTAATATAATAAATTATACACAATTAAATTGAGAGTAAATGTGACAATGCGTAAAATTTTTTTCTCGCAATTGTCACGAACGAAGCATGAAATAAATGAAAATATGGAAGAACGGCCACGGAGTTCTGATTCAGATGGTTCCAGCGTGTATCTAAATAAATTCGAGTAGCGTGAAAAAAGAACTTCGAATATGAACGAACAACGTAACGAATAAATTAATTAGAACATAAAATTTTGCTTTATCCGGCAGTTTATCGGCTTTCGGTCCTAGACGGACACAAGCATGAAAGTTCATTTGTCAGTTGCCATTACTTTCTCAATTTTGAAATTCAAGGAAACGAGGAAACTAGGAGGAACGACGAAAAGGCGCTGAGACGCCCGTTTAATTCTTAATCGGATCTAAGTATATAGTCGCTTTCTAATTACTTCTTGATATGACAATCGTGCCGAGTCACCAAATTACTTTTATATATCCTCTCTTGCTCCGCAGTGACGCGACGTCTCTGGCGCGCGGGCGCGCACTCGTCGCAGGTGGGTAAAAAGAAATTCACTTATACCGCCGTATATTCTCGGGGCAGAGCCCCCGATGCTCCACCGTCCTTAAACGTTTTATTTCTCGGACAATTGTCTCGACGTGCCGTCGTCCTCCCTGCGCGAACCTCCGAGCGTGAGAAGCATCGGACCAAAAAGACGAAGAAACGGGATGAACAGAAGAAGCACTACAGGGATCCCGTGCCGTGACGAAAAAAAAAAACAAAATAAATAAAAGGAAGGGAGAGACGACCCGGGAAAAATAAAGCCGCGACGAAAGAGAGAGAGAGAGAGAGAGAGAGAGAGTGAGAGGGAGGGAGGGAGCGAGGGAGAGCACAGAACAAAAGTCACGGCAGCGTAACGTCCGAAAATTCCCGCGTTCGCGGGTCCCAGCACCGCCGCGGAGCAGAGCAAGCGTCATAACAATCCCGTCTATGCCCGTTGTGGCAGCTTTTACGATATATCCCGCGGTCGCCGTGCGAATATAGTCGTCGAGCCTCTCCTCGCCCCCCTTCCCCACAGTAGACCGGGAAATTCTCTGCCTCGCGGGCATATCAGCCGCATCGGCGCTTGCACGCAGTACATATATATAATGTGTGTGTGTGTGTGTCTGTAGGATTTGACGCGGACGCGCGGGGTGGCCCTGACAAGGTGACTGAGTACCTATATGCCGTCGCTGGCTCCGTAGCGCCACTTTCGTCCAACCCCCTTCCCGCTCCATTCTGTATTGTCCTCCTCGCGTTGCGCTCGCAGTCCTCTGATGATAGCCCCACCCGCGCGCCGCGCTGCGGCTCGAGTTATTGCAGTCGCCCTCCTCCCCCATCCACTCGTCTGCCTCTCTCTTTCTCTCTCAGCCGCCCTCCCTCGCCCGGCTCGATGAACACGAAGATGAGAAAAGTTTCGACCGCGTTCGCAGGCTTGCGGAGAAACAAATGACCGGTCTATATATGTATGTATGAGAATGTATATATTTATATATATATATATATATATATATATATATATATATATATATATATATATATAGCTAATGCGCCAGTCAAAAATCCAGCTGCTCTGGAGAGAAAAGAGCACTAGAAAGGGAGAGAGAGAAGGAAACAGAGAGTCCCAATGGTAAAGACCGGTGGGACGCTTTCTACACAGCTGTTGCCCGCGGCTGCGGAAAATGTTATTAGCGTTCCCGCAGTGGCTTGGTTAATAACAATTTAGTTTTCTATAGGATGCGACGCTCGATATAGAAAATGCCGGCCCAGTCGCGCTCTCTAGCTATCTATAAACTCCGCCGAAAAATGTCCGACTGCAGCAGCTGGCTGGACAAAATTCTTTGATCAAAACAAAGTGGGCGAAAGTCTTGATTCTCGAGTTAATCGCATTATCTCGTAAAAGGATATGAAGATTATTGGATGGGCTTGTGTTGTTTTCATTGTCACGGAGAACTTACAGTATCTTTTATATAGTTAAGGAGATGGCGAGGTCAAATTTCGCGGGCATAGCAAAGACTACTCTGTCTGGAATATTATATTATATTCAAATATTAAATTATTCGAAAATTTAGTTAACCGCGCTCTTTATTGATTTATTAAGCGATCTGGATACGACATTGCTCTTAAAGTTTGACTTAATTTTTGGGTATAGAATCTTAAAATCAATTACTTGAGACTTATCGAATTGTAGAGTAGACAGAAAGAAACGGTATTATTATACTAAAATTTATAATGCTTTATTTTTTATATATCATATTATATGTAGGAAAATAAAACACTTTCTAGACTACTCAATCGGTGTAATAGAGCAGTTCACAACCCCTTAATTTATAAGAATATTAACGAGAATGCTTATAACAGTTAAAAATTTTGAAAAAAAAGTTCGTGCAAGAAGACATTTATTTTTTAGTAAAAACATTAATAAAATGGGATCGTTCTTAATATTTTACGGAGTTTTAAGAGTAACGGTTAACACCCGGAAGAAAATTATCGAACATATAAGAAACTCGTTGAAATTGCAGTAAAACATACATCGTGTGATTTCGGTAAACAATACGCACTTATAAACTGAGCCAATGAAGCTTTAATGTCATCGACGAAAACATATGGGGAGCGTAAAAGCCATTTTCAAACTCGTTTCTTTTCGAGATGTGCGCACGATTTTAACTTAGCTAAATGTAAGACTGTGATATTAATCTTGATATTCAAAATTTTTATAGATTTCATTTTGCAATTGAAATTATGTTAACATATTTAGAATAGTATCATCGTTAGCTATAGTATCACGATTCGAATCATAAGATTTATAGCTATATACATCAAGATGTCCTGATGTTTAATTGTTATACCGCCCTGCACTGTAATTCAAACTATTTTAGTATTAAATCGTACTATGCTATAATAGTAACATTCATTGCAATTCTAAGTAATCGCAAAAGTTTTGAAATTTAATCTATCTAGAAAGCACATGTTTTGTATACAAGATAATATATATGTCGTAAACTTATTTATATCTTAATATTTGTAATGATTAAAAAACTTTAGCAGTTTTAAATTTATATAAGTAATCATTATTTAAAATTACAAAGATTATTTATTCGCAAAAAAATCACTATATTATTTCATTTCATAAAGAAAAGTCTAAAATTCTAAAAAAATATGTTCTGATTTGGTACTTTATTTCATGTATTTTCAATATTCAAACCTTAATTCATAATACAATTATGCTATATTATTTACATACTCGAAATTAAAATTTTTAAAAATGAAGAAAATATTAAAATCGTAACCATACACAACCTTTGATCGATATTATTTTAACAGAATTATGTTTAATATAACTAACTGCTTCATTCCAAAATATTGTGGGTAAATTATTTATTGTAGAATTTAAATTAGGGTTGAAAATGTATCTGTAATTAATTAAATGTAATTCTGATATCGTAAACAGTTTTCTAAATCAATTTATGAATTTAATTAATGTATAAGCATAAAGTAACTCTTGATCGCGAAATTCTACCCATGTTAGCAAACCACTCCAAATCCACGAGAACATTGTTACTTTCAAAACTTCTTCGCACAATTTATCAATGACTTTTATACATTTTGTAAATTTATCCATTTTCACGATTTCCTGTAATATATTCCTTTATCAGTTCGTTTTCTTGAATCGTTTATTTATTTAGAAAATTCGTTTTCTTGAATTATTTATATAATCTTACCTACTGTTTCAAATCTTACATTAATTTTTTTCTCGCTTAGTTTAATATTCTTAACTGATTTCTAAGTAGTCAATATTGAAATCAAGGTTATACGATTCTATGAATAAGAAAAAATCAAAACTAAACCTTCAAATTACTGGAGATTGTAATAGAACTAAGGCTTCGCTCTAAACGACAGCTAGTAAAATATCCCACTTATTTTATCTCAAACTAAAATAATATAGAATCAGGCAACCTTTTAAATATAGTTCACATTTTATGTTCAGAATAATAATAATACGATTTTTTGCTTTAGTTCTATTTCATTTAAATAACCAAAAAAAATTAAAACAAATTACAAACATTCATTTAAAATTTTGTATGTATTATATGTATAAATGTATAGATATAATTTTAGCATAGGAATTTATATTTTAAGCAAAAAATCTTCTTCTTGAACCTGAAGATTTAGGGATAAATTGTTCTTATTTTTACTCGGTTGAGTCAACAAGCATCCTAGATAAAGATTTAAATAGAAAAGTAAAAGAATGATAGAACATTTAGTATACATACATGTAAAGTAAATAATATATGTATGGATGGGTGTGTGTTTGGGGAGGGGGCGTATCATCTATTCAAAATATTTCTACAAAATATACTATCTATCTGCAACATAAATTTTATAATAGATTTAAATTCAACTAAATTCTTTCACTATAGCTTCATCAGTATTACTAAAATAAAGTAAAATATGGATAAAGAATCTGAAGTCTTAGACTTGAGATCTTTTAATCGAAATTAAATTCTAATTGACTCTAATGAATAGAATAAATTTCAAGAATAATTTGTTTAATAATAATCCGACGATTTCAAGAAACGTTTAACTTTTTTATCACAATTTTTCACCAGAAGTTTTTAAATTTTGTAAATTTATTGTCTTTTTGCATTTATCAGAGAATTACAATTTGGTATAATAAAGTTATTTTTATATTATGCTTAGGGCAACTCAAACGTAGTCCATACGATTTTCCCCTGTGACCAAGTAATTAATTTTTGAAATTTCTACACATTCAGAACCCCAAAAGTATAAACAGAATAAGTATATATAATTTTGTATATATGATTTAATGAAAATATAATAAAAAAAAATTTTTTCGTTATTTGTCCTACTAATTATTTTGGCACAGCTTCAAAAGTTTACCAATGATTCAGATGTTTTTAATCAATATTCATAGTAATAAAACAAGTTTCAATATTCAGAGAATCAACCGGTTAAAAAATTAATTTTCACCATTGAGAAGTAGAGACTGTTTTATTATGAACAGTAGTAGTCAAAGATTCTGTCATGCTACGCAGCGTTGCGAGGGTCGGATTTTACCCCTAGATGCCCTTAACCCCTAAACACGAAGAAACTATTTTACATTTTATTTTATTTTAAAACTAAATGAATTATCTATATTCCGTTATAATTAAATTTTGTTTAGAATTGGACTTATCCAAAAAAACTTATTAGAGCCATCTTAATATATTTAAACGTATTAAAACGTTAATTTTACCGACGAATCTTTTATTGATAAAGAAATGCTGCACTTTTACTCGAATGAAAAACTCCAGCCGATGTTTAGTCGTTTGTAGTTCGATGAATGGAAGGAGTCTAAAAAAATGGTCGAAAAAATATGTGTAATGAGAGTACTTTACAGTTTTCAGATATTGTATAGAATTGCTTTATTTTCAATTTCAATGATGCTCTATTATTAATTTATACATTCATTTATATTTCATTAGTATGACATAAATTTAGCTTACAAAGTACTGTGTTTAAGCTTATATTATATTATAAATAAAATTTATTTTATCATTTCATTTGTAAATATAAGGTATAATGAAGTATGCATCATGATGGTCAACGCGAAAATAAAACTCTCTTAAATTAAGAGAAGGCGGAGGAATAGAAAATAAATACCACGCTTAGGTCGGAACAAGCTTAAAGTAATTTCCGGAGAAAATCCCAAAATCGCAGATAAGGTACAAAAGGTGCTATGTAAGGCTGAGCACACGGTCTCTAGCAATAAAATAACCCTTTTATAGGGCTTTTTCATTGTTCAGTTACGATTATTAGCCTTTCTACTGTTATTGTATTTATCTTGAGCATTAAGTACAAATGCTCATTTGAGCTCCATTAAAATAAGAAATATCGACCTGTTACTGGGTGAGAATTAACATTGAGACATTTTCGCATTAAAAATTCTTTGAAAATTCCTTCTATTAAACTAGCCTGTGTATTCATTCGATGCTAATACACTTTCACTTAATGTATATGAATGTTAATTGTTCTTCCTTATAAATTTTATTCCTCATATCTACATATACATATCTGTAAGACCACGATTGATATGACGTACATATATGACAAGGCTCTATAGCAATACGAATTTCATAAAAGTCACCACATTGCGTTGGCAGTCGGATATAAATATCAAAGATCGAAAATCAATTAGAGTGAATAATAAAAGCAAGAGGTAAAAACTAGAAAAATACGGCCATTGCCGGGGTTCAAAGTATCCATGCTTGCGCTTTTCACACAAGATAAAATATAGAGTTGAGCGGAGTGAAATCACGAGGAATGTCGCGCATATGCGCATACACATGTACACATATATATATATATAAAGATAGTGACAGAATCGTGTGGATATGAGAGAATGAAAGGAAGGTTGAATGCGTCACACTCAGCAAGTACTAGTGGAACATGAAATTGAGATTTTTGCCGATAGAGAATGACGCGGAGGGGAAAGGGGTTGATAAAATTTTCGAAAAATTTTCGCATAACGCGGTTACGCAAATAACGTAGAATTCAGATAAAATAAAAAGTTAAATGTTACCTACGAAGCTGAAATTGATGCAGTTGTTTCTTTCTTTGTTTTTATGTAGTATTTAAAAATGCATGATTTTATATATATATATATATATATATATATATATATATATATATATATATATATATATATATATATATGTTTTTTTTCACAATTTACTTTTTGGCACAGCATGTCATCCAGAGTAATTAGACAAAATCTAATTTTCTTAACATCAACACCCGAACGGACTAACATTACTTCTCAAACCTTTTTCTATATATATATATTCATAAAATTAACCCCCAACGAAATTCATATTCTCGTTTATGCATGAATGCACAGCATACCCATGCATATATACACCGGCTCATGTAAATACTCGGGCACAAACATAAACAGGCACATACTCGTTTGCATAGAAAAACGCATGTATGCATAGACTCATATATACGTGACCTAGTCCGTGCACGTGAACGCGCGCACAGATATATACTTATATGAACATTCTTACATTTAAACTTGTGCTTGCGAAAATTTATTCATATCTACTGTAGTAAATAACATTTTCGAAATAAATAATACATTTTAGCATAGGAGACAGCGATTGAATGATTAAGTTACGTACGAAAATCTAGCTTATTAAAATTTATATCATTTTGATAAGAATATAAATACTAACATAATAATTAAGTTTATCAAAAGCATTTTAATGTTAATATTTGTGGTGACGCACTCTGACTTTTACTACTTGGTTATGATTTTTATGGGATATAATATTCGCTGGAATATTTTTTTTATTTTAATATGAATACAGTTGATCTGGTTTTGTTTAGATCATGAGAAAAAATACATTTATAAAAATATTTCTATTTTTGAGCATAAAATTATTTCTAACAAATATTATTAATTATTTAAACAGATGAAAATCTTGCTTAACAAATTTACGACTTATTCCATTTTTCTTGAAAGAATCGAAAGAATCATACACATTAAATTTATATTCGCTGAATGAATCTTAAAAATGTATTATTAAGTCAGCTCGTATTTGATATTATGTTATATTTGATTGAATTTCAGGATATATACATATATAAGCGAGATATTAAAAGTAGATCGTATGTACATTTATCCGAGCAAACTAAGAATATGTAGATACTTTTTGAATAGAAACACACCGTGAAAATCTATGAGTA
Organism: Sycobia sp. Sy_11; assembly: GCA_018907035.1. Lineage (NCBI taxonomy): Eukaryota > Metazoa > Arthropoda > Insecta > Hymenoptera > Epichrysomallidae > Sycobia > Sycobia sp. Sy_11. The sequence goes on along the minus strand of JACCIC010000006.1, from coordinate 5,186,707 downwards.
ATCCGACTTACTCTTAAAACTACACTTTGTCAGGAATGTGCGCTGGAGTAGAGAGGGGGTACTTGGATTAAATATACAATACGCCCGACGATCTGATGTGTCTCATAATGCAGCGAGCCTCGCATATGAATGAAAGACGAGGGTAGAGATATCCATGCAGTGCCCTATACCCCGTGCCCATCTGCCCGTCGGAATTTCCGTCCCCTTTTCGCTCCCCTTGAATATTCAAAAGACGCCAGAAATTTCTCGCGGGAAGGAGGTAGAGAGGACGGAGGGGGGATGGGGAGAGACGTATTGCGATTAACATCGAAGAAAAGTTCGCGGGGTGCCGAGTCCCTCGGAAAATTTACAATTTACAAAGGTAATCCCGCGCCGCGCGACTCTTTAACTTTACATCGCTGCCCACTTATATACTTTCGCCCGCGCGAAATCGTATGGAAATTGTTCCGGGGCCGCGTTAATTTTCCACGCTCGCGACGTCAAGAGCGCGCGCGTCTCGTCAAAGAGATTGGCAAAAAAATAAATGAATAGATTGCGGCTTGATAAGATAATTACTCGCGAATCTAACATTATTTAAAATCTAACATTATTTATGCCTTTTATGAGGAAGTATGATTCGTTTTTTTTATTAATAATAAAATTATTAATTCTTTGTCGAATGATCATTTGGTCAAGAATAAAAATAATAATAAATAAAATAATAAATATCGTCATTTTCCAGAAAATTTAATTATTATAATTTCAATAAGACAGAATTATTACTGCTATTATTATTATTCAAATCGCCGTGTCAATATATATATATATATATATATATATATATATATTATTTGCACCCCGAGTAGATAAACATTCCTTGTTAATAAATCACTGAAATCGTCCGTAAGCTTTGAAAAACGTTTAGCAAAAAGTTCGTTGACAAATGCTTCCCCGTAGATTTGGTAAGAATCGCGATCGATTTATTCGCGAGCTTCACTATGCTCCTCCTCCTCTCACCCTACCTCTCTCTCTCTCTCTCTCTAACCTCCTACATACAAAAGTGCCGACTAATGGGAAAATCAGTGAAAAGCCAGTAGAGCAAGTCGGTGTCGTGTACGACAGGGTCGCAGCGGGGAGACCCTATGCAAAGGAGGAGTGAAATATTTGCAAAACAGGCGGTGGTCAATCAAGCGTCATTCAAGCGCAGAGCTGCCCGAGCCCATAACAAAATAACGCGCTGCTACCAGCCCGAACTGCTGCTCTTTTCTTTTTTGTGCTCGTCCGCCTCCCCGCCCTCCCGCCCCACACCACAGGTCCCCGTTGCCGCGCGCGCAATAACGCCTGGCCGATCCGCACTCCCATTTAATGCGCCTCTCGACCGTCGGAACAATGGAGGGACCGCGCGCCAAGTTCAAAACTCCACCTAAGCGCTCGTCGGAGGCTCTCTTTCTCTATATATCGCGTTTCCCCCCTCTCTCTCTCTCTCTCTCTCTTTCTCCCTCCTCCTCTCCTACTCTTTTTTCGGTCCTTTCCATCAAAGGTATACGCGTCAACTCGTGCGTAAATATACACGTATGCCGCCTCAATCCGTGGGCGTGAGCTGCCTCCGTCGGATGCCTCGAATGAAAATTTTCCCCGTCGAATGCCAGGAACGGAATGAAATTTTCACCGCGGTGGCGCGGGCGGAGCGGACCGCTTTTGAAGCCTTTACCGAAAGCTCGCGCGGTTCCCGGATTTTCCTTGCACGCATACACACATGTACATCTATATGCATATATATATATATATATATATATATATATATATATATATTTATATATACACATGTGCATGTAAAGTGACGCGGACCAATATATCGTCCACCAGATTTTTCGCCTTTTTCATTTTTCCTTTTATTTAGTTTTTTTTTCGTTTTTTATTTTTTCATCAGGAAAGTGTCCGAAACTTCCGCGAGAGAAAGAGAGAGGGAGAGACAGATAGAGATATGAACATAAACCAGCTGTCCTGTTCAATTTGTCCTTCTGCCTGAACATATTATGCATCGAATTTTTTTATTTCGAAAGTGAAAAACATCGTAGTATCTACACGGCACTTTGCTCGAATATCTCAAAACCAATCAATACAATAATGATGTATATATATATATATATATATATATATATATATATATATATATGCAGATAGACACGAATGCTCTCCTTCCGAAAAGTACGTGACTTTGAGCTTTGACTTCTTACACCGCGAGCGGAACTATTTTACTGCGTGCAGTTTGTAAGCTCCTCTTATCCCTCGGTTCTTCCCCCCAGGAGAGTCCCCTTCGAGTACTTAAAAGAGGGATGCTGACACTTCTGGGTAAAAGCTGCGCGCGGAAGGTATGATTGGTCTTAGCCCCGCGCGGCGAACGTACGTGTTAGGATTCTGTACGTCGCTAGTGTAACTTTAAATCTACAAGTATAATAACTTTTAAGGATCTGTCGCGCCCGTCGACAGATAAATCTCGCGAAACGCGAGATTTTATCCCCTGTTCCCCGTTCGAAGCGACGAAGAGCGAAGTCGCGCTCAAATTATAATTATATTATATTAAATACAATTACGCTCAAATTGTATAATTCGATAAAAATTATAATTCAAACTAAACTGTACAGAGTAGTAAATCAGCGATAGGGATCCGGCTATTAATGCCACGATAAATACGAAATCGTATATCTGCATTCGAAGATACGGATATTGCTGAATCGTTGCGTTTATGGTATATAAATTAAGGTTATTGGATTTGATATAGAAATTAATTTCATCTCGCCACTGTTTTAATATTGCTGATTTACATTACTCCGCAAGTATGAGAATTATAACAATGTGCATCTAATGTCATATCAATTGAAAAAAAAGATCCAAACAAAATAAAATATCTTACCTTTTTTATCAAAATAACAACAGCTTAACTTCATTCCGTTATAGCGAACATAACCTAATAGTAAAACACAGCTGAGAAAGTAAGCACATCGAGGTAAATATTTATAACTAAGCTACCTGCAAACTTGCCAGTCGCTCTGATTCTCCTGTCTTCTCTAAGTCTTCCGTCAAACTCTAAATTTAGAATCGCATAATGAAGTATTTCCAAGTATAAGAAAATATCGTTGTATGACAAAAAATTATAATTGACTTATAAAATTAAAGCTATAAAATCGCGTTTCTATTTTCTACTATATTTTTATACAATTATATTCTTTGTCTAAGACTGACATACATTAAGATTTTCAAATGTTTAATTATATTTTTTATTTTAACTCCCAGTATCGGCGAATGTATTAGTTGATTTGTATTATTAATGAAAAATATTAAGTGAAGTTTCCAACTCAATCCTTTAAAGCATACCATACTATCTCATTTGCCGTCAAATTCTTATACTTCCGAAATATATACATATAAACCTAGGTTATTTTATGAAGAAATTTAAAAACTCTACACGACGGTTACCCAAATCTTCTTTTAGAATAAAGTAGTGAAGTGGCAAAGCTCGAAAATTTATTTAAGCCTCTACAATAATACGGTACCGAACTCTATCAAAGTTCATCAGTTATATATCTATGGTAAAGGTTACAATCGTATTTCATCGACATTAAATTTTTCTAAAACAAAAAAAAAAAAAAAAAGAAATAATGAAAAGAAAAAAAAGTAAATTATAAAATGTAATATGCAACGAGTACGAAAATCAGATAAAATATTATACTTGAACGGCGCGGGAGGAGCCGTTCTACGTACTTTCAGCATTCTGTATAGCAACTTGGAAATTTATGTTACTGCAGTATAAAGCCTGGACGCGGGCGAGGAAAAAAAATGAAAGGAGAAATAAAAGGCTAACCTGCTTTGCTCTAAACATTACTTGCTGAAAAAGTGAGAAATTTGCACTTAAAGTTCGCAGTGCTGTGGGTACTTACCATATAGTTACACGTATACATCTCTGCAGAAACTCCGGGAATTCACTTACTTAAGGCATTTTCTCCTTTTTTTATGCAGATATAATGCTTAAGCCCTTGACGATTGTGTAATCAGCGTTTTTGGCTCTTAAAAGGGCGGTAAAATTAAACTAAAAATTCATATTCTCCCAAAATATTCGCGGCTGTATGGAAAAGATTCCATCCGAAATTTCTGTCAGTAGTATCGTGAATATGTAAATTATTCGAGATTACCACACTCGGCAATAAACAGCATATCTGCATCTATTTCTATACACAAAATAATAAGAGAGATAACCATTAATTTCCAATATGAAAACTGTGGCTACGAAAACCATTAATTTCCAATATTCCACACTTTGCTAGGTATAATTGAAAAAGGTAAAAAAAAAATCACGGAAACGAGCAAAATTTAGTATCTTTTTAAACCGCTATATCACTTCACAGTCATAAACGTAATATAGTTCGCTATATAAACGGGAGGCAAAAATGTAGGATTTTATTTAGAACACTTTCCCCCGAAGGTATGAATTTCAATAAAAGTTTATTCAACATTTCGAGCTATCCGTCTCGAATAAAATATAACGCAATTTCATTCGTCCGTCTTAACTTTTCCTTTCGTTTTTTTTGCGCTACCAGCGCAATCTAGACTTACGAAGTGTTGCTGTTCAAACTCACGGCGTGGGGGTTTTAACTTTAATTAACTACATCTGATATAGCAAGAACTGCGAAAGCGAACCGTGGCCGGCCGTGCTAGTTCCAAAAAACATTGTCCAAAGTTTCATTACGGGGCGTATACGTATACATATATACATGTATACATATATACAAATAATGCAGAACTATACAAAATATATACTTCTCTTCCCTTATCGAGTTTGTATTGCCTAATTACATCTTTTAGTATAGAAGTTAACCTCTGTATATGACTTCTGTTTCTACAGCATCGTTGTTTTGTTGGGGCAAACCAAGAAGTCGGCAAAATATTTCCTAATTCGTGCTCGAATGAAAGTATACAGGTTTCGAATTCTAATATAGAGATTGGCTTTTCGAAAACGCAGTATTTTTTAAACAACCGTTCCCGGCCACGATGATTTTTTTTATTCTATTTCATAAGAATCGATAAACACAAACGAACAACAAAAAATTGGAATAAATCGTAAGACTCAATGACGTGTATGTGAAAAAAAATCATATAATGCTTTCGAATAAAAACGATAAAAACTACACTCTATCAGCTCGTTTAAAAAAGTTCTTTATTCTTTTTTTCTATTGCGTCGTAATTGCAAATTTGCCGGAGGCGCGCACGCCCTCGCGCGGTACCGCTGATTGTTTGATTTTCACCCGTACATGCCTATATTTGCTCGAATGCACTCGTACTCCAGTGTACATGCACGTGTATATATATATATATATATATATATATATATATATATATATATATGGAAATTGGTGCGCGTGTACACTTGCGTACATATGTGTGTGTGTGTGTGTGTGTGTGTGTGTGCGTCGGCACACAATGCTGCGAGTTTCGCTTCCTCCCTCCCCTATCGATCTGTCTACGGTATAAGCATATAATGGGTTTCAACAACTACCTCCCCCTCAACTCTACCTCCACCCCCCCCCAGATGCATTGCAATACCGGCGTAATGTCTTAACTAAAGCTGTTCCGCAAGCAATGGCATAGAAACGGAAGTGAGGAGCGCGAAGAAGGATGGAAATAGGGAGTAGGGAGGGAGAGTTTCAGCGATCTCGATTCTGCGCGATTTTCGATGCCCCACTGACATACAAGTAGTTCGATTTTGACTTTATATTCTGTAAGACTCGGAAGGGTTTTGTTGATTTATGAAAAGGCTTGGATTCTCACCAAGGTTTTTTCAATGTATTTCCGACTTCTGAACACGAATTTTGGAATTTTGACGTTTCAATGCCGAAAACATGATAGGCAATTTTTAATGCATAATTTAATCATTAATAACTCTGTAAAAATGGGACGATTTATTGATATGTATACGATACTCTAAACCCACAAATTATTTAAATTTATTTAAATTTTTATTTAAATCTTTAGTAATTTATAAAAGATTTATTAAAATTCTCGGCATTGCAACATTAATGACTATAAGTTGTATCATTACGCTCCGTGTTTCCCGTTGACTTTGTAAATTTCGATTTATTCAGCAATAAAATAATCTTTTAAAAAATTATAGTATAAAAGTACGTTTTTATTTCTTTAAAACGTAATTTGACAGATTTTTTTTATTAATAATTGGCAGAACGTTACGTTAAATTTATCCGGTTTCATAACAAACAAACTTCACAGTATTATAATCCATTATTGACTGGAGTAGAATGGCAACTGAAAACATAACAACAAAAACTGAAACTAATTAACAAAATCAAAAATAAATAATAAAATCTATAAATAATTTAAGGTTTTATAATATTCCTCCGATAAATAATCTGCTTTCCTCGGCTTTTCAAGCAACTTCAAATACATGCCAAACCTTGATAAATCCATATTTTTGAAAAATTAGCAAGAATCTTTTGTCTCCTACATTGATAAAGAGCAATGTATGACTATAGTGATTTAATCGTACTAAATAAGAAATTAAATTACACATTATATAAAAAATATTTGTTTTCTTTCCTGAACTTTCTTAACTTTTAAGATCGCGTGTATCTTCAAAAAATGGTTTGACAAAAAACGGAATATTTTTTGAAAAACAAGATCTAATGTATGAGAAAAAGAAATTAAAAGGTTGGCTGGTTTTATAGTAAATGCAATAAAAAATTATAATATAGTACAATGATTTTGCGTACACTGTTGTCGGTACTTTCTGCTTCCTAGAAAATATATTTTGTAATTTTTACTATAGCTTTTTTGTCATGTAATGTTTTTCTCTCTTAAATTATGATAATAATTTATCAAACATGGTGTGTATCTCGTAATGATATATATACCCTAGTAAGCAGCCATTATTTATTATATTCATCATTATATAGGCGTAAACGGACAAATTTATTTCGCACAAGCTGCTCGCAGCGTAAGCAAAGAATCAAAAGGTGGATGGGGGCAGACAACGTACGTTTTTGCAATTATATCGATTCCCCTGGGCCCCTCGTCCGTACATAAATCAGTCGACAAACGATATTTCACCATTGTCAGCCGTTTAATCGCTGCCCGTTTTGTCCGATTGTATTTACAATAGATGATGCATGTTTAGTAACTCAGGCGCCCTGTTTTCGCGGCTTACTACATGCGGCTTGTACGCGCTGCGGGGCTTACCTATATATATATACACGGCTTACTGCGACGGCAAATATATATATATATATATATATATATATATATATATATATATATATATATATATAAGGACGCTAAATATTAAGAAAATTCAGCGTATAGGGCGATATTGATTTATTTAGTACTGTTTTATCACAGTAATAATATTTATTAATTTTAATCGTAAATGTTTTTGGTCCATCATTTTAAAATCCTTAAGTCTGATGTGCATTGAGCGGCAATATATATTAGAATAACTATTTCTCGTAATATGAGAGTCGGTTTGAATGGACTTCAAACTTTTACAAGCTCGCTATAATACTAGATTAGAGATATGAAAAACGATCTTCTCTAGTGCTGAACAGTTCAAACAATCAATCAAACTATGTATTAAATATTATTCGAAGAAGCTTCTCTCAGAGTTGATATATAATAAACTCCATCTATAGAAATGATCGTGCAGAGAGCATTCTATTACTTTGTTCGAAACATTAGTATATATTAAAAATCAAGAAAATTAATGCGGTAATTAATTTTCTACAATATTTCTCATATATAACTTCTTTTCAAAAAAAATTTATTTGTAATTTTCATTTCGACAAATTGTTGTCTTGATTGTTGAGTTTCTTTGCATTAAGTTTTTTTAATTATTTGATATAATATTATGATAACAATGAGGATGACAACGACGACGAGATGGTAATTATGATGATGATAATAATAATAATAATAATAATAGTAATAATAATAAACCTACTCAATCCACTCTAAACATAAACTTTGTGCTATAGATGAAAATTAAACTAAAAATTAAATCAAAAATTAAATTATATTTGACATGAAATTTATAGTAATTATTTGCTCAGCGAACTATTTTATTAATAAATAACATTTTCATTAATATATAGATTTCAAAATTGCATATTACAATATAACCATTATGAAAAAATTACTTTGGCAATAAATGACCAATATAGAGTTAATTAAAAAATTCATTTTTATTAAAATACCCTTTGCCAAATTTTTTTTACCATTTTTTATGCTATTTCATGTTTTATGAAATGTACGATACTGCAACTGTAAATAAAAAGTTTCGAACGTACGTTTCATGTAGATAACTAAAAATTATATCTGGCAATTAACCAATAAGTTGCTTTACCATAATTCGAAAATTAAAATAATAAATTTCCACTTAAATTTAAAATTATAATACTTTTGCAATTTTCATATAGAAGCAATTACTTGTATCTATGCAGTCAAATTGTGAATTTAAAGTTTTATAATAAAATTCAAGATAAAATTTAATGTCTTGTTGGTTCAATACATGTTGCTATAAAGTGATAACCTATCCACAACAACTTCTATATATGAGTAATATCGCATGATACTGACAATTTTGAAGCCGTCATAAGCGGGAATGTTATCACACATTTTGCCAAGAACGAATATATGGATAAATATCATGAAGTATGATTGATCACTTGTTTGGTATTTTTATTATCGTGGAACTATTAAGAGAATATAATAAATCGTGTCTTATAAATCTGCAGATACTTTAGTAAAATAGTTAAACAACTTTTTGCAAATATATAAAAAACATAAAAAACTTTATTAAAACTTACTTTATATTAAATTCATAAAAATTCTTGTACCTTCTGTGTAAACTATTTATTTAGATAAATACATATTTATTTATAAATGTATTTATTAAGGATTGGGCTCGGTAGGAAGCAGAGGTTCGAAACACAAAAAAAAGAAAAATATATTTAAACAGATGTGTATGCAAGTATGACACTTGCTTATTTTATTTAACACAATAACTACAGATACTGTTATTAATAGTTTACGTTAAACGTAATAAAAACAGACTTATAATTTCGATAGCTCAACTGTATTTATAAACGTTAACGATAACTAGGCTGAACAAAACAAGAAGAGGCACGATGCTGGCGCACATCCTTATATACCTGTAGTCTCCGCCCTTCATCGGCGCGCCGCAGTTTTCGTTCAAGCGTTTCCGTAAACCCGAAAGAAAGGGACAATGCTAAATGCGAACATTTTCTTCGCCAAGTAAATATAGCAACAATAAGAATCGCTCGCTGCATTCCTCGCAGCCAAAACGGCCTAGGCTCGACCTAATGGTCTTACCTTACACGCTAGGATCCATATATCCCGAGACCAAGTCTCGCAGCGGGTCAAACAGCCTCGAGGTACACGAAGTAGCCTCGAGCTAGGGGCTAAACAGCCGTGATCGCCAAGCGAATCACGCTGAGCGAGTCGCCCGCGAGATCATCGTTTACGTTTTATTTTTTATTAAATTATGCGTTCTTAAAAATTACTCTCAATGAATCTTAAATAATTATAAATTTTTTCATTGTCTCTTTCTTTACATTATTTTTATTGCTAAATTCATATTACATTTTTCTAGTAATTGCTAATGTATTGTTTATAAATAGCGCTCAAATTTTTTCGCGGAAACAATTACTCGGCATGAATTTACGGAAATACGCTCGACCTTCTTTACTATTTGCGCTTTTCTTCATAATTTTGCCTAGTAGAATTTTTCGTAAATATCATATAATAATTTCGCTTAGATTGTTATTTACAAATCTGTTTCGTTTTGTACTAATCAATACATTACTAAATGAAAATTTAAACTATACTAAATTAAATATACTTAATCATTCTAAATTCAACATAGATATTTTTTTTCTCTGTCGTTTTATTTATCGACAAACTGTAAATTATATTTCTATTTTTATCACTCTTTGTTTATAAAAAAATATTAAATTATGATACAATATCGTGTCAAATATTCATTCGTATAAAATTTATATCTAAATACAAAAAATAATGTAATAATACATTATTGAAGCACATTAACGATATTTTACAATAACAGATTGTTTATCAATTTCGAACTCTCAACTAATAATTAAAATTTAATTCAGAGTATTGATTTGTTATTATTTTACATTATTCTACAACTCAAAGCTTTATAATTGTTTCATTGAATTTATTAAAAATCGATACGAGTAGCTAATTTTAGTATGATTCTATTTTGAAGCTTGCGTGAAATTATATTATCGAGTAAAACTGTTCGTTTCATATATATTTATAATCAAAAATCGTCCTTAACTAAAAAAATGATGCATAGATTTATTGCGTTCTATTTTAGATTCTATCAGCGTCTTAACTTACTTATTAACATCGGAATAGGATTTATATAAGACAAGGGTAAACATATTTTTATTAATCCTCGCAAAATATTATATATATATATATATATATATATATATATATATATATATAACATTCTTTAATACTCAATACGAGTATATTTCTGTTTTTAACAGTATTTATATAAATACAATACGTTGTCAAAATACATATTATATTGAAACTGAATGATTGGAAGATTGCACATCTCATAGAAAAGTAAAAGAAGCATAACAATTTACATACAGGAATAAAAGGTTAAATTTTGAACCTAACATAAAGACAACATGTGTAAGCTAGCATTACGAACAAACGCTCTCAGATATTTTCATTGCACTAAAAGTGAAAGTTCTCTTTAAAACTTTACTTTATAAAAGAATTATCAAAACTTAACTATTTGTTTTATATATAAGTTGCTAATTACAAATATGAACTATTTGTGAAGCACAAATTAACCTTGTCGAAAAATTCTAAATAAATGATCAAATCGACGTTTCTCGACACTTTCTTTAAAACATGGCTAATACCTCAAATTTTATGAGACGTATACTTTCACTTACTCTATAAAATCATCTCATTAATCGCCATAAACATAATTGTTGCGACAGACATTGATGAATTTATTTGATGACACACATAAGTGTATGTAACGAAGATTAGTTTAAGTAATATCTAATTATTTATAATTCTATGAAAAAGCTAGAAGAAATCCAATACACTGCCATTAAAATATGTCTACCTGTAAATGTTTAAGTAATTCCCTGCAAATGCTTAAGATGTAATATTTAAATAAATGCTTAAGTGAACCTTTTAAATATCTAATTGCCTGTAAATGTAACAAGAAAATCTTTATCAATGATTAATCCTAAAAAAAGTTTCGTCAAAAACCGATCACAGATCTTTATATTCATTATTAATTATCAATGAAGACCCGATAATCAGCCGTTGTGTGTTCGTTTAGGTAGAAAAATGGGAAGAATGACTAAGAGTAATGATTGGTTATTGGTCAGCTGAGTCAGTTTGATCTCAATTATTTATCCAAGATTTAAAGAAATGAAAGCCCGCTTACTTAACATACACACGAGTTATTATTTGAATTATCTGTCAAAATAATGGAGAATGAATAATAGACTCGTAGATGAATGAATTTTGGAAATCTTAAAATCCTTTATAGCCTTTTATTCAAAAAGATTCATTCATACAGTATGCATAAGATTATAAAGTTTTAATAACCTCCATTCCATTTGATATCGAATTCGGAAAGCTCTTAAAATATCACCCTGATTCTAATGGTGAAATACGGTAACTTGCGGACCGCGAGTGTATGCATACGAAATATATACCGATTGTCGTAGAAATAAGGAAACTAGAAATGTTGGCTCAGCTTGTTATAGTTCTTCGAATAATGCTATTAAATCTAAATTCCTCGATTTTTATTACGGAAACTATAGATATACTCGGCCCCGTGAATTGAGCACTCAAACAAATACATCGAAATATCCACGTTTTTATGAACGCTCGTTCAGTTAAAGTCTACGAAACATTTCAAATAGTATAACAACAATTCCATTCGCCATGGGAATTAAACAAAAAGTCAATAATTTCAAATTCACGAAATTGTATTGAAAAATTAAATTTTTTTGCTCGCACTTTGAGAGAATGGAAAAGAAATTCACCAATTCCAAAGAGTTAATGGAAAAAAATACTTCAATACATAAATACATTCTTGAAAGGTCCTTCTTTATTCACAGTGACGTATTTTTTTCGAAGCATGTTTTTACAAAGACTTTTGCGCATAGATCAAATCTCTCTTTAAATACTAAGAAAAATCCATTGTTCGAAATTATTATTAGGTTAGGTAAATAAATATAGTATTTATTTAGGTAGTATAAATTCATTGTTCGAAATTATTATATTATACATTAGGTTTATAAATTTCAAGGCAAGAGACACTTTTTCATTACGAAAGACAATTAATGCAAAATAACTATTTTGTTCTACAATCAATTATTACACATTTTGAGTTTAATCAAAATGTGTATGTCACTAACTTGAACTTAATCTTTGTTCAGATCTATGCTTGATATAGATACAAGAATATCTTTTAACAAAACTCTCTATGTAAGTTTTAAGCCGAAATGATGATAATAAGAACAAGCAAATGAATTAAATTTTGACAAGAAACTCTTCCAGGAGAAAAAAGAAAGTTTCTATTTATTATCTTATTATGCTACTGTATAAAGTATAATATAAAAATTTATAATAATTTTCTTTTGAAGTTGAAAGTCAATGTAAAAGTCCTACGTGACCTGCCTATGAAGTCTGGATATTCATGCATTTCCCGATGACCAGATAATACTGTTACATTCAATTATATTATTTGTGGAATTTATTTCAGTCAAACAAAAAACTCTATAATTCTATAACAAAAATACGCTGAATTAAAAAAAGATGAACAATCACGTAGGCATAAATGGGCACGAGAAATGGGAAAAATTCACCTTAAAAACTTGGATAAAAACGAATTTCTTTATCCAAGAAACATACCGAAGTCGGCAGAAAATCTGAAAGATGGGAAAGCTTCGGCAGAGATTGGACTTCTCAGCAGATCCATTTAAGTTAGCGAGAGTTATGTCTCGCTTTATTGGACAAACAGAATTTCAAAAAAACATACATGCTTTGCAACGCCTAGTCAAACACATACGCACGCAGGCAAACGCATATATGTGACTTTTTTTCTTGAAGTGCTTAATAAATTCTGAGGCGATCATATATATACATCTACTATTGATTAGGTATTTCTGCCTTTATGAGTTTGTTTTTTTATAAGTTTTCCAGAAGAACTTCAGAGCTCATGCATATTTATTAATCGTTTAAGATCCAACCACTACAATCTGCTTGTCTCTAGGGCAAATATTATAATCGAATCCGCCTACCGTTGTCAAAAAACGCCAGAGACTTCGATCACGTCGTTCAGAGTTGTCGTTAATAGATTATAGAATAAATGCTATGATTACAGCTTACAGAAAAATAAAATGACATTGTACAAAAATGTATCAACTCTGTAAATATGATGCTTGTCTAATTACCGTGTAAAAAAGTATATTTTTAAATATGTGTAAAAATTTATATCTAGCTATACGCGATAATAATTCCTAATAAGGTATATTATAAAAAATAATAAAAAATAAATTATAATCGTATAAGCAAAATTTCCGTAGTATACAAGATACAATATGATCATTATAACAGCCATCCATAAAACCCTTGTCTACATACAGTTACGTTAAAAAATAAAATATTCTATAGTTACATCAAATTATCGAATATAATTTTCAAATACATTAGATATAAAATACGATATCATTTCCCTTACCAGCATCATCGAGTACCTGGAATATATGAAATACTATATTCTTGCCAAATTTTCGTTGATCTTAATTACGGGAACTGAATATTTACAAATAAGATTTTAATTTATGTTTTTTGTCTATGTTTTAGTAATATTATTTTTCTAACGATCGTTTTATATAAAGTATGTTTTGTATTATTGATCTTCAGTACATTATTAATATAATTTAAATTATGTTAAGAAATGAGTAAATAGTAATTAGAAATTTTTGTCACCTTGTCCTGCGTCATTCAACCAGAATATTTAGGCTTCGATAGTGACTTACATTTAAATGTAAATTTTGTTAAAAAGTTTCAATGGCTCGCAAAGAAAAACCTTTGTCAAAGTAAAAACAACTTTTAGTAGTACCGTTCATTAATATTTATACCTTTTTCTTTTTACCTGAAAAAATGCCATCAAATTTTCACTTCCAATTTAAGTTTGTTTATCGATATTATTAATAGCTTGGAAATTTTCTTTGACAAGTCAGCAATTTAAATACGATCACAAATTATATTTAATGCACTGCCTGATACGAAATGAGTTCTTTAATTGTAATTTTTTTTCAGCATTCCCAATTTACTAAAATGCCCCGCGAGCATCAGAATATTGCCATTTTACTGCGTCCGAAGGTACTGAAATATATAACATTCTTTTAGGAAATTTATTTAGAAAATTAATAATACTTTTAATTTATTGCGTTATTCTTACAGCTTAATCATAATCGGTAGAAAAAGTATCAATATATGTTATTTTTATCAGTATAGAGTTATTTCCATATCGATATTGCATTGAAATTAAACGTTTGTCTCTAGGAATTGGCACCGGACGATTTTCCAAGTCTCCGACTAATTCTCTCTATTTCCAGTTTTCTGATGAAAAAAAAAAATTAATAACCAAAAGAAGCCAGCTGAGCTACAGAATGCTCGCGAGCTAAATATATACAGATCTGACCTGAAACCGATTGCCGTATATAATAGGAGTGAGCGATCGGAGCTTCTATAATGTTCAAATGTTTGGTCACGATCAAATGACCATCGACGCCCGCATCGACCGTCGATGGTGTAGGTGGAGAGGGGATAAATTTTGTCCTCCTATATACAATTTCGCCGCTTCCGAACGTCATCGAGCTTTGTAACCAAATCCATTTAAAGTTACAAGCGATTTGACGGAATAATAAAACACTTTGAGGTGGATGGGGGTAAATTTCGCATCCATCGGCGCGCACTACACTGTTATGCGAAGGCCTCGGGGCATCTGTGTGTATGTGTTTATATATATATATATATATATATATATATATATATATATATATACGTTTAGCGGAGTTCCGGTTACTACGATGCGCGTAGAAGAATGGCCGATGCAGAAGTAAACATTGCGTAAGTATTGGATGATAAAAATCTTTACGATCAGCCCCTTATACAGTTCGGAAAATACAATAAAGTATATGTAAACGAAATAACGGTCTTATTGTACGCAGCCAAGTGAGTAAAGGAACATCTTTCAACGATACATTCGATTCATTTTCCAACTTTGCATGTTTGTGTGCGTCCGTTTATGTGAGTGTCTGGTTAAAATATATACTCTTGTCTTTATTTTAAAGCTTAAAAAGTTCATTACAGACGATGTAATTGTAAAAAATTTATATTTTTTTGAGAACTGATATTTTACCATTAGGAATGGATAGAAACTCGAGGTGACCAATCAATACGACGGCGGACATTAATCTTTGTAAGTATGAGAAGCAATTGGCGATAGAATAAAAATATTTTTAATAACCGTTCCATTCCAGTCTGTATTTGACAGCTTTGTAAAGCTGTCACGAATCCTTACAATATCTAGGTAAATAAATAAGAAAATCATTTTTCCATTAATTTTTTTTCGAGACATCCGCGTATATATGGGCATCCTCACATTGGAAGTTCAGTTATTATAATCTATCACGTTACAATAGCATCTACTTGCCAGGATGGAATGATTGAACGTACTTTTATGCAAAAGTTGATCTTTTAGCATGAAATAATATCGTACCTCCAAGAAATTGGAAAATGATTGGATGGCAGAAATTCGATATTTTCGTTAGAGTCATTAACAGGAGGAAGAATAACTTGATTTATCCAATAAAATTAACTGATAATACTTTAGACAAGATGAAAATTCGAATTATTATGCTGGAGCCTAAAACATTTAAAAAATGACTGAATTCAACTTCAAAAAATATTGCTTCAAACGATAGCAATAAAATAAATTTGTACAATTAAGAAAATATATACAAAAAGCAAGCAAAAATAGAATCCTAATTAATTTATTGTAACTATTCAAGGAAAAATTGTCTTGAATTCAGAACCTTTACTTTTTTGGCGTAATATATCTATAAGACAAATCGACTCGGGAATCAATTATAATAACTGTGAGCTATGAAATTATATATATGTATGTATATAAAGAATGCTTAAAACGTCATTTTATGCGCGCGATTGCAGTGAATCAAAGGAAATTACGTGCCAAGAAAATGATGCGAAATTTTTATCAATATCGACGAAAAAAAGAAAGTCTCTCTTGGAAATGAAATTAAATGATAAATGTAGCGAGATAAAACAAGGGCTAATAGAAAGGAATTCCTTTAATTTCAAAAGTCCGATCGAGCATGTCGCGTAGAGACGCGCGTGCCGCTGATACAAAAGCGGCCCGCCGATGGGGCGGGGGGGGGGCAGGGGAGTAAGCGAGCCGTGGATGGGGGAGGGGGCGCGGAGCTTTGTCGTCTCGACCTCGAAAAAGGAGATCGAAGAGCAATAAGACGTTTCCGTTTGAAATTTAGCCCTGGTAATGACGAAAGTTTCGAGCGCCGCCGCCGAGCTTCTGCCAAATTGAAAAAGACAGAGCTCCGCTCTGCGTACGGCGTAAAGATTAGCAGTCGCGGGGCGAGTTCGAACGTCAACTGCGTAATGTCTATAATACGACGTTGAACTTCGTCTCCTTCACAATGCAAACGCACGATTATAAAAGAGTAAAGAGCAAGTTCGCTCTTGCATTTACAATTCCTAATTATTTAACGATTAGAGAGTGACGAATCCTATGATAACGCGTAGACCAAAATTCTTTAGTTAAAAATTCAATTGCGCGCGCTTCGCTATTCGTCAATTTGCCCCATATGTTTGTGCGTGTGTGTGTGTGTGTGTGTGTGTGTGTGTGTGTGTGTGTGTGTGTTGTGTGTGTGTAACACGTCGCAAATTTAAAAAACCCGTCGATCGTCGTTATCAAGAGCTTTTGTACGTATTGACATTCGAAGCGTAAAACCCTCCGCCTCTTTCTCCTCCTTGCAGAGCTCGCTCAAGTACCGATTTCAAACGGAATTGACAACTCCGGCGCTCCCCCTCCTCGGCCTTTGACTCGAGCTTCAAAGACACGAAGACGCGATACTCATATATATATATATATATATATATATATATATATATATATATATATATATAACGCGAACTTTCCTCGCTGAACATCGCGCGGACAAAAAGGAGAGGCTCCTCGAGTGCCCTCACAGGAATCCACGCTGATTCCGCGATTCAACTATATATATATATATATATATAACGAGAGGAGCCGTTGAAGAGGCCGAAATAACGATACGCGTGAAGCATTTACTTTTCAACGATACACAGTAAGAGTAGGGACTTGCGTTTCTGCTTATAAAATGGTGTACTTCTAACTTTATAATTGCTTTAATGAGTCTGCCGATAAACGCTTTTATTGATCATATATAAATAGAGAGAGAGAGAGAGAGAGAGAGAGAGAGAGAGAGGACGAGCGAAGAAAACAACATAAGCTATAGACGGGATCACGCGACGAAATGTGCGATTTCCTCGTTTATGAAGCAGGCTCGCGGCAACGTTTTACTGTAGATGCGAAAATGCGCGGTTCCACCGGAATTCGCCGTAACTCGGCTGAATCGTATACATATAGCTCCGCGAATCATACTAATCAAAAGTTGTTCCGCCGACGCCTCCGACCGCGCCAATTGAGTTCGCGCGCGAGTGCTATGTAGAACACTTATATAGTACGCTTTCGCTTGTATACGGTCGTATACATATATATATATATATATATATATATATATATATATATATATATATATATATATAGATCTGGATATAGGCGGAGAAATTCGTGGCGAAGAAAATTTTATCGTATACGACTTTGCCAGCTTGACGCCGTTTTCACCTGAAATTCAAATCTATAGCAAATTGATATGCAAAAATAAATCGTATATACCACTATGAGCTGTTTACATATTTTCCGTTAACTTTTATTTCTAACTTTTTATTCAAATATCTAAGACCAATAGTGGCTTACTCCCGTCTCTGGCAGCATAATAGTAGGCCTAGTATTATGCGTGGTACTTTAAATTATATCGATCGAAGTACAATTAATAATGTAAATTTTTGTGATTTTTTTCCTGATTTTACATGAAAAACAAAGCAATTCATTATTTACCAATTCTATTAGAATTATGAATTCTTCTGCATGCTACACGAAATGAGTTTATTATACAAATATAGCTTTATCGCTATATAATATTATTATCGCTACCGATTGTATAGCTCGAAAATCGTGGTTTTATCATAATTTGGCCACTCACGTAAAATAAAGTTTGACTTTAATGTAAAAGTTGATTTTTACCTCGTGAAACTTTGCTGGCGCTCTTTGCTTCGGGGTAAACTCTCTCGCGAGTAAAAAAAATGGAATTCGCGCCCTTGTCGATATACAAATCTGCTATTTCCAAACAATCAAAAAAATAAATTACAATGACATCAAATTCTTTTGGCGTGAAAGCGATTTTATTCTCATACATTCGCTGGTTATAAAATATTAACGTCATACCGTGAAAGTTCCAAAGCTGGCTAACAATTACTAATTAAAAATTTCAAACTTTTTTTCCCATCTAAAACTTAACAATCGCTTAAAAAGAAATCTTTTCTTAAGTTTAACGCAATTTTTCTTAATATCCCATTTCAACATTTAATTTCACCCAATTTTTAAACAATCTTAAAAATTGACAGTATGGTTTAAACTATTTTTTTAATAAGTTTTAATAATTCTTTTTTATAATATTCAAAGCTGCCTGAAAATCAAGATTTATGGTATATTCTGGACATTCGTTGCCATTGCAGTTTGACGCAAAAACTGCCAAACGAAATGCAAAGAGCAAACAAATAGAAAATTAATCTTTACCTTTGAAAGGTGAATACTGAAGCTCTATATCCGTTTTTTGTTTGCAAACTCTGATTGGTTTGTTAAAAATGGACTGTAAAATTTTAAACCGAGTATTTTCCTTCAAAGATAGATAACTATTTTTCAAGCAAAACAAAAAGGAAAACAAAAAGAATTTTATAGAAAATATATAGTCGATAAACAAAGTGAGCGACTGCCAAGTGCAGCCGTTAATTACATTTCGCACTTGAAAGTAGATAATTTAACTTTCAAATTACTTTTTTATCCAAACACACCTAAATCTTGGAATCTTAGAGATCTTGAAAGTTCGACCTATTCTTTTCATAAAATAATTTGCCAATCCCTTTAGTTTTTTTATGCAGTGTAAAATTCACTTTCCTCAAAAGTATGAGTAATTAATGAAAAGATTCATAATAAATTTCCTTTCATGGAATAGAAGAGAGTCCAGCTTTTTTCTTAAGAAAGAAATATGCTATTAAAAGAGCTTTAACTTTTTACGAGACTCCCAGGGCGGACGATTTCAGCTTAAAAGTTGTGTGTCTTTTTTTCACATCAGAAATTACATCAAAGCCACTGGAATTGGTTATAAAAGTTACATTTATATATTTTTAACGACTACGCTTTAAATAGAATCATTCTTAATCTCTTCGACTGACCAAGATAATAAATTTATGACCGATAGAATTCAAAGGCAAAATCTTTGCCATTGTACATATACGTACAATATAGACGAAACTTTTGAGCACAAAGGAAGGATTGATTAGGTTTATAAAGTACTTTTACACATTGTATCCGAACAGAGCTTCATGTAGATTTTTAATTATATGTATCGCGCGTTTTACGTACTTTTATAAAATAAATATTCTGTTCCTCGTACCCTCGCTCATCTATAAATTCTACTCATCTGCTATCTCCTTTTTTATCAATTACTTTCTTCTGATTAATAAATAATTAAATTAAAAATAAATATTCTCAATAAAGTATGTTTATAGTGGCATTTCAAATATTATTGCTTAAATTTATTTCGAATATTCATTCTAAATTTGTTTTCGGACGCAATTAATCTCTTTATATTGATCTAATAAATAAAACCATAAAAATTTTATATTCGTCCATAAATCGAACATTTATATTTTCCAGATAATTCATTATTTTTAAGGGATGGCCGGATGCACGTATTTATGCAAATTAGCCCGCGTTCGTTGCGGACGAGCGTCGCGGAAAAGGTATAATTTGTTTATAACGTGCTTTATATAGATATATATTTATATATTATTTAAAGCCCGCGCGCCCCGGAGAAAGAAAATAATTGAGTTGGCAAACATTGAACAAGCAGGAAACGAATCCATAAATAAACGAAGACGTTCCCGTCCCCTCTACACCCCCCCCCCGTTCCCCACCCCGTATAAATTTAAAAGTGCGAAAGCTCGCTATAAAGTCCCGCGCAAAAATGATGGAAAGTAGCTCGTAAAAGGACTTTAATTTTTGAAGTTTCCCCAGGTAAAAATTTAAGCTCGCCCGTCCGTCCCGAGCGTCGCGCGGCTCAGCGGCACCCGGCCGCGGCGGCCGCCGCCGGGGCTACGAAATCGCGCCGATCCCATTCCCGTGGACACATAAATTATGCAGAACGCCGCGGGCGCACTTTGAATGCCCGGCGACGAGGGGGCGGCGTATGGGGAGGCGAGCGAGTGCGCGTGCGCGCGCGCGCGCCGCACAACAAAGCGATATCGTTAAGCGGCTCTATAATCACGAGGAATTACTCTTATTATCTTGCCGCCGCGGAGTATTTCAGAGCGAGGACGGAGGCGGTCGGGGTGGCTGCTAGGAATTAAGTCATTGGGCGCGCTGAATTATGGGCAGGGCGGGAAAGGAAAGTAGACGGGGTCGCGACCGCGCGAGAGCCGATTAATTGCGGCCCCGATATTGTACGGACTTGCGGAATGAACTGTCGCTGGGTTCCTCGACGAAATGATCCCTCCCCTACGGGGGGGAGAGAACGTTAGATATTATTTATATTTAGTATCTAAAATCAGTCTCGGGGTACGAGCGAAATCATACATATAATGCCGTTGTTTCTCGTCTACGGTCTTTGCTTCACGGTAGATCGTGGGGCGATTTATTTCAGGATTTCAAACAGCGCGCTGATTCGATTGAAATTTCTATGGCAATTCTGAACTTTATATCAAATATATATATATATATATATATATATATATATATATATATATATATATACTGTATATATATATATATATATATATATATATATATAAATACTGTTGTATTGAGATTTTATTTTAGGTATTCCATGCATCTGGAAAGATAAGAGAAATGATAAAAATTTTATTTCCTACGCAATTGTATGGCATACAAAAAAGAAGCTATAAATACTTAGTTGCGTGGCTAGAATTCATAAATAACTAAATACAGGAAATGAGATTGAATTATTGAAAATGTACATTACGAGTTGCATTCGACGTTTGACATAATGTTAAATAGAGGCTGTATTATATTTTTATAACGATAGATTGATAAATTAATATTTTGTGCAATAAAATATTCAGAAAAATTTATTTTATTAATTGAGAAATATGTACAGTAGAGGAACATATCAAGAGCAAATGGCACTATATTTAATTTAGATAATAATTTTTTCTCATTTAGGTAGAAAGATTCATTGCCATGTATTAATTCAGCCTGAACAATGCGAAAAAACCACTCATAGACTGACAACTGTGCTTCTATACCCATTGAGCTCTATTTTTATTAATAGAATAGGTGTTCTTGAAAATTTTAGTTTTTTATTAATACGTACTTCCCTGTTCTTACACATTTGATATGTTTTCAATCAAATGTGGTTTTCATGAAAGTTTGTCAAAATTTATTTTCATCAATATTCAAAGAAGATTTGTCCAAGGGCTAGGAGATAGGAAGCTTTTAACATTTTATAACCAAAAATTCTAAATGAAAGTTTAATAAAGTTCTCATTTTCCAACTATTTAATGGTTTTTTTTTTAATCTGTAGTCACGTAAAATAAACGTATATTAACAGAAGGATTAATTAAAATTTCCAACAATTTAATCACAAACAATTTTACACATAGTATTATTTCAAACAGTAAATACTTTTTATTCGACTGAGAAATATAAATGAAAGTACTCCCTTCGATTATAATAAATAGTTTATTACAAATAATTTTTTATTTAATAATTTAATAATTTTGCGCAGTCTTCAGTTTTTTCAAGACATTGTGTATAGATTACGAAATCGGGCTGTATTATGTCTTTCCGACACCGAAAAATTCGACTTATATTGTTTATAAAATCCCTCCGACCCGTCTCGATTAAGAAAGTCGAACTAGACATTTATGTTAGACTTTCCAAAATCCGACTTATTTACCTCGTAATACAAAGAATAGTCTAATAATATTGTAAGAAATTAAGAAAAAATAAATTATTATATTATTGTAATTAATATTAAATTAATTACACAATTTTAAGAAATGTGCGTTCGTTATAAGAAAGATTCTGTCTGCAGATTAAAGTACTTATAGTCAAAATTACGATCAGTTTGCAATGACAAAAAAGAAATAAAAAAGTGCACGATATATCTATTATGTATATCTGTCAGAGTACATATCCACGAGTTAAATTATATGTAATTATATATTACTTTTGTAATTTAAGCTAAAAGTTGTTGAAATTTTAAGCTTCTTTATGAGTATAAGTATTACTGGAATTATTTAGTTTCTGAAAGTCCAGTCCAGCATTATCCTGATATTAAGCTCTCAATTTTAGTTTTCTTTTTTTTTTCTAATTGGACTTACGTATGGGTTAATCGAAAATATTCGTATTCGCTGATTACTGTGTATTAATTTAATTATCTTATTCTTTTTAAATGTTTAAATTATTGGACATTATACTTATATCGAAAATCGAAGAGTGCTTTTCCTGATTTTGCGAACAATTACAAATAATTAATGAGGCCCTATACTTTAATTCCAACTGAAACGACATCATATAATTTGAAATAAAGCACGGCAGATAGGTTGCGGGTCAAGTGCTGTGCACGTGCACAACACACTGCTGCATTGTATATGCTTAAAAACGCCAGTCGGGGAAAATAATTTATTTAAAAATAGAACGGCTTTGTTATTATGTCCTTTTAATAAGAAAATATAATATAAAAGCGTTAAATAAAAATGCAACCTGTATATATATATATACAGGTGTATGAACGTTTTGAATTTAATTACATTTCATAAAAGGTGAAACGTGAAAATTTGTCCCGCCAGAGAAGAGAAAAAGTAGGTTAAGAAAATGTTGGAGCATTCACATAATACGTATAAATAAACAGCGAGTTATGTATACGCGGAGAACGTGCGCAAGAAGATTTCACGCCCACCGCGGCAATGTTATTTAACGGCAACGGAAAAGTTTCCGTCACGAATTTTTCCGTATAATACCCGCAGCCGTCTATACGTATCCTTCAGGCTCTGTAATACAGGCGGAATATACAGGCTCTGTGAAAAATATCGAAAGCATAAGTCCGATGGGCCGCGACGTCGCGCCGCCGCTGCGGGAAAACTATACTCGATATTAAAGCGATCCCTCGCGCGACCGGATAAAGCAGAAGATGCCTAAGTTACGAGGGGTATTTCGCGCGCGCAGACATCAGAGGGCGAATACAATGACCTCCACCCCGCCCCCCATTCACCTCGTCCAAATCCGCGACCGCGCGCGCACCGCCGAGCCGCGAGTGTCCTATACGTATATATGTATACGGTATGGGGGGCAGGGGGTAACGGAGAAATGGCGAATAAAAGGAATAAAGGGAAAACGCGCGCCAAAAGCTGGCGAATAAAATTGCAGCTATTTGCATACCGTGTCGCTCCCAAGTGTGTAGCCCGCGAGAGGCGCGCCGTTTATACGTATATCTATATATATCTATATACTTTTGTATTCAGTGTATTCCGGTGCCCCCGACTCGCGTCGCCGTATCGGGGGAGATCTCTCCCTCCCACACACTCTCTCGCTCCCTCTCTCTCTCTCTCTCTCTCTCTCTCTCTCTCTCTCTTTTCTCTCTCGCCGCCCCCATCCCCTCACTCCGAGTCAATGCCCCGGCGTATATTTGGCCGCAAACTTTGGCACTGATGACGACGCGAGACGAGGCAAAGGAGGCGAGATGATAGATGATAGGACGCCGGGGCCGCGCGCGCGGCTACGTACGCGTACACACCCGCCCACGCGAGCAGACGAACACACACGGGCGAGCGCGCGTAATGTTTCGAAAAGTCGAGCGTCGCCCGGGGGAGAGCGGGGGGCCGGCTCTGCTCGCACTCGGCTCGGTAGCAGTGTCGGGCGGCGGTTCGCGCGGCCGAGCGAAAATCGAGCGGAGTATTATCTGTCCCCACCCCGCGCGCGGCACCGCCACTCACCTTTTTTACCCCGCCGACGACGCCCGCCGCGCGCCGCCGATCGGCCTCTGAAAGGCGCTTGTTGAGTGCACTCTCGGGTAAATGCGGGTCGCAAGGGCGCGCTCGCGGCGAGGCGACTGCGGCGACCCTTTGGCGACGACCGCTTTTGCCGTCGGGTGCTGCGCGAGGAAATTCGTTTAATAATGCGCGGGCGGCTGCGGATATCGTACAGTGGATATCTGTATAATAGAGGCGAGAACGCTTGATTCTAAAGAAGAATTCCAAGACATGATCGAGCCGTTGGAGCTCTTCCTGTTCTTCAGGCCACAATAAGTTTCCAGCCCTTATTCTTTCGTATAGCTCTCCAGCATTCGTACTTGTCCAACAGTTCGAACGGCTTGAACACTACGAGCATGTTCGAATACTTTAAAAAATGATCCAGCCCCAATATATATATATATATATAGACAAATATTTTTTTTTTACTTTTTGGCTAAGGATGGAGAGCCGAACACGAAACGCAAGCGTAATCTCGGATGTATCGCATGATTTTAATTCATAATGAAACATTAATTATCCTGGAGAATTGTTATGCGTATTTATACGCCATTGTCCCGCTAATCGACGTTATCGTACACGCGCGGAGAATAACAAAAAGCTTATAGTATAACTCTCTATTCTATGATTATTATTTATACTTATTCAATTTTAGCCGAATTACCAGTGATAAGTTTGTCCAAAACTATATATTGACAATGCAGCATCATAATGCTCAGGAATTGCGCTTAATTTAATCCATCATTCTGAAAGGGGTTAATGAGAAATTTTGACATTTCAATACATTAAATTCTTTATTCGACCAAAAACAAACACGCGTTAAATTAGCTCCTTTCCGAAAAGTCAATGTGCTCCTACTCGGAATTTAATCTACTTTTTATCTTTTATATTCATACTGAAATTGAAATAATTATTTTATTAAAATGTGTTATTCTACATTACTAGATTTTCATTAATATATATACACTTTTACCGGAATATGAAATGAATTAGATGGTTCGATTCAATAATAATTGTGAATTAAGTTTCCTAATGTTAATATTTATACTTATCTTTTACTTTGAAAATTCCTATAGTTTCTGTGCAATATCTTTATATATAAATATCGCAATGAGTTACTATACATCATTATATATATGCGCAATAATTTTTAAATGCAATACAATTAATGAAAAAAAATAGAAAATATTTTCTCAATTATAATGACAATAAACGATTTCATATATGCTCCATTCGTAAACATTGGCTAAAACCATTATATATGCTATATAGTAATCTTGGGGGAAAATATAATAATCTTGGAAAATCGTTTTGATAATTGGAACCAATTATTTTTTCTTGTAATAACTTATAGCTCTCTAATAATGAAAAGCAATAAAATGACTATTACCGGTTCTAATGACTTTATAATATCTTATGTATTTTCTTAAGATAATTCTTATGTAATAAAATTTTTTAGTATAAAATTATTAAGTAAAACGTTACTTTTGAAAATAGAGCTTGAAATTTAAAAATTTCAAAGACGAAAATTAAATTATTTTTTAATTTAATTGTTTATTTTAACATATTAGCTTAATTTAGATTTAATATAATATGCTGTTTTAAAATTTAGCAAATACTTTCCTAATTTATGTGCAGTGGATTAAATCTCTCTTTAAAAACTTCTTTTTATTTTGTTAAAAATTTATGCGCATTTGCCGCGCTCTTTAATGATACGCGACGCAACTTGTATTATTCGTTTTTATATTTTCAGCTGGTCCCGCTACCCGTCGGTAGGTGGCGACTCATTTTTAATACCCTCATAGCCCGAGTAGAAAGATAGCAGGATTAAGTCATTATTAACGGCGGATGATGGTGCCACAGTTTAATACAAACCTTTGCTCATTTTATCGAGTCTGCGTATCATTTGCATTCATTGTCAATAAGTACAATAATTTTGATCATATTATATTTATATTCCCTTTATTATTTCTCTTATTAAATGTTTTTTCAGCGCTTTAACATGTCAGTGAGTAAAAAATATAAAAAAGCCATTAATTTCAGGCCATATTAAATGAAATTCAGAATAGTTTTATAAATATCGAGTAATTGAACAAAGCAAAATTTCTTATTTTCTAATAAAACAAATATTTAACGAATGAACAAAATGTAAAGAGCTTTTAAAAAAAAACATAATATAACAAATAACTTTTGGAATAGAGTGCTTTTTTATTTATGTATTTTTTATTTATGTAAAGAAAAAACCTTGATTATAAAACGTACAAATGAGTTATCGATAAGTGATACATGCCAATTATAGATGGAAAAATATAGTTTAAAAAAATGTTTGCTCAACACGTATACATAGTGATTTATGTACTATGTCAAATACGCAGAAATGTATTCGACTGTTTGAAAATGAGAATTCGATTGTGAATGGCTATGCACAATCAGTCGCTTTTGTGCGATACACGTACATCAGATAATATACTGAAAGAAAAACGAATGAAATTAATAAGCGAACAATGCAACGGTCTTATATTTTTAACAAGTTTACTATTGTAGTCCGATAAATGTATATATCCCTATAGAAAATCGTTTCTGTAACAACAAACGATTCCACCAGTATCGCGGAAAAATGATTGTCCAAAATTTTAAACAGAATGTTGGTCATTCTGTTATCGAATTTTATAGTATAATATACCTGTAAGTGCTGTATGTAAAGCAAGATTAAAAGACATTTTGAATTACTACGCCAATTGTACTGAAAATGAAATTAAGAAATCTTAATTTTATAGATGCCGGAGTCGTAATAATCTTCTATTGACCCAATTATTAAAGTAAATTTAAAGGTAGTAATTCAATAAAATAAAATCATAGGTATTTTGACATCCGATATTCTTTCTTGGCTTAGTTCGCAGTCAATTCCATAATCGATTCATTATGTTCTCAAAAGAAATAAATTCTGTTTTAACCGAAAAAGAAGTGAGTTTTTCAAAGCTTGCAAATATTAATTGGTTAAGTGGTTTAAAGTTTTTTTCCCAACAGAATGAAAGAATATAGGAAATTTTAATGATGATCATAAAAATAATAAAATATTAATACATTGACAACGAAGCCTAATAGCGTTAATAAGGATTTTGAACATTATTACACATCGAGATCATGAAATATTTTCTACGCTTACGGAAACATTTTGAAACACTGCACTTTTTGAAAGTACGATAATAAATATTTAAAAATATTAAATTTTTTAACGCTTATTTGATTCATTTAAAAGTTGCAAAAACATCTGATTTTATTTTATAAGCATATAACACGAAATTTGAAACAACGAATTTATCCATTTGTGTACGGTTATAGATAACTAGAATTTTGACTTGGAATAAGGAGAATTTCAAAACGACAAAGTGTGAAAAAATAAAATTGGAAGCTTAATTATCGAATTAGAAGAGACATTATCTAAAAGTACTGCAGATAATAGTGATCACGTACTAAAAATTGAAAAAATTATTTTAAAGGTAAGTGATTCTTTACCAAATAATTTATATTATGATAATCAACTAATTAGGAGAAAAAAATTTTCAATGAATTTTTAACAATATTTGAGTTTACAAAATTCCTACGCGAATACAATTTGTTTCTTGAATTTTATAAAATATATCAATCAAATTATACTTAAATAAGAAATTGTCTCCAAAATTCATAAAATGAATACAAACTCCAAAAGTTATATTTAAAAAATCCTCTGCAAATAGAGAACAAAATATGTCTAACTTTAGTTAAACACAAATTTTATTATTAACATTCTAACTTTTACGAAACGAAATTGCTGCTGGAAGGAAGCACACTGGTAGTAATTAATATGGTAATAATTTAAATTCAATTTTTTCCCCGTTACAACTTAAAAATCAAAGTGTCCTTACCCAATTTTCTCGTTTAACATCGCTAATGGAAATATATACCAGTCAAGTAATTGAAGACGACGTTAGCGGCATAGGATCTCCCCAAAAACAATCACTCCCAAAAAAAATTTAGAATTTTAGCCAGTTTCGTGTTCTTGATCGTGATTTTAATACGTATGTAGTATGATATTATAAGAATGAATATAACTTTTGGTTGTTCTTCGGCCAAAATCTCTAGAACAAAATGTATAAAAAAATTGTTGGATTGTTCAATGGTTTTCGTCAAGGTTGATTGTATTTATTTCATCAACACCTTTTTTATGCAGTAACATTATAGTTACTATTAATTTTATTTTCGCCGCGAATACGGTATCGCTAGAGTAAATCAACTAGGAAGAAAAACTTTGAGAGCAGATCTACCTAACTAGAAAAGGAAAATATTAAAGTATATTGGAATTCCATTATAATTAATAAAAAACACAGGAAGGTTATGAAGAGTACGGTATTTTAGATAGCGCTTAAAGCACTAAAACGAAGGTCTTGAATTTTTCGTATTTTAATATAATATTATTTGGTCTTTTTGTTTATGCGTTCGCTTCTCTATGTTACAAAAAACACATTTACAATCACTACTCCTGGGCAAGTAAAAAAAAACCCGTGTTTAACAATACCTGACTCGGGGATTATAGCGTTCAACAACATCTAAATTTCCAATCAAGACATCCGTCACATTTTATAATCGTACTTGAAATAATAAGTCAAGTCAAAATATTATTGAAATCGAATGATAGCACATAAAATCTAGGTATAGATAAATGGAAGAATGGCGCAATGGCTATACAATTAATTCCATCGATTAAACATCAGGTATATATTGTTAGAGAACAGTATCTTTCCCACGGCAGCCGTATATATAAATTCCTCTTTATTTCCGCACATAAACGTCCAAATAAGTCCGAGGAGTATTAATTCGATTCTTAACCGAGACGGTTTGTTTTACTACAATCACACTCATCCCTCTTGCTCCACTCCGCGCGTTCGCGAGTCGCGCCGCTCCGCCATTTGGAAAGAAAGATTTAATAAACTTAATTGTGAGACAGAGAGAGAGAGAGAGAGAGCTGGGGCGCATCTGTGAATGCGACATAAACATTCATTAAAACTTTCCGGCGTGTGGCGTTTCATCGGGGCGTAGAGAGGCGGACGAGGTCGTGGGAAGGAGGAGGGGAAGGAGGGAGGAGGAGGAGGACATTAACGGCAATGTGCGCCCGGCATTTACCAGGAGAGATAATTCCCACTATCGCGACTGCGGCGATGCGTGAATTCGCGAGCGCGCTCAGCCTCACCCCCCCCCCCCCACGCCTATCCTCGCTGGCCGAGAGACCGATATATATATATATATATATATATATATATATATATAACTGCACATAGTGCCGGACCGCATGAAATTGTTAACACAAGAACGCACCGATTGCAGTTCAATTCGCCGTGACGCGCGGCGACGCCCGCTGCCGCCGCGGCGCGCGCCACTCCGACCGAATCTCTCGCTTTGCGGGCTGGAATCGTCCAGTCGATTTTATTTACCCTCCGCCCATAGTTTTCCGCACGCGTCTGCGTGTAGGTGTTCTTTTTTTTCTTCTTTTTCGTCGAGCGCGATTTATGTAATACAAATTTGCGAATTAATCGATCGATGCCGCGCGGTTACCACGGGCTCTGTTCCGTTCCGTCGCACACGAGGCGCGACAACGAGGACGACGACGACGACGACGACGAGGACGACCCCGATTCAAATAACCCGTCCACTCTCGCGTCCATCCAGACCTTTCAGTCGTGGTTAGCGTTTGAAATATCGATTATTAGTAAACGTACGTAAAAATTAATGCAGTACTTACTGCGCAACGTTAAAAAAAAAAAACAACGGCAGATAGTAACGAGAAAATATTTTTACCCGATCCACTTAGAGCAAATGACAGTTTGACAATATGATTTCCATGCTTAATATACGAAGTTGGGATAATCGTAAATATAATGGAATATGGATTGAAACCTGGTTTGCAAAAGAAAAATTCCATTTAATTTTTTAAAATTGTTCGTTAAGGAAATCAGACATTCCGGGATAATTGTTTAATTAGATCAGTCAAGTCTTAAAGTTTAATTTTAAAACAGTCGAAAATATTTCCGATGAAGAATAACTATTTTTAAAATCTAATCAAATTTATGCGAGTGGTAACCACGACCATAATTGACACAAATATAAATAGAAGAAAAACTAATTAATATCGGACAACAATGGAGAATTGATCGAAGATTTGATTAAAAAATCTACAAACCAAATTGGTAAATAAATTTTTGATAAGCAATCAACATTATAGCGTGCTTAGGAGAAGCAAATTTATTTTAGTATATTGAATTTTCAAAATCAAAGTCTGAAATTCACCAATCTGTAAAGATTTTTTAATAAGCATTAATTTTATTAGAATAACGCAAATTCTAGTATATCATTGTTAAAATATATTCTCATTCGTGATCTATATTTTTTTTTTATATATAGAAATTTAAAGTTACAAGTAGTACAGTAAGTTTTAGTTCTACTTTGAAAGCGTGAAAAAATTAGCATCTATTCGCAACTTATATATATACATATATAAAGCATAAATTAATCGAAGCTTAGGATAAAATTCTAAACTAATTTTCATTACTCGATTTAAATTAATTTTTATAAAAATACGCGCCGGGAATATTCATTAGGCAATAACCGTATAAAAGCGATAATTAGAAGGAGAAAAAATTACGTTATCACCTCTTCGCAGTAAGCAGTCTCGGGGTAAATATGAATGGCTTTAATATTCTGTAAGCACGAAGGCACCACTTTTTAAAGTTCATGCATATCCAAAACGTGACCAGAAAATATTATAAAGTTCTGTTATGAACTGCGAAAAAAGTGTAACAAGTTTCAAACTAGCTCGGAGATCCTATTTTTTATCCCCTTTTTCTAATGCATACGGGCTCTGATTTGTTACAAGTATATATGTAAGTACGAAGTCAGGAACTGCAGGAAAACGTAGCTCTAATAAATTAAAGATTTTTCGTAATATATTGCCTATGAATAGATTTGCCGCCGCTGAAATCTTAGCTTACAACAACCGTGCAGAAAATTATATTTCAATTATAATTATTCAATACTCATTTCTTTGTTGTTATATTTTATAGATCCGTAATGGTTTCTGTTCAACCTGTGCTTGCGTCCATTTTTATTTAACATACTTTAGTTATATTTACTAGTTCAATGAATGAATATTGCATAAATCACATATGCATATGAGCATATCTGCTTGCAGTTACACGGGTTTGCAAAATTAGATTTTTTAACTTGTAAAGCAGTTTAATCCTAGTAGCGAAAAATTCATATTAATGCTGAAACGAAAATGATAATTTATTGTCCATTTATTAGTTGGAATAAATTACGTATTACTTAAAATCATATAAACCACTTAGGTTGTTAAAAATCTTTACGAGGCATATATACCATATTTAATAAAAATTTGATTGAAAATTGATAATTATGTAAGCTTTTTCAAACACTGGATACTTAATTGTCACATTAACAACTCAGGAGCACGGCATCTACATATATAAATACATCGTTCTGCCGTGCAGAAATAGCATGTTGTCTTTTAATTTATTTAATTAACTTTTTTAATTATTTTATTTTTCTAACCTAATATTTTAATGTCAAATTTTGCTCATGCATCAATACGCAATATTTTCAGCCGAAAAAATGACTAATAATATCGATATTGGATATGAACTGTAATATACTGGTCTCGTAAAAAAAAAGACTTAAGATCCTAATTGAAAATGTTAAAACCGTACTTTATATGCGGCTTTTCGCCTATTTTATCACCCCGGCCTATTAACGTCGCATTTAAGTTTCAAATTTCACAAAAATTTTATAATAACGCTCGGAAGGGACGAAATTCTAATCATTACTTTAACGAACAAATGTCAATAATAATTACTTCTTCATAATTCAAACGGGTATAGATATAAACGTGTATATATATATATATACATATGTATATATATATATATATATATATATATATATATATATATAATAAGCAGGGGGGAGGGGACATTAAGCCGATTCATTTTGGGTACCCGACACCATGGCTTGTCCGCGCATTACCGTGGCGCTCCCGTAAATAATTCAATTCTGATGTCCCTCCCGTCCATCCTCTTAATGCACCGTCCGCGCACCCCGTTTCTTGGCTAATAAGGCTCGGCCGATATTGCCTGCGCGCAGATGCGCTCCCCTTCCCTGACCTCGCCCCGTTCGCCGCGGGTACATTGCAAGTATCTAAAGCTTCATTAATTGACGGACAACAATATATAAATACGGAATTAATTTGCGCGAGCGGCCCGCTCAAGCTTGATTTCCCCCTGGCGAAATGCCCGACTATGTTCCTGTATTATTGTTGGGCGAAACAATGCTGTATTTTCGAGCTGAAATTGCGATTAAAACTTTTTTATAAGGACTCGTTATGAATTATGCTAAACTTCTTTATTGCATCGCGAAGTGCTTTCTTATACGCTTAAATCTTGATGAGAAGCTTGTCGCATTTATAATTTATAATTTCAATAAAAAAAAAACACTCTTAAAGACAAAAATTGGATATAAACTAAATGCTGAGCAATAAATTGCAGTCTTTAAAACTAATCTTAATTAATTATCGGATAAAAAATATAAAAATAAAATAACGATAATTTACCGACTAAATGCCGAGCGCTCTTCCGGTGCACCGTACAAGGCTAAAATAATATTCAAATCAATGTAAAGTCGTTTATTTTCAAACTTTCGATAAACACGCCAAACGTTAATGACACCGCTTGACTATCTTCTCACAAGTAAAGAATCAAAAAAGAGGGAATACGAAAGTACTTGAGAAAATGAAGAATAGCATAAAATAAGCAAGATTTAGCATTTTATTTATCGTGACTTTACGAAATCAACGTCGTTCCACTCGATGGGCAAATTTGATCGAATTCTGATTGCCCCTCGATCAACAATGGGAGGGAATAACAATGGCGAGCGATTAACTTTTGTACGAAACAAATGCCTTCCAAAGGAATGATTGAGGACTCGAAGGCTGCGTGGGTCAGTTTAATGCATACTTCGGCAAGATCGATCGTTAATAGTCTATTTAGAAAACAGTAGCGTGCTCATCTCCGAGACGGAGGGAGCGATGAGCAATTTCTAATGGTTCACGGTTTTATATTTAGATTACGAGATAGATTAATGCTCAAGTAATCACCTATAGTCTTTTCGCTTTTTCAATCTTTCGTATAATAAGATTTATCGGTTTGTTATTGCACTTGAAAAAGTCGAAGACTGAAGTAATGAAAATAAATACTCCTACATTATTGTTACACTCGTGTAAAGAATTATGTATTTTATTACAATAACTGTCAGGTGCCAAAAGAAATTCTTACGGCACTTTGGGCTGCAATTGTGCTGCCCCCTCCCACTCGTGTTGTATTTTCTAGGTATGGAAATAACTAGGTTTTGTAACTCTGAACATTCCTTGAAACCCTTAAATTTTACATAAATAAATTAAAATAATTAATAAAAAAATTTTTTCAAATCAAAACCAGGGAAAAAATAACTACGCGTTTTCCGTCTGCTTGTTGCATTAGCAAACTCGTTTATCAAAGTAACGGAAATAAGCGATCGATTGAGTATCTCCTTGTCGATAGTAATATTAATAATTTTTCATTAGTAATATTAATATAGTAAAATTAATAATTTATAAATTCGATAGTAAGATTAATAATAGACAATAAAGATAACCTTTGATTACGCATGACTTAACTGGCATGAACCAGCAAGCAGCCATCTTCGTTCCGCTATGAGCTTTGTTAAATAGGTTAGATAAATCTGTAAACATAAAACTAAATATTATAAATATAAGATTATATAATAGATTTTGTTTTTTTCACTTTTTATTATTTATGAACGGTTATTTTGAAGAGGTATTTGTTGAAAGGGTGTTTTTTATCGTTTATCCGAAATATATTACGATGTTCCAAGTAGACTTTTTGTTATGCTGATCGTTCGATTTCAATACTTCGAACAATTTTGAGATAGATTGTTCTATTGTAAAAAATCGTCTTCACCAAATGAAAGTTTACATATTTTTTTCATTTACGATACATTTTACTACATCAGAATGGTTTTCTTTCTAGATACAACGCGATTTCTGACGAATCTCGTGTTTTTTTTCTCAATAGCTTAACTGAATGAAGAGCACGAAGTTTATTGTGTCAATCCTCTCATAAGTCGGTAATAGCGTTAGTTTATTTTATCTTATCGAATGAAGAGTACTACTTTATGTTCTTTAAAAATCTGGAATTTTATTGCAAAATGTCGAGCATTTTTCTTTCTTACCAATCGAAATTCTATTGCATTCGGCATAGTTAAATTATTTTTCAAGAATTCTCTCTATCTCCCTTACCTAATAAAAGTATACTAAGTATGAACAGTAAAAAATCTGTAAAAGTCTATTCCAAAAGTCACAACTGAACTTACTTTCGAAGAATTATAATAATTAATCGAAACATGATATTTTGGTTCACGTTAATTAACTTACTTAACTATAATTAGAATAAGAACTTGGGCGCGCATTTGTGTACTGGTTGTGTGAGTTAGAGAAATAGAGAGACAGAGAGAGAAAGATAGAGAGCTTTTGCCTAAAGCTTGAAACTGAATGGCTCGTAAGAAACGGACTTCTTCCATTTATCTGTACCCCCCTCTCTCTCTCTCTCTCTGTCTCTCTCTCTCTCTCTCTCTCTCTCTCTCTCTCTCTCTCTCTTCTCTCTCTCTCTCTCTCTCAGCCCTCTGTCTCTCTCTCTCTGTCTCCCTCTCTTGTTTGCAACGGCCGATTCCAATTAACACGCGCGTATACATTAAATTTACAGAAAATCAATATCGATAATGAATACTTGTCGTGACGCAAATGACATCAATTACATTGAAAGACTGCGCGGTATAAAACTAGCGCCGTAAAAGAGAACAGTTTTCTGTATAATCTAGGAATGGACAGTATCTGATCGTGTACTCGTTGCCCAAAAAGTTCCTATAAAATTTATTCTTAGCTATCGCGAACGCCTTCACGAATTCCTCTCCAGCTAGATTTAAACTGTCTCAAGTAATTTTTTTATGATCGCGAAAAATCACGCGTCTTTTGTTGCAGAAAATATCCCTATATTACTGACTGTTTCTCTCCTTTCTGTTCATTTTCGATATTTTTTCCTTCTCAATAATTACTTCTATCTCTAATACCATCATGAATAATACAGGATCCTGCAAGTGGTATACATAAATTTTCATTAGCCATAGAGGCACAATAGTGTGGTATAGATTTAGCAAATAAGTAATTAGCTCCGTTCTTTCCCTTTCAGTCAAAAAATTCATGTGAAATCTGTTACTTTCATAACTTTTCATTTTTCTTTTAACTTCAATAATGAAGAGGTTGAAATATTTATCATTCTTTGAAAGTTCAAAATAAATGAACTAATAATTCTAGGATGGTATTTTATTTCCATCTTAACGAACATAAAATACTACACTGATGCCTCATTTTCAAAAATTATAATTGCAACATCTGAGATCACAATACATTTTGGACACCAGAAATCAAATTATTTCAATTTATTATTTTCATCACAAAAATACAACGTACAAAAATAGTGAATATTGCTAAATTAGTATTTACTTACATTTTATATAAATCGAAATTGGCGATGTGTATATGTGACGTTTCTGTTTAATTCTGTATTCGTTTCGGTTTGATGATTGCCTTTTTCATACTCTATCTGTCTAACTGATCTCTAATCGTACTCTTTGTCGAACAAGCACAAAATTAATCACTCACTAAGACAGTATTGTCTGATCACTGCCTGTTGGAATACTAAGCTATAATTTAGTGAATCTAATACTCTTTGGTTCTTCCAGTTCAATATTTTTCCACGAGAAAGTTCATGACGGAAACTACTTGTTTACAAGAGTAAACAAGAATCAATAATTTTATCTCATATTTTTATACGCAAAATCAAAATCTATGTTAAATGTTTATTTATAAATTCCAAGTAGATTCATATATGTTGTTAATCTTTTAAAACAAAATTTTTTTTATTTAAACGCATATATTAACAATATTTCTAATATATAAAATGTGAAATGTTAAATAGATCATACTCCGAATCACACTGAATACTATAAAACTTAAATATTTTTTAAATAATGATCTTCAAAACTGAGAATTCAATCTCTCATTATGCTCCCAGTATATATCACAAATGAAACTATTCAATCAACCATATCCAAACAATTTTATCAATTTCGAAATTCCGACATCGATAATAAGGCAAAAATTTGGTATCGCTACAACGATTGGTGGCATACACATAGAATCCCCTTTATAAGTATTAGGGAGTTTCATCCAGAATGACCAGCGTGAGTTCTTCACTAATGTTCTATTAATGCTTCCTTAGAATTAAGCCGATTGAGCGTTTTCATTTGGATATTTTTTCATTAATGTAAATGGAATTTTGTGTAAAATCGAATGATTCAACTTGGTTGTCTCGGTAAGCTACATAATCAGCATAATACAATTTACAAGAAATTTTAAAATCGTAACAACTGATCATTATAAGATTAATTATCGGTAAAGTTTGTTGAACTTTATGGAGTAGCATTTATTACCGACGCCTTTGGAAAATATGAAAAACGTTTGTACTTTCATAGATGACGTAGAATTGTGACATTCACGACGTTTCGTAGATATATCAGGAATCATTCTATTTATTGCATTGCACAGTTATATATACATACATGCGTACATCGTGCATACATACATACAAACATACATAGATATATACAAACATAGTACATACATCGTACATACATACCGAATGCGAAGAGGATTCTCAGACAGAAAAGTTATTTCTCGATCTACTTGATTACCTGTTTGCGTTCCATTGTCTCTAAGTTTATTCGTGAATTTGTTACCCCTTCGCGTCCCCCGACTTGAAGACCGCCTGATTTTGTCGACCGTTTCCCGTAAACGGTATCTGACCATAAGTCCAGTCGTCGTCCTCTTCTCTATCTCCTCGAGAGAAATTCGCGCGGTTACTTCGCGATCTGTATCGGCGTTGCGCATATATCCGGTGCATTTGGCCTCGAATCGCTCGACCCCCGAGCTCTCCCATAGGTCGAGAGCCGCGAGGCGTTAGTTACAACTACGTTAAACGTGCACGCGAGGCGGCGCAGCGGGGAGTCACCGAGGCAGCTAATGATGCAGAAACGAACCCGCCAGCACGGCGATCCCCCTCGAAGTTTGGATTGTAATGCTGCCAGGGGGCTTCCCAGCAGATTTACACCCCGCCCACGCTGAGCTAAGTTAGTCGAGTGCCTCCTTCGAGGGCCTCGAATCCTCGGGGATCGCGCCTTAAGCCAGTTTGCCATCAAATTAGGGGTGTCCGGAATTTATTTTTTTGATTCTACTTTTCATGCGGTTCTGTCGTTAGTCAGCCGCGTTCTATGTAAGGTTAACGCAATTACAAAAATCATTATGTACGTCACCAAAAATACTCGAATAATGTAAAAGTTATGAATGCCTTGTTTGTAGTACAAGTGCAGTATGCCCACTATGGCTTATAAATAAATCACTTCACTCTGATTATCATAATGCAATGTAACTTCAACAAGTTTATCTCTAAGTTGTATGGAATTACATAAACTACCAACTTTGTTTTATCGAGATATGCCAATATATTTGACTTTACTCTATGCAATGTATTTCTAATAAAAAATTAAAGAAACTAAATTGCATTCACTAGATTTATTCGGTCACTTTTTTATTTATATTGATATATACACACTTCACTCTTCAGTGGTCCTCCATGAAAAGATGTTTTGAGAAAAAAAAT
Organism: Sycobia sp. Sy_11; assembly: GCA_018907035.1. Taxonomy (NCBI): domain Eukaryota; kingdom Metazoa; phylum Arthropoda; class Insecta; order Hymenoptera; family Epichrysomallidae; genus Sycobia; species Sycobia sp. Sy_11. The sequence goes on along the minus strand of JACCIC010000006.1, from coordinate 5,148,296 downwards.
TGTTAAAGTACTGAGGGTACACATCTCATTGTGATATAAATTTTGTGCATGAAAAAAAAATTTATAATATTTTACGAATAACTCATATAATACTGAATATCACGACAACATAAAAATTGAATAACATCGTTACATCTGAAATTGGTATAGACGTTAACGTTATATCTACGAAAGAAAAAAGAAAAAGACTTCGCTGCTTTAAGGCAACCGTTAGATCCACCTAAATTTAAGATGAGAATTAGATTGTGCTTACGGGAACGCAGTCTGTAATTGTAATCCGATACATCCCATTAATACTTGTGGACTTTCTTGCAACCTAGGAAAGAGATAAGACAATTGGCTAAAGTAGTTTTAGTTTCCTTCATTGCAAACGTCCACATTTGCAAAGTAAATATTTTTTAAATGTTGACGAAAATTTTGAAATAACGGAAATTAAACTCTCTGAGTAATGTCGGTTTGATACACAAAGTTCGACAATTACATATATGTCAAGAGCTTGCATACAACAAAGCGATTACATTGCACTTGTGAGAAAATAATTGCTCTATCATAACAATGTGTTCCAATAATCGACAACTAAATTTATTTCTGAACATTATGTGTAAAAATACATAAATATCTATTTATAAATCTGATGCTAATTCAACTTTAAGAAGGTAAAAGATAAGCGCATTTTATATCGATCTTTATCAGTCACTTCTTGGTATCGAAAGTTAATAAGAGATTTTTTATTCCAAAAGCTTGCTTACGACAATATCAACCTAGCACTACGATGAAAATATTATTTAATTATACATTATAAACAACAATATAGTCCTGACTATATATATAGTCAGGACCACATATATATATATATATATATATATATATATATATATATATATACGTATACATAACTATATAGATGTTACATAAATAGTAGACTATATTATTCAAGACATTAACAAAAGTCCATATAATAGGTCAAAAATCGATAGTAGATATCATATGGCATGTGCCAAAAATAATACTTATCAATCAAATAATGATTGAGTGCACTAATAAGGATTAAGTGTTAAATGTAACTTTTCGTACATTATATTCGAGGCTACGCGTTGTCGCTATTTCGCCCTCTCTCTCTCTCTCTCTCTCTCTCTCTCTCTCTCTCTCTCTCTACCCCTCTCTCTGTATGACTTAAGAACGACGTAAAAGCAAATCGCATAAACCCTCGCCATATATAACTTAAAATCGTAACAATGTTAAATTCAAGCCCGAGCCGATTTCAGCTCGCTCCTCGCGTACACTGAAACTCACTTCGTACCTTCGTTCCTCCGTATACCTTTGTCGTAGTTCCTAAGAGGGAAGAGCGCCCGCGCGCGCGAAGGTCGTCGGCAAACTGTTTTTCCAGAAAATACTTTTAAACGAAGCACCAAATGAAAGTTCTCCGCGAGACGGCGGCGGCGGCGACGGCAGCCGTAGGGCAAAGTCAAGTCAAAGTCGAAAGCGTCAGCGAAAAGTTAACCGCAGCAGCGCTGCAGCGCTCGAGCCCGAGCGCACAGGCGCACGGTCGGTTCAGCGTTCTGCGAAATTGGCAGTTCGCGTTGAGGAGAGGAAAGAAAAAGAAGACTGGGAGAGGCAGAGTGAGGCGGAGGATGGGAAGAGGACGAAAAGAAAAAGAAAGAGGGAGGGGTGGGTGGAGCGCGGAAAGGGTCGAGTTTACTTGGAACGTGAGACGCACATGCATTATCTTGCGCGACGGCCGCGGCGCGGCGTCGGCGCGAGCGCGAGAAGAAGGGAGGGATGATGAAGGGAGGAAAAAGAGATCGCGCGCCCTAGAGAATTATTTAAGGAGCAAAAAGCAAAGGACGCGGGTTGTCCGGTAATCGTGTTCGATCCCTCCTCCTCCCGACCCCACAAATGCCCACGTCCCATCCCTCCTCTGAATGAAACATGGCCCTTCTTGTGCCACGGCGGGACGCGCGCGACTTTTTATCCTTTTTTTCTGTACCCACCCTCTCCTTTGTCTTGGCACTTTCAGCGTTCGAGATTTTGCAGATAAATTTTTATGATTTTTGAGAGACGACGAACGATCGTTGCGCAAACGCTTATTCACAAACAGAGTCGTTCGATTTATTCGAATATGTACTATGTAAATTTTAGTTTTTTCCTTCTTCTTCCTCTTCAATTTTCCAATATCTTTTGTGAGTTTAAGGCTATAAGGCAGATTTTTCGATATGCATTATAGCCGCAGTTATTCAGGCACTTACACAGATTCCATGGTCTAGCTTTGGAATAACTTGACTCGGAACATTTATCAAAACCGAATTGGAAGGATCCGATTTGACAGATAAAATTCAAATTCAGAAAAGCATAATACATCATTTTAATTCGTATAGTGCTGAAGGATCGTCATATTAATGTCGTAAGTCAACCTTGCGTGGCTTTATTAAAACATTTGATAAATGACTGAAATGGTCCCAGTTACCCAAGCCTAAAATGACCTGTCGAGTTAGTTTCGCCAATTTGACTTTTTCTAAATTTAATTTAAAATTTCAATCCAATCAGAAAAGTAACTCAAAAATACGAATTTATATATGTCTTTACTAGTTCTTAATTCTCATTATTTTAATTCACTAGTCGTTAATTCTCATTATTATTTCAGATCCTATCGCATTAATTTTTAAAATTGTATTTATCTTAAAAACAAATACCTACTAGGTTAAACCTATGAAACTCATTTTGAAACTCGTAGTAATTACTACTATTCATCATTTTCATTAACTTAATAAAAAATTTACACAATATTTACCATTCCAACAAATTAATTTTGCTTATCTTTGTCTCCACAGTTGTACAAAAGTAAAAAAGATTATAATTTGAAAAAATAATTAAATTTTATAACGTTTTACCTTTCTTTTGTATGTAGCAATCAACATTCATAATATCAGTTTTAAATTATGTATTTATACCACGTAAGGTTTTGAATTTATAATATTCTATTTTAAAGTGTTAATACCATATTAATAAAATAGAAAGTAATATTTATTAGAAATTTAAAAAATATACATAATAAGGACATTCTTTTTATTATTGCAAATATCTAACTTAGTAATACAATACTATTTTTATCGTACTAATAACCTGTAAAAATATTCAAAAATAAATAACAAAAGTAAAAAAGAACGAAAACTTTACGAAAAAAAGTTCATCTTCAATATATTTATAGTAATATTGTATATATCGGGAAGAAATTTCCAAAAAAACTTGTGAATTGTAATTTACTATTTCATTTCTGCTAAATTAAAATACACTAAAATAATAGTGTTCATATTTTAACTTATAAACTAAAAAATAGATTGTATTCACATATATAACGAAATAACTGATTGTTTCATATGTTTTATGATAATATAAAAAAGTTTCCTTTATTAATTCTTTTAATTATTCTCAAAAGACACTAAAATAGTATAACAGTACCGTGCAATTTAGTTTCTTAGCTTGGGAGAAAAATTCAGAAAAATACGATTTACACTGGGAGAGAATTAATATTTAATCGGAGCTACCATTATAAATATAACGGAATAAAAGTGGCATAATACTTTTCATTAACCATAATACACAATATGTAATATTGAGTCGACCAAATATGTTATCTCTTCAACTCGATGAATTTTAGATCAGGCTGGCTCTCGGTTTGAAATACAGCGCCGCAGCTGTTAGCGCGCATTAATTATCGAGGCAATCGATTTCCACCCGTGTCCCTCTGTCCCAGCGCGATTTATACTTCGCTCGATACACACGTACCCACGGTGCGCGTGTGCGTATATATGTTTAATATGTTTAAACCTCGCCAGTTATATTCGCGGCGAAAGATTGATTTACTTTCGAACGAGCGATTTGGATCGACGTCGCCGATATAATTAAATTAGCCGGCGGATATCCTGTCCATCTGCCCAATCAGCCAACTCGCTCGCTCGCCCCCGCGATTATCGTCCTCGCGAGTCGAAGAGAACGACTGAAAGATCACCGAGGAGCGATAGGAGACGCACAATGACCACTACTAGCACCCTCTATCCCCACCCGAAAATGGGATTTCCGGAAAATCGGACGTCGATGAGATTAGGTTGATATCCGGTTTATGCGGGGTCGCGTGCTGGCTCGACGTGTAAGCCCCGTCGGACCGATTATAATTGCCTGTTATTGTACGCCGAGCTATATATACACGGACATCCGCGTGGACCGACCACCGGAATTCGTCTCGCCGCCGGGTATCCGGCTGATCTAATACGTCGATATAGTACGCGCGGTGATACTCATATCGGGCAATTATCAAGAATTATACGCCGATGCCGGGGCGCAGCCCGGGTCCCGTAAGTTTCCTCCCGGCGGGCGGTGGCCGAGCGCGCACCGTAGCCCCGAATTCGTCGATTTGTCGGCCGGGATGGCGGGAGGGGAGGGTTACAGCGTACCGGGCTGGTAAGTTTTTCGTTTAATTCGAAACCGAGAGAGCGCGCTCGAGCTCCCTCGGTCCTTTCGCCGCGTATTTATATATTTAATAGAACGAGGTCCGGGTGACGGGGTATGAGGGAGAAGGGGGCACACGAGCGCCTTAATTCAAACTAATTTACACTTGGCACGTTCGCGCTCGCACCGACCGGGTGTGCGTAGCTCTGGTGCGCGCATTCATACGCTCGCCGTGTGCCCGGGAGTTTCCGTACCTCTCATTCTCTCTCTCTCTCTCTCTCTCTCTCTCTCTCTCTCTCTCTCTCTCTATCTCTCTCTCTCCCAGTGCCCGCAAACCATTTATCTTGGTTGAATTTAATTTCACTCCGCCGGGGTAAAGTGGCACTTATTCTTATACGAACGCGGCCGCGAGCGCGGCTGCCGTCCCGGACTTTTTCGCCGCTGCCTCCCTCCCGTCCCACCTGCCGCTCGCCCTGCGAACGCGTTGCACGAAGGGACGAGGAAGCCGCGCACACGCTCGGGCGCGCACTTATTTATATTTATGCTTCGTCTGCGCGCATATACGTATTTCGCGCGTCCGTTTATGACAGGGGCCATTTGACCGTCTCGAGAGAAACGACTTTTTTCCCGAACCCCCTTCCCCCACCACCGCCTGCTCGAGGTCTTCCTGCTTCCGACACTGTGTATAGCGGTAACTGGATTAAACTGTTTTTTCTCTTTTCACAAGCCTGCCGCCCCCTTCCCCCGCCTCAAGTCTGCGTTAGGCAGAACGAAGCGAGCTATCTTCATTATTTAATTAAAAAGAAGCGTGAAAGATCCACGTGATAAATATCTCAGAATGAAAAAAAAGTATTAAGTACTCGATATAACGAAAGTAAACAATGGAGTGAATCTGTTGAATGATTAAGAATCTTTTCATTTATCATTGAACGTCTTTTTTCTCAAGATAAATACTGTATTATAGTATGAGAATACTATAAGCAAACAATCTTGAAAATTTATGTTCTACTTAGCACGCTAATGGCATTTAATTTATTCATACATCGTAGATTATCAGATCTATGTATCGATATTAATCGATGTATTAGCTCGTAAGTGCACTACATCGGGGTAAGTAGTCAAGAGGCGGTTGCATCCGTCAGCACGATTCAGAGTTTCATAAACTTTTCTATGAATCGAATTTCAGTTATATCGTTTCAACAATTTTTATTACTTATTAAAGTACATTATAATAATAATAATAATAATAATAATAATAATAATAATATATTGATTATTGGACATTAATTTGGAAGGTACAATGTATATATATATATATATATATATATATATATATATATATATATATAGAGAGAGAGAGAGAGAGAGAGAGAGAGAGAGAGAGAGAGAGAGAGAGAGACAGATAAATAGATAGATCGATATATTAAAAATATAAAACTGGCTTATTATATCCTCTAAAACTGAAACGTTCACACTCTAGTACGAAAACATCGATTCGCAGATGTACGTGAATAGACATATGTCTACGCACATATATATGTATGTGCATGCTTTAAAAGCTTTCTGTACTAACAGAGTTTCGTACAACTTTAATGGCTTTAATTCATCCATGACTTATTTGCAAAAAATAAAAGACAAAGTATTTAAACCAAGGAGAATATTGAAATTTTTCAGATATTTTCTTCTTCATCGCCTCAACTGCGTGCTTGATTAAGTTCTCTTGTGAAATAAAAATAAATAGTAACATTTTTATTAAGAGTTGGCTACAATAAACTACCCATAACATAGATAAAATAAATTTATTTGTAATAACCGTAATTATAAATTGTTATTTAATTATAAAACATTCTAGATGAAATTAAAGTAATCGTGAGCCATCCAAATATGATGATCGAACATCCTTCAAGCACTTTGATCTTCTTTTATAAAATAAAAAATGACTACCTTTCATGTACAGGAAAAATTATTCATTCAATAAAACGTATATTGATTCCCGATTTAAGATTTATTTTTCGCTCTCTTTGTTCTATAGATTAATTTTCTGTTGATACCTGTCCATCGCTGTCTACCTTTTTCCATTCAATCTTTATTCAAACATCCTTCATTAGCTTTTAATTGGATTGAAGAAATTGCAGATCAAAAGAAAATTTAATTATATTACTCGAAACTTTTATGTAAATCGAATAAAAAAGAACTCGCGTAGAATTAAATCAAGTTCGTATAAATCTATTATTTATTTATAATCTATATTACTATGCTTAGTTATTAAATTTGTAGATTAATTACCAATTCAATGCCGGATATTTGCCATTCAAAATTCAAATTTCAACGTAGTAAATTTAATCTTGTAAATTTCGAAATTCTACATAGTAAACACAATATTTCTTTATGGAAAAGCACATGTTAGGATAAAGCTCCGACGTTTTCAATGTTTATGCAACTTCTGCAATTCATAAACTTACTTTTATAAATATCAAATATCATTATGTTTTTACAGATAACTTAAAAAAAATTTTACAATTAGAATCATATAATTTCTCTTTGTGCTGTTTTATTTTTATATATTTTTAGAGAAACAAAACATTCTATCTGTCTCAATGTCATTTAATCGAAATTCAATCAATCTCAATACCCACATCAATATTCAGAACTTTAATCTGAATTCTATACAGTCATTTTTACTAGGAAAGTTATGATTTCGTTAGTCTTCCATTGAAAATGTTTTTGTCAAGTTATGCTTATAAATGCAAATTAGCATTGTAAATAAGTAAATTGTTCAATATAAAAGAAGGAAAATTCTTTGAACTTTAATTTATAGATATGTACGACATAAAATCGAAGCCGATAAGTAATTTAAACAAATAATGTTTAATCGTAACATGCAATGACTTTACATAAAAAGACTATGTATTCTAATTACGAGGACCAAGTATATATATGAGATAAAAAAAAGGAATGCAATATATTACTTAAATTTTCATAGTACAGTCAGTATCAGAAACGATACCATTAAAAGAGCTGTAAAACGTGACGCCAGAAAACTGAGCTGAGAAAATGTTACGTCTCGAATTCACCGTAAAATTACAAATTCAGAGAGCAACTCGATTGCAAGATTAAATCTGATTAAAGTCTCATTACCATTACAAAACAAGAGTGACAATTAAATGGTAGATAAAAAAGAACGTTACCGAATTAAATTATATAAATTGAAGTACAATTGCCATTAAAAGAAATCTCATGAAACTGTTTAAGTAAAGGAGAGAGAAAAAATGTGTGAAACAGTTCCAAAATGTCACGATGCATCTGAACGATCCATACTCGCAAAAAATGATTCATTTTAAAAGTGAACAAGTTACTGAGCAGGACCAAGTACAGTTAAATATTAAACGTACATTTATCAGATTTTAAAAACAGATAATATTCCCAGCGCAACATGATCCTTGATAAAATTCACAGGTATAATTACACGCGAAAAGTTATGAAATATAGCATTTGAGCATTGTAATTAAGCCGTTAATATATATAATCACCTTACTTATTCGTTTTGTTAATCTGATAAACTAGGCATGAGCGCACAATAAGAAAATAAATAATAGCAATTATGATAATTATCCGATGACAACTAATAGCAATTTTCAGATTCGAGAAGAAGATAACATAAATATCTCTACATAAACGCATTTACGTTTCATGATGCGCATTTGCAAATCAATCTACGCATGTTTATATATGTACGTACACGCTTTTCTGCTTATTATGAGACTGTATAATACTGCAAGCTTATACTGGTATAATTGACAATATATTCTCATCTTTTGAAGGCAGAACACCGTGAAAGATGCCGATCAGTCTGTATGCATGATGTGACCCTAATAAATTTCAATTTGGCAAATATGCGCACATCGTTTCCCAATTTATTCCCCGGGCTTCGCTGTATTTTATAAGCCACTGTTCGGGTGTTTAATATTAACTTGATGATAAATAGAATTTGTCAACCGTAAATTATTATTAATATTAACTCTGTACGTGATTTGTTCTATAAGCTTATCAGTTGACAATCTTACGGATCGATAAGTATAACATTGAGGTGAAGCTAAGTAATTGTTCAGGTAAAGCTTTACAAATTTGTTCGTAAATACAAAAGTTAAAACAAAGTTCAGAATATTTATTAACCCATATTCCTTGAAAAATAAAAAATTTTCTCGATATCATAAACTTTAATTTCTATTGATTTTCCCGAGGACGTTTATCGATATTTTATCTTTATGCAAGCAGAAAAATAATAATTTGATAATTTTCCATATCTGTGCGAAATGGATGAATTTAATTTAACTTGACCTCATTGTTAAAATTCCACAAACTACTTAAAAATTCGAATCTCAACGTCCTCTGCATATTTATCAATTTATTGTCATTGATTTAAGAAAAAATATTTAACGATACACGACATTCCCTTAAGAAAAATATCTACTTTTCAAAAGCGTCCGCGCAATACGAATACATTAGCATACTACGTTTGATATTCGGCGTTCGACATCTGCGCGTCGCCCTTGCTGCAGTGACGGATGCATCGATAAATATGCATCGAGAATACCTAATACATATTCGTGATGAGTAGCAATGTGATCTTTGGTATGTTTTATATTAAACACCGATGTTTGTTTGGAGAAAAGAAAGAACGAGAGAGAGAGAGAGAGAGAGAGAAGAGAGAGAGAGAGAGAAAGAGAGAACCCAACCTACGTCGCACAATACGGCGAAATTCGCTTCCATTTATTTAATTTTTTCTTCTTTTCCGCGTACTTATGCCGATCGGCATTGCTCGAGATCTTTTCACTTGTCATGCCAATTAAAAGTCAACACACCCGACGCATAAAGTTGCCGTATTCTTAAAAGGAACTTTAAGAATCTCATTGAGTTCAAAAGTTAACTATATTCTGACGCTCGCGGTCTGCTCCGAAACTTTTAACCGACATTTCGAATAAAATGTCACAAAATCAAATCGACTGTCTATTTCCCGTAAGGTTTGCGCGATTTCTTTTGTAATTCGAATGATATATAGTTCGATGAAACGAATTCATTTCGTATCGAAATCCAATCGTGCCTGAGGGATTTAAGAAAAGGAATAAAGCAGTTATCTGCTGATAATTTTCAGAGAAAAATCTTCGATTAATGGTTACTTCAATCTTTGCTAATCGAAAAGTAAAACTACTTTTAACGTGTAGAAATATGAGTCCTACATTGGATGATTTATATTATTTTTGGCAAACTACAATTCGTAATAATATCAAAATTTGTAAATGATAAATATTTACTATTACTGTTTATTCTCAAATATACGTTTTTGTGAGTGAGAACAGAATATATTCCTGACCGTTTGACACATATTCTAAATATAATGTTAATTAATACAGAAGGATAAACTTAATACCTTATTTAATGCATATACAATATGAAGTGTAGTGTATAAGCGAGTAGAATCTAAGTGAAATGTTCTGAAATGCTGCAGCAGGTCTATTCATAAATCTGAGATATTTGATAATAAAAAATAAACATGAATTTTTTTAAGAAGGTAAAACTATATGCTCATATTCAGAATTCAAAATAAATCAAATAATAAGTTGAGTATGTTAATGATGTATCTTGTAATTGTTCACTAAAAATTTTTTCTAAAATTTAGTTCCCCTTTAGTTTTATTACTCGTTTTCGTGATTTGTTATCAAATCGACGATTATATTTTTAATATTTTGTACGGCGTAAAGAAAAAAATTGAAAAATTTAATTAATCCATTTTTTTGCTGCACGAAACTTTGGCAATGAAAGGAAACATTTCATTTTAACAGAATACCACATTTAATATTCCAAATTGAAAAAATATGTAGACGTAATAAGAAGCCACTCGTGAAAAAAAAATTACCAAAGCTCGATCATTATTTTTCAGCCATTCGATGCAACCGCCTGCCAAGATCGCAAGCGTCATCAGGAGTTTAATGAAAAAAGTACATTAGTTTCCGTATAACCTATTTGTACTCCCGATATTCACGCAGCGTAAAACCCGTGTCCTCAATTACTTACGGTAATTTTGGAAGAAAGCAATGGTTTCCGAGGAATTTAATTATTAAAATAAAAATCAATAGTAAATATTTGACCGTGCGTTTACCTCGTAAGACTTCCATTCGACAAAATTATCTAATGGAACAGGACAAAATTTCATCATATATGAATTCCCTATCCCTTTATTCTCATCGTGCTTTTAACTGTTTCCCTCTCTTACCCTCTCCTTGGCGTAGCTGCAACACACCGAAGCACGGCCGAGACCCGAATCCTAATTGAAAATCCGAAATCGTTACGAGGAAATCAGCCGCGGCACTCGTTATCCGAACAAAACAGAAGGGTAGGGAGAGGTAGATAGAGAAGGGGGAGGAGAAAAGAGCGACCGAAAGGACGGGAGGGATGGAGAAAGAGAGAAAGAGAGAGAGAGAGAGAGAGAAATGCAGCGGTGGTTGAAGGCATCGATTCGATCGACGCGCTGGGGTCGGGGGAGGAGGGTGGAGCTCGGTACGAGGGGCTTTCGGGGAGCGAGAAAGGCGAATCGAATGAAGATGCGCGAGCGCGCGGCAATAAATCCGGCGGGACCGTGGGAGGTGGGGCAGCGGGGCGGGGGGGGGGCGGGGGAACGCCGCGGAAAACGGAGAAAGCGGGAGAGAAGCAACTCGATATTCCGCAAATGCAAACGACACACGTTACGACCTGACTTCCGATCGCTTTGTTTCCAGTACGATTAAAAGAACGGCGCTCGCGACGAAAAATCTCCCAGCGGGACGAACGGTTCGGGATGGGGAGGCAGAGGATGGGACGGGATGGGGTGGCCGTGTCTTCTATTTCCCCGCCCCCTTCCGCCGCTCTCCGACCCCTCAGTCACGATGTCGCGTACTGGTTTTGTTTGCGCAAGAAAATGCGGCTTGCGCGGTATATTAATCATACAGCAACAGTTCGGACTTTTATTGGGCTCTAATAAATATTGTGGTATTATCGATAGCCGTTACAAATACGGAAGAACCGATCGATTTCATGACATTCCTATAATAATCTAAAATAACCGATGCAGCTGCAAGTAAAATTATTTCCTACAGCACAAGAGCCTACCAATTGAAACCTATATGAGTATTAATATTTTTAAAATATAACTATTAAATTTCTATCAATCCGCTAATTCTGTTAATCTAAATCTATTTTATTCCGCACTAATTAGAATTTAGAATTCTAATTACTAATGAGAATTTGTTAAGCGTAAAAAAAGTTGTTCATCCAGTTTCAGAATAAAGTTACTGATCATCATTTAATCTCTATAAAATGTTTATAGTAAATGATACGGTGAACTTCAACATTATAAATATATATTTTTCATTTTATGTTGACTGCTTAATTAATAAAACTATTGATTACTTATGAATCCAACGGTAATAATGCTATTTCATTTTGAGCACTAATTTTGATAAAGTAAGGAGAAATGCTCGCGGTATTTAATTTCAATTAATCATTACGATGGACTTTTGTAGAATAGTTTTTCAAGTGATTCTGTACGGATTCTTGTAATTGGTACGAAGCCATAGAAATTTGCGAGCTCTCTTATTAATGTAACTGCTATGGTGCGTATCGCAATAAATAACTGACCTCGAAATCGTGCATTAATACAAAATGACCGTTTGAACAAAATATTAAATGATATTCGCAATCAATTCGACATTTCTCTGATTATACAAAATGATTGAAAATGATCGACTCAATGCATCGAGCCCACTCGATATTTATTTTAATCAACAAAATTTATATTACATATCTAGCTTTAACTGCTGCATTAAATTGCCTCTCTTACCCCAAACGAACCAGATGAAATTTAAAGGTCTTTCTCAAACCTAGGTAGTAAAAACTCTACATATCTGTGATTTTTCGCTCTTTCATAATGTCAAAATTGAATCTCTTTTAAAGCGTACATTCAACGAGCCTTTCCTGAGAGTTAATGAACTATTAATTCAAGAGTGGATATTAAAAATTGTATTTTCTATAAAAAGGAAAAACGCTGCGTATTTACTCATTGCGGCTTCGCTCGCGTTAATCTTTTGATTGGTTAATTAAAAAATTTATAGTAGTATTTCACCCCTCTTATTGCGATAAATTGTTACGATATATAATGTTACAGAAAAATCGCGCTGTGATTTTTTAAAGTACAGTCCGATTGACCTGAAAACACAAAAACGTGGATGAAACTTTTCCGTTGGAATAACAATCCGAGGAATCGTGTACGTTCGAAATTAGATTTCATTACGTTCCAGTTATACACTGCGCAACCTAAATTGAGATACGTGCACTTTAAATCCAGCGCCTGGCCATCCGGCATGCTGATTACTTACGCGTACTTCAAACCTGCAATTTCACGATGAAGTGACATTTTTTGAAGCGCGACAAGACTGAAATTACAACTGTAAATTTTTCATAATCGCTCAGTGACATTTACGTTCCTTAGATTATAAACAATAGTTTTACGTGCTCGTCTTTGTCCAGGAATCTGTATTCAATGCTATAATACATAAATATCCCTAAATTGATAAAGTCATATGCACAACGACCAGATTTTTGGCCATATTGAAACCATGCGAAGAGGTCACTGTATTATCTGCATATGTACTTGCATGCCTTAGCAGTCCGTGAAAAATCGTTATTTAAAAATCGAAGAGCGAGCACATGCATAGATTGATAATAAAATAAAGCATCTTGTCTATATATACTATACGGATGAAATCGTGCATAGTGCGCGCCGGCTCTTGGACCGATATTTAAATTACCGCGCGGACTCTCCTGTAGTTTATGAAATGGAAACGGAATTATACGCTCGCGTGCACGCGCGCGTTTTCTCTCTCTCTCTCTCTCTCTCTCTCTCTCACCGGCTCTCCACCGAGTAATTACGTTAGCCTCGGACCGGAGATCCTCGGTCAATCTTCCGTCTCTATACACACGCGGCTAGCGCGGGCGCGACCGCGCGCGTTATTGTCGCGAAAACTCCTAGACGCCCGCCCCCTCGCCGCTCGGGCACGCGTCTATCTCTCCCTGCCCCCCTCTCGCTCTTCGTTCCACCCCATCTCTATCTCGCCCCGGCTCTTCCCGGGAAACCGGCGAAGCGCACAATGCCGCGGAACGTATACGCGTGCCTGGATGTATAGGCCCGAGTCATCGTCCCGATGAAAAGCGAATGAGTAGCAAAATTTCCTCCACGCCTGCCGAACCGCCGCTCAATGGGGTGGGGGCGAGCTGCGGCCCTTTCAAATCCCGATATACATTATACGCGAGCCTTAAGAGAGTCAACTAGTCCGCGGTCCGCTTTGTTCGGCCGAGCTCTCGCGTGTACGCGGGACGCGCGTCTTTTCTATATACACTTCCGCCGGGCGCGTACAGCGCAGCTCCGGAGAGCTTGCGCGTGGGTGGGACGAAGAGTGTGGGGCGGCGGGGGGAGGGCACCGAGTGATTTATTATTTTAAAACGTTTACCTTGCCGTCTCGAGTAAACGCCTCGGCTGCGTATAGCTACCCTACCTCGGCCCCCGCTTCCAGTCGTTTCCGCGCGAGTTTTCCCTCTCCTCGCAATTCGCGCGTCTTCGCGCCGTCTCACCTCGCGGCGCTGCTCGATGACGGCGTACGCATACACCTGTACGCGTATAATCCGTATGAAAGCAAGATTAGCGCGATGATTATTCGAACAAAGCGGGAACCACGGGGATCGCGTACATTTCTCGTCCGGGGCGCATTTGTCCGCCCCTCCCGTCTCCCAGCCCCATGAGAAATGTTTAAACTTTTAATGAATTTTGGCATGGGGCGAGGGCAGAGGGAGCGAGATAGAGTGAGAGAGAGAGAGCGACGCGTATTTTCGCGAAATGTAACACTAACTATTTCAGAAAGTACGCGCGTCAGTGAAATTTATGATTAGACAGGTGACTTGGCAAGTTTTCGAATTATTCCAATTTGCACTTAGCAAGTCTCGAAAATCAATTATTCGAGTATAAGTAACGCAAGCGCGAGCCACATGCGTGGATCCGGCCGCCTCGAAAGATGGCTCGAGATACCAATTATCTCGATAACTTACCCGTGGGATTTATATCGAAGTAACCACTACCGCGAAAACTAGCACGATTCGCATGCGCGATGAATAGCAGCAGCATTCCGTTTGTAGGTGTGCATGATGCCAAATTGAGGCACGCCGATTTTTCCAAAATACAACTTCTTGAATGATATTATTTAAGTAATTTATTTCCGCCTTCTTTAATCGTTTCAAATAGACTTCGGTGTTTCACATGTTTATTAACGTCAGTGTATTTCGACTTAGGTCCAGAGTTATAGATCGTTCCGTCTGAATAATGGATTAGCTATTTAAACAAGAAGTAATGATAAATCTTTACCAAATCGAACTCAGCATCGCTCTAAGTAGGCTAACAGTAATTTCATTGTCTAGAAATTAAGTTTTTATATAGTTGAAATTATAATGTTGATAAACATTAATTATAAATATATATTTATCAATTATAAATATTGATAAACATTAATATTTATCAATATTTCATGTGCCGTACTGTAATAAATACTTATAATAATAACATATTATAACGGAAATAATCCTTCAACTTTTTTTCACTATTCTGCCAAATGTACCTCGAAAGACAAAAAACGTCGACGACTAAAACAACTTCTCCTACTTACTTAATACTATCACGTTCGAGGGTTGAAATACCATATAGTTCAAAGTACGTTTCATGCTCCTATTTGATATAGACTCAGCAACCAATATTTAAGTAGAGCCACGTAAAAGACAATACGCCGCCACCTAGTAGGGTCCTGATAACATCATTTACAATACCTGATATTTCAGATATATTAAAGTAGAAATAATATGCATTCGTTGGGAATTCTCCATTGCCACTTAAACTCACAGACAATAACATTTGACATAGAAAATTAGAAAATTTTTTACTTACTTAGATTTAGAGAGAACACTGGGCAAAAAATTCATTTCTCAACAACAGCACTTTTAAAAAGACCAATCGAGTAGAAAAATATCATCAAAACCAAGTGATCTGATATATATATATATATATATATATATATATATATATATATATATATATATACTGTGCTGTTTAATAAAGTTGACCAAAAGAAGGAAACATAAGCGCGACCCACGTACGCCTATCACGGTGTATACGTGGCTCGGAGCTGGGTTCGCTGATTGTTGCAGGATGTAGCCGATGATCCCCTTGTAATCGTAGCTGCTACCCTTCCAATTTACCGCCCCGTGTCTTTTTTCTGTCTCTCTCTCTCTCTCTCTCTCTCTCTCTCGGTGTCTCTCATCGGTTTTCTTGTCTCTTGCTCCACGTAAATCTTCTCTTTTTCACCTTTCCCCCTGCGTTCTTTTGCTTGTCTTTATTTCACTGTTTGCAACTTATCAATTTATTCCTGCTTTAATACCTATATTTTTTCCTACATCATTTTAGCTTTAGATAAAAGATGAAGATTTATTTTCCAATATTCATTAAAAGTAAGAGATCATTATTGTTAAATACGTAAACGGAAACAGTCAGAAAAAAATTTTCCATAACCGCTGTTGTATTATTAGTATATTATATTTTCCTCGTTCTAACCTACAAATAGCGCCTTCGCCGCTTGATTACAGTTCTCATCGGGAAAAATATAATCCTTAGCTTGTGCGAAAAGGCTTCTTTACGAACCTCGTTGCAACCATCGGCTTCACCCCGAGCTGTAAATCTCTCGTTCCATAAATAAAGCCTTTTCCCACCCAGTAAGACATGTACTATTTTACAATTAATCGCCCTTAATCTTTAAGTTTTATGATAAACCTATAATTATAATTTAAATAAATATTGAAAAAGTAATACTTTTCTCCCTGATGTCAATAAATGATTTCAGGATAATGCGATGGAAGATCTAATTTCGACAATTACCCCGCTGATGAAAAAATGAATACTAAAAATATGTTGCGCTTTCTATCCGATGATTTGAAGTCCAAAAATAGCGTATATTTATTCACCATGTCATAGCTTGCTTAAAATTGTGTGCAGATTTTCATTGTAGACAATAAATAAACATTAAAATGTGTTTAAATTAAACAAAAAGAGCTGAATAATTTAAAGAAATATAAATATTTATATTCATTTTATATGCATGATTTTGTAATTGTCTTCTTTTTAACAAAATCAACAACTTCTCAATTAAATATTCTCAAAATTTTCAGTTTTTGAAATGCATGAATGCTTTTTAAGTATCTTATCTGTATGAATAATGCAATTTTTGAACAATTAAAATTAAAAAAAAGAAGAAAATCGAGTTTAATGAATCATCGGGATCATTTTCTTTGTGCGCATAATAATGAATGTTCGCTAAGCGAAAAATCATTATTCATTTTAGAATGGAAAGCGTTGAAAGCAAAGATGAAACATAATAATTTTTTATCGTTTATCGCTTGCGTAACAAATAGCGCTTTATTTCTTCGCGAATAAAAAATATACTCCTGCAAAACTGTGAGTATAAAATAAAAGGTTGTTTTATTAAAAAAAAAAAAAGGAAGAAAAAAAGAAAAAAAGAAATATTTGTATATTTCATTTTCTGATAAATCTACTTCCTTTCAAGTTTTAATTAATTATTTTTTTTGTCAAGCGACCTTTATTTTTTCTTGAATTTTCATTTTGATGATTTTGCAACGGTTGATAAATACAAGCTCTCTGCGGAATTACTCATGCAAATTTGAAGTAAATGCTAAAAGGGCTCTATGCACATTTAACGCAAGAAATATTGTAATAACTATTAATGCGTCCACACACTAGACGTGGGGCAGTCGGAAGTTATCGTACCTGCGTGCAATGCCACGCCACCCCTTTCCCACCCCCGAGCCTGCCCTGCCGAGCGGCTTAGTCCCGAACAAAGCGTCACGCAAAGTCAAAGCAAAAGGTGTTTCGTTCTGGCCTTTTGCGAGCTTTCATATTATTTGAAAATTTTTAGCCTTTATATTTTAACGGGTCGTGTAGTTCACGGAAATCGTACACAATAGCATTGGATGTTCAAAGCTGGGCGCATTTTATGAAAATGTTTTCTCTGTCTGTTTTCAGATTTAAACTTTCCAGAACAAATAGTCGCAAAAAATTTTAATTCGGATCGAGCCTCGTTTATACCGATAATTTTATTTTCAATATGCAGTACGTTTACCTTAAAGCCGTCATTAAAGTACTCGTTCATTGCTTTTTTCCACGAAACTATTGCCGATTGGTCAATGAACAATTTTATAAAAGCATTTTGTACTTACAGCTAATAAAATCATAATGAACGCACTTTACCGCTAGTTAATATACTGAAAAAGACAGCATATAAATATTTTATGATTTGGATATTGAAACTTTCACGTTAGCGAGAAAAGCGCGTATCTTTTATTACTCACTGAATTAAACATTAAACGCATCGCTGCGAGCGCATAATGACAGAAACCATTATGTACGTACTTAAAAAAAATTTTAACTACGTCCTTTAACTTTAAGTTGAACTTTTTTAATGACCAACTTGAACTTCAACTTTCCCGTTGTTAATTGGATCTAATAAATTTTTCATTAACTTAGATTACCCCCTTGAATTCGCTACGCGCGTTGCTGGCGAGAATTTGTCGCTCCACGCACTTAAAGTCATTTTCTTTACAATTAATTCCAAACGGCGATGCAAAAACCGAAATACCGCAATACTGCAATAGTACAGTCTACGCCCTGCCACTTTCGAGAATATAAGCATGACGAAAATTCGCAAAGAATAATTTCAAGAATAAAGGCCACGAAGATACTAAATAAAAATGCAAAGTACGCGAGCTCTGCCGGCCAAAAGTGCGCCGCGCGAAATCAAGATGCATCCATCGGATCACGGCGGCGAACTTGACTAAAGAGAGAGGAAGAGAGAGAACGCCAGGGAAAGTCTACTACATATATATATATATATATATATATATATATATAGAGAGAGAGAGAGAGAGAGAGAGAGAGAGAGAGAGAGAGAGTTAGAGGGGGTAGAGAAATAAGAGCGGAGAAAATGATTGCGCGATAAATCTCGCGAAATAAGAAACGAGCCAGGAGAAAAGAGTCGAGATAGAAGAAACGGCAGTGAAAGAGAGCGCGGTGCGTTTCCATGCAAATGACGGGCGGGCGGGGGCGTGCGCGAGCGCACTGGGGAACGGCATTTTAGGCCGCGGCGAAGAATCACTCGAGAGAAAGAGAGAGAGATAGAGCGCGGAAGAGCAACACCGGGAGAGCGACAGTAGTAAGAATTGCCCCGTTCTCCACGACCCCTACTCCGCTATTTGATTAACATTTTCGTCATAATGTCCCAGGGACGGAGTCCTCCTCTCCCACGGCCCCCACGCCCCCCGCTCGTGCGCAAGAGCAGCCCGCTAGCACACTAGCACTCGGAAATCCGAGATTACAAATTTTCATTAAAAACTTTACCCCGTACCGATTTGCATAACTTTGCCGGGCCGCGCAGTCGTCGCGTGTTTGGTGCAACGCAGGACACTGCGCGCCGCGGCGCGCGTTTGTTATGCGCCACTTCTGCGCTCATTTTTAAAATAAATATCTCGCCGGTTCTCCTCTCCTCCTCCTTCTTCTTCTTCTCCTCCCCCTTACCCTCTCTTCATCGCCACCGCCAGCCACTCGCCCTCCCCCCGCCCCTTCGACCTGGAATTTGTATACGTCTGCGAGAAACTTTTCGTTCTTCTCTTAATTACGCAACCTCGGCGCTGAATCAAGTAAAGACTTTCTTTCGACTTGCTGCTGCTGCTGCTGCCGCCGCCGCTGCTGCTGCCCTTATCGCGGAAGATTTTTTTTCACGGAGGGAATTATTTTCTTTTTTTTTATCCAGAGCAAGGTACTTCTTGCCTCGGAGGGGGGGGGGGACAAAAGCCGATGCTTACTATCCGTCCAAGTCGAATCAAACGTCTTTTGAAATAAAACTTTCTTCCATATACAAATGTACCCTGTGGCCGATAAGCGCGAGATTATAACAATAGATGCCCCGCATAATACTTTCGCGACCGTTACAGCGGCAAAAAATCACAATGAACACTTTTAATTCTCTAGTAAAATTTCTATAAGATAAGGTACGAAATTTTTTAATTTTTAGAAAAATTAAAAATTTTAAAATATGAATAATCAACTAGAAATTTAATTAACTTTTGGTGTAAAAATCTTTAAAAAATTATTAGATTAAGATTTAGAAAATCCTTCGATGTAATTATTTAATCAAAACGAAATTATACCCATATGTTATAATTATCACGAAACTGTACCGTCAGCGTGGAGTAGTTAGCGTCGAGCTATGGTCGGACGGTGCGCCGATACGCTCGGCTCTCTACACTTACGCCTCGACAACAGTGTAATTAAAATATTTACAACGCAAAAGAAATGAGTTACTGGTAGATAGATTTTTAACGAGGTTTTTTTATTCCGTTAGATTTTCTATGAATAAAAATTAAACCTTTGACTTCGTATTAAAAAAAAAAAGCAGAGAAAAAAAACGGAAAATCAGTTTCTTGCTGATTAACTTTTCTCATCATAATAAAAAAAAATGTATATATAAGCAGTTTTCGTGGCACAGCTTGACGAACATCAATCACCCGGAGACTCGCAATTTCTTTCGTAAAACTGATGTTCAACTACTTTGCCCGGGCGATATCAAGAAACTTGTTACAGCCGGCGTAATTTCGTAGGGGAAACGTCAGCGAAACTACGCGCTAACGCAACGCTCCCGGTGAAGCCGGGAAGAGCTCGTAAATTACAACAATTCATATCTCGTCGCGCCTTGAGTTTAATAACGAGTTCCCAGGTAAAACGTGATCTCCATTTTATTGGCGGAACGAATAAAGGCATCATTATCAGATGGAAGTGATACGTCTGTGTATGTATATATATATATATATATATATATATATATATATATATGTATATATATATATATATATATACATATATATATATATAGATATCTGGAGAAAATAAAATTTTAACGCGTCCGATGCAAATCCGAATATGATTGAATAGCCCGGGCTTTCGCGAGAGCCGGCATTAGCGAACTGTCGTTCTGAGTGAGAAGAAGATGGAAAAAAAGAAAGTTCGAGGAACTGGGCTTTAGAAAAGTAGCGAAATAATTAAATTTCGGATTCCAGTCGAATTTAATTATTCCCTGCGACTTGTTTCAAAGACGATATAATCATTCCTTACCTCACTTATGTAATCCAATTCACTTTAGAGGCTTCAAAATGATAAAAGTTGATAAAAGTCGACATCTGAAAATACCAAAATCTTATCCTAGATAATAATTCTAATTACTGATCCTTGAACATTATAAATAAATCTAAATTAAAAATTTGAATTTTCACTTGTAATATACGTATTTTAATCAGATTAGCAATATGCGCCAGATGTCATTAAAAATACGACTACGCGTATGGAAATATGTTATCCAGCACGAGTATGTCACTTATTCCATATTAAAGCTTACTGAATTTATACTTAACTAAAATCACATTTTACAAATATAAATCAATTTATAAATTGACATTGTGTTATATATTGTCAATTCAAATATTGTTAAGGACATATCGTAATTCATTACTTCAATCCCTCGCGTGAATATATTTTACAGCATTATAAATAACCTACTTATCGATTTGCGAAACAAAAATTTTATGCTTTAATAATGCTTAATATTTTTTTTGCACGATTCTTTTATGAGAAACTCGTTGTAGAATGCAGCGATAATTTTCAACATGAAAATTGTGATAAACTGTATTTCTTAATAACTCAATAACACAATTCTATAGCAACACCCAATCTAAAATTAAAATGCATTATTAACGACTAAAATATAGTTCAATTGATAAAAAAAAACTTGAAATTTCAATGTAATAGTATAAATTTTAGTTTATTTTAACAAACAGTATGAATAATTTCAGCATTATTGATTGTACACTAGACGAATATTATGAATTTGAAATATTTATACGATCTGGACTATAATTCATGCAAACACGTCTGGCTTTAATCACAGTGAATAATATGAAAGGATTTTTTAATCTCTTCTTTGTTTTGATTGCACACCTTCACATTTTTCATCGATTTTCTTTTTATTTTCTACATATTGTATGTATCTACATATATATATGTGTGTGTGTGTGTGTGTGTGTGTGTGTGTGTGTGTGTGTGTGTGTGTATGCGCGCGCGCTCGCAGTAGAAAATACAGTAGAAAAACAAAAAACAACATATAATTAATAGCTATTCCTTAAAGCTGTTTGAAAAGTATGATGACACCGCAGCAATGACAATGGCCCAAATGTTAAATGTGCTATTTCTAAAAGTGCCTCCTATTGCGTCCCTTGTAATTTCCTTTGCTACGAGATTTTAGGGGCGGCAAAAACATCCAGTAAGCTCGGTTATGTGCATCTGGTAATTAAATAATGCTTACTTAATTTCGTGGTAGTCCGACCGGATGTATGCAAACTAAGATTCTCCGAATTGCATTACAGAACCCCTCCCCCTCCCCACCCACCTCACAATTTTAACGTAAACACCAGCCAGTGTAATCAAACTCCTGCGATATAATCTTAATGCTGCAATGTGGAAATGCAAAGTACGTTGTCGAAACTCATTGAACGAATTCTTTTGTTTCGATATATATATATATATATATATATATATATATATATATATATATATATAGCGTTACATCTAGAAGAATATTAAAAATTCTTTGTCTAAATATACGTAGAAATTCAAGGACGTAATATTCGAGAATATTATTTTAAGAGTCAGTCGATGAATCTATAACTTGTAAGAATTTTCAATTGTGGATTGAAAGCGATTTTTCTATAAATTATGCCAATTCGATGAATCCCCTTAAAACGAACAAAAGAGAAAAAAGGATACCGTCGCAGTTGAGTACGAACTTTAAATCGTCGATGATGAAAATAATCTCGATCTAACGATAATCCTGAAACTTTTTTCTTATTCGCTTGAGGTCGCTAATATTATGAAAATATATTGTTTAAAACTAAACTAAAAAAATAGAAATACCAGGAACTTTAACAACAACAAAAAACTAGTTAATGTAAAAGCCTCTTAAATCACAATTTAATAATCTGCTTAGTTATTATTGAATGGAATGTAGTTGGTAGCTTGTTTGGGTATTCGTTGATGGAATGTAACAGTCAACAGAATAAAAATGTTCATTTCTTTCCATTGTATATGGTATACAAAGGAATACCTTTGGTATATACAGTACATTCTATCTAATATTATTACTGCATAACTTTCCTGAATGTGTTCTATCAATTCGTAAAATAATGCAACAATATTATTCTAACATTTGTATTTTGCGAAATAAGCAGAATTTGTCTAGATCAAAACGTTCATGAATAGACAAATAATTTTTTGTACATAAAATACTTTGCCTGAGCGATATCCTTGTCGAGTTTCAAATGTAACTGATTTAATTTGAAATTACATTTCGTGATATTTCCGAAAAAAATTTCCGTCAAATGGAGCGAAAATTTTTTAATTACCGTCAATTATTAAATGTTCCGGTACTGCTGCTACTATAGACATGGAGAAAGTAGAAGGAAAAAAATAACCCGCAATATTTCGTCACAGCGAATATTTTTCCAAACTTTTCCATGGCTATCCCCCGGCTTTTTCGATGCATAAAATTTTGGCGGAACGACATAAATTATAATCTAGCGGGATGAATAAAGTAAAGAAGAATACATTAAATTGTAAACAATGCTAAAGCCAGAAGATTATTCGCTATGGCATTCTAATTTTCTTTGGCGAGAGATAATATTGCGGATAAGATTGCATTTTATTTTCGAGCATAGAAGCGTTTTTCGACCCTTTGAAATTTAAATAGATCTATTCCCACGCGCGGATGTACACATATACAAACGCAAAACCAAACACGCGTGCACGCACATAGAGATAGAGAGAGAGAGAAAGAGAAAAGTAGGCAGACAGACACTTAGCCCGATCCGCGTATTTTGCATTCCTTGTATATACACCTATATACACATCGGAATAGATCTGTCCCTCCCGTAAAAAGCACATGCAGAGAAATCGGCCTGATTTACTATATACTCGAAAAGAGTTCTTCCTTCGTATCGTATGCACTTATCGGGACCGTGTGACTGAGCGACCTTCTTAACATTTATGCTCTCAGCCTCTATCTTTATCTCTCTCACTATACCCCCTCTGTATCTCCCCCCTCTAACGACAAGTATCTCCTCCGAGTCGTCGGAGCAAGATTTGCGCGATCTTGTTATAAAGTTGTTCACTACGCAATTTATATCCCATATACGCGCCCATGCAAAATACGCTAAGATCCCTTTTTTATAGACGAACACCATCCGTTATACGTTAATTAACACTTAATGCTCACTCCGCCCCCGGAACGTTGATAATAAATATGAATTACGCGTACGGGTGTTTATAAATTACGTGCATATGTATATAGGCATTGTGCAGACTTTGCACCCATCGAGGCGAAGCTCGAATAGCGGGAAAGATCGCAAAATTAAGCGACGCAGCCACCGAACGCATATAGGAGTCAAGATGTGCCCGACCTACACGTATCCTCAAATATGCAGAGATTACGTTTCAGTCTTTTGAAGGAGTCTTATCGTGAAACTGGCGTGCGCGCTTTATGTCCTATCTATACGGCCGATTTTACCGGGTCTGTTTTATTTCTGTACACACACACATATATATATATATATATATATATATATATATATATATATATATATATATATGATTTATCCCAAATAATTAATACAGAGATTTATTGTTATTCAAAAAACGTGAAAATTAATTCACTTGATCAATGGTATAAATTGAGACTACTTCCCAGTTTATCAAATTCTTATCAATGTTCGACCATGTGGTCTTACAGTCTTTTAGAATAATATTAATTATAATTATATAATGACAATCAGACTGTCTTCGTTTAAATCAATTTAAAATAAACGTCTAAATAAACTCTGACATAAAAATTATTACTGAATATAAAAAGTAAATTCAAAATAAAATAAAATATAATATAATAAAAATAAAAATAAAAATGTAAAGCATTAAAAGTAAAAATAGTTGATATACTATGTTAGCAAACGATAACTTTTCGTTCATCTTCAAGGACTAAACATAAGATCATCTTGAGTTTAGTCCCTGAAGATGAACGGAAGCAATTCGAAACGTCGCGTCGGAGGAAGCATCTTGAAGATACGATAAATTTTGGTGGTTTGGATAGTAACTTTACTAATAATGGATATTATATTAATAATGGATGATTGCAAACAAACATTGTCTGCCTATCTTATATAAATATAATTATATTATTGTATAAAGACTGCAAAACTAATAAAAATATTTTGCTAATCTAATCGCGTAAAAAAATTCATTGGTATATATTGCGCGAAGATTTTCTTTTAGATATTTCAATGAATATCTATTAACACATAGAAAAATTCTTAAATTACAAAAAAAAAATAATAAATCAGAAAAATATCCTAAAATAGGTTTTATTGATCAAAAATTCAAGAAAGAACTACTTATATTCTAAAACATACTTATAATCGAAGCTACTAATATTTTGGTACGTGAAAGCTAAATAAATTCGTGAAATATCCCTAAATAATTCTATACGCAATACCTCGTTTATTTTAAAGTAAACACTGCTTTATGTTACTCTATAAATACTGAAACCGTATTCTGTCAAAATTAGTTGTTCATTTTTTCTTTTTACATAAAAATAACTTTATCGATCTACGAAGAGCAATATATTTTTTCAAAAATTTAAAATTTTTATACGTTTTGTCCCAGGCCATCCGCTAGAAGGATTTGAAACGAAATAGAAATGGATCCGATATTAATAACACGAAGATAACTATTTTACGCGTAGAAAGTAAAACAAAGAAGATAAAAGTAAAAGACCTCGGAGCTGTTAAATTTGTTCGCTAGAATTTCAAAGAGGTTGAGAACGAAACGATAGCAAAAAAGTTTCGTTGTTGATGGTCGATTAGTTGTTAAAAGTTTTTAGTCATAATAAATAAACGTTGTCTCTTTGTTATATTAAGAAGGATGTATATATAACTGAAATCATGCCTCGATCCAAGGATGGCTTTTTAACACAACCCACCCCCCATCCTCTCCTGAACATACAACGGCCCGACGTCCCGGCTACGTTCCCTTATTTATTTTTGAAGCTTCGCGAGAACGGGTCTATGTATATAGCAAAAACATCACCACCACCCTCCCACCCTGCGACCGTGAACTGGTGAGCCAGAGCGAAATTGCGCCGGCAACTCATGCAAATAGAATCTGCCGTACGCGCGCGAGCTGCGCAATCGATAAATCAGAAATATCGTTTTGATCGCCGAGCGTTACGGGGGTCGTCCCTAACTTTTTGCAATATTCCCTAGATATATATATATATATATATATATATATATATATATATATATACACGAAGCGACGCGCCGCGCCCACTATTCGTTCCTTAATTAAATCTCTCGTCCGAGGCCCGACTTATCGAGCTGCTTCGCGCGCAGCTTCTATATACATTTATTTATTCTAGTTTTTAGTTTCTTTTTTGTTTATCAAACATAAATACTGTTACAATCTGAACAATAAATTTTAGTAACCACATTATTTAAATCCTCTTTCTCTTTCTAATTTTGTCTTTGCCTCACTTAATAAATTTCAAATTACTTTTAATGTTGAAAATTATGTTTATGTTAGAAGGTAAAAACAAAGTTTAATAATCATAGTAAGAAGAAGAAGAAGAAAATGGTAATGAAATTGATCGTCATAGTACAAAATTTAATCATAACATCAATTGGGAATATCCAAAAATCTTAGAGATCGAAAATAATTATGATAATACACTTTTTTCGGAAATGATTATAGACACATACGTTCATACGCTATAACTTTATATATATAAGAATTTATATATATATATATATATATATATATATATATATTTATATATATAATTTATATATATATTTATATATATATTTATATATATAAGAAATCTTGAAATTTCTAAACACATACAAAGTAGATACATAGTTACCAATATGATATTTATATTTGATTCGGTCAGTACTATAATTGCACAATCGTAAAATAACAATGACATATGTGTAAAATGCCTTTAATGATTATTTTTAACGAAATCTTCTAAAACTTTCAAATACGAAATTGTAAATTATTATCAGATATTGTCAGATTTTATTAAATATTAATTGATAAATTCTAATTTCTAAAACGAAATTACATTTAGGATATAAATTATTGGTCTTGAACTGAACTATAAGGAAATTCCTAAAATTCATAAAATTTTCTCGAAATCCTCGAAAACGTAGACATTTCGAAATCGGGTTTACAAACGCATCTTTCAAAAATTGTTTCAAAAATTCTTGAAGGTAATTATGTTAATATAATAATAATAATAATAATAATAATAATAATAATAATAATAATAATAATAATAATAATAATAATAATAATAATACAGCGACACTGTCATCAATTTCTCCCTATAACGCCAGCTTTTATCCGACACGATAAACTCGTTTATGCGTCGCCACGCCTGAGCCGCGGAGGAGTTTCTACAAAAGTGATTTACTCCGACTCTGTCGTGCGCTTCCGGCTACTCCTCCTATATATGCGTGTATAGTCGTGAGAGCGCGAGCACTTTCGGCTGTCGAGCGCGCGTACACACACAGATACACACAGGCGCACATACACATACACGCGCGCGCGCGTTTAAGTATACAGTTGATTCGTGAGAGCAAGGAAACAAAGAGGGAGGGAAAGAGGGAGAGGTAGACAGACAGACAGACAGAAGAAGGGAAAGAGAGCTTTCTGGATTTGGGGATTAGAAAGTCGACTTCGTTCCGGCGTCGGATCATATTTCTCGCGGTAATGCAGCGGATGCTGGGCAAATTTTTCATTGCTCCAATTTTGCGTACCGCCGCCACGAGGCCGCTGTTACGGACTCGCGGCTTGCGAAAAAGCCAGGTAATATTCCGAATTGTATTACGGGTTTCGCGTCGCGAGACGAGTAGTGGGTGGAAGGGGAGGGGGAGCGATATATGGATTTCGCTATACGGAAAATTAGCTCGTGCGCTGATTGCGCGCGTTGAGCGAACTACGCATAGATCGTGTATGCATATGTATGGTGCCATAGAAAGTTTTGCTAATCCAAAGCGGTTAATTGGCGAAAGATGTCTAGTCGGCATTGGCAAATTGATTATTATTGATTTGCGGCTCCCTTATTATTGGTATAGAAATTTAATTAACGCTGATGTATAGACGTTTCGAGAGCCAGCTGGGTTGTCGAATAAATTTCCAGATCTTGCGTCAAGTTTCGGGTATATAGTACCCCTTTCCACGTGAAAATCTGTGATTAATTAATGCCAGTCAACGCTGCATAATTTTTACTCTTAAAAATGATTTTACTAAATATGCTCTTGCATCGTTGCAACATAAATACTGAAAGTAGAAATAAGATATCAAATTAACGCCCGTTCTAAGAAAATTTTTAAATCCTGCAGAAGTACGAAAATAAAATTAAAAAGCATTAATGTAATGTTTTTGAACTACTTTTTCAAATAAATTGCCAGGAATGCGAGAGAGCGCATTATCACTGAGCAGAATAAAATATTGCCTGTATCGAATGCAAATTAAGCAGTTTCGATAACGGAGATTTGTATCTAAAAATCTTATAGTCACTAGAGATACGATAAAGTTATAGGCATTTTCCACCTAAACTAAAATGTAGATAAACTCGTCATGAAAAATGAGAAAATGAAGATAAACTCATGAAAACGTTTGCTAAAGAAATTATCGACAAGAAAGTTAGTAATATCTGAAGTGACTTCTCAAATAAGTACTAAATGGAGATTTTTATCTCTTTTATATTGGAAATACATATAATAGATATGTATCGAACAAGACAAATTTATTATGCACAAGATACATATATGAAACATTCACGAAGGTAAAAAATAAATTTAACTGTAAATATAATGTTATTTAAAAATAATGTTAACTGTAAATATTATACTCCCCTCTGTCTTGCGTTAAAAGTCTGCCGCTAAAATGGTACGCGTGCGTCATATGTATATATGTGTGTGTGTGTGTGTGTGTGTGTGTGTGTGTGTGTGTGTGTGTGTGTGTGTGTGTGTGTGTGTGTGTGTGTGTGTGTGTGTGTGTGTGTGTGTGTATAAAGAAGAATATATAATAAAGATAGGAAAACAGCCCCCGTGTTTTGAATAACTGTTATTGCATAGTGAGAAGTACCCTTTAGACGAATTTCCGTAAAACGCGCGAGCTATAAGCGTAGATACGCGCGACGAAAAAAAAAGGTATACGATAGCGCGCTAAGAACTCGAGAAAAGAGATAAAGAAAGAATGGGACCGCGCGCGAGTGCGGGGAAAAGGTCGCGAAAAAAGAGACTGGCGGAGAAAGGGATGACGCGCGCGCGACGCGGTGTCGGGTGGCAGTTGGGTAAACGAGGTAATTTTGCGGGGGGTCGGGAGGGGGGGAATAAAACAATAGGCCGGTCGGAACTGCTGTGTGCGCAAAGCATCAGCCGCGCCGCAAGCTTTAGAGCCTATACCCGCTCTTATATATACAGATAGAGAGACTCGTTCGTTATATAGCCAAACGAGAGCTGCAAGCTTTGCGAAGCTTTATGGAACGGCAATCTTCAAATTTCGAATTGGAGATCAAATTTGGGGATCGCTTTAAGCTCGGCTTTCTCGCTTACTTAAACGAATGTTTATAAATACTTGTTATAACATGAATAATTTCTTAAATTAACATTTATTTAAATTTTAAAAAGTATTTACTGAAATTTCTCGTAACTGACTAATTTATTGAAAACAGCGATATCTATTTACAATATCAACATCAGAACTGCAATACCTGGAAAGTAAAAATAAAATATTCTAGTGAAAAATAAGTCTCTTCAATTCCTTCGTCGACAAAATGCAAAAACTCGAAAAAACTTTTCTTCGTGAAATATCGCTGAAACTACTATATTTTGTTAAGATCCTTTGAAAAAACTTATAATATATAGTTTTCATTATGATGTTGTCCAAGTCAAATTTTACTGATCGATAAAACATTACTCGATATGTATATAAAACGATATGTAAAAACGAAACTGTTGCAAATTTTAGATAAAGGCAATCTTAATTTACGTTTATTCTACATTTATGTAGATTTCTAAGCAAGACGGTCAATAGACATGAAAAATGAGAAAGATATGTACAATTTTATTTAAATATTTTGCTTGTAAACTTTAAAAATTTTCCCAAGTCCACGTCAATTGATAAATCTTCTTGAAACTACAGGAATCCAAGTCCACATCAATATAAGGATGGTGATTTATATTTTCAATCGTTTCATATTTGCATGTGATGTTATTAAAAATAGAGGACACTTTCAACTCAATCGGTATAGAAGGGTCCATAACACTTCATCGATGAAAGTGACCCTGAAATGACGATTGGTTCGGAGAAAGCAATTTCAAACTTTATTGTAAACAAATTATTTGACCAAAAATTTTCTTTATCGTAATATATGATAATACAGTCAAGTCGGAAATTTCGTGATTTGAGCACAGATCGGAAATCCGGAATAAAGAATATCTGTACTTTTAAAATATTTAAATCACGGTCTGGGAAATAAGTTTGAAAAATGTAAACTTTTCAGTATTTGTACTATTCTTAAGATTGCTTTTCAATATTTAGTTTTAGGCATGATTTAAAATTGAACACCGAATATAGTCTATTGAATATGAAAGTTTCCCGATGATATCCTTCCTTCTTTATTAATAAAAGATCCATGATAGCGCCCGTGTCGACATTTTTATGAATAATACAATGCAAATAACTATAAGTATCCGTTTATATGTTCCCCGCTCAGTTATTGTATACACATATTTTTGCCCATTCTAAATATAGCGCAATTTAACAATTGCACAATATTCTACATGATTCATTGCTTTCCACGATTTTCCCCCTGATTTTCACTTTATTATCGTTATAAGTGGGACCGGAACTAAAATGTTTGTATAGAATTTATTGCGCATAAAAATAAATTCTCGGGAAATATCGTCGTTATGCAAATAAAAGTATTTCGCTCAATCATTGAATGAAAAATCTACAAAGCTTTATAATTGCTAAACTATTTAACGCTCAAATTCAGAGAATTTAGTTTAGAAATATTTATGCAAACGAACGAATTATGCTATGTTCAACGAGAAAAAAATATTTCTGACAATTTTTTTTTCTTTCTATACAATAAAAGTTCTAAATATGATTAAAGTAAATTCCGATATATTTTATCAGGGAATTTCCAGTCGCATAGTGCATATATTCTCAATATTACTTCGTATTATTGATTCTATAAACAAACAGAGAATGTTTGCCTCATTACAAAATATAAAGCGTTCCATTTCTACTTTCTATAATCGTAAATATATTGGCGAGAAACGGAATTTTTCGAAATCAAATGAAGAACATGGGGAAAGCGGCGGGCGGGGAGGGGATATCGAGCTGGAAACCGATGTAATCCGGTAAACAAGCCAGCTGCACCGGCAATATCCGCGCACTTATTAACATTCATAATGCGGATAATTAAATGGCATAAAGTACAATATCGCGCTATATTTAAATGTGTGTTGCGAGCCGCGTGTTGAAAATCCCCTGGCTGAAAATCCGGTATAGCGGACGGACTGTAAAGCGCCACCGCGGGCGGCCGATGTAACATTTTATCATTGACAATTAAGCTCACGTGCAATAGACGCCAAAGTGGATTAACGGGTAGCGAGCGGGAAGGTAGTTGGAATGAAATTTTTTCTCTTTTTTCTCTTTTTTTTTATTTTTCAACCTCCGCGCCGCGCGCCGCTCGTGGAATCCTCTCTCTCTCTCTCTCTCTCTCTCTCTCTCTCTCTCTCTCTCAGTCCTCTGTCTCTCTCGTGGTATGTGGAGCACGGCCTCCCCCTCTCGCTCGCGCTACCTCAGCGCAGAGACAATCGTCCAGCGACATTCCAATTTATACTGTTTTCGATAATAATGCAAAATATACGTCGTTACGTAGTCAGGGAACGGACGCTGTTCAAAATCGAATCGAATTAAGTCCGTCGAGAGAGAGAGAGAGAGAGAGAGAGAGAATGTGAATAACACTGTTAGTCTAATCTCCCCTTTTGTATAAAAGTCATGCCCCGAATGAACCGCGGGAGCGGGTATACGCGAAAGAGAGCCCGTGTACGAGGTTTAAGTGATCGCTTTTTTTGGAGGGGTGCGATATTTCTTTCGTTCTTTTTTTTGGCAATTCTGGCAACGAAAGAAAAGAATCACGGGCCAAGTCAGCGACCTAAGCGATAATCTATATATAGTCGTTTAATCAGCATAAAAAGCTATTTAATTTGCGTTAGTCGCATTTAATATATATATATATATATATATATATATATATATATATATATATATATATACATGTACGCTCAGCACGTACTGCGCATCGGGATACGTGCAATCCTAGTCCAGGCTGTTAAATTGTTTATAATTACCAAGCGAGACCTTAGTATTGCGGTACTAAAAAGTAGACGAGCGCTTTTTTATAGTACGATATTTCATATTTTCATTGCCACGTTTATGTCCAAAATTATGTTAAGATATTATAATCTTCTTCCTTTTTTTATTGCATAGCTGGGTTGAAAATTTTTCCTTGCCCCCGTCGTGAAAAGTTATTACTTTCAATTTTCAATTTTACCGTTCAATCTCAAAATTGGTCCAAGTTATTTTGTTTTCTTTTTTTGTATTTTTTTTTTAAAGTCTGTGCCAATTTTAATTTCTTACATAAATATTGTATTATAACCGTTGTCGCAAGTTTTTTACCGACAGATTTGAAGAACAGATTATACTCGCCAAGCACGCTCAAAATTATCGTTTCTTTATTAATTTGATAAATTAATAAATTTATTGCTGACCCAATTGAAGTCGAGTGATTAATAAAAAGCACTCGTATCCAAGAAATTTAGAAACTATTTAATAATGCACTTTTTCCAAACCGAGGGAAGTTTATAAAGCCTACTCTGACATTACTTCTTGATATTTTTCGATAGCATAAAATATTAAATATCAATTATCTCAAATTCAATATTAACTTCATTTTTAATTTTTAAAACCTTTTATTCAATTTCAATATTTTTAGAACTAATTTAAATAATATATATATTTCGAAATATTTCCTCAGAATAAGTCACAGGAAATACTGATGATCTTTCTAGTCAGTGCTATTTTATTGAATAATAAATTTTGTTCGTAGATTTTTAACTGTTTCAGCTTCTTTATTTTATATTCTCTAGGCATTCTCTATATAAAATATAAAAAATAAATATAATTATTAATAATAAATAAATAATAAATCAATAAATAAAATAAATTAATAAATAAATTAATAATAAATGTATATAATTTTTAAAAAATCTCATTTAAAGGCAGAATCATCAGAGTTCTATTGTATGAATCAATTACGTCGCAATTAAACTCCCAGGAAACTTAATAATATAGAAATCATCATTTTGACTAATAACGCCTTACTGTTTATACTAATTTATTATTACATTTAACCTGAAGAAGTCGAAAAATACAATCGACGAAACAAATGTTTTTTTTTTTCAAAAAATATACGGATTACATTATCGTTCAATCCGTACATATCGACACTCAATATTGATATTTATGTTGTAAAAGAAAGAAAAAACGAAACATATATATATATATATATATATATATATATATATATATATATATATATGTTACTAGTCATAGTAAATAATCTTATGAAAATACTTAAGACGTAATAAATTAATTGTATAATTTGTAGAGTAGATTATATATGACTTTTACATTTGTAATGAGAATGAATATACACATTTTTTCAAATCTTTTTACAACAAACTCATTGTATGATTTTTAGATATGGACCTGCTCTTTTTTTCTTTCAAGCACGGTATTAATAATACGCAAAATCTATCCTACATTCAAGATGTTTGTAAGTAATGAATGTATATAATTTTGAAAAAAATGCTCCAGAAAGACGTCTTGATACGAATAAGATTTGCCTTCTATTAATATAATACATAACTTTTATTTTTATAGATTCGAAGTGTTTATAGTAGCAGTAATTTTCCATCGTGAAATTATATTTAATTAAACACATTTATAGCGGCAATGTTTACTTATGTTTCATAATAGCCTACAATTTTAACTGCTCCGGCAGCTTTCATTCTTTTCATTTATGCCCACTTTATGCGAAGTATTCTTTCAAAGTCTATAACAATAAAATACCATCCTACGTGTTGTGTACGTCTAATAATGAGGATGTGTAGCGCTTTAAAAGCGCAATATCAAAGCCAAAACGAACTTTATAGATGCTTTAATCTATTGTTATTCCTATAGTATATGTTTTATACTAATATAGGCGAAATCGTGTGTACGTACATATACATCACATTCAGTACCATATAAACACTATCTCTCGCACTGATAAATAATATATAAATTTCGCCTCGCAGCGCTTTGCATTAGCCATCGCGATTAAATAAAGTAATAAGCCGCTGGCCACCCCGTATACCCGTATATATAATACATATAAGGTTTAACGATTTAATCAGGGGCTCGATAATTTATACGCGTTTAGCCGCTAAATACGCGGATAATTTAAGGGATCGCTGCGCTATTTGCAAAAAAAAACTGCTGAAATGCTAATCCGTTTCTTATTCTCGCCCTGTCGTCGCACCGCGTACTTGCCAGTTCGGAAAGAAGAGCTATATATCTACAAAAAAAAATGTTCCGACGAAGGAACTAAAGAAAAAGATAGGCAGAGAGAGGGAGAGAGAGAGAGAAAGAGAGAGGAACTATAACCCATTTCTCCTAACGCTCCTTCACCCCGAGCCCCCACCTCCGTATAATACTTGCGCGTTTGAAAGGAGCGTTCGAATAAATGAAAATGCAAAAAGTGCATCGTCTTAACTCAGTATGTGTGCGCGCGCGCGCGTGTGCGTGTGCGTGTGCGTGTGCGTGTACGTGTGTGCACCTGTATGCGCGTGTATATGCGTACGTGTGTAGAGCGCGCAGTGGCGGCAGCTGTATCGCGAAATGGCACGGAGGGGCAGAAGGAGGAGTGCGCATCGAGAGTCAGAGCTCAGCGGAGGAAAAGAACGCGCGCTCCAAGTGCGCTTTGCGCGCGCGGTGCGGTTGCACGGTACTCCTCCGCACCTCACCCCTCCCCGCCATCACAACGGTCGTTGTGCCGCGAGGCGAGAGCATGTCGACGCGCCCGCGCGCTTTCCGTTTTACTGCGGCGCGCATAGTATACCACTACCTACCTATCCACCCGGGAACTGGTGGGGTGGAGAGCGGGGCTGGAGGGAGGAGAGGTGGCTGAGGAGAGAAAAAATACAAAGCACCCCCAGCGCGCACAGTGCAGAGCACGTATATAAAGAAGCATCGCTATTATATTTTTGATATTTACGAGGGTACGCGGCTTGTATACGCGGAATATACCGTCGAGCATGTATAAATATATATATATTGTGTGTGTCTGTGTGCGCGCGCGAGTGTATGTGTGTGGATTTACATATGGGGAACGCCCCAGTCGATGATCCCTGTCTTATTAATTCCATTTTACCAAGGTATTGTATATATGCCGTTTCATTGCTTCAAATGCGTGTAATAAAGAGGGAAGTAGTCGTATACGTAAATCGCGGCGCGCAAGATCTACACTTTTGAGCCATTTCCGCGGACAATTGAGCTGGGCGCGTATACGCAATAAACGGGAACAATAGCCAGCCCACGACGCGGCTGTTGGATATAAAACGCACTCCGCGGCTTAATTCGTTAAGCTCTCTCTCGTTGATATATATATATATATATATATATATATATATATATATATATATAAAGAAAAAGGGGGAGGAGAAAAAAGTGGAAGGCGAGGACAGTGCTTTTCGAGCGCGCGCACCTCATTTCGTTTTTGTCCTCCTTCTCGACTTTTTTTCCCTCGCCTATATATACCCGCCTCGCCCGTCCTATCTCCTGGCTTTCGTTCTCTCTCTTCTCTCTCTCTCTCTCTCTCTCTCTCTCTCTCTCTCTCTCTCTCTACCCCTCTATCCTCATTCCTCTTTCTCTCGCGCTTGCTCGGTCGTGAAACCGAAGGAACGCGGAGCGATAAGAGGGGCCTGAGAAAAGCCCGTGGTAGAAAGCGGCGAGAACTCGGGGGAATACGGCCGGGAAGTTCGATGAGTTCTACTGGATGGCGTGAGGTGAAACGGCCGCGGCGCAGAGAGGGGCAGGCAAGCGCGCAGCGCCGCCGTGCGCGCTGGTGACGAGTGCCATTGTACGCCCGAGGATTTACAAGCCTTTTTTGCCCTATCGACCCACCTCTCTGCCTCCCCTCGTCGTTCTCGTACCCTTGCCGCTCGCTCTGAGATAAGACTCCTCGGAAGGCGGCGGATCGCGCCCACGGATCTCCGGCGTTGCGAAAACGCGAGCCGACTTCATTAAGTGTCAACATTGTTTCCGGAGCTCGTGTACATATACGTGTAGGCTTCTTTGACAAACTCACCACCTCTCCCACATTTCTTAATTTTTGAGATAAATACTCCATATAGCAACTAAAAGACTTGTCCTTATCATATTAGACTTCATTTTTTTTTAGCTCGATCGCTAGAGCGAAGAACTAATAACTTGGTAATCCGAGTTCAAGTCCCGGTCTCGGCCGATTGACACAAGCACTGCTGTAATAATTAACATGTGCTTTGTTTATAAAACATATCATAGACATCCGACGCTGATTAGTACCGGTATTTGGAAGCATAAATAGAGTGATGTTAACATAAAAAAGATTTTATATATCGGTAAATAAGTAAAAGTTTTATATCTAAAAATATAAGTATCTAAGTCTTGTATCTAAAAATATATTATATTAATATATATTAATATATAATATATTAAATACAAAAATTAAGTCTTTTTTCATCATATAAATCATTATACAATGCATTATATAAATTCAAACGTATATTAATTATATAAATTATTATGTATTTTAAATTTTTATTATAGCCATAAGATTATTTCCGATAACCTCCAAGCTGAATACTTCGTACAAAAAAATAATCTCAAGTTTATTTATAAATTAACGTTTGGAGATTTTTTAGAGGAACTTGCTGAAAGTAATTATACTGTATATTTGACTGTGTTTCTATTCGTACATCGTTTCATAGCCAGAATTTCGCAATGGATTCCTCAATCGTATATAAAATATCTAAACTGAAAGCAAAAAGCTTCTTGTATTCATAATAATAACGACATTACCTTCGATGCAATTGTACAGACATTATAGGAATGAAATTAAATTAAATTAATTATTATTATATATATTTATATATATATATATATATATATATATATATATATATATATAATGAATAAAAATATATAAAAATAATAAAAATAAATAAATATAAATATCTACTAAACTATCTGCTTTAGCAATAAATTTTTTGTTTTAGATACATAAGCATTGTTTAAAGAATGTATTAACCATACTACCAAAATAGATCCATAATTAATTCAGCTTAGAACACGAAGAAAATCAGTATATCGTGGCTATATTACGGTGAAGGACACGCCTTTGTTTTGCGTCTTTATTTCCTTTAGACGACCGACCAATGAATTATCTGAGACTGCTAAGACATCTTATTATAAAAGCCACTTGCTTGATGCTCTTTCAAGTAACTTCGTTTAAAAGAAGCTAAGTAATCCTGGGCTTATAACAAGGAGAAAAGAGTGATTCTACGGTTTTTCTTCGGGGGAACTAAATGGACGCTTTGCTAAGCTGCTAGTGTCGCCATTTGACAATGGAAAGAAGCCTGAAAACATTATTTCAGATTCATCTCGGAGCGATTTAATGTGAAAACACATCAGCTTCGGTGATGCTGTACTTGCAATCTACTATTAATAGTCCCGAGCAAAGGATAATATACTGCAAGTATCATTTTAAAATCACTGTCAATTATTAGAATTCTCGTCTTGCTCAATTGTGCTATTCCTTTTTTAAAAAGGGGGGCGCCGGTGGCGCTCGGCTCTTTGGAAGAGGGCATTCAAAATTGCGATTAATAAATCCAAAACTCATAAATCAGAAAAGATCGATATCGGCTTTGTGCGATAGGATTTTTTACTTAGCAGAAACGTTCTCGATAACAGATTGATCGATGACGTTAACTTAGGTATTAATATTAAACACCTCACAATGCTACTTTGATACAATTGATGAGCAATACTTTCCACACTATTCCACCCGTACGATCACTGCATTATCTCTCGAATATCGAACTTTTCCTAGGGATGCCCTTGCATGGATTTATTCAGATTTTTTGGAAGCAAGCGAGCCATGATCATATTATTACAGAATGTCCATAAATCTAAGCCTTCCCCGTTGAAGCCTTCGTCCAGAGTCTACGATTTTTTTTCTGTACTTCAATAAATTACAAGTCGTACTAGATTTATCGAGCATCAGCCATATCCTTTATGCCGACGACTTATAAGTTCATATACAACTTCATTACGCTTGATGATATTGCACTGTTTTTTCATACAGCTTCTACAGTAAAAAATTGTCCAAAAGACTCATCCCTGTACCTTAATAAAGATAAAATAAATAGTGGACGTCGACTCGCTACTGTACTATATAATCACCCGAGTATGCTCCACTCTAAAACAGAAGTCTTGGGTTGATTTTCGATTCTACGCTATGTTGGAGACCTTACGGAGACCGTTTAGCTAAAAAATTCAGCGGAATCCTTTTTAGACTACGCTTCTTTAGAAGATTCTTTTTTCCATGCTCGTGGATCCAGAGATGTATCAAGGAGGAGGAGGAGCTTTACATTCTTAACTTGTACACAGCGTCGTTCAGATTAACCTTCCCGGTTCATGCTGCGCACTTGTAGAATAGCCCTCCTATTGAGATATCGTCAGCTTGTAGTATTGATAATGTCAATATGTATTAAGATACAGCTTCAAATCTACGTTGTTCCTCTTACACCTGGATATAAGTTTTATCAATGCGTATAATTTAAGTTTTAATGCGTGAAAGTAAGATTTACTAAATATGATATTTTTAATAATCTAGACTTTATTTATTATTAGATTATTATTTTATATATAATCGTGCATTGAACTATTGTAGTTATGGTCATGTTATATTGAAATTTTATTTTCCTTAGGATGCATGTTTAATCCTTAAGATAATGCAGCAAATGCATACGCTATTCCAATGGTTATTATTCAAATATTATTTTACAGATATTCTACATAATATTTGCGTATCTTAATTATACATATAAATGTACGTCTACAGTATTACACTCTACTCTACTTCGAAATACCATGTAGAATTTATAGAATGCTGATTCCAAATTGTAGACAAACTTTGCAAATATCGAGCATTTTGTTTTTCTATTCGATATTTTGCTTCTCAAAAGATTTAGGAATATTCCATCATTTCGATATATTCATGAAATTTTTTTTACTCTAAAGCATAAAAAACACTTCTGTTTCACAATTTTGAGTAGATGACAACGACGTATTATATTTTCCGAAATTGTAGCTTTCGTAGCTTTCATTTGCCATTTGCAATTGACAAAAACTCGATGCCCAAAAAGATGACAAAAGCTTTAAGCCAGGTATCGACTGAACATTTCAAAAATTGAACAGTACGATTAAGAACACAGCTTATTATTTAAGCGCAATCCTTTACAACGGACATTCATGGAACGTATTTTTAGTCCTCTCGAAAGCCCATCACAGGGACTGATTAGCCATACTCGTGTTTATAACCTTTTATCGGAAGTTATACATACAACTGATACGAGTATATAGCACTTTTTCTCTGAATATAAACAGTTTGTACAAAGTGACTACGCGGTCTAATATCCTCCTTGAAATTGCGAAGGTGTATTTTTATCGATATTTATAGATTGGAATGGATATTTCCCCTTTTAATTAATAAAAACTTTTAAATAATCTTTTTGCTACAAAACGGTATAAAATCAACTATAAAATAATTCTGCGGATAAAAAATTACGTAAAATGAAAAATAAATTGGTTAATAATTCAGAAGCATTTAAGGATTAAAAAACACCGGTCACAAGATTTCACATTACAGTAAGAAACTTTTTTCAGAAAATAAAGACCTTATTCTTTATGCCGAGACCCTGCATATATAAAATATGACTTAATTTCCTTAAAAAAAATGAAAACGCATTCTAGAATCTGCTTTAAAGAGCCTCCCCTAGCGAAATGGAACACGCGTTCCTTAGAATAACTGGGCCATTTAAACGAATGGAATTTTGACACTTTCCACTCGCGGTTTCTTATACACACACACACACACACACATGCATATCGCATACAAGTGGCCTAGGAAGGCAGTCCGCATCTTTTTAAACTGAAGGGTTCGCTGGAAACGAGCGTACACCGGTAGCTCATCAGTCCCTTGGGAATTAGTCTCCCTGCGGATTCTTAAAGAGGAAGAGAGAGCGAGGAGAGCTCGCAAATGTAAACGAGGGACCGGACGGATAAGCGCAATGAGCTCTTTGTAACTATTTAGCTAACCGAGCATCTCATTAAACACTATAAATCCGCCACGTGTCCGCACTTACCGAGTATTACGCACGTCAGTGTTCCACTTTAATTTTTCAGAACGGGTCAATTAGTAGCAAAAAAATGTTTATAAGCCGAAGTGTTTGTGAATAAAATTAATGAGAAGTTTTTTGTTATTTAACGAAGGAGAAAGAGAGAGAGAGAGAGAGAGAGAGAGAGAGAGAGAGAGAGAGAGAGAGAGAGAGATAATGGACCAACATAAATATTTGAAGTCTATATAAAGCGAATATTGAAACATTAAATGTTCTAATAATTTACAGAAATTGTCATCAACGATCGACGTATGATGCTGAAAAGAAATGTTCTTTTACGTCTATGAATTTCAGCATTTTAGGTATTATAA
This sequence comes from Sycobia sp. Sy_11, assembly GCA_018907035.1. Taxonomy (NCBI): domain Eukaryota; kingdom Metazoa; phylum Arthropoda; class Insecta; order Hymenoptera; family Epichrysomallidae; genus Sycobia; species Sycobia sp. Sy_11. The sequence goes on along the minus strand of JACCIC010000006.1, from coordinate 5,107,626 downwards.
AAGGAAAATTTACTTTTAATATGTATCACTTTAAAAGAGTACATCATAGATCTCTTGCAGGACGAACGCGAACGTAATATTAAATGGCTCTTTTACAATATTCATATTTACGTGCGTAAATTTTTAGAAAAAGTTCAAAGCAAAGCTGCGTACACACCAGTCATGATAAGCACAAAAAGGCAATTCAATCCTCTGCTCAAACAACATTTCAGCTTGCGTACGTATAAAATGGTTCATATGCATGCATTGAGAAAACTTTCGTTTATATATATATATATATATATATATATATATATATATATATATATATATATATATATATATGTAAGCTTGTTACACAAATGAAAATAATCATGCCTTTCATTTTAACAGATTTGCTCGTCTATCCTCATATGCGTTCCTTGGCTTATATAAATACTGCGGAAGCCGGGGTAAATTTTCCATATTAATTCGAATCGGATTTTGCTTTTAAAGTGTTAGTGCGAAAAAGAGGGGCGAGAGTTGGCGAGGGGAGGGGGTGGAGCTGGCGGTTGAGGAACGGGGATGCGGCGCGATTTGAATCAACAGTACCACTAGTGCGCGAGGAGGGTAGGGAACGCCGTTGTCACCGGGGCGTTTGATGTTTCCAGGTGCCGGCCGCTCGTTGACTTAAGCTCGAATACTTTTGCTTTCTCTGTCGCTCTATTGCTCTTTTGCTTTCTCTGACGCCATTTACCTGAAGCTGAGGCGCGACGAGCTTTCTATATACACTAGCAATCTTACAGAGTAAATCCTCCCCTTTGATCCGAGACTTGACCATCTGCATAAATTCTGCTCCAAGTTATCAAAGCACGTGTATATATGTTTGTATATATATATGCGCGCACGTGTGTGTTGTGTGTGTGTGTGTAGGAAAGGAGTGCACACTACTCAGAATTTAAAAACTACCTTGTTTAATAAGCACTTAAAATATTTATTGCTTGTTACAGATTTCTTACTACCGTGATTAACTGTAATACATTTTAACGCTTACAGTTTACATTAGATCATTACTTGATACATTTCTCCGCGCTAGAATTTACTCTCATTCGTGTAACGTAAGAAAAATTAAATGTATAATATGCATTGAATAATTGATGAAATAATACTTTGATGTCTAATCATATTCAATACTTTGTATGTGGTCAAACAATTTTAATTGAATTTCATGATCCAGTTTGAAAGCTCATTAAAAAGTTATAACGACAAACCTTAATTCGTAATTTAAATAAGATTTCTTTTTTCGATAGCAAATACGTATTGGATAAGAAATTATTTTCGACAAGTTTCTTAATAATAATAATATTCACGTATAACATAAATTTTTGACATTACATATGAATAGTATAAATTTTGTTTTGAACATTAATCAATTATTCATATAAGAGAAATTTTTTTTTATATTTTGTATCAATTTTCGTATAAATATTTTCTTATTCCTGTGAATATATATATATATATATATATATATATATATATATATATATCAGCATTAAGAATCTTTTATCGGTAGAAAAATATGAAAAATAATATTCGCATAAAATATCAACCAATTATTACAAAAATTGATAAATATTATAATAAAAATATTCAAAAATATAGATATTAATAAAAAATTATTTTAATATTATTTTGGAACATAAATAATTTGTTGTTTATAATATTTATTGAATGTAAATATGCATCATTTAATATATATGTAAAGTGCATTAATGTAACTTCGTAAGCATATAACTTAAGGTCAATAAATGTTATAAAATATGTACATCTTGGCACAAAACATAATTAAACATTTACCAATACTGAATAAAATATGAATTATTTATTAATTATTTATTAACAGATAAATGAATTACAGAACGATTAATAGAAATCAATCTCTTTTCATTTACTTATTATTTTTAAATGTCGATTTGAGAAGTTAAAAATTTCTATTCATCGTGTATGAATATCAATACTTTACATTGAATAGTTGTATTTGGAACAGCATTACTTGATAAGGATCACTGTTTATCGTTCTATGATGATTCATTGATATAGATTTTACTAAAATTAGTAATTAAAAAAGAATAAATATCACTATATAAACATCTACATTCAAAAATTTGAAATCTCAAATTAGATTGTATTAGCTCGAATTATATATTTTTCTTATTTAAAATAGATTTCTATAGCGAGTATAGTCTTGGAATAAATACTTACAGGGAAGTACAAAAATAAAGCGTTTCCTCTGTTCACATTCTAATCCACTAAGGGTATTCAGTTATAATTAAGCCTTATTAATCCAAAGCAACCGTTATTTATAGAAATTTTTATAGTTTTTTTCGGGCATTATTTAACCTTTTCCGTTTTCAATTATAGCGAAATTAAAATTGGCTCGATTTAGCTTGATCCATTTTAACGCTACAATAAAATCCGTCGAAGCCGTAAATTGACGCGGCAATAATTGAATTATTATTATTATTCTAAATCAAGCCCAATTCCATATACATATGCTGGATACTGCGGTCGAAGGGCGAAAAATTGACCCAACGCCAGACTCTCTCATCCCCCTCTCCTACCCGTCATGTAAATCCCCATTCAAAATCATTTCCGACCTCCTATCCTCTCCCTCGTCGGGCGCGCAAATCGAATGCCGCCCGCGGCCCATTCTGCCGACATAAATCGAATATGTTTATCCGCGGCAAACATCACCGGCGCGTTCAGCCTTCGTACGCGCGCGTGTTGCGTCTGTGTGGCTGTGTATGCATTCTAAACGTACACACGGACCGGTGCATATGTAGTCAGAAAATCCAAAAAACACGCGCGTGTTGTTATCGCATGTATATAGAACAGTGCGGGAGCGATCGCGCGGAGGAGGAAGACGGACGAGCAACGCGAGACTATCGCTATGTATAAGCACGCGGACAAAGCCCCGCATTCTTTTAATTGCGGCAGCCCCGATTTATCATGCCACCCGCGCACGAGCGTGATCGAGCCAACAAGGCGTTTACATTCTGATACACTGTGGTATGTGCGTGTGTATGTGTTTAACGGTGTATATGTATATGTGTGTGTGTGTGTATATATATATGTATATATATATATATATATATATATATAATATATATATATATATATATATATAGATTTATATATATATAGATTATATATATATATATATTCGCTCGTCAGCCCATCCCTGACGCGAAAAGGATTGCCCCCGGGTGGGGGTAGGGGGCAGCCGCGGTAGCCTCGCTCGGGTAATCGATATATATATATATATATATATATATATATATATATATATATAGCGTACACGGGAACAGTGCCAAGCCGGTGATAAATAATTCAAACGAAACGGCCGGCGTATAAGCCGCGTGTGACACTCGCGAAGGGCTCGCGCGTCGTCGTCGCCGCGCGCGTAGCGAGCTCGCACGTGCGTGCCTTGCATAAGAGTGTCTCTTTCTCTCTCCCTCTCTCTCTCTCTCTCTCTCCTGGGCAAGTAGGGAGGGACGAGGACTTGGGAAAAGAGCAAGATAGAGAGTGAGAGATGCCGCGGTCGACGCGCTCACTCGCGCATTCTTCGCGCGAAGAGGAAAGTAATTTACCTGCGCCACGAACCCACCGAGCTAGACACGACATTCTTGCGCGCGCACCCGAGGCACAAGAGATATTATAGTAATATATTGTACGAGCGCGGGGGCGGGTGGGTGAGGCTCGATTCCAGATCCGGAGCGGCTGACGAGCCGAGGGGATTTCAATCTAATGCGCGTTCCGCGTCTCGCGACCTCTTATGAAACGGGGGACAAATGTGATAAGCCAATATTAATATTGTGTTATTTGCAATATACACGCTGAAATGCGTTACACGCGTAATGATAGGAGTTAATACCAAGTACGGGGGCGTTATTAGATTTTCATAGCGATCATGCTCTACCAATCAAAGAGAGAGCGGAAAAAGCATAGCTTGTTTTTCGCTTCTTTATTAACACTTTGTATCAATATCTATTTGCAACGAAATTTACGAAAATGCAGCATGAGAATTGCATTTTTTTTAATTATCCCGAGATAAGGATTGAAATGTCTCTGTATAAAAAGATAAAATATAATAAAATATAATATAAAATATATATATATATATATATATATATATATATATATAACTCTGTATAAAAAGTATAAAATATAATCGTATTTTTTATTTTTCTAGCAAACTAATGTAAAAATATAATACCTGATGTACCTCGTGAATAAAGACTATCAAATGATAAATCCCTAAAAATTTAGATACAATTTTCAGCATTCTAAAAAGATATATCGAGAAATTTGAGGTCATGTGAAATATGTGAAACAACTGTTAAAAGTGTTATTTGATGAATAATCGTGATCCGAAAAGAAAAGATTAAAACACCGTTATTACGAACAAGATTGAAAAAAGTTTGTACTTTCAGCGATTTTCGAACCGATATATATTGGTGATATTTTAAGGTGTTCAAAAACTAACCAATAATTTTCATTCGAACGCTTAACAACCAGTTTGATAGCAAATAAATATTCATATGTCTTTTTCTTACTAGTCTGTGAAGTATAATTAAATAGTCAATTTTTTAACTTACTGTTTTAATATAATTCATAAATTATGTTTTTTAACTTATGTGCGTACTCATATTTTAGTTTCATATCCAATCAATCTTATATTGTACCAATAAAAAAACGTAGTCAAGTTGTAATCCTACTTTTTGATAATTTCAACGCAGGAAAATTTATGTGCTAGTTTTCGACGAAATATACTTATTTAGCACGAAATGTGCTTATTTACATTTGTAGGAATAAATTATAAATACAATTATTTTATGAAATAAGCATCGAATATGTTTCGATATATTCAATATTTACCAAAATCAACATCAGTTATTCATAGGCGTGATCTTATTGAAGATAAATTTTATTTATGATTAGTTTTTTTTTATTAAATTAGCGTAAAAAATCTTATTGTTTCTAACGAAGAAAGGCTACGACGTATGAGTGACGATTTTTACTGAAAGGTAACTCCGTTTACTTCCAAAATAAACCCAGCAAAACTTTAAAATGTAACGTTCGACAATTCTCAAAATATGATACTTTCTTATTTATCAATTAATGTACTTTCTATGTATGAAAGTACATTTGGGTGTACTGCATTGTCAAAGTAATGGAAATTCTATTTTAGCGCTGAATTCGTTGAAAGATTGGCAATTTAAACAAAAAAGGTCTAATGAAGCTATATCCAAATTTGAAATTGCTTTGTTATTGTTATTGAATGTTCGGTCAATTTATGGAAAGAGGCAGGCAATGATTTGCTAACGCGAGTCAATTTGATCGAACCTCAATAGACAATAACATGGGAACTATACGTTTCAGGACCTAAGTTAATTCATATATTTGTGTTTGAAATACTTTTTTTTTCATCGGGTGTCAAAAGTTAGATTGTTCACGAAATAAGTTTTTTCCGAGTACACGATATTCCCTATTTCTATAGGAAAAATATATTAATTTTTAAATAATAAACTACCACATTTTGAGAATGGAAGAACATTAAAACCCAAAACTTTATATGACTCATATTGGAAGTAATCAAACTTATACTTTAGCTCAGATTGGACCGAATTCATCAGCTAAACGTCGCTAACTCTCCTTGTTAGACTTCATAATTTTGTACCTAATAAGTTACACAATACTGTTCTCAAAATATCAATTTGAAAAAAGTAATAATGTCCTTTTTCTATTTAATTAATTATTTTCTAAATATTGCAAAAGTTCTGTAATAATTTTATGACTGAAAAAAGAAACATAATTTTTACTAATTAAGTATAGCTTATCATATAATATGGTATGTAATTTTTATTAAAACGTTTCATTTTATAATGACAATTTCTGCCAGTTCAATAGAAGATAAATATTTAACAGAAATATTTTTTATCAAATATTGATTAATTTATATTTAAACAATAACTCATCCATTTTATATCGTGTATAATAGTATATGTATTTTTAGAAAACTGGTAAACAGCAAAATAGACAATCAAAAACATTATATAATTTATATATTTGCAAAATAACTTATAGTTTTTTTTAAACTTTTTAATATAATTCCTCTATTAATATATATTTTCATGAAACATATAAAGAATATTCATTTTACGTTACACATTCTATTTAATGAAGTAGCACTGCAAGTGGCGAAACAATGTTCTGATTTTCCCCCACGTATAATTTTCATTGCCTTTTTGTTTTCAATTCAACAACAAGTGAAGGGGTTTTATCAAAGCGGCCGTACACAGACGATATTTTCAACTCATTTATTCCCAGTCTTTGCAATAATTCTACAAAGCATATAAAGCGTACTCAAAAGCAATTAACAACTTTTCATTGCTATAATAAATGCAGCGTATTTACGCGCATACCCATTAAAATCGTGTAATAGTAATCCCTTCGGTATGGCAAGTGCGCGCGCGCACGGTTCGCGGGGCGGTAAATTGTTCAATTTTCCCATCGGTTATCAAATAGCATTTCCAGACTGCCGCGCTATCATTAAATTGTCGACCGTTTCTGCGTGTGCGCGGGCGCGGGTGCGAAAAAAATCGAGTCGCGTCGAGCGTAATGATTGCAAAATCGCGCGAGGCGTGCTCCCGTTTCGCCTCTCTCTCTCCCGGGGCAGATAAAGCGCGCGAGCACTCGAAAAAGCACGGGAATGCGCGCCGATAAATGTTATACGAAAATGATGAATTCTCCCCACTCGTTCGATCATAAATTCATGCTCCATTCTCGCCCTTCGAATGCCAATCGCTCTTCCCGTCCCTGTCGAATCCCAATCGTGTAAAATCGCGACGCGCTTATTCTTTTAGCTCTTGGGAGGTAAAAAATAAAGTAGAAGAGAAAAAGAAACGTCGCGTGCGTCCCCAGACGATACGTAAATACAGAACCGCGATATATCGCATCGGAGTCGACGAGGGAAAAGAGAGCTGCAGCTGAATGACCGCAGGTGCGTCGCAGGGAAATTGAATGTGTCACAATTGAAAAAGCTTGGGAGTTTTAAGTCTCTTACATATGTGATAAAAATTACAGATTGAAGTCAACTGCTTTCTGTAAGAATAAAGAACGAAATGCTTTTCTTGCTTTTCATCAGAAACTACTGAATAATGAAAAAACCTTTACAGAGTATTCAATTCAAATTCAAATGTATGAAATTTACTTTAAAAAAGTATTGTTTATTTTTATTATGAAAGTCCATTAATAAATAACATAAATGTGTTTATTAATATACAAACTATTCCGCCGTAGCCATTTTATGTTTTCTATAATACGTTTGCTATAATACGTTTCATTTGCAGTAAATAATCTTAAAACAGTATACTATGTTTAGGCTCTTTACTTGTGACAGACAATGAGAATCATCTAGTTTTATGACTATACTATTCAGAAGAGGATCGTACTTAGATATGAAGTGATTCCCTCACAAACAACCTTACATTTAAAACAGTGAGCACTATATTCACGAACTCCAACAGAAGTCCAACTAGTTTCATTGCATAATAAAAATACCCGTTTACAGGCTGTCTCGATTAATCATAATATATTTGGAAGGTGCCCGTTTATAGGGCATTCATCTCCTCCATATGTGGAAAATAGCTATCTGCCTATTTCTTTCTCTAATTATGGCAAAACTTTCGTATCTACAAATGTGTAAGTAAGTGATAAGTTTCTGTATGAACGCATTTTTTTGCCCTAGTTCTTATCCGCAATCGCTTATTTATTTGTCTTACAGATCCATATGTACCCGAACATAAGCTTTTACATTTGTTATAATTATTATTATTGTTATTATTATTGTAGATTCTTATATTTAGCCACCATTCACGACCTTTAGTACAATATATAACCGAACGGCTACTTGCGCTTAGTTGAAAAATAAGTACTTGCAAGAGTTATGAATAAGTCATTGAGAATAAGAGCTCCTAGTGGAGATAGTGTTTATTTGCCATACAATCACTTCAGTCGGAAACATCTACACATTTGTGCCTCTTACCGTTTTCAAACTGAAAAAAAGTAAATGGAACTTACAGGCGTAGTACTCCTTAGTTGGGCGGCGAGGCTAGATGTGAGATTCAAAATAGATTCCGAATCCGAGACCGTAACTCCTCATCAGTGACGTTTCTAACCAACAGAAAAATAATACAACTGGACAAATTTAAAGAAATATGAGGAAACAAAATACAAATTCAGACTTTAGAATAATACCTACAAAAGATTTAGCAGAGTCAACGAAGCCTTCTTCATCATATTATGCTAGTGAATGACATACCTAATGTGACAATATTTCTTTATATAAATTATACTCTAGATAACTCATCTTATTGATAAGATGTGGAGCGCCATTGAGAGGCAACCGAATATCAAAATAATATTAAGGATATTAAGGAAGTAACGAATATTAAGGAAGTATCTATATAAACAGGATAAAATCTTCACAGAAAGGATTCCGTTGCTTAGAAAACAGTTTCTAATGAGTGGAAGGAAGGTGTAGAATATAAGCAAGGTGGGAAAGCAACCTTAGAATTAGTGAAGACTATTACTACGAAAAACAAGAGAAAGGGGGCAGAAAGATGCTGACCCAAACGATACAAGCACCTATGCATCTCGATTGAAAGTTACTAACTCTTGGCAAATTATCTGTTACGTAGAATAAATTTCGAAGGTGTTAGGTAAAGATATATACGATGAACACCTTCAACTACGATGGATGAGCTAATTTTAACATCTATTGGACCAGACTTCAAGTCATCGTACTATATACGTGGAATATTCTGTACCTACCTGAAAGAAACTACATTTGCTTCACGGAGCATCTAATAGCATGAAAAAAATTATAACTATGAATATTAACTATAAGAATAATAGCTTGCTACTAATTCAGCATAGGAGTCTGCACTTATGTAGCCCTTACATATAAAATATTTCATGTGACGGATTTACTTGAGAAAATATTTATTGTTTGATATGTAAATAATGTAGCAGTTGTAATAAGTACAGATTATGACACTGCACAAGTGGATTTCAATCTAGTAATATATTATGTAACGAAATGCAATAGTCAATGCAGAAATATGGGCATATGTACTCAAAATCTAGATGTACAAAGGGTAATCGCGTTATCTCTATTGCCCTCAAAGCAACCTATAGTGCATGCTCCTCGTAAGCCGTAAAAGAATTCCCTAAAAGAGAAGTCCTTTTAAAGTCTAACGATATATATTAGCAAAATATAGGAGATAAGTTACCGATATTTAGCGAATAACAATTTGATTGAATCTTAATTTCTATTTTACTCAGATGGTATCGTAGCATATAATGACCAACTAAAATTTCATGAGTCTGGACTTAAGAATCACTTCGTAGATATACATGCATATTATTGATTGAAGCCCCCAGCTTCTTCCAATAACGCTTTTATATCTAAGGTGATAACTGTTCCACTGTCGCAGTAGAGAACATCCACAATCATATTAAAATTCAAGACTGCACCAATGTATCTTAGTTTACCCATAATAGTTAATTCATAATCCCTGATAAATACTGTCCCAGGAGCTATCCATTTCTATTTCTTTGTAAAGATTACCACTTCGTTCTTACAAGAATTTATTAAGAGTCTAATTTCACTACAGTGTAAACCAGTCTAATTATTAGTCTTATAATATATTTTCTAGTTCGTTGTAAAAAGCTAAAATAACTTCTTCACGACTTGGTAAATGTAGTCTGACAGATAGAAGACTCCGAGACGGATGATTCTTGTTGCCCTTCCATCTTTTGGCCCTCTTGACCAAGTCCGCCTTCTTAGATTATTTATGCACCGCTTTAAATTTTCTTTTTTTAGTCTGTATGTTTTAGTTTTTAGTTTGTTTTTTTTTATTTATATATTTATTGATTTTACGCCCCACGAATAGTTCGGAGAATACGGTTGTCTAAAACCGAACTCTGTATATCGGGCTAAAGCTAGGTATTACAGAGATGGCATCTAGTTTCCCTTAAACACCATTTTCCACCACTATCTAATTAAAAGCGGTTGCTTCTTGTTCTTTTAAATATATCACCCTTATAATAGAAAATTCAGTCGGATTTAACTTCCGGCGACTAGGACGGGTTACGAAGATAAATCGCCATACCCCTACCGGACTACCTCCATTCAGAATTATAAGACCGATTTACAGAAACTCGATAACTCGAAAGAAGGCCCGCGTTGGTATCTCGAATACCTAAGTTATCGAAACATTCGGCCCGTAACCAGCACAGAAGTTTCAACAAGAATTCACAGCTCTTGGTAACAGAATGCGATAATACTATACATCAAGCATATATACTAATACTGCACATTGAAAATAAATCGAAGTTTTGTCCAATTTTGCTACAATATAAAAAAAATTTTTAAATTATTTTTATTTACACACATCTCCTCGTATAACAATGACCGCTCATTTTAATCTGCGAGAATATTGAAAACTTCTCTTTTCGTTGCAAGACATTATAAAACAAAAATAAACACTACTATTTTTGTCAATGTTTCTCATGATATACTATAATCGAAGAAATTCATATAGAAAACTTATCAAACAGTTGAATAAAAGGGCAAAATTTAAGACTGTCAACTTTCCCATCACTAAAGAAAAGGTTCCTTTTTGATTGAAAAATAGTGTTAGATCAAAATATTACATAATTTTATTCAGAGAATTAATTTATAAAGTTATAGCTACTTTTATTTTGAATTATTTTAATTTTTACATAAATTCTACAAAGTTCACTCCCATATTCGTGGGGAAAAAATCCATACCTCAGGATAACGCTTTCCACACATAGTTTATGCGATTTTCCGATTTCAACCATCAATTATATTGAATAACCGTGAGCGTCGAGGTGACCTCAATATGCAAATACTTCTTACCTTACCGAAGGATCAATCAAGAGCACCTGGTACCAAATGCGTATAATTCATACATAAAAAAAATCATTATTTCTCATCGACTGATGAAAAGTAAGGAAAATATTTTTTATTTTATCGAATAAAAGTTCAATTTTCCACACGGAATAGTAGCAATAATAATAATAAAAGTACGAGTAATTCGATGGTTGGAGTTCAAGTCTCGGTCTGGACAATTTGGTACAAACACCTCTTTAAAAATTTACATCTACTTTATTTACAAATACATTGTAGACCTCCATCTCTGATTTGGGAGCACAAATAGAACAACGTTAAATAATATAAAAAAATACTACTTGGTAGTTTAACATTATATAACAGAATCATTTACTTCGTTAGAACGAAATAAATTTTTTGTAAGCCGACCTGTTGCTACTACTTACCATTCTAGATTTTAGTGTATATAAAAATAACAGGCGACTAATTTATCGTTAACTATCAAAATCGTAAATCCAATAAAGATAATAAATCATTTTTCCATCTATTATTCGACATTCCTAATAATCGATGAATTATAATTGAAATCACTATAACGTTGAACAATAGTATCCTTTTCTTACTCAGTAAAAACTAAATGTATCCTATATCTCTTATTCTCTACCGATCCCAAGTAAATTTTAAATATTTTCTAGTATATGAGTAAATTTTAAATATGTTCTAGTATATGTACTAATACAATATGTATTGATTTAAAAGTGCAATTAATTGCTCAAAGCAGGTTGCTATAATATTCATATATATTTTGTAATGTCTTACTTAATACCAATTCAGACCTGTTGATTTTATCGTTAAAACTATAGAAATCATATTTTTTCATTCGCTTTCTTGAAAGTAAACTCGTATTATATTATAATGAAAAAAAGTAGTTGCAAAAATAAGGTTAGTCATGTACGTATGTCATAATTTTGTAACTGAATCAAGTTATAAGATAATTTTTATAATAAATATTTGGGTAAACATTTGGGTAAATGAAAAATAAGATTGTGCAATAAAAATAAATTGAAAAAGTGTCAATTAGTATTGAACGGAAAAACATATCGGTGAATATAAGTATATGCTTCAAATTTCGAATGTGAGAGAGCAATTCGATTTGTCAATAAACATAAGGCTCGACTACTGCTCGTGAAATTGCCAGATCAAAAACTTAATGTATGAGCATAGATTTCGCCGGGATACTTTCGTCTCGAATTGAGCTATACATATACATATATAGACCGTGCACAGTCTCTCGGATATCTGTTCCCCTCCTTCGCCCCCAACCCCCCGCCACGACCTCTCTATCTTCCTCTTTTCCCTGGCCGGGGCACGCGGGGAGGCGCACGTGTACATGACACAAGGCACATTCGCACGGAGAAAATTGCATCCCCAAGGCGCGCGCAGGTATTCACAGCGCGGCGGCGGCAGGCGAGGAACACGTTTCCCAGCTCCTCGGTCTCCGCCTCCTCCTTCCGCGAGCGCTCGGGCGCGGGGAGCTCGTCCTCGATATTCATATCTCTAATGTCACGTGTTCGGGATCGCAGTATTATGGAAATCCCGCGGATTGCCAAGCCAGTGCCGCGACGACACGGAAGAATACTCAAGGAGGGGAATTGGCCCTTTGTTATTTCGCTCGTGCGCGGGTCCGGGCCGCTCCCGATTCTGCACCCCCCGGACCCTCCTCGCGCTCAAGCGTATACGCGCGCACGAAATACCGCGGACTATCATCCGGCGCTGCATGACGGAAATAAAAAGCGCGGCGCTGTGGATATCTATAAATTTGGAAGTGTTGCTTTTATGCTTCGGCGGACTATCGCCGTCCCGCCGTTTGTCTTGCCGAAGCTCGATATTTCAGTATATATTCGTACGTGGCACACAGGGTGCGCCCCCCCCCCCGTAAAGGCTCGGTTGTGGAAACAAATTTTGTTTTATACTTATGGGACTTCGTCACTTTTTAATATCCCGAACTTCCTACCGAAAAATAGTGAACTTATCCAATTATTTTATTACTTTATATTGAGTTTTCGAGGCTTTATGTTTCCTTTGACTAAACTTAAGGACTAGTTAAAGACGTTCACGAAAACATAATTAAACTTTACGTTTGCAGCATCTTAGCGGAGTTCTTTAGCACATAAAAGTACCGACAAAGTAAAACCAAAAAAATTAAGAAAATTTCTGTGCTCGTTTACAGCGAATTTACGAAGCGTACACTCAGAAAATTTGCAATAATCTCATAGTGTTATTTGAGTTTCTAATCGGAGTATCCATATCTTTACTTAATTTTGCATGGCTTTACGTTTCATCCATCTTTACTTGTAAAGTAAATACTTAATGAGCAATAGCCGATTCGACCATCATATGAAATGAAGTTAATGGTTTTTGAAATGAACAAAACGCTGGGATGTTGGGCAATTAAATAACAATAAAAATTTTAGTTTTAAATCAAAAGGAATTTAATATTATTGAATGAAATACAAGTGCGAACCTTAGCAGAGATGAGATTCGAATCATACGCACGCGCTCATACAGCGCTGTTTTAAGGTCTCGGTCCCTCTCCAAGCCGGCCAATTTGAAGAGATAAGCCCCAACTCGCAGCCCAAACTCTAGCGCAGCCTGACGTTCGGAGAATCCAAAGCGATAAACCGAGTACGTCATCTTTTTGAAATCCCCAACATTTTTCCAAAGCCAGAATACGATCTATCTCAATATATAGATCTGTAGAAAGGCTTTCTTAACAGAAAATGTTCGAATTTCCCGTAAAGCACGGATACTGCTTTTAGGAAGCATAACCTTTTTCCACTTTGAAAATCTCAAGGGTTTTCTACAGCAAGTATTCGGCCACCACGTGTGAAACCGTATAAAAGCCATTATCTGAAAAACCTTCGATTTTCCCGTCACGGTCACGGATCAAGCATGTACCTTATGTACAGATTTGTGGCCTTTAACCTGAGTTTGCTCGCGAGACTTTTCATTTCACTTGGTTGACATTTGCATTCCCTTATGAATGCGAAATCAAATTCAATATAGACTCTATAATTAATTTTCTCAATCCATATCTCGTCTCTGCTTTACATAATAAATTATAATATATTATAATCATTTCGTTAAATTTCTTTCGTTCAGTTGCCGCTATGTCCGAGATGTGAGATATCGAAATATCGTATGTCACTCTTTCTTAAAATTAACGACCGGATAATATAAACCGTATATACATATGCGCCGCTAATCTTATATGACATCGAATTATTATTAAGAAACGACATCTTAGCTTGAGAACTATTACAAAATATTTAGGAAAGATTATTTAAGCTATAATTTCCGGTGAGAATGTTATATCAAATTTTAAACTTAACGTATACTAAGAAATAATATAAACTTATACTCTACGACGTAAATTATATTTATATATAAATACTGTATATAATCAATACGAATATCTCTTTTTTTTTTTTTTTTTTTATTTGGCTTTTGGAAACCTTATATGAGGTTTATTTCAGCCATACTAGTTGTACAATTCATGACACACAAACATTATTATTTGATACAGATGTTATCTTAACATTATAATTTGTCTATTACATTTATAATTGCATGCTGCATTCTTTTAAAAACAATAAAACATTATGACATAATTTGAGATTCGGTTCCGCTACAATAGTATCTATATTTGGCTGATGGTGCCACCCCAGTCTATTAAGTCTAGCGTACATTTTTTTTCGTGGCTCGTTATACAATCGGCATTGCCATAAGATATGTTGTATTGTTTCGTTTTCTTCATTACATTTACATTTAGCATCCTCAATAATGCCTACTCTATGAAGCGAATCAGATAAATTGTAGTGATTTGCTCTTATACGATTAATGGTTACAATAAATTCACGCTTTAATTTTTTCTTTGCAAACCAGCTATATTTTGCATTTTTGTGGTATTTTTCAAAGTAATGTTTCCCCTTACTTGAACTTGCTTCTAGGCATTTTAGTTCAGTTTGTAAAGTCGCTTGTTTTTTGAAAATTTCATACATATCTGTAAATGGGATTTCTGTTACATTAGGGTTTGCTAGGGAGGCTGCATTTCTAGCTAATTCGTCAGCTTTCTCGTTGCCGGGAATCCCGATGTGTGATGGGATCCAATAAAATTTTAATGTAGTATTGCTTAGGTTATCTTTTATGAAATCTATATATTTCCTCTTAATTTCAAGTATGTATCGATTTGTTTTTATATCTATTTTATGAGAGTGTAATCGCTGCAATACGCCGAGAGAGTCCGAAAATATGTAGAAATTATGATCTTTGTATCGAAGTATAATATCAAGAGCGTCGCTTATTGCTATACATTCGGCAGTAAAAATGGAAGCATCTTTGTCAATAGTTTTGATTGTCGAAATATTCAGTTCGGGGCAGTGACAAGCTGAACCTACAGTCATCAATTTAGTGTTTTTGCTACCATCTGTGTAGATTGTATATGCTCTATTTTCTTTCAGAAATTCGTTAAATATTTTATTGGGGTCTTTTGTATTTTTCAACATTTTTCCTAGTTCATCGTTATAGGCGATTGATGTTGTAAGTGTGTGGAAATTCTGAGAGAAAATATTGCATTGGTCGCTGGTATCAATTTTTGCTTCTAGTTCGTTGAGAGATAGAATATTATGTATTAGAGTTGTTTGAATGGTATTAGAATTACTGTGGATATTTCTAGATTTAGCGATATTTTTGTATGTTGAAGTATTTTTTTTTGTGAGAGCTTTGGAGAGATATCTTTTGCAAAGCAGGTTCGATCTTTCTCTTATGAGGGGGAGTTTGGATTCGGCTATAATTACATTGGTTGGCGTACTTCTGCGGTATCCGAGTGCGAGTCTAATAGCTGTGTTTTGTATTTTTTCAATTTTTTCAATGAGTGATTTATTACTAGTGAGGTATATAAAGGAGCCATAGTCAATAATAGGTCGGACATATGTTTTGTAAAGTATAATGAGTGTTTCAGGATCAGATCCCCACCATGTACCACGTAAATATTTTATTAGGTTTAAAGCTTTCATACACTTTTTACTAATGCGGTCAATATGTTGGTGAAAAGATAATCTATAGTCAAAAATGACTCCTAGAAATTTAGTTGCATTAGTGGATTTGATCCTGCAATCATTTACTATAACGTCTATACTTCCTGGGGGAATTCTTTTTTTATTAAAATGTAGTAAAATCGTTTTCTTTGGGTTAATTTCTAATCCGAGTTTAAATAAATTTTTTTCAAGTACTTTTAAACCATTTTGTAGAATTCTAACTCCTCTTTTAGTAGTTTTTGTTTTCGTGTATATACAAATGTCGTCGGCGAATTGCGCGATTGATATGGTTTTAGCTATATTACGGGTTATTTTCGAGACATATATGATGTATAAAATAGGACTAAGGACACCGCCTTGCGGTACTCCTTTGAAGACTTTTCTTTCTTGCTCTTGTGTAAAATTAGTATAAATTTGTTTTTCGTACATTAAAAATTTAATATATGACAATAGCTGTGTCGAACAGCCTATTTCGGTAAGAGTATTTAGGAGAACATTTGTATCGACATTATCGAAAGCACTTTTTATATCTAAGAAAGCCGCTAAGACTTCTTTTTTTTCTAGGAAAGCCTCCTCAATTTTTAACGTTATATTGACTAAATTGTCAGTACAAGATCTACCTCGTCTAAATCCCTGTTGACTATCTGGAAGAAAGTTATTATATTCTACCCACCACTCTAATCTATTTTTTATCAAAGTTTCAAATAATTTCCCTATGCACGAGGTGAGATATATCGGTCTGAGATTGATTGAGTCGGATTTTTTAATAAAATGAATGTATGCCTTTTTCCAACTCTCAGTGAAATCACTGTTTATATACATTTTATTAAATATCTCTAATAATATTAGTTTATAATCGACAGATAATCTTTTTAAAATTTCATTGTCAATGCCATCCATACCGGGACTACAATGTATATTTTTACTTTCTAAAGCGATATTAAATTCTTCAAAAGAAAAGGAACTGTCGAAAAATTCATTTGGCGTAGTCGTTGGTAGGAAGTTTGGGTCAGTTGGAGCCCATGGCGGACTTACATCATTTAATACTGCTTCAATTTGTTCTGAATTCTGCAAATTGTCTGATACACTTAAAGGATTAATTTTAACCCATTTATTATTGAGAATTTTACACTTATTCCAGACGTAACCGGGATCTAGATTTACATTAATGTAAGATGCAAAATTTCTAAAATACTGTTTTTTTTTATTTTTAAACATCCTTCTCGCAATTGCACAATTTTTTTTGTAATTTATAAGGTCCTCTAATTGTTTTGTACACTCCCATTTTTTATAGGCAGCTTTTCGGAGCCGTTTTATTTTTTCGCAGTCGGCATCCCACCAGTAAGTAGGATTTTTGGTTTGCTTATGAGGTATCTTACGTTTTTTTGGTGTGCTCGCGACAATGGCATTGGTGATGATTTCTAAAAAGTGTTCGTACTGTCGACTGGGCGAAAGTAATTCAAATTCGCGTGAAAGAAAGTTATTGTACTGTGTTGATAATATATGTGTAAATTTCTCCCAGTTTGTGCGAACAGATTTTAGTTTATGGGTTCTTTTTTCGTATTTGTTTTTTTCTATCTGTATGCTTATAAAGAGAGGATAGTGATCAGATCCCCATGTCTCATCACATACTCTCACATCTATCTTATCTATATTGTGAATATTACAAAATATTAAATCTAAGTTTGACTTATAATCCCGATTAACATCTACGTATGTATAAGTATTATCATTACATAGGAACATATTGAATTTTTCTATGGAGTTTTCAAGCCGTTTTCCATTTTTATCAGTATAATGGCAATTCCATTGTGTGCTGTGAGCATTAAAATCACCGAGAAAAAGACAATTATCTCTATTTAACGAGTTTTCTAAAATTTTGTCCCAATTCTCTTGTGTGAGTATATGTGCTGGGGATCTGTAACAAACGACTATATAAAGGACCGGACTAACATTGTTTATACATACTCCTGACATTTCCACTGTCTGATTTGGCACTAGTAAATCATTAAGTTCACAGTAGGCAAGATTTTTTTTTATAAATATAATAATTCCTCCTCCTCTTGAGTACTTTCTGTCTGCTCGAATTGGTAGAAACCCAGGAAGCTGTATATTTTCCTCTTCTTTCAACCACGTTTCGACACATATAATAATATCAAAGTTGTCTTTAATAGATTGTACATCCTGGAATCTTTGTAATAAACTTCTTGTATTCCAAAAGAAAATTTTAAGATTTTGACTTCTGATTTGTTTTTTATCCATAATTATAGGTACTTAAAATCATTCGTCCATTGTGCTAGATGTGTCACTGCGATAGTCTGTATCCGTATTGCTGAATCGATTTATTATTCTTTTAATACGCATTTGCAGCTTGCGATCTGGTATCATATCTTTAATGTCATACAGCATCTTTATCAGTGCAGAAGTATTTTTTGTATATTTTGTGGATATGTCAAATATTTTGGATTTTCCATATGCCTCTTGGAGAAATTCTCCCATACCTTTAAAGTCGATTGGATATATTTCGGCACTTTTTTCAATAATTTCTTTAACTGGATATATTTTTTCTAAAATTTCTTGTAAGTCTTGTTCTGATTGTTCTATTATTTTTGACTTTTTCAATATCTTTTTACATTTTTTTTCAGTATCTACTTTTTTTGAACTTATTTCACTGTTCGTATCAATTGATGCAGAATTTTCAATCGGTCGTTTAAAACCTGTTATAGGCGGTAGCATATCTATAAGTGTTTTTGTCGGTTCATTGTCTTGTTCGACCTGCGAAGTTGGCATGCATTCAGTTTGTTTTCCTTTTGTATTTGAGCTATTTGGTATGGGTTCTCTAATATTTTCACTTGTTTGTGTTTGTGAAGCTGTTTGAGAGGTACCTGTTTCTAAGTTTTTGCAGAATTTTGCGACATGCCCTTCTTCTTTGCATAGAAAGCATGTTAGTTTTTCAGTTGATAGATATATCCAGTAAATAATTCCGTCGTATGTAATTTTTAGTGATTCGGGTAACTTGGAAACATCGTTTGGTTGTATATACATTTGCCTGCGGAAGCTTAATACATGCGCGAATTTAGGATCATTAGTCCCTGCTTTAATAAACGTAATATGTGAACTCGGATATATGTTTACTTTCTGTAGCTCTTCTAAAATTACATCGTTCGGAATAATCGGGCAAACGTTGGATAATATTATTCGTTTTAATTTAGTTATTAAAGGCCGTATTTCCAAGGTATGTGGGCCAATGTTTACTTTAGTCGATGTTATTGTTAGCTTGTCAACAAGTTCCTTACTTTCTAAATAGATACATACGCGACCATTTGAAATTCTTGAGATGAATTTAATTTGTTTCGGATCAATTAAATTTCCTACTTGCACTAGATAATCTTGCACTGTAAAACCGTCGATTGCATCAATAACAATCGCCTGTTCTCTTGAGGGATAATTTGTTTGGATAGTTACTTGCGCGTATGAACTTTTTTGGCTGGTACTACTTTGTGAGTTGTTCATTGTCACAGAGAACTTTTTGTGCCTCTGCAATTAGAAGCACATCAAGTTCTCAGAAGGTTCTTAATTTAACTTTTATAGGCCAAAGCCATATACTTTGGCTCAATTTTGCATGCACTGAACTGTGTAACTAATATCTATACTATTTATAATATATACACTTAGCGAATAACAGACCGCGCACTCGTAAACACGTCTGATCACGTTGACGGTTGAACTCGGAATCCACGAATATCTCTTAATAATGTTAATAATACGAATATCTCTTAAATTTCTAAATAATAGTTGGCTATAAACTTATAAAATTACAAACTATACGCAGTTTTACATTTCTAGATTATTAAATGAAAAATAAATCGATGTCTACCTATCTGTTCGCAACAGTTTTTATTATTTAACAAATTGTTTTTTGGATTTCATGGTGTAAAAGGTTAACTTCTACTAATATGTAGCTTGATTTTTATCTCATACGACTTAGAAGCCGTAATGATATAATCACTACTTTACTCGATTTTGACCCCCTCCCCACTCTCTCTCTCTCTCTCTCTCTCTCTCTCTCCCTCCCTCCATGTCACGCACATTAACTATTGTGGTAACAGCTGCCCTTCTTTTCAAAATGCTATATATTTTTATCATGTAATACATACTTCATTTTTTTAATTTATTATGATATTAGAGTAGCTTATCAAACTCTCATTCAAATGAAAACTCAAAAAACTTCATTCAGTAAAAACTTCAAGAATATATAATAAAATCAATCGCTAATTGTTACGTATATACTTATTTATGCGCTGTTATATTAATATCTAAACACTGTAAACTTCATTCGCAATTAAATTTAAACGGTATTCCTGCATCTTTCGCTGATTCACATTTAGAGAATATAATCCCATATACCAAATGAATACATTAATATTTTGTATTAAAAATCGAAATTTTTTATAAGTTCTAATAAAGGTAACTAAAGCTAAATATTTATATTAGTAAATATTTTCTAAGCTCGCTTAGAAATTCGCACATTGATAAATCGTAATTAAAAAAGGAAGTCAGCTGTTTCATTTACCCACGAATGTTTTGGCACCCTCTCTATCACTTGATTTCATTGGGCATAGGCGTTCCTCCTTCAACAAACATTTTTATACAACGTTCAAATAAATTTATGAAAAACCGAACAAATACTAGCTGTTTTTTGTTTACTCATAATTCAATTACATACCGATACGTGGCGATTTTACTTGTAATCAAAGGCCACAGCTAAAACTTTTGATGCTCCTGGTCTCAGGCTAGTAACTACTGCGATAAAAAAAGCTACACAACGTTAAAAAATTCCGATCAGTAAAAACTACGTAATTTTTGGTGGAAACCTTCCCTCTCCATAAAAGCTAACATTATCATCTGCTACAATCCTGCCCCCACCAATCGTTCCGGTAATTTATACACGGTCCCTCATCTCCAATTACTTCTATAAATAAGCTGTTGCTCAAAATAAACAAACGTTGTATAAATATTCAGGCATTTTCCTACTGCCAGTATTATCATTTACATAAAAGTTACTAATTTTTATCATCTTTCACATCATTTGTATCTAATTAAGTAATAAGAATATTTGTTTATTGATAGAAGTATTATATTGAAATAATAAATTAGATAAATTAAGTGTGACAGTAAAGTTTTTCAATAGCTCGGAAAGTAATTTTTTACAATAACTGTCGTAATTAATAATGATTTTAGAAATCAGTACAACATAAGAAATACGAAAATAAGAAAATTAGCGAGTGAAACGTAAATAACATATACTTTTAAAATAAAATATTTTAAATGGCCTATTTATTACGTGATTATTTTATTTTGGCTTTAGATGGTTAAAAAGTATCTTTAAGAATAAGGATATCAATTGAAAACTTTTATATAAAAACTAATACGATAAAACTTAATATGTTCGATTCGTATAAAGAAAATACTGACCAAGTGGGGGCGGCGCTCCGTTGAAAGCTCTCTTGATGAAAATTAAATTTTAAATAAGGAAAAAAATCATGAATAAAATAAAGAAAAGAAAGGGGAGGAAATTCGTTAATCATCTTTATATAATACTTCATTAACGCGACTATATGTGTGCAACAGCAACGATCAATCAATTAACTTTCACAACTCGGCAGATTGCAGGGCAGAGCGCCGCGGCGGGAAATTCTCGCTTATATATTTATCGCGCGAGCATGCTCGCACCTTATCGCCGGCTTATATACTTAATTCGATGGTGGGGGGAGGGGGTGCCGCGAAATTTACGATACCGCGATTAAAGCGCGGCCGACCCTCGACTCGGCCGCAGAGCCGCGCGCGCACACCCGGCCAAAGGAAACGCCAGTGGGTAAAAAGCCAGGGCGGTTTAAAAAGAGGGAAAGGGAGCGCGAGGGAGAGACTCTTAACGCCCGCGCGCATTTTTAAGCGCGGCGCTGCGAACGAAAATGCAACTTGGAGAAGGTATGAACGTTCGAACGCAAGCGTTGAAAACACATAATGCTCTAGATCTCTCTCTCTCTCTCTCTCTCCCTCTCTCTCTCTCTCTCTCTCTCTCTGTCGCACCGTGAACATAAAAGCAACCGCAAAAGATTACCTCGGATTCGTAAAGCTACGGCGCATCCAGAGGCCACAGGCCCATATATATATATATATATATATATATATATATATATATGTGTGTGTGTGTGTGTGTGTGTGTGTGTGTGTGTGTGTGTGTGTGTGTGTGTGTGTGTGTGTCCATTTATATGTATACACACCTACGGTACGTAGCATTTATATGTAAATGTTCGCACGCGCGTGTGCTCGAAATGACGTCGGCGCGTCCTACACCGGACATGCGACGCCGCATCCAGGGACTAAGCAGAAGACCCCGATGCAGCAGTGCTGCCCGCTACCGTGCCTGCATCAGCAGCCGGAAATACAATTTTACCGGGCCGTCGAGCCGTTCCGATAACCCCCCGCCCGCCCTGGCCTCAAATTCCGCAGTAGCCGGCGTACCGCGAGCGTAATGGCCCCGCGGCGAGCGCTGCAGCGCGGCGTTCTCGGCTCCGCGATGGCCCTGACCCTTCATCCCCCACGCTACGCCCGTTGATAATTAGCTCGAATCAGTCCGCCGAACCTCTGCGAAATGACCGCGCGCGTGCGAAAGAATTGTTATAACGCTCGGCAATTTGGAGAAGGCTGCTGCAGCGGCGGTCGGGCGAATTACTAATTAGTTTTCCGAGCTTAACTGTCGAGCTTGAGCGCGGGGCTTGATGATGAAAAAACTGATTAAATTATCGTAAATAAACGAGCCGGCGAAAGCGAGCGCGGAAAATTCATTAGCTTCACTTTTCTTTATATACGTGTGCGTGTGTGTATGTGTATATATATATATATATATATATATATATATATATATGCCCATACAGTCAACTATTTAAATATACTCACTCGTGTGCGACAATACTATGCCAATTTACTAATTTAAGTAAAAGCTCGACAAATTTGCCATTTGATTATCTGCAGTGAATTATTGGTTCGCCCATAATAGACCTACATTTTCTAAAGTACGGTATCGAATAGGCGAAATAAAATATATTTCTAAACCAGTACTACAATTTTTTCTTTTGTACTTTAAATTTTTTTTTTTTTATATTTTCATTAGGATTACAATTTTTTTCCTGCGATTTATGTATATTTCAATTTTTAAACTAATAGGTAAAGTATTCCAACTGTAGATATTGTAATAAGTCCTGAAATTAATTAAAATTTTTTTGTCAACTGCAGATGATTTTAAACTCATGCATTTGGATCAATCCATACTTTAATCTTTGCAATGATTTCTTCTCGCATTTAACCAATACAGATACATATAATCAATGAAATAATCTGAAATAAGTTCAATATTAACGCATAAAATATAAATTTAATTAATAATGTACAATTCAAAAATTAACATTAATTAACTCGGCTAGTTAATTATTTTATTTATTTATTTATTTATTTATTTAATAATTGATTGTTTCATGTATTATATCAACAACCCAAGGAAAATTACCATATTTCCACAAGTTCCAACGAATACTATCACATTTCAATTTCTGTAACTAAAAGTAATATATTTTGTATTATTATGTAGAAAACTAGCACAATTTTCAATCTCGCATGGAAAACTAATTTATTCATTACTTTATGTAGAAGAGTAGCATGAAACTTAACTTTGCGTCAAGAAATAACATAAGTATGAATTAATTATTATGATAAGACATATAATCATAATCACGAATTTGATTTCTAAAGTTTTGTTCAAATAATTAAAATACTGAATGTTATACAACTTCTCTTGTAGATATTATATTTTTTGTTTAATAAAACTTCAATGTGTTCAAAAATATTTCAAACTTTAAATTTTATCCATTTTTTAAATTTCTGTCTATTTTGTAATAAAATCGCGTATTTTGTTTTCAGTAAGTAGATATAGTTTTAAGTAAAAATGGTGTCAACATTGAATTAAAACAATTTTTTCTACATTATAAAAATACTGAATGAAATACGACATTTGAAAAATGTTCATTGGATATAGGCTTTGTTTTGATTAAAAATATTTTATTTTATTTTAAAATTATTTTTCATTCAAAAATATAGTTTCGTAATATTATATGAATGTATTGAAATTATATTTTGAATCAATGAAGCGAATCATTAATCAATAAATTAATTAATATTTTTCTGTTTTTGAGTATATAATTACGATAAATACGAAAAATTTTATTGTTAGATTTAATTCGATATATTGAATAACAATATAATCCAACAATTTCATTCCTTATTTGATACGAAGGTTCGGATGTTGGTATTGTGATGGTAGTATTTTCTATACACCAAATGGACCATTTCACTTTTTTGATTTGCCGCATTCTAATAATTATGCCATTATAATTAAGCACGAGATGACTGTCAATATTATCAAGAATTTACTTCAGAATGAAACAGAAATGCAGCTCTCTAGGAATACAGCGTTTCTCAAACTTTTAATAATTCAGAACGAACGGACCATAAAATTAACAATTCTTTAGATCTGTATTGGCAGTAATATATTGAAATATTCTAATTCCAATAAATTACAACTTCCATATAAATTTTCAAAGATAAAAATTGCTGTTTTTTCATTAAAAAATGTGTAAAATGAGTTTTCTTCACGGAAAGATAAGTTGAATCTATTTTATATCGTCTATATCTATATCACAATCGCAGGAAATTCCATTAATGCAGTCATATTGATACCGTAATATGAAAATAATATCTATTTACATGATATATATATACATTACTTTATAAATTTGCTAAACACAACAGTTAAAGCTTTAAAACTTTCAATTTTGTTTCAAAGTTTTTCATGCGCAAAAATACTACTTTCCTCCGCTAACGTTACATTCTATTAGTATTTGTAACAACGTTCACGAAATGGACTAACTTTCGTAGTAGAATTTGAATTGCCCTATCTTTTGTCGTAGAAACCGAGTTATTCAACGTTTCGCCGCAAATCATGAATTGGATTATTTTTCCTCGCGAAATGAATCGTGATAGTCTACTTCGGAGGGCGTCGATATGCACCTGCATTCATAAAATGCGATAAGAAATCATTCAAGATATTAAAGCATGGATTGATCCAAATTCATGAGCTTAAAACCATATGCAGTTGACAAAAAAAAAATTTAATATATGTCAGGAAATTTTAAGCGTTAGAATCAGCTACTGTGTTTATCACATATTTATACCATCAAAATTGTCTTATAATAATCTATAGTCCGCAGAAAAAGATATTTTCCTTGTAAGGTGTATTTTTTATAAATATTTATTTTCATAGTTTAGATTCAGTTCTTAAGTAAAAAAACTTTCATAAAAAAGAGATAATACTTAAATAGTATGTAACATTTTTAAGAAACATTGTATTACATAAAAGTACGGAAGAGCATAAGTAAAACAAGATTAAAATGGCGCATAATTCAAGTTGCAGTCATTCTGAAGATGAAATAGAAAATGCATTAGACAACATATTTGCTGCACTCGAAATAAAAATACTTTCTCTAACTGCACCTTCGATTTCACTGAATTTTACTGAATGCTTCCGTATTCTCTAAAAATATAAATTATGAGTTATATGTAAAATATCATTTATTATCATTAGATATAGACGATAAAATTTGTGCAATACTGTAGTTAGTTTTCTTGGAATTTGGAAATAAACCCCCTTTTTTCAATATACATCTGATTGAAACAGCCAATAAGGAAAATCTTCGCCACATTAGCTTAATACTATTTCATTAAAAATTTTGTGAATTACGATGCGAGTACAGCTCATTTTGGTAGTTAAAATATTAGTCAATCAGGATTTATAAAAGTTCAGTCATGTTATGGATACGGTTAAGAAAAAGTTCACTATCGAATTTATAAAAGCTTGTATATGACAAAAAGAAAATAGTGTTATATTAGTGTCTTTAGATGACAATGTAGGGTCAAATTATCGTAGAATACATAAGAAAGTTCTTTAACGTGGTGTACTCAGTCTTAAGATATAACAATTTTCGATGGTATCCCTATTTCTTAAATATTGTTTGGTCTTCAAAAGACGTAAAAACATCGTCGAAAAGTGAAAGAAACCGCATAAAAAACTAGCTAAAGTAGAACTGAATGTCGTTTGTAATTTAAATATTAACCCAGATACTATAGATATCAGTTGGCCATTGTCTCATAAAATTTTGGGATTATGTAAGATTTTAGCGAATTGTTATTATGAGTATTAATATACGATAATAGATCATTCTTACAGACTATGCTAATAATGTTACAAAAAATGCTTAATAGTTTAATATAATAATATAATCAATTATGTAGGTAGATCATCGTGGGCTTCGTTTTTTATAAAAGCTTATTTAGGGTTATTATTCCGATTACGATTTTTATGTGCTTTCACAACCAAAAGCATTATGTTTAAATACTTCAAAGTATTCGAATTTATGCAACGGAAATTCATTGAGCTATCACAGCAGTAGCACACCCATAAATCTAATGCTTAAAAAGACATAACTCCTAACGCTTGGAGGCAGAACTTGCTTTGTAGCAAATGTTTTATTGAGAAAACATTGTCTAATTTAAATTCCTTAAGAAAAGAAAACCTTCGAAAGCATTAATCAAGGAGTCTACAATTATCATATGCAGATCCTTGCTGATAATCCATACTCATGTACCAATAGGAAATTATGTATGCAATCATACCAATAAATTCAACTTTAGAAAATGAAGTGAAGTGTAGAGTATGTACAGCAGAATATTTTCCTATGAGACAAGCGTTAGACGTAACCTTTAGAAATAGAAATAAAAGTTCATTTATATTGTCTCATTAATTAAGTCTACATTTAGACGCCACACCTTCTAAATTTCAAATAAATGCAAAAAATAACAATAATTTTATCAAATTCACGGATACCATCGCATATTTTTTCAAATAATAGAAAAATAGCAATTATACTGATTTTTTTGAAAATTATGAGAAATATGCTAGAAGAAAGGCTACAGCATGTATTGACGTTAATATATTCCGCATTTCGGAAATACAAGTAAACTGTTATAAGCAACCGATTTAGTTCCATCGGCTACGATCCTTCTTAATTGCTCCCTGGTGCGGGCATTACCGAAACCTCCAATAGTATAACAATCTTAACGATCGATACTAAAAACACCGCGCGGTAATGTTCTCTGTATAGCGCATCGAAGCATTCTGATTTATCAACGAGGTAAATGAAAATGAATCTACAATTACCGTTGTGTACAAAAACCAGTCATTCGAGCGTGTAAATACTTTTACTTAGAAGCGTGTAAAAACTTGTAAACTATGTGCTTTACTACAGGACTCTTTATGGTTAAATATTAACGGAAAATACGCTGCTTTATATTTATCTTGCTAATTTAATTGAATAACATATACTCTTAAGTAATATAAAGCTAGGACAATACTACGACATATTAAATAATTATGACAACGATGCGTATTTAGAAGTATAAACTAATGGCATCGGATGAGCGTAGTTTCTATTAATTAACAAACTCTATTAGCAGTACATTAGTTCTTTGAACTTTTACCCCATAATGTTTAGAATCTGCTCCAGAGCGAAACTTTGTATGAATTTCTAGGATTCTACGACGCGAATCGTTTCTCTGACCAGCACAGTGTAATGCCTTTATATAGTATAATAATTGGCGAAAGCTCAAAGCATATTTATTCGTACTATATACAGTTCTAAAATTATAATAATATGTACTGAAACAGCAGTCTAATGTTAACATGTGTATATTAATATTAAAAGGCAAATGTTAAGATTTATATTACATACTACAACTACAACTACCGTTCTATATTCTTCACAAATACCATCCATCCATAATAACATTATAAATATTATTGATGTACGCGAAAGAAAAATTGCTTCGTCCAAATAAAAGCGAATAGCATTATACGTAATTGCAGACGTATAATTTGTAAATCATCGAAACGATGAATTGCATTCGATGTAGTTATGCGACATTTACTAGCGGATTAAATTGAAATTATAGGATATGTACCCAGTGTGTATGTATCGCGCGTCTAGTGGAAATTATGCGAACGCGAGGCATTAATAGTACTTATAATCAACGCGCGTACCCAATTGAACTTTTGCCCCGCATCGTATAACTCTGCAATCCGACTGGCCGTGCAACTTCGTAAAATTATATGTAAAAGCGTCAGGTATGGTATAGGCGAGCTGATACGTATAATATACAGACATAAAACCGTATAGGGGCATCAACGGCACACCGCCACAGCATCGTCATAATACAGAAAAGCTCTTGTCTTCGCATTTAAAACGACTATATATATGTATAAGCACCGAATCCATTCGATTCGCCAAATTTATTGAGAATTCCAAGCAGTAAAAGTATATTATGTGCCGCTATATAACCGCGGCATCCCGTATCGATGACGGCTACGTCGGCCGATTCGCAGGGGCGCGCTGCTCGGCTTTTAAATCCGAAGTAGCCTTTTCGCCATCGCGCTTTATATGCCACCAATGGTCTCATGGTCGCTGAAAAATGTTTGCGATCGATCGCTGTATTACCGAATAGGTTAGACGGCGGTATATACAATGTATGCATTCGGCTGAATTTCCAGAGATATGGCGCTTCCTGTATACCGTAGTAAAAGCCTTTCGTGAAGAAATCGTGCATTAATAAGTTTTCGTTCATTCCTTACGCATAGATGTAGGTTATTATTATAATGAACGTTAAATATATATATAAAGAAAAAATTTCATTTACACGGGATAATTAAGTTAGCAAAACTAATTAATTAAAAAATTAAGTTAGCAATACTAATCACAAGGACGTGACGCTTGCAACTTAATCCAATGATATGTTTTGTTTTAGTATTTCACGAAAATCTGAAAAATATGCCAGTATTAACGATTTTCTCGAATATTTTTTAAAACTTATAGATTACTTTTCAAAAGTTTTATTTACCGTTTCAGTTCAATATTATACTTCTATCTACAAATACCGTTATTGAGATTATAACATGATTATTAGAATCTTGAAGGTATTCTGCTATATATAAGCAAAGTTGTTGTTCATTTTATGTAACGAAGCTAATTAGAGCAAAACTCTTGCGATTGCATCGTTAATTATATTAATTAAGAAGGGTATGAAATAGTAGCTAATTAATATCCGAGAATCTGATTATTCAAAAATATCATATTTTAGACATTTATTTTTACGTACAAACTTTAACGTTCTTCATTGTATTTATTGCAAGATTGTATTACGTTAAAATCAATGATTGTATATATTGTTATGAAAAATGTATTAAATTAATTAATTATGATTTTCAGTTATTTTCTTGCAAATGTGTATGAATTTGCAAAGACAATTTTCACTCGAACATTTATTTAATATACATGACTTTTGATCGCGAAATCCTTAATAAAATTACATTTTAACGTAATAGAATAGTATTGTCGACAGAAAATTTATCACTGCTTCAAAGAAGTTTTATGAGCTGTTGTGCAAATTGTATAATTATCTTCATGCGCTGATCTAACCGAAACAATATCATAAATATAATCGAAACGATTTCTCGGTGGAAAACCTATTTCATTCAACGGATAGAATTAAGGTCCACCTTCGGACAATATTGGCTATAAAGACAATAAAACAAAGCAATAATTCAACTGATTTGAAGCATGAGAGGCTATAAATATTTGTGATCTTCGCTAAACTATCTTATGTCCTTCTCCCAAATGCCCATTCAACCGTTTAATTTCGCCATTTTATTTGCTTTGAACGCATCTATCCCGATTTTAATAGCTAAGCAACAAATAGTGATTAAATTACGCAAGATTTTTAGTAATGTTTGATAAAAAAATTTTCAGCACTCCGTTCGTTTTAATGATTCTTATGTAATTTTTTATCTAGTCGTTCATTTATTCATTGGTAATCTTTTCTTGCTTAACCCTTTATTTCTACCCTAATATATTTCAAGGCGATAGATAAGGCGGATTTTAGTATATGCGCGTGAGTATACATATAATTTTGTATATATAGAACGTAGTAAACATGAATCTTCGTGTCTAGAGTAAAATGTACGCATAGGTATATTTCGGTTATGCTGTGATAATGTAATATGTTGGTAATGGTATTAAAACGTCTAACTTACACGAAACACCGATATAATATAGAACATATTGTGAATATATGTATAAGTGATCCATGAAAGTTACTATGAAATTTGTATATTAAAATATGTTAAAAACTGAAAATACGGACCCAAACTAGATGTAAAAGACTTAATAGTGCCTTGGTCGTTAATGGTTAAACGTAGGCCGTATTAAATTCAATGTGAAATTGAAAAATCCCTCTCTCTCTCTCTCTCTCTCTCTCTCTCTCTCTCTCTCTCTCTCTCTCTTTATATATATGCAAGGTGTAAGAGATGCTTATATTTATGTTTGTAAAAACAGATGCACCGAGCGATCAATATAAAGCATTGTTGTTCTGAATATTGATTTAAGCATATATATAAAGCAGCTATAATGTATCTGATTAAATCCGCAAGTAAAATGTAGCAGCACAAATACATACACACGTGCGGATGTCTTCAATGCGCTGTTTTCTTTCAGAGTGAATTTACCTTAATTATTTTCCATTCGACGGTAGTGCTGGAACAAAACAAACTTCCGTGCGCTCTTTCTTATTAGAAAGTGAAATGATAATATGGTTCTTGTTTTTATCTAATTATTTTAAAACTTGAATGTAGAACTATATCCTTGTAAAGGCATACGTAAAATGTTTTTACATTCTATAACATATGTAGCAATCAGTAATAGTCTAGAAAATTGAACGTAAAACGACTGCAAAAATATTTCACAATACTAGTAAAGATTGTATAAATACTTCGAGCAATAGGTCGAAATTGCTGCTGCGAATACTGTTAACTAGATAAATTTTATTGGAAATTTTTAAAAAATATCAGGAAATTTCGAAAATTCTTCTATACATATAATTTTCTAAATTTCGTCCTGGCTTTGCTATCGAGCATAATAATCCTACTGGCAAAAGCAACCGTCGACACATCTGATCCGCTATATGCGACAACGACGCAACGCCAATGGGCACACCGCGTCCATTATTTATTTCCATATGAAGTATCGAAACGCTTCAGTGGCGACGCGTTTATTGCTTTGATTAACGCTAAAAGCCCGCGGGCTGTTATAATATGGAATGCTGTCGTTCCAAAATCAATGCACAACGGATCCCACCCCAAGCCCCTCCTCTGCCAAGCCCCATCTCTCGGCACCAATCTTATTTTGATATAAATCCATTTTAACCCCAACCCCCGCCCCTCCCGCCGACCGCGCGCGGATATGTATATACATGGGCTCGTGTAGTATCGCGGGAGGACGCCCCCGTGCGCATTAGCATTACTATCAGTTTAGGGGCTCGCTGGGGAGGGACGCGCCGTGCATAAATGCTGCAACGCAAGCGCGCAGCCTTGGAAGCACGCTATCAATTAATTGTAAGTGCATAACGTCGCGGTTAAATCAGTACAGATGCAATCTAGTTAGGAAAGTCGCTGCCATGGAGCTCGGCCACGTAGGAATACCATACACTAAATATAAATGAGTATATTATATGCTTGGGAAGAAGGCCGCATTCTTCTGAAGCTTGGCCAAAAGCGAGGATGTAGGGAAAAGGGGCAAGCTGCTTGGTGTACAGCAGATATACAAAAGGGAGAGTCGATTTTTTATACAGCACAGGGATGTAAATGAAGCCCTAACTATGCTCTATGCTTCTATAGTTCTGTTAAGTAACAATTATCTTTAAGTAAATAAATAAAAAAAGACAATTTTTCTTACAAGATAATGGCATTCAAGTTTAAACGTTAAAATCGGGCATAAGTTTATCTACACTAATTATTCATCTAGGAAAATAGAACACATAGACATTATATGAATCTTTTAATGAAAATAAATATATGCAAATACTATCTTCGGTTCTTGATTTCAAACTAATTCTATTTAGGAAGATTCGAGAATAATTATGAAACATGCGATGTTCTCATATGTATCTAAGAAGTTACAATTTTCAATAAACACTTTTCCGATTAATTTTATTAAGCAGCTTTTCTAGAAAATCAATAACATTAAATATAAAAATATCATGAATTAAAAATAAAAACTTAGATAACGTTCACCAATTTTTATTTAACATTCTTCAAGAATTCTTGAGCATGACTGGATTGATGAAAAATATCAAATATTTTTATATTATTTTGTTTTTAAAAAATTTGAAAGTATGGACTCAAATTACTTAATACCTTTGTAATTGTTAGCAAAAAAATTTCGCCGTGAATAGCTTTAATTTTTACTAATTTGGACAAAATAAAAAAATAAAATAAAAAAATCCAATTGACGAGTGACATTAATTATAGATAAAAATTCGAGGTTAGACTAAAACATATATCAAGAATAAATAAGAATGCGAATCTGTTGATAGGCGTGATCTGCTGATAAGGGTTATTATTGTTAACAAAATATTATTCTACCTTCTTCAAGTCAATGCATCACTTTTTTAAGTGACTTAAATATTTTTATTCATTTAAAAATTTTTCAGTAATATTTTCCGTACAGTTGACATAAATTCCTTACGTATTATACCGGATAAAATTCAATTATACTATTTTATCGGCAATTGTTCGACCTTGGCTAATATTTTTTCCGTCCAAAATAGGAACAAACACAATTTATATCGTTATATATTAGATTTTTCATAAAATAATAGTTAGTTTCGTCTCAAAACTGTAAAAGAAATTTTACAGATCCTTTGTGACGGTAACCATCCTTTTCTGATCATGATTTTTTATTTACAAAGTCGACAAAATCATTTTTGATAACCTTTATGCAGCAAATTTGACAAGGCGCAAATACTTAAATATAAGTTATAAATCCTAATTTCTTATACAAGAATTACACTAAAAATAATTTTAATAGAAATTATCAAGTAATATATACTAAAAGAGACATTTTAAGTTCATTATTTCAAACTTGATTCACATTTTATTTTATAGGTAAATTATATTGATAAATTATTGTCCAATTATAGATTTAAAATACTTTACTCACTATTATTAATCATTTCTTTGAAAGTTATGTCAGAATATTTTCTTACATAAGTACAAGTATGATACATAAGTACAAGTAAAAGAGCTTGTAAGTTATATTTGTATCTTATTTATAGTTTTGGTATCTTGAAACTTGCTATATGGCCTTCGATATTTTTCGTTTTTTTTTTAATTTACTTCATCGCAACAGAACACTTTAATTTTCTATTGTTTTTTTCCATACATACGTCAGTAAAGTTCAATTTTACAGCCAGAAAACAAACCATAAAAACGAACTTTATGGCAAAGATACCAAAAATAAACTTATTATTGATGCACGTTAGGATTTATTTTAACTAAATTTTATAAAGAAATTGCAAAATAAAAACAATAATTATACGCTAGTAACTTATATACAGTGAGCCTCTTCAGAACTGGTTAGAAACAGAAATAACTAGAAATACTAAGAGAAGTGATCTTTAGAGTGATTCCATGCTCAAATTTATCAATAGTTTGCTTCATTAGTATCCATAAGTTCATTAATATCCACAAAATTCTTGTATTTCTGCTCTATTAACAATTATTAAAATATTTTGTTCCTTGCTAATTTTTAGACTTATTTCATGCTTTTTCCTATATTATATAGATTTATCCTGGACATCCAATTCGGCATTAATTATCTAACGAATTTTATAGTATACAAAAATTTATTTTAATAAAAAGATTTTTTAGTTTCCTTATATAACATAATCCAAAAGCAAAAATGTAACTAAAAATTAAAGGAAATAATTTTGTTGTCAAAGAAGATTTGTCCATTATTTATAACTGTGTAACTTCGACGTGATAATTGTGCATGCATAAACAGTGATAGGATTAAAAGTGAATTGACGTCAATTCTTATTTTTATTTCTACGTGAAAATTACATATATCGTTTTCAAATTTGCAAATTTGAATTATTGCATATAATATCACGTGTGAACTTTTCACTAATTGATATAATAGCAAATACGTTATCCGATATGAGAAAATTTTTTATTATGTATTTCTACTGCAATTTTTAGTAAGAAATATAAATAAAAAGTATAAATAAGGGTAAAATCGAATGATCTTTGAAAATTCACTTTTGTACTACCAAAATTTTTATTACAATTTTACATTGCAACATAATTATTAAAAACAGCTTAAACATGGATATTTCTATGAGTAAATTACTGTGATTTTAACGATTTTCGAATAACATAATAAAAATATTCGATATTTAATATTTCTATAAAACTTATTTATAAATATATATATATATATATATATATATATATATATATATATAGTAAATAATATCATAAATAACTTGATTTTGTTTATCTTTTACTTCTACACGGTGATGTCGTAAAACATTGTCTTATAGGTATCTATTATATACTATACATAAATTCTAAATAGATTAGCTTATCAGGAGAAGCTACAGTGACTATCAATACTTAACTAAAACTATATAGCTTTTCATTTGTAAAGGTACTAAACAAACTTGGTGTAAGTAATTAGTAACTTGTTGTCTTGAAATTCAAAGGCCAAGCTTTTAATCAATACAGCCCGACGCATTATCTGATAAAGCGTATCAGGCATTTTCTGAAGCAATTCAAGTATAATCTGTAATTAGTGCAATGATTTATTAACCGTTTTGTAACTTTATATTGTTTAAAAGATCCTGCAATTTAAGAAGATATTTTTTTAAGAATAAGAGGACGTACTTATGATATGATTTTAACTAAATAACTAAAATAATAATGTTTACTTGAAAAGTAATAAAAATAGTGGCTTGTAAATGATCTTGAGACAAATATATTATAAAATTTACTTAAAATAATTTTAATGTATATTATACTAGGCCTGATACTCTCATCGCATCCAAACTTGATATTGAGCAAATTCTAGTATATGTAAATATATAAGTGCTTCGTAATGTTCGATACAAAATAATTAATAATTCATGATGATCAGTAAAATTGCTTGATTTTGAATTTACTAGATGCTGAGCATATAAATTAATAAAGTAAAAAGGAAATTTGAATACGAAAATTGAAACATGTTTTTATTCACGATTGTCAGTGATACTGAACTTTTACAAATGTATATTTGCTTACTAGTATAGTTAAAATTAATCAAAGACCTGTCTGAATACAATAAAAAGAACAGCAAATTGAAAAAAAGTACGTGAGTTAATTACCGAAACTTTATAAAATATAAAATCAGACGTTGATACAAGAGTTGACGCCAAATTTTTATTAATATTATAATGCAGTTATTACTAATATAATTCTAGAGAGATAACAGATTTTCGTTTAATCCAAAATGATGTTTGTTTCATTTTTTTCGAGGCTACTGGGTCCGAACTTGAACTTGGGATGCCCTTTATCATATTAGGTTCAAAACCTTTGTGAGATCGAATTTAGTAGAGTTTAATGGCCATTTAAATGCAAAGTTGATTTTTTTCTAATGGAAATGGAGCCATTAGATCATAGAAAATAAAAGAACGTAAAATTTCACGTTCAGATATAATCTGGGCTAAATTCAAACTTCAAAATAGTATGGTTTCCAAGATAATGGGCGGAGCTTTTGATAATTATGAAACTCCCAGTAAATTTGACACCTAGGATGATTATATGATGATTCTATGATTTTTTTGATACCGGTAATCATGAATCAAAAAACATATTTAATTCAAAATTATAAGAAAAATACAACTGAAAAAATTTATTAAAATCAGTCATCTCTTAGAGTTCAGTACAATAAAGTTGTTAGGAATTCGTTGAAATTAAAAACTTTTCGAAGTAAAGTAAAACATCAAATATCTAAGCTTAAATTAAATTGTTTTTCCTTTTTTCTCTCAATTTCACTTTGTAATGCCCTTATAGATATGGTGTACATTTAAACTGATTTCACATTCTAATTTAAAATGCTCAAATATCTACATATAAATTTTGTTGTTCAATTCTTTTCATGCGTATTTACTAAATTTAATTTGAAAATGATATTCAATTTGGCGCGATGAACGACTTACCAGAGACTAAGTTGAAATTGGCTGGTTTACTGTTAGATTTCGTTAACAATAAGTATACATTTCTATGATTTGATATATCTATATTTTTTATGTTGACATTAACCTTCACAAATACAAGTGACATTCCGCCAAAGTAATAGCGCCATAGTTGCTTATCTCAGTGAATATGTCGGTTTTCGTTCCAAGTAAATCGCATTTTCTTATTTCATCAATAGAAAAAAGCATTGACACATATTAGTTGCTAGTAGAAACTTATGGCGAACATGTTTCAGTGATTAGAACATATAAGATATGGTTTCGTCAATTTAAAGGAGATTGCGATATGACAGACAATGAATATCCTGGTGCAACGAAAAAGTTCGAAGATGAGAATTTGTAAGCGTTATAGGTTGAAGATCCAAACCAACCACAAAAAAATGCCAAAAATACTTCATGTAATCTGACAAGTAATTTTCCAACCTTTTAAAGCGATGGGGAAAATCCACAAGTATAAAAAATGAATGCCACGCCAACTGAGCGATAGTCAAATGGGAAATCGAAAAACCGTTTGTGAAATGACACTTAAACGGTTTCAAAAAAAAGTCTGTTGAGCATCGAATTGTCACGGGGAAAGAAAAATGGATTTGTTTTGAGAATCCAAAGTGAAAAAAATCATGGCTCTTACCTGGTGAAGTCGGCTTATCAACTGCAAGGCAATCATAAGTGACATGAAATTTGTTTTCGTACAAATAAAATCTCAAATATAAATTACGAAAGTCCTCTTAATAGAAATAGTAATGTAAAACAATGAGAAGAAATTTAATAAATTCAACTATTAAATGTTAGATATGAGTGGGAAATTTGGTTCAGAATGAGTGTGGTAACTCTGATTACCTCAAAAATGAGTCATGTAAAGTTTTAAAACCAAACTTTCTTCCATTTCCAAGATATAGTATCTTATTATTTATAGTTACAGAATTTGTCTATTATTAAATAAGATATACTGTATAATAAAAAAAAAACTTGTATTTGTGAAAATACAATAACTAGCACATTTTTGCTTGTATTTATTGTCTAATCATAACGGACACCAAAAAAATAATGGTTCTTATAAAAGATTTACAAGATTTACAAGATCTACTTTGCAGTATATTAGATTTAATTATAGGGAAATACTATAATTATAATTAATAAGATATAATATCTTGAATATGGATAAGACTTAGGTCTTAAAACTTTACAGAGTACATTTTAAAGGTGATCAGATTTACCAAATTCAATCTAAACTAAATTCATCATACATGTCTGATAGATTCTCATTGTTACATAGAAATTACAAACTTCCTCGAACCATCACATTTAAAACCAAAAGATTTATCTATAACTTATTCATAGTGCTTAATTAATAATTGTTCATTAGATACTAGTTGTAACTGTATTAAAAAACATTGTACCTATAGAACAATATCGAATTATTACAAGGACACTCGTAATATAAAGAATATTGTCATTAATCTATTAGCGAATAAAGTTTATACTATTTAATTGAATACAAGAGATATTCCTTAATTTTAATCATACTTTTAGTTCAAGAAAAATGAAAAAAATCAATAATTCTCTAGTCTTGCTTATTAACTACACAATATCATAATTCTTGTTTCATAAAGGTTTAATACTAGATTATGAAACGAAAAAATGTAGAGTGATGAAAGCACGCTCTATATGAAGTTCTCATTGAAGCAAAGCACTTTCTTTTCATATTTTATATACTGTTTGTTTAATCTCAATTCACAAATACGTACTTAAATCTCTATTGAAAAACGCTGAAGTAAATTAGTTACCTCCAGACACATCAGATTAATCAGAGTTGCTAGTAATAATAGATATAGCTAATATAAACAGTCAAAAATTGATAATACAAATTTTTAGAAAGATTATACATTTTCTAAGTTATGTTTGTATACACATTTATATTAAACTGTTGAACTTATTAGGATATTCTCATTAGGTTTTATAATTCTACGTGAATTCCTCAGCGTGAAACTCAGTATAATGTAGATTAAGTTTAAAACGTAAATTACAGATTTTTTTATTTTTGTATATACATGTGAGATTTGTTATATTAACAGAAGATTTGTCAGCAAGCTGTTCCTAAACCCTTTAAATAAAACCTATTGGGCCTTGCTTTATCTCTTCTCATCTTATACCTCCGATTTCTCAATCGCTAAAGCGAAAGGTTAGTGTTCGGTGGGCCGAGTTCAAGAACTGATCTCAGCTGATGATTGATACGAGAATCTTTGTAAAAATGTATCTTTTAATCAAAGTTAACCTGCATAAATTTAATTATGTTGGTAAAAAAGTTGCACATAAAAAGTAAATAATCAATTTCAATGTCCATATTGCAATGTACTATCAATATTTTGATT
The DNA here is from genome assembly GCA_018907035.1 of Sycobia sp. Sy_11. Classification (NCBI taxonomy): domain Eukaryota; kingdom Metazoa; phylum Arthropoda; class Insecta; order Hymenoptera; family Epichrysomallidae; genus Sycobia; species Sycobia sp. Sy_11. The sequence goes on along the minus strand of JACCIC010000006.1, from coordinate 5,068,930 downwards.
TTAAACAAGTTATTAGTTCAAAAAAATGTTTCACTCACAAAATAATAAAATCTCACGAAGTGAAGGTCAACTTATACACCTGCGTTAACACATACTATTTCATAGGCAGCGGAAATGGTAAACTTAAATCGGCAAATAACTTTTACTTCAAATTTAAAAATAATTTGTACTAACGATTATACACCTTGGAAAATCAGTATTATATATATGAGTTATCTACTTCAGAAGTATTATCTAAGAAACTCAAAAACTTAAAATATAACTGTAAAAAAATAATAATAATATATAATTTGAAATTATTTTTAACATATGGGAACACACTTATATAAAACATAATAACGAAATATAATGTAAAACAGGTAGATAAATTAATAGATTTATTCAAAAAATCAAACTTTCCTTCAATACAATAAATCCTTAATTACATTACAGAAGTGTTGGAATGAAAACTAATTTGTCGTTATCACACATAATTGTGGGATATGTATAGACTGGAGATAGGACGCATTCTTCGAGATCAAACGATAAATTAAAACATAGAGAAGCTGAAGCTAAATATTGATCCTTCGAAGATGAGTTCTAAAACATATATAAATTTAATTTTAATATTCGTGTATTTGTAACGAAAACAGTTCGTGTATGTTATTTTAGTCAAAAATAAAATTTTGCATTCATAATCCATATCTATTTCAAAAATGACATATATCTCTAAATATATACTGACCATCTACTTTATCATTAAAATTAAAATATTAATAGAAAAAAAATCAAAATATAGCTTGTTGATGATAGCTTATTCGTGATTATAAGAAAGTTATAGAAATTATCCCATCATTATTATTTATCTTTTAAATAAAAATAAATTGATTTTCAATTTTATGTAAAAAAATTAATTTTTTATTAAAATATAAAAAAATTCAGTATTTAAATATCAATTTTACCTCATTCACGATGCATCTCAAGTTTGGATCAACCCCTAAGATGTTTATGAGTCTTTCCTGTATGTAATCTAATTGATAACTTTTGACTGGATGTATTCCCGCACCATAAAGAATATATCCTATGTTATATTGATATAGCAATTCTAAAGCTTTATTAAAGTATGAATTGGGATTTTTTGTATCCTTTAAATTTCTCATGCATGTTGCATATTTTACTGCAGCAGCATCCCAAGGGCGTTTCTCATTTTCTCCTGCCGTATAAGTAGGCCAAACTTGACTCAAGCTTGATTTCACATCATCGTCAATCTTTATAGAATCACGACTTACTGATCCCTGAATGCAATATTTGGGATGGTTACCGCCGTTGTGCGAAGGCCATAATGAACTAATGATCCAATAGGAAGGATTTTTTAGAGATTCCCAAGATCCCTCCAATAATCCATAATGACTAGCTCCATGCCTTTCTTTTGGCCACTGACCCTGAATGAACCAAAAAGCAGTAATAGGGTGACTTTGGTTCAATACTATTTGGTGAAAATTACCTGGCGTTCTATAAAAGATATCAGCAATTATTTTTATTATTTCGATATAAGAAGTGTTAATATGGAGATAATGTCAAATCATATAATATTGTGTAATTAGTTCGATATAATAGTCCATTGTGCACTAGGGTACCTGCGTGAATACGTGACCAAAGTAAATATAGGGCATCCTAGAGTATTACACTACAAGATCTAAAAAATCATATAAAAATTGTGAATGGACTATGAATAAAGGTGGTGTCTCGATATCCAGTACATGCGAGGAAAAAATATATTTTATATAAATATTGATTTAATTTAGAAATATATAGTTTTATGTTAATAATAAAATTTGGAGGTGCTAAAATTATAGAGTAAGAAATAAAATTCAATTAGTCCAATGAAATTATGGTTACTTCAATCGCCTTTAGGTATTACCTATTTTTTTACAGATTCTGTTTTCTTATAATGCATACCCTTGGAAAAACCAATACAATATAACCTTGTACAGTCTACCAACATAACATACAGTGTAACTTTCAATTTATAACTAAAACATTTATATGAAGATTAAGTATTTTTAAAATTAAAAATTTATTTAAATATGCTAGCTTAAATAGCAACATTTATATATCTGTGCATTTGAAATGTATTATAAGAAAGCTAACATAAGTATTTTTTGTTCAAAATCTAAAATTGAATATCCCTCGATCTGTACAAAATAAAACTGTAATCCGTCACTTTACGCCCAATATCTTCATTATAAAGCATTTTCAAATGTGAAAATCCTAGGAATCAGCTTATATGACCATTTATGTTTTCAATTATAAACTAGATCTTCAGAACAATATACAATAGGAAAATTTTGTATAATTTGTTTAGAGCTTAATGTTACAAGAAAATTAAAATTTGGACAAAGCTTCAAAAATATTCAAGTGTACTGTCGGTTTCATCAAATAATATATTTTTTCAGCAACCAAAATCTCAATAATTACACTACTTAACTACTTCAATATATCACTACTTAAAAACTGTTAAAAAAAAAAGCATAATTGAGCTGAGTTAAATAAATAATCTTGAGGATTACGATTTCTCGGTCGATAGAATAAATATTGGCCCGTGATGACTCATTTTGCACTAATAAGCGCTGATTGCTTTCACTAGCAAAAGTAACTTAATAATCTTTTATACATCTGCTGGAATTTTAAACGCATTCGAGACGTTTTTAACTGATGAACACAGTGACTAGAACTAATCGTGCTATTAATTTTCACAAATTTATTGTATCATAAGCGAAATTTAGAAAAAAAATTTCGATATACTTAGTATGATTGAAACTCAAATATTAATTACTTATTGGAATCCATACAGAAAACTGTAAGTATAAAAATAAAAAACAGGCCCAGTTTAAACATCTTAAATATAATATATGTATTACCCACAAATTATGAAACTGATACTAAATTTTCATTTTACTTTGACTAGAAAAAATAGCTTACATTTTAAATAATTTATGCGTATTCGTAGATTGTTTACAAATTATTATTTTATCGGTAAAGTTTGTGATAATTATAAATTCAGAACCTTCACATGCAGCAGGTGCAAGTTAATATATACGACAATTAAAAAATATATAAGAATAATAACATTGAAATGACTATAAAAAATAAAAAATTGTCATTAAATACATAAATGTGATCTTTAATCACTCGACGGTGTGATTATGTGTTTTAATGCATACTGCCGCAAACTTATTATTTCACCGTAAATAAGGATTTCGGTAAAATTCTTAAAAAATAAACAGTATATATACTTGAGGCTAGGCATGCAAGAATTTTCTGGCTATTTGTGCAGTAAATCTATGTAGTAGATTGTAGTAGTTTTAGTTGAATAATTTAATTTAATTGATAATTTTAATTCGAATAATTAATAAACAGGCCAGAAAAGTAAATTTAAGAGAAAATATTATTGTAGCAAATATATATTTTATATTTATATATTTTATTAAATATATATTTATTAATATATATTAAATATATTTCTTTAAAAATATATATTTTTTCGTATTGTTTAATTCAGTAAATTTGCGTTAAAATAATGTATTATATATTAAAATAATGTTAATATATTTGTATTACACATTTAAAATAATTAACTTTGAGAATGAAGCCTACGATAGCTCGGTTGGTAAAGCGAAGAACCTGTTAACAGCATTGGAAGCATAAATAGAGCGGCGTTAAAGAATGCAAATAAAAAAATTTGAAAATATATATTTTATTCTAAACAATAACTATTTAATATCGAAAATACTTTCGGACATAAGTGTTTTAATTAGAGCGAGAGGGAGAGAGATATCCATCCGGACTTCGGGTGATATTACATATTACATAAACTAATCCAGAACGAAGCGTCTTTATGTTGAACTATTCGGACAACGTACATGTTGATCACCGATGCATCGTTCATAAATTACTGACTCGATTATTTTATTTATGATTGCTGTAATAACAAGAAGTATATGTTCTTCCATTGATAATACATTAACGGACATACACTTATCTGGGCAGATAGAGGGAGAGCGAAAGAGAGGGCGATGAGCCTGCGAAAATCTCTGTTCGTCGTGGACGCGTCGCAGACACTCGTATAGCTCGAACAAAAAGTTTTTATATTTTTCAATATAATCTTTAAAAAAAATGAACATACAATTTTTGTTTCCAATTTTGTAATATATATATATATATATATATATATATATATATATATATATATATACATATATATATATATATATTATATTATTTTATTTTTTTATATACAGATGCATATGTACTTAAATTGTATAAAGTGAATAATAATAAAATGTAAACTGTATAAATAAATGACTAAATTTAACATTAATTTAACACAACTTTACAATAATTTTTTATTATTATATTATAGTTATACAATTAGAGGGCTGGTAAAAGTTTCGGGATATGAACTAATTTATTTGGTTCGCAGTCAATACTGGGATAACTATAGGCTGGCGTTAATGCACATTCTTCGAACTGGAATACTTTATCCATACATATGGAAGCCGACAATAAATATTGTTCCTTCCAAGGAGATGTCTAAAAAATACAAACATTAAATCCAAATGCTTCCTTAATATACATGTATAATTAATAACAATACTATTTTGCGATAAAAATTAACATAATTACGTTAAATTCTTTTTTAAATATTAACTAATTATTTAATTTTTGATTTGAGCCATATATTTTCATTAATAATAAATAAATTAAAGAACAAATTGTTTTCAACTTCAACAGTAACTTGTATATCATGATATCCCAGATTTCTAATGAAAGTTATGACCATTCTAATGATTTTTTTAAAGGCTGCAAAATGAGAATTTGTGTACATTAAAATTTTAATAATACCTCATCCAAAATGCATCTCAAATGAGGAGTAACCGGTATAGTTCTTATAATTGCACCTTTTAGGAACTCAAGTGAATAGCTGTTGCCTGAGTGTATTCCCTCGTTGGCAAATATAGTTCCTATATTATACCGGTCTATCATTTTTGCAGCTTTATCAAGATACTTGTTCGGGTCGTCTGTTTGAACCAGATTGGTCAAGCATGTACCATGCCTTATCCAAGCAACATTCCAAAGATATTTATTATTTTCTCTTGGCTTATAAATAGGCCATTTTATATTCAGCTCGGACTGTACAGTATCGTCTATATGTATAGAATCCTGATCTATTATTCCTTTGAAACAATATTCGGGATGTTGGCCGTCATTTTTCGAAGGCCACATTGAATTAATTATCCAATTTATAGGAGTTTTTAAAGACTCCCAAGCACCACTAGATAGTCCATAATCAAAGCGAGTATAATCCAGGCTTGGCCATTTTTTCTGCTGAACCCAGAACGCAGTTACAGGATGACTTTGATTTAATACTATTTGATTATAATTACCTGGAATTCTGTAAAATATCCACGTATTTATTTTTACGAATTGGATTTTATCAAGAACATGCAGAGTTACATTTTTAGTTCAATACATATTATTATAAGTTGTTGTTTTCTTAAATATTATATATATTAAATGAAGTAATATTTGCAAAACAAAAAACACTTCTTCTGAATATAATAATAATATACTTATTGGGTCTGTAACTTACTTCGAATTTGTTACTAACTTCATGTCTAAACTCTGCAGCACTTTTTTTATAATTAAATCTATCATATGTTAAAGAATGTCAAAAAGATCTAATATATTTGCTCCGTTAAAAGGATAAGTTTGCACAAAATTTTTTTCTTCCATTGAAAATGCCAAATTGCATGCCAACAAAATCATATAGGCGAAGTGTTTTACTTTATTGATTTAATTTAAAAAAAATTCATCTAAATCTAATCGGCTGTTTTTAGGAGTAGACCCTGAATATGATTTAGATTTTAGAATAAAATAAATAGTGAATTTTATGTCGAAAGCAAGTAGCATCCTGATCAGTCAAAACCATTTTAGAATGTAAAATTGGAGGCATACCTCGATCAAGATCCGTATCAAATATAATAAGAATTTGCTATATTCTTGGGAGTAACGTATATCTAAAACCGTTAGAAAACCTCGAAATGTTAGGAAATTGGGTCCGGCACAAATTGTGCCTTTGTCTAATCGAAATCTTTGACTTCGAGATTTTTCCTTCAATGCCACAAATAGTAATTTTTGTATTGATTTTTTGGAGATGAAAAATGGACCTATTACAATAGTCTAAAGCACAAAAAATCGTAGGCACATTCAGAAGACTAGGAATATCGCAGCTAAATCGAGAAAAAGAAATGGGAAGGAAATGTAAAAGAGCAATGGGTATATCTAAGATGCGGAAACATAGGTAAAAATGAAGGTATCGGGTTTTCGAACACTACATACTGTAGATTATGTAGAAAAGAGAAGGAAGAACTGGAGCGCATATGGATATGCAAAAAATCAAAAACGCTGATAAATCAAAAATATGTTAAAAGAGTGCAGAACTTAATTTGGAAAGAAATTATGAAATCAACAGAGAATTAAGTACCTTGTTCGAAGACGAGTTAAACTATAAAATGTGCGAATATAGCGAAGAGTTTGAAAAATAGCAAAAGCTAGTACTGAGGAAAAAGCAAGTCAGGAGAGACATGAAATAAAAAAATTAAATAGATAAACATAACTAAAAAAAGATATAAGTCTAAATAGGGAATGTGAATATAAAAAAATAATGGAAAGAAATAAATACATAATGGAACGAAATATTTGAAAGAATATAAATCGGAACCTTGTATATACCTTAAGGTAGAGAAAAAGTATATAAATTTCAAAGCGGAAAATGTACAAAAAATCCATACATGAAATTTATGAATAAATAAAAAATTATAAAGGAAAATATTGAATGATAGCAACTACAATATACAATGTGCCGAAAAGTTGTAAGACTACGAGTATAAAACCGGCACTACTTGCGCCATCTTCATGAAACTTTGGCAACAATCTTCCTCTACTTCTATACAAAGTTACAAGTTCATCGGATTTTATAACAGCTGTTCAGTAGCAGTTTGCATGGGAGTATCAAAGTGGTCGCTGTTCTTATTTAAGATGAATAAAAAAATCGAATAACATGTTGCAATTCAATTTTGCTGTCAAATTGGTACAAGTGCAACGAGAACGAAAGAAATGTTAAAAAAGGCTTTATGGTGAATGTGTTATGTCTTATAATACTATTTCTCGATGGTTTAACCTCTTTACGGCAGATAGAGAGTCGATTGAAAACGTTGAAAGGAGCAGGCGGCCATACGCCACAAAGAGTGATAATAACATCGACAAAGTCACAGCTGCATTAAAAGATAACGATACTGCTAATTGTAGATTGATTGAAGAACTTACTGAAATACCAAAATCCATCGTTCAGCATATTTTAACGAACGACTTAAAAAAAATAAGATATGCGCATGTTTTGTTCCTCTTGTACCATAATGCACCAGCACATACCACGGCAACTCACATTCAATTTTTAGCCAAAAAAGTGATTCCTGTACTCATCTACCCACCATACTAGCCTGATTTGTGTCCCTCTGACAACTTCCTATTTCCAAAATTAAAAATGGACTTGAAAGAAAACCGTATTTCGTCGATAGACGAGACACCGAAACACAGCTGTGATAACGAAATTAAAAAGTATTCCAAAAGAGGTGATTTTAAAAGGCATGAAAAGATTGAAAGATTGTACCAGCTTGTGTATTACTTCTAATAGAGACTATTTTGAATTAATAATAATTCATTTACATACTAATGGGCAACGAACTTTCACATTATGTGAGACAAAAAACCATCCTAAAGTTCTAATTCTGAAGTTGGATTGATAATTTAACTTATATTTTATACGCTGAGTTTTCAAAATTATATTTTTCGTTCTAAGTGTTATATAATATTCTATATTATTATATAATATTATAAAATATAATCAGCATATGCACGTAAGTTACGTAAGCCAATAAATATTTGCGTCTAATTAAATGACAATGAACAATTAACTTAATAATAAATTACGATGATTCGTTACGATTACGACCAAATGAATAACAGTTAATATATGAAATTGAAGTATTACCTATTAAAGCCATTGCACAAAACTATGAACGTAAAGCTAAAAATAACGACGACTTTGAGCATGGTAGCTGGATAAATATCTTATCAAACATATATTGAACTCACACTAACATCTTAGATTCAAATAACTAACATATAAATAGGCAAACTAAATAATTTATTCGTATATGCATACGATATATCAATTTGTAATGTTTTTTATAAGTTTATTTTGAAGGCTTTTATAATTATATAATATATCTATGAATTTAAACCTACATTAGTAGGATAGCTTGTAACGAACTTCGAACGTAAACGAAGTCTAGAATAATCAAATATATGTTAATGAATTATGCAAATTATTTATTGTCAACCTTCAAAATAATTTGATTTTATTCAGAACTACGCAATCTCGTGTTTTCAAGCACATGAAAATGAATAATTTATTCTATTGATAATGTTGACTCCTTTGAATAAAATAAAACATGTTTAAAATTGGTACCAAAACTGAGCAAATCATATTGATAGATCATAACAGCGTTGAATTTGCAGAATGTCCTTGAAAAATTAGGAGAAGATCGTTGATTACGAGTTCTGAGCTTTTTGACTAAACATAATTCTCTCCCTATTAAAGTTATTTAAAACCTATTTTTTCACCTAACAATCTACTGAGTAACTCCGCTTGTTAATAATTGTGATTACTGGTAATAACAAGTTATTGAATATTTTATGAAAAAGCGACTAAATTTACACTGTAATTAAAATTGAAGTAATTATACAAAAACAAGTTTGATTCATACTGCACGAACATTTAAACTTATATATTTATACTTATATTTTCCTTTATTTTTCTAATCACAAATCTCTGATCCCTATTCTTCCTTCACATAGTTTGCTCAGCGAATCTACACGCATTCCTCACCTCGAAATACTCTTTTCTGTTCCATATACTGACAACATACATATGCACATTTAGATCTATATATGCATACTCTCACGTGAACGTGCAAGTTCATATAACTTTATGAAAATACATCGTTCATGAAAAATAAAACAATTATTAGATTTCAAATTCAGTCATTACATATATTTACTATCATAGTTTATGATAAACTAAAAAATAGAAGGAAAGGTTTATAGACTCTTAAGCAAAACCATTTGACCAACAAAACACTTTATCAAACAGATACTTAAAGGAAATTATATTTGACCGGAAGCTATTCAAGCGAAAGGTCACTTGTTTGAATAAACTTTTATTGAATGCGCGCTAGACTAATGTTTTAATTGAGAATCAGGGAGGACGACATCGACCTTTGATTCTATTTTTTCCTCTAATTTTCTTATTATTAATATTTTAAATTTTAATATTACTATTAATAACTTCACAAATACGTAAATGAATTTTACAATAACTTACCAATAAAAATAACGAAAAAATACTTTAAAAGATTACTAATTTTTTCAAATTTTATAGAAAAAAACACAGCAATGGTACCGTCTACAATTGAAAAATAATTTTTATTTATAAATGACGGTATAAAATGGAAAAATATAAAACTATCAAGTAATAGTCTTGTTTTTGGTGCTAAGAAACAGTATTTTCCGATAAAAAATATCCTGGAGAAAATATCGTCCATATAGCGAGCTACCTTGGACGACATTGTTAGTAAAGTTGTTAATAATATTCTTAATCAAGGAATAGTTTCGTAAAACTTATCGTTAACTGTGCTTACAAAATCAAATTCATTCAAAAATGAAAAAATGAAAAAAGTAATATTGGAATATTGTCATAAAGTATGAAAATTGCAGGAATTCGATTAATTTATTTTATATTACAACTGAAGGAGCTTATTATTGAGTTTAATTTTTGAATTCACAGTTTAAGATAAAACTAATTCACTTCCGGTTTTTGAGGAAAAACTCGCTTATTTTTTACATAACTTAAAAAAACGAGATGTTATGAATTTATATATTAAAAACAAGTAAAGTAATTCCTTTCAATAAAGAAATATTATTTATTCAAAAATTCACAGCTTTAGCACAATATTATTTTAAATAATTAAGCATTATACTTATTTACAAATAATTTTCAATGATTGTTCATAAATAAAATTAAATAATATTAATAATATATGAATAGCAAAGGCCTAAATATAATAACCAAATACGCTTTATAGAAAAATGTTAATCTCTCTATTTGCTGCATTGTTATTTTATAGAAATTTAAATAATATATTCATTCTTGTTTAAATGTCATTTTATAGATTATTTAAAATATAGTTTTAATAAATTAATTGAGAAATTGAGTTCATGCTTGTTCCAATGCTCAAGGTTGAGCACGCGATTCTAAGAAGTAATCTCAGAGGGATATAATTTACATAGTTTTTAGAACAATATGTTAAAATAAATTAAACGGAAATAAAATCTTTCTGCAGTTCTTTCATTTTTTATTAATTCAATATAACAAGCTGTAGAAATATTAAAATCTAATGAAAGTTAACATATTTGTAATTAATTTAGATAGAAAAATATTGTTCAAAATTACAAAATAAAAACCTTTACAATTTTTATTTGGTTTCTTGTTTCTAGCAAGAAAAGCTACAATAGTACTAGCAAAAAAAGTGTTATAATAACATATCCGGAAAGAATGAACCTTAACGCTATACCACGATTTTGAAATCAAATGTATCAAATTTTGTTGAAAATCGCTAATCGAATATGGAGAAATGAGTAACTTTGACAATTTAAAAAACGTAACTTGCAGCTTGCAGAAACTACTAAGTAATGATTGTCATTTCAGATAAATTCCAACACATATAAAATTATCGCATGACAATTTCCAAAAAAGAATTGAATATCAAGAAGCGCAGTCGCGCTCCGAAGACAAGTACAGGTACTACAGCCTTCAGACGACCGTGTTATAAATACTTTGATATTTGGTTACAAGATTTTCAAAAAATTATTGCGTCAATATTAAACCATTATATTACTTCTAATTATACTTAATAGAAAGCTATTCCATTATACTACAATTAAAAAAAAAATTTATGTAAAAAACTTTTATAATATTAAAGTTATTATACAGTGAATTTTGTTTATCAGTTTTTATAATCTTTCTAGTTATTTAATTTTGTCCATCCGGTGAATACGCACTAGATTTGCGAAATTTTCCGCATTCAATAACTAAAGTATATGTATTCTGCTATTATCACGCGCTATAGAAGTACCACTAAGTTGAGTTTGGAAATTAGGTTAGAGAATTGTATACAATATAATCAACTACCAATGAAGATAGACTTCTGTACAAGAAAACTTCTTGTGAGCGCGTATGTCATTAAAAAGTGTAGTTTGCCTTCATCTGTAGAATTGCGCTAAAATTATAATTTGATGGATAAATATCGGAAATAAATTGGATTTTGCCAGCAGTCAGGCACGTTATTGGGTTTATTATTTATTGGTATAGCCAAAGCAAGAATAATTTTTCCTTGTAATTGGATGCATAAATAATCAGTAATAAAAATATATGTTAATTTCATTCCAATATAAAAAATTGTTGAATAGAAACTGATAAATACAAGATTAGTAAAATTAAATGTTCTTAATTAAAATTAACTTATTAATTAGTGTTACAGACTCACAAGAGCTTTTATTTTTAAAAGTAAAATTTTTAGTGTGTAATGTAATATTTACTTAAATATTTAATTTGTAACTGTAGAGATATTTTGAATATATTATTTGATAATTTTATATATATTTTTTAAATGGTTTAGTTCATAAGTTTATATTCGTAAATGTTTTAGTTTGTAATTATATATATATATATATATATATATATATATATATATATATATATATATATATATTAAGAAACGTTTATAGTATTTAATTTAAAATTATCATGAATTCAATATATGTATTTTTTACCTTGTAGTTGTAAGATTTATCGTAATTCTGTTAAGTATTTATGTAGAGTTAAATTTAATAGTTTAAAGTATAATTGTAATCGGAAACTAATGCGATAAAAATAAAATCTTTAAATAAAGTTTCTTGCATAATAATATATAGACTCGATATAGTATATTTTAAATAAACAAAATACGTTCTCTGTATCGTCATAACGAGTCCCATATAGAAAAGGGAAATGTAACGTGATCTCTCGGACTCTTAAACTTCGGACAAAGCGGCTTCGCGTGCGTCAGTAATTCAGCGAATTATAATGATAAAGTATTGTACAGCAGAGATTGGAAATTTACAGATATTCGTTTTAAAATAGTAAGTTCACGAAAAATTACTTCGTAATTTTTTATTATGTAAGAAATAAGAATCATAGTTACTAATATAATAGTTTATAGAAACGATCGCGAGCGAACTCTCGCTATAAGCCCAACTATATGTACACATAAGGTACATGTTTGTGACGGGAAAACCGAAGATTTTGCCTTAAAAAATAGCTTGTATACGGAATCACACATAAGGTGTGCGAATACTTGCTATGGGAAAATCTTGAGGTTTTCAAAAGAGGTAAACAGGTTATGCTTCCTAAAAGCAATGATCCGTGCTGTGACGGGAGCTTCCCAATATTTTCGTTAAAAAAGCTATTCTACGGACTTATATGGAGATAGGTCGTATTCTAGCTTTGAGAAAATATAGGGAAGTTCGAAATCAGGTGACGTGTTCGGTTTGCCACCTCGGGCTCTCCGACCGTCAGGCTGTGCGAGAGTTTGGGCTGCGTTCGGCGAGTGAAGCTTATCGCTCGAAATTTGACCCCATTGAGAGGGGAGTAGAGTTTATAAAAGCACAGTATGAGCGCTCGAAGATACATTCTTTTTCTGATCTCTGCTTAATAAGGTTGTTGTATTAATCATATTTGTTTTATTAAATTCAATTTTTAATTTAAATATACTTTGCATTGTTATTTTCTTATTATAATAATCAAACCTTCCAGCGTATTGTTCAATTACAATTAGAATTAACACAAATTCAACTATGAAATATAGTAAAAAATAATCACTGGACTTAAACTATGTTTATTAAAATATATAGCAAAGACAAATATCTATAGTAATTCAAAAAAATTTAGTCACGTTATATGTTTAGCTAAATAACGTCAAAGAACGATAAGCGCACTTCGCGATGCGTCGTTTGGTAATGGAAATTCGCGTTTCGTTAATCGTATGACTACCGCAAAAAGTTTACCAAGTTTTTCCGGCGATCCACTGGAGTGGCTGCAATTCAAAGAGGCATACGATCTCTCGTCGGAATTAGGAGAATATAGCGCTCGCGAAAATGTTGCGCGTTTGCTAGCCGCGTTAAAAGGAGAAGCTCGCGAAGTAGTCAGTGCACTTCTTGCAACAAGTCGTGATGCAGAGAATATTATAAAAACTTTAGAACTGCGTTACGGTAACAAAAAGATTGTTGCCGAAAAGATATTTGCTGATTTGAAGCACTTGCCCGAAATCGAATCTGGTAAAATAACACTTGTACGTTTCGCGTCAAAATTAAAGAATGCGAACACTGCATTTAAGTCTTTTAACTTAATAGGTTATTTGTATAGCCCCGATTTGATGAAATCCATAGGCAGTAAACTTCCGTCTGCGTTAAAGTATGCCTACAGTAGACAAGCCGCTAGTGTGTCCGAAGGTAAGTCCGACTTGGAAAAACTAAGCGACTTTCTGTACGCAGAAGCCGAAATGGCTAATGCAGCCGGTATCTTTGATAATGATAATTCTGTGCCCGTCAATCGTAAAAATATGCCGCATCGAAGAGAAGATAGATTTACTTCTAGAAATGTCTATACAGCCAGAGACAATACAGATCGAAGAAATAAGCGTATTAATTTTGATAAAAATACATGCATAATTTGTGTGCGCGGAGATCATTTACCGTCGGAGTGCGCCCTATTTAAACGCGAATCAATAAGTAAAAGATGGAACCTGGCAAAAAGACATAACTTGTGTTTTGGCTGTTTAAAGTCAGGTCATGCTCGTGTAAATTGTAGCAGCGGCAAATGCCCTAAGTGTGATAAAAACCATCACGCACTTTTACATAATGTTGACCGCATCGATAAAAGTTCAAACGTAAATTACGCACGCGAAAATCAAAGAAATTTTGAATCTCCTATTCCGCGCATTGATGGAGTACAAGATTGACAAGAAACATCCGACGTCTTATTAAAAATTCTACCCGTTCGTGTGTTAGGAGGCGAAGGAGTCTACGATACTTTTGCCATTCTCGACGAAGGGTCCACGATTACTTTAATCGAGAAATATTTAGCGCGAAAAATAGGAGCTAGAGGTCCCTCCATGAAATTATGTTTAAAGGGAATAAATGGCGAAAAAATTGAATCCACGTGTGAAAAAATATTTTTGAATATTGCAGGTGCGTTCGGTGAATATCCGTTGCGAAGTGCAGTGTCCACCGAAAACCTTAATCTCACTTCTCAAATAATTTCCGAAAATTTTCTGAATAACTTAAATAACATTGTAAAAGATAAACATATAAAATCATATATAATCCCCGAGTAGAAATTTTGATCGGACAGAACAATTGGGAGCTTATAGCTTCTCGAGAACTAATTTATGTAAAGAATACGCAACTGGCGATATCGCGTTCCTTGTTAGAATAGGTGCTGCACGGTCCGACTTCTCACGTTTCAATGCCAAAGCACAAAAGGTCAAGGAGGTTTAGAAAATCTTACCTTTGTGATTCCTTCTCGTCGCATCAATATAATGATCGCGACAATTCTTTAGATGAATTAATGCGTAATTATTTCGATCTTGAAGCGATAGGCGTAAGCGATCACGTTCGTGTAAAAAATAAACGAACCCATGCCGAAAAGATACTTGAAGACACATGTCGGCGTGTCGGAAATGCGTGGGAGATAGGACTAATATGGAAGCAAGATCAGGCGCCGATTGTTGATAGCTTGTCAACAGCTAAAAAAAGACTCTTTTCTCTAGAAAAAAGATTAGATAGAGACCGTCGTTACGCAGAATTGTATTATGCAGAAATGCAAAGGTTTATCGATCAAGGATATGCTACTGTAGTGCAGAAAAAAGTCGAGAGTTCGCGGACGTGGTACTTACCCCACTTCGGTGTATATAATATTAATAAGCCTGATAAAATTCGTCTTGTCTTTGATGCTGTCGCTAAAACCGAAGGTATAAGTTTGAATGACCTGCTAGATACTGGGCCAGATTTATTGCAGTCTCTCCCAGGAATATTTATCAGGTTTAGACAGTATTAGATTGCGATAAAAGGAGATATATCCGATATGTTTTTGCGGGTTGGAGTAAGAGAAAGTGATCGCGGTGCGCAACGATTTCTTTGGCGAGGTCGGGATCGGAAAAATGAACCACGCGTATTTGAAATGAAGAGTTTAATTTTTGGGGCTAAGTTATCTCCGTGTTGTGATGATTAAAATTTTAATGCTGAATAAGCAAATACATAATGAATATATATTGTAATATAGAATAAAAACTAACACTGATGCTTATAGGATCTTGTCATTAGTGATACCCGATATTGGACCGGGTGCGAGGTCCTCTTCTGATCCACCCGGACCTTTATATAAACGGGTTTTCGCGGTAAAGACGAGGTCGAATCGTTTCTCTAGTAAACATTACGCGTAAAGAAATTATTAGGAACGAAGGAAAACCGGTTACCTATAGACCGGTGGATCTCTGACCTCGATCTTTACTGATAGACAAGATTGATAAAAAGCATAGAGTCTCTGAAGGGCAGAGTATTCTTCTGAATTCAAATCCTTATCCTGGGTAAAAACAACTTTAATTCCGTAAAGCCCAGACAACTAAGAAACAGTCTTAGTCAATCATATGTTATTATACGAACTACTTCTTTGTGCTACTGAAGCTTTTGGTGCAAATTCCGTATTAAAGTGGATATTTTTTTCATAGAATTTCTCTGAAAAATATACTTAAAATGTATTTAAAGAAAGATATTTCTTAAAAATTTTAATGAAACTAGAAATATGAAATTAAATATGCAGATCGCATGGGAACAAGTTCTATCAATAGAGAGTTCTGAAAAGACTGACGGGAAATCTTGATGAAGCTGGAACGATAAAATCCACAGGTAGCCAATGTGAGTGCCCTTTATATCCTAGGAACTAAGTGTTCATATATTATGGCTGAGAAAAAGATTGTACAAATGATTTTCCATTTTATTAAAAAAAAAGTCAGAGAACGTCTAAGTGTTGACGACCATAGAAGAGCATGAGTTAAGTATGGAACTTAGAATGTAACGAAATGATGATGGGAAATTTAACAAGATGTGCCGTGTTAGTTTTAATGGAACTACCCCGATGAGATTGGCCGAGAGTAACAATAAGTTAGTCGCTTGACCAGGAAAAACTGAGCTGATGCACGATCAGCATCGTTTACCACGGCCGCGGACAACTGTCGTCAGCGCCCGAGTCACGTGCAATTTGTCAGAGTCAAAGATCTTCAGAGCTACTCTGCACGAGTTGTAGCAGGTATCCAGACGAACGAGCGTCGGACCACCGATCGGGACTACGGACGAGCGGTGCCGTGCGAAGACCGTCGGCAGCTCGCAGCACCGAATCGGTGCCTCGATATTCGATGTGCCTAGCGGGTGTTTGGTCGTAAGTACCGCGTGCGTTGCCCGACCTAATCGAGAAAGTGTACGCCGTGCACTGCTTTCTCGATCGCGCGTGTGCAACGTATGTCGCCAGCCGAGATCGCCCGTCGACCAACTGTCGAGGAGGGGTGCCTCCTCGTCGTCCAACGCTAAGTACATGCGATTGGGGCTAGTTTTCTTGTGTAAAAAACGGACAGGTTCTCCGACAGTGAACGAGGAGCCTGCTCGCACATCGACTGCTTGTTCCTTCCACATTTCCTTCCGAACCTAATCCTCTGGCCTCTGCGGGACATAGACGAACTCCGCCAACTTCACGGGCACGGCTAAACAGACCTCACCGCGCGTCTCCACCTGAGCTAGTGCTCAGAAGACGCGCGCGCGGTGCTCTTCCGGTCGGACACCACGCACATTGTTAAAGGGGAGGGCTGCGCCTCGCGCGCCGTCTGATCATGAGCCCGTCGGCGCTGGGCATATCTGCGCAGGGCTCACGGTCGGCAAGTGCTGGCCGTACGTCTTGACGACATCGTCGCTCGCGTGTTCCGACGGAGCACCTCCGCATTATTCGTAGCACGGAAAAGCGGGCACCCCGTTACATGGCACCTAACGTATTGGAGGCAAATCTTTATTATTGAGGCTAAGAATTTTCGTGTACTTTTCAAGAAAACAAAGTATATATTCGCCTTTATTTCTGAACTTGTCAGAAAATAGTAAAAACAAAACTTAGAATTAATTAAAAATCTTGTGCATATTTTCTTAGTTTTGAACTGGATATCGGAGATTAAAAAGACACGTGTGATTGAACAAAAGGCAAGGATTTTTGGAAATTTGTGGAAAACACTCTTCGAATTTAAAAATCGAAAGCGCACGAGTTTTAGATCATTTCGTCAAAAATTTCCGTGTATGTTATTTTCTTGTGCTGGTGTGAATGTCGCTACCGTATAGTGTAAGAAAAACAAAGTGAGCGCGAGGTAGATTTTTATCTATAGAAAAATATCACTCGAAAACAGAAACCTTTTTGATCAAGGTCACGCGAAATTTATATATCCGAAAAGATTACATATATATATATATATATATATATATATATATATTTAGATATAAAGGATTGAAAATTTTCTTGTTCCTTTTCTTTAACTTATGTGAGAACTTCGTTAAGTTCTCTCTTTTTCACGCGTGCTCGCGCTCACTTGGAGCTGGTGTGCATCCCTGTTAAGCCCAGTGCAACGATCCTAATTGCTGTATAAAATAGAATCTCTCTCTACGCTATTGCGAGTGCATAAAATCTAGATAGACGTGTACGGGAGCACACAGCAACCGACTTTATAGAATCTAGTCAGCCGAAAGCCGATGCGGTTTTCGAGCAAAGACTCCGGCTACGTCGCTCTTTCATTGAGCAAAAATGCCCGGAACTGAGCACCTCGGCAAATACTAGCAATTTCGAGGCGACAAATCCGCATCCCCTAATGGCAGTATGTACTATAGTACCGCACTAGTAAGCAGCTAAAAGGGCGGCGGCAGAGCCAGCGCTGCCTGTAGAATTCACGATACACGACGAACAGCTAACCATGTCCCGATCGGATATTCACGAAACATCAAACTGCATGATCACGTCGCACACTCGCAAGAGCAAATTGAAGAACTGAATCTAGCATATGGCTAGATCCGCCCGCTTTGACTAAGCAAGGAGCACGTGAGGCCGAGCAGATGCTCTCGCCCCCCTCGTTTGCGCCGGCAGCAAGCACAGCATTTCCGAATACCGAACGCCCGCAGATGAACTCCTGAGATACGTTCAAAGTAAACTGTCGAAAATCCTGCCACGCCTAAGATGAGAACCTCGGCGACAGATTTGGCACCGACGGCAAGCGGACCTTCGCATCGACAGCCTACTCCAGGGGAGCTGATACAGTATGGGGGAGGAGGAGTTCTCCGACTGCTGCGGCAGATATACAGTCGTCGAGGAACGCTGTACTTTCTCTGAACTCATGGTAGATGTTGCTTGTATATGGTACCGCAATAACCACGAGCAATCAACCACTTGGGCTAGATTTTAGGCGGAAGCCCGTAGGTGGTACGGAGCAAACCGTCGTTATCAGCAGCGGCTGGCTTCCGAGGCAAACGAGCGTACGCAAGGTAACAACTAGCAGGTGCATGATTATATCATCTCGAGAGAGAATAATCGCATTCACCACAATCATGTTGCGAGTGTGCGTGAAATGTTTGAAGTGGCGGTGAACATGGAGCTCATATTTGAAGCTCAGCAATTATATAAGCCGGTTGCGCCGCCTGAGCGCACTGTGGTGCCCGAGGCTTCGTACCAACCTTAAGCGGCTTTAGAGTTGATGGCTGAAGAAATACGTACGCTCCGCTTAGCAATGGGCCGCGGTGACACGCACACGCGTGCGACGCGGCCTTCGAGGCGTCGAACGCCACCGAAGCGCCCCTTCGATCAGCGAGCACGGCATCATACTTCCCGCAGAGCAACAAAAGCGGGAGTCTGCGCGGTAGCCAGCGTCGGCACCGTGACTTGAAGCAGACGTCTCCGCACAACTCTCCAAAAAACGCGAATCCGACGAGCAAATTGAAAAATGACACGCCGAGGCAACCACTCGATAGCTGTAGCTGCGGCTTGCCGGGCTATACGGGTGCTACATGCCCTCAGTACTAGGGAAAAACAAGGGGGAGCGAGGAGAACTGGCCATCTCCGCTCCCGACCTTTTAAACTCGGCTGTGTCAACACCAACGGACGAGTGATCGCTCCTAGGGACACACGCGCTCGTCGCACTTACCCGTACGGCTCCGTCTAATTTTGCACAGGAGATAAAGTGTGAGAAAGCAGAAATAGTCGATGTCGGCGAAATGTGGGGAAGAATCTCGCTGGTAGTTGCAGGTGAGCGTCGGAGAATATAGGATTCGCGTTCTTTACGATAAGGAGGTGGCACTAACCGTGATGGGTCCCATGGTCTACAGATCGCGAGTGCAAGCGGCCAACAGCTCCGACCGAGCACGGGCAAAGGAGCTCGTGTGGCTGATGGACGACACTTTCCCGTAGTAGGATATGTATCGCTCCCGTTTAAGCTGGCTGTCATCGTGAAACAACTTCGCGTTGCCATACTTCCGGATGTCGACAAGGACTGTTACGTAGATGTAAATGTTGTACGTGCCTTCACGGCAGTTCTCGACCCGTGCACTGATATACTCTATATCAATGATACAGAGCAAGCGATCACAATCGACGTGGCCGGTGTAGCGACAACACTCATCACAGCCCTCACATCTGTCGGCTTAGCCGATATAGAGCGCGAGCAACTCGATCAGCTGCTCGCCCGTGTCCTACCCAGCGCGAACGAACCTCTCGGGTGCACGATGTGGTTCGAACACGAAATTATTTCGAAGTCCCTCGACCCATTAAACAGTACAACTTCCCCATTTCACAAAAAATCGAGCTAGAGATACACGAGCATGTAATAGTCCAGGCGAATTAGGTCCAAAATGACCGATTGACCAACAATTTTTCCAACGCCTATTTTTTTGCATTAAATGATAAATGAGGATGTGTAGAATAAGACCCTAAATTGTCAAGATTATACCGCATCGGCGAAGTATTTATTTATTGCAAAATAGCAAAAATAAAAGCTCTTTTTTTACTTTTTCTGTAATAGTTTAAATAATATTGCTCTAATCGAAAAATGTTTCGAATAAAAGTTGTGCAGGAGATAATTCTGAACAAAAGAACGTACATGAAAAACTTAAAAAATGGATTTTTCTATTGTTAAATAAACAATGACAATGGAAGAATTTTCGATATTCAAAGAGCTATACAATTTGTTTAAAAAATTGAAATTAAATAATAATGGCGCAAATAGATGTTTTTTCATCTACTTATACTATGTTTCAATTTACAAAGTGTACTTTCAAAATGGCGACCAGTTGCAAAATTATTTATATTGGAACTTATGAAAATGTGCAAGGGCTCAAAATTTTTCTTCTTTAAGCGTAATAAAATTTAAATAATCGACAATTTAACTACCTTATCGACATAATCATGACAGAGTCGTTCGCGGAGCACCTGAAATGGTTTGTGCACGTGCTGAAGCGCGTAAGGGCGGTAGGGTTCACGATAAACCTTGAGAAGAGCGAATTCTGCCAGATCGAAATGAAGTACCTCAGCCTCCTGGTGAAGGTTTCAGGCCCGATCTGGCGAATGTCGAACCAGTTCTTCCGTACCCGGCTTCCCGTAATCTAAGGCAGCTGACGTATTTTATGGGGACGGCCTCGTGATATCGCAAGTTTTTGCACGACTTTGTAAACACCGCAAAAAGCCTCTGATGACACTCACATAAAAGGATTGCCATTATGACTAGGGACGAGAGCAAGAAGATCCACGCCGATTCTGAAAAGGCCACACTTCGAGGAAAAGTTCGTCGTACAGACGGATGTAAGCGATACAGATCTCGGCGCGATGCTACTACAGGTTATTGACGGAGACGAGCGAGTGCTCAAATTTGCAAACCGGACAATGAGCTCCGCCGAGCGCAACTATAGCGTTACCAAGCGTGAGTGTCTCGCAGTACTCTAGGCCGTATGGAGTTTCGCCCGTACTTGGAAGGTTATCTCTTTAATGTAATAGCCGAAGACAGCTCCTTCCCCTGGCTATGCAATCTACGGAACCAGACGAACCGCCTTGCCCGTTAGGCACTTAAAGTAGACGGACAGAGCTATGAGTTCGAGCATCGCAAGGGAGCACTAACTATGTGCCCCACGGCCTCTCTTGTATGCATAGAGAAGACGGTCCAGCGCTTTGCGCGTTATCGTAGGCAAAGGGTATGATGAACGCCTAGCACTTGCAACGGCGAGATTCCGTATAGAAGAATTCGTCATCTTATCCAAAAGCGTTGCAAATTCTTAAAAAAGCGTCCACGGGTACATGTACATCCTTGTCTTCGAGGATTTATTTACGCGATGGATCGAAGTCGTGCCGATTCACCACTCCAACGCGCAAATAATGCTTCGTAAGCTCAAGCTCGCACGAGTGAGGCAATTGTTATGCTTGCCAGAGGGACGGCGAACCTGCCCAAGCACGAATGACCACGCAGAGCGTCGACTGTGATGCACCGGGTCTCGGAGAGAGCGAACGCAGTGGCTGGCATTTGAACCGGACCGAAGCGTGGTCTAGAGCGCTGTAAAAGGCCCCAAGCACGTGGTGTAGCATGCGGGCACACCATGACAGTTACGAACGTGCACGATCCCCTAACATGTCTTGTCGCCCACTAACACACCCTTCTACATTCGGAATCCACCTCCACCCAAGCCAATCAAGATGTGATCAATATAGTTTGAGACAATCCGTTTCAAGTACGAAGGTTTTAGAGTAAATCTACCTATTTTTTACAAGTTCATGTGTGGTTATGTTCGAAAAAAATTTTTTTCATGAAAATCCTAAAATAGGCCTTCCTTAATATTAAATAGGAAAGCTGTAAAAATTCAGACGATTTTAAAGTATCGAGTTTCTGCAATTACTGTAAAAGATTTGCCCATATAGAATTTTTTAAAACGATATTTTAACCGCAATGCATTATACAAAATTAACATGAAATAACAAAAGTTCCTGATTTAAATATATATTCATAGGATAATTAAAATATTAAAACCGTATATAGAAACTATACGTGAAAATTTTAATAATTAGAGAAACCTATAGAAGAAGAAAACTGTGACAAACAAATGAGTATAAACAAAAATATGCGGTAGAATGTCCCTTGACAAAGATTAAGAGGACAATTTTAAATTAAATGTCTCCTATAAAATATTTCATATCCAAATCTGCCTTTAATTATATATTTATTTGATTAAAATTGAATGCATACTTTAAAATCATGATGACAATAAACATTACTGAATTCATCTTCTTTGTTTCATAATTTAACTGGACGTACCGATAAAAGTTTGAAATATTCAAGCAATTATGAGTCTGATAACTATAGTTTATTTTGCGTACTGCTCTGTAAAAAAGACTATTCCTCAATATTTTTTAACCATTTAAATGACTGTACACTTTTCAAAGACGGGCCCGCAAGTACATGTCAAAATAATTTTTAAATTATATTTTCATAGTACTGTATTCCCATATTAGAAATAAGTGCATCGGTACACTTTTAATAAGCAACTTTTTCATTGAATAATAATAGTAATAATTTCAAAACTTACTAGAATTGATACTTATGTATATTTATATATACTTGAGTATGCAAACCGGATTTCAAGATTTTCTTTTGTTTAAATTAAAAATAATGAAATACAATTTTGATACGCCATTTTATTCGTAGGGAATTTGTATATATTTACTTTTTTCTATTAGTTAAATAATTAATAAAATAAATTTTTGAAAAAATCTATTAAACCAGCCTGAATTCTGAAACTTACACGAACTGGTACTCATACATATTTACATATACTGGACTATGTAAAAATTGATTTCAATACTTTCTTTTGTCTAAATTAGAACTAATTGAATATACTCCTAAATAATAATAATAATAATAATTTTTTTTTTAGGAGGAGGAGAAAAATCCTTTATGGATCCCGGGGACCGGTCCATCTGATATAGGACTCACCATAGGACTCACGTGTGAAGGACATTCCCACTAAAAAACTACCTCCTCAGTGCATTCCCCTCGACTACTTCCCACAGCTCTGAAAAGAGCTGCGAGTCGGGGTCAATAGGCGTGCACCGAGGAGACTTCCTCACGATGGCGTAAGTGCAGCCCAGGAACCGTCTATGAGGACATTACTTCTGGGCTGCGCCATCCTATTCGCCCTTGCGGGCTTACATGCCTTCTTTAGTTCTTCATTTGTGGTCCAGCATGGCTTTGCAGAAATTGCAAATCCTGGACCACTTCTCATGACTCTCCAGCATCAGCCGAACGATATTGTCAGGCTCACATGGTCCTACGTCTCTCCAGAGGCACTCCCTTTCAAGGCGAAACACCTCGCAATGAAAGAATGTGTGAAGTGCATCGTCTCGGGGAGCGCAACAGTGGGCACAGCTCGGATCTGGTACTTTCCCCATCTTGTGGAGATAGGATCGAAACCGACCATGCCCCGATAAGAGCTGTATGAGATGATAATTAACCTCTCCGTGCGACCTGTGGAGCCATGGCTTTAACTGATTGATCAGTCGAGCCGTCCATCGACCGCGCGAATCCCTCTCCCAGCGCTTCTGCCATTCGGTTATCGTGACTGCTCTGGCCCGTGCAGCTGCCTCTATTCTACCGAGAATATTTTTATTCAGGTGGACAAATTTCTTTTCTTGTGACTGGAGATCAATGGGGGTAACACATGCGATTACCAGCACCGCCGACTCGGAGACCGTACGGAAGGAGCTCTCTATGTATAATGACCCTCTACGCTGCACTGCCGCCATTCTTTTTCTATATTTTTGGGCCATCAATGCATCGACCCATACCTCCGCGCCGTATAGCATGATGGATTCAGCTGTCCTTATGAGCAGACGTCGCTTGCAGGGTGCTGGACCGCCGACATTGACCATCAACCTGCTAAGTTGCGCTGTCACTCGGGCAGCTCTATCGGCCACTTTTTTTATTTGGTCCCAGAAGGTCAGCTTGGAATCAAGCGTCATCCCCAGGTACCTTACAGCTGCTTTGGTACTCACCGTCGCGTCCAACCTGCATAAGGCGTATCTTTGGGATACATTTCTTAGTTAGGAGCACGATCTCCGTTTTCGCCGCCGCCAGTTCTAACCCATTGTTCTCCATCCATCTCTGCACACGATGCATCACCTGGTTGAGTCGCATCTGTGCAGCGTCATAATCCCTAGCGATGATAACAGCTGCTACATCATCTGTGCATCCAACCAGAAAGGTGTCTCGTAAACCAAGTATCGATCCTTAAGGTAGTCATCCAATATACGAAGTATATAAGGTGGCATCCGAAAGTCTCGCTCCATGGCCCTCAAAACATTTGCCCATCCAACAGAGTTGAAGGCATTCCGAACGTCAACGGTAGCCAGGAGGCAAACAGGTCGAAAGTAGTGATTACACCTCTCTGTGCGCCTCGCCGCATCAACAACCTCGAGGATTGCGTCCACCGTCGCCCTGCCTCCCCGGAATCCATAGTGTCTGTCAGCCAAGCCGCCGGCAGCAGCAACAGCCCCCAGGAGTCGTGGCTTCAATAAACGCTCCATCAGCTTTCCAGCTGTATCTAACATGCATAAAGGTCGATACGACGAGGGCGACTCCGGTGGACCCTTGCCCTTGTCGATAAGCACAAGTTTTGCCACCTTCCAGCTAGAATAGAATAAACCAGCTGTCAAGCACGAATTGTACATCAACAGAAGGAGTTCTGGATGCTCCTCAACTACTATTTTCAGCACCTCTCCTGGAATTCCGTCAAGTCCTAGAGCCCTCTTATTCCGCATGGTTCTCACGGCTCTACCGAGCTCCTCCTTGCTGAAAAGAGGTACATCCAGTTCTCGTTTCGGTGGAGCTGGATCAGACCTATCAGGGTGGGTGGGGAACAGGGTATCTACGATGTTCCGCATTGTGCCTCAAAGTGATGTCATCTCCGTGTTTACGAGCTCTCTGTGACATTCGTCGTAGATGTAAACACCTACGCCTCATATCAGCTATCTCAGCCGTCCACTAGTAAACAGGACGTCTTTTTCCACCAACCACTTTGCACGGCATCGACTCTTCGCAAGCTCGGCGTAGAGTGCGCATTGTGGCGCTAGTCAACTCCCTGGCGTGCTGAATTATCGATGAGCCATGTCAAATCCTAACAAGGCTTTGCTGACATCTAGGGGGCCCTCGCGAATTGTGTCCAGTGAAACCTGGCGTTCTATCACATACGCGGAATATGATGTACTGGTGATCGCTGGCTGTGTAGTCCTCGATCGCCAGTCCAGTCCTGGATTCGAGAGGCCAGATGTTCAGTCGCAAAGGTTACATCAGGTATAGTTTCGGCACAGCCCGGTTTCCTGAACGTCGAAGTATTGCCAGTATTTAGAACTCTTAGACTTAGTCTGGATACTAGTTCCATGACTCTTCGACCCCTGGAGTCAGGCCCCGCCATGCCCCATTCTAGAGCCCTTGCATTAAAGTCACCTGCCATCACCAGCTCACCGTTCATTTCTCTGACGGTGTCTTCCAGGTCATCTAGTATGACCTGGTAGTCACCTATGGCTTGGTTTGATGTAAGATAGCAACTCACATACGTGATGTGATTGCATGTTACCCAAACATAGCCATTTCCAGATCCATGATCCTCTACTTTTGTTTTTCGTGGGTCAGGAATCCAAATGGCTGCGGTTCCAAAGTTATCGGTGAACCAACGTACTTATTCTCTGTTCCGATACTGTTCGCTGATAATTAATATATCAGCATCAGTATCGTGGCAAAGCCGAAGAAGGAGGTGATCAGCTGTCCTGCTGCGATTAATATTCCCTTGCAGAATTACTACCATTTAGCCTTTTTTGAGAGAGCCTCGCGAAAAGTCGGACAGGCGCCGAAACCGGCAACGTGCCGGCATCCCTCCGTTTTCGCTTCACCTTTACAGAGAAAGCATTCGGATTCTGCGGTGCAAGACGCGACCTTGTGCTCTCTTTCTGTCCGCAACGATAACAAACAGGCGCTACGGTCAGGGCCTTTACACCTATGACTCAGGTGGCCATATCCTAGGAACCTGTAGCACCTCGTCATTATTTCGCGGCGGCGTACACGACAATTCACCAGACCCACTCGCAAAAACCTGATCTTCAGCAGCTGCGCGGCAGCAACCTCCTCCAGCACTACGATAGCAGCACGCTGTTCCGCAATGTTGGTTTTGGTCACTCTGACCTGCAGCTCGCCACGATAATCTGTCAGTTTACTTTTGAGGGCCTCACACACCTCATCCTCCGTCACGCAGCAGTCCAGGTCTCTAACCTCTAGACTTCCTCTAGGGGTCAGCTCCCTGACACAGCCGCTCTGGCCTGTTGCTTCCTTGAGTACTTCAGCGAGTGCCTTCCGACCTTCGGGTTTGGTATGTCTGAGTTCAATCAGCACCTCACCCGATTTGGTTTTCCGGACGGTCCTCACATCCGCGCCCAAGTTCTCCGGTTTGACCGCTCTGATGGATCTCATCACCTCAGGGTAGGATTTCCCCTGCGCTGGTTTGCTGGCGATCGCATCGAGCTTTGGCCTTTTTATTTATTTCTGTGATTATTTTTTTTTTGGATGCTGAGGTTGTTCCTCAGCATTCTGTTCACTTTGCTTCTACTTATTATTATTTTTTTTTGTTTTTACTTCATGCCACCCCTCTTTTTTGTCCTCCTGCTCTCCCTTTTTTTCTCCTTAGTAAGGGAGATATCCGGGGGACTTGATGCCGGTCTCTTCAGGGTTATCTCTTCTCTCTTCTGCCTAGTTGTTGGAAGGAGGCTCCCCGATACCCTATTCCCTTGTATTTTGTGCTGAAGAGCATCTACGAGCTCTTCGGCTTTTGAAAGGCCATCCTTGATGTCTTTTTTAATATTTGGTTGGTTCTTCATTGCCTTGATCATGTCCTTGAGCAACCGAGCAAGTTGAAGAATAATCTCCAGTTCACTCGTCCGCTCAACAGACTTAATCCCGGCCTCAGCCGGCTCTCCCTCCGTCACCCCAAGGTAACTCCTTTGTTGCTTTAGGCAATCCATAGATCAATTTTTTTTCTTCATTCCTGCAGATGGTCGCCCTCCTGGACCCTTCAACGTTGAGCTCAATGAGGCAGCCCCCCAACACATGCCTGTAAGGGCTGACTCATCTCGGACCATTGTGCAGGAGTATAGCGCGCTCTGGTGCACTATTCCATCTCCGTCCTCTCGAGCTTCGCACCCCAACAACAAGGTGTTTCACTCTCTGGAGAAACATCGGGGGAAATCACACACCGAACGCACTCGCCAAGGCCGTTTGACTAGATCTAGCTAGGATCTAGCCTCCCGTCTTGCCGTCAGCAGGAGCCAAAGATGTTTCGGGTCACCCAACACGCAACCGGGAGTAAACCTCGACACCCAGGATCGCTTTTTGGCAGCTCACGGGTCGCACCGCACGGCAAACACGGCGGTCTGTCATTTGTTCAAGAGTACCTCGTTCTAACCTTCATTCATGTAGATTCATACATTTGCCCTCAAATATTCTAGTGAAACTCCAATGTTTGAAACTCACTCGTGCATCTGTAATCACTCTGCTAGGATCCCTTTTACAGGATCGTTCGCTTACGCTCCGCATGTGTTTTCACTCCTCAAGAGATACCCGTTTATAGAGTGTGCCTTCCTTCGTCTCTGTATTACTGACGAAGATCTATTTATAGGACCTGCAGCTTCGATCATGGTCGGCATGGAAGTCCCTATTCAGTTGCCCTTTCGGGTTTTCCAGCACATCACTGCTCCGTGCGTTAACTCACTTACTCTGGGATATCCTTTTTTAGGGGATATCTGCTCACTCATAAAATGGTAGCTATCATACTATCTTTTCGCCCTTCCATTCATTGGTAGGAAAAGGTACTCTTTTAAGCCCATCACCCGATCGGCTGAGAGATGGTGGAACAGCCGATCTTCGTCAAGGTACAGACAACGGATGGGAATAATAATGATAATAATAATAATAATAATAATAATAATAATAATAATAATAATAATAATGATGATGATGATGATGATGATGATGATGATGATGATGATGATGATGATAATGATAATGATAATGATAATGATAATAATAATAATAATAATGATAATAATGGTAATAATCTGTGGGGCCTTGAGTTCAGCTACCACACGCGTCCCCGGGGTTGCGGATAGGGGAACGACCACTCGCGGTCAGTCACGAAATAAGCACTTCTAAGAGTGACGAATAAGTGGCCGTGGACAAGAACTTCGAGCGAAAATAGTGGTATTCGCCCGTCTACACACCCACTCATCATTCACACACCTACATATCTGTAAGATAACCGTACCCGGACTGGGGAGTATATCGGGAACTCTATAAACGAGTTTCCCACGAATGGTGGAGATGGAGACCCTATAAACGGGTAACTTCCAGGCGGGTTATGAATGAATGAGAGGCCCTATAAACGGGCATATCTCACGTATGAATGTGACCAGTTTGAGCGACGGTAAGATCTTGCGGATGCAGTGATTACTTGTTGATTGGTGGGATTAGCTGTGAGGGAATCATTTCATGCTTATGTGCGTTCCCCTTCTGGAGGGTACAGTTGTAAAACCAGATGGCACTCCTGGGCCGCCACAAGTAGGGGGCCCGAACCCAGTCTAGCCAACATGGGAGGCTGCCCCACACAGTGGTAAGACGTCGCCAGACGTCAAATCTCGCTTCTCGTAGTAGTGCCGTATGGCGTACGGATGGGACCCTGCTGCGAGTCGTGGGGGAGGAACAGCCGAGGCCACCGGAATGTAGGAGGGCTTCAGTATTGGGGAGATTCAGGACGCTGAACCGTCATCTCCAACAAGTGATCCTCCTGACCATCACAAATATAAAACATTTAACACAAATTAACAAAAATCATGAAAGGTAATAAAAAAATTATAGCAGGCTCTCGAGTGCCGCCTGCAAGCGACTCAGTAGAGTCAATGGAGCTTCCCGGCTCTCCTATCACACCAGTAGGCAACCTGGCTGGTGTGACAGAAAATGCTACAGGTAGCAGAATGAATGAAAGTGCTAATGTTTGTAAATCGCCGGCAACTTGGGAAGCTGCTGAGTGTAAATTGCAGGAGCAATTTTACACAATAAACAGAGTCCTAAGTAAAATGATGGAAAGGACTTGCATACAAAAAAATGTAAGTCAAATAATAAAAAACGGTTTGAGTGAGATCAATGAAGCAGTGGAAATGATAAAGGACGATAGAGGAAGAACGATAAAGGACGGAGTGAATGTGAGGAGGCAACTCCTCAGAAACGGAAAAGAGACCGTCAGACCCCTACTCCGGAGCAGGCGACCGCACAACAGCGGACGATCGAGACCGAAACATGGGCGAAGGTGGTCTCAAAACATAAAAAACCGAAAACGACCGAGACGGACAACAAACTAACAAAAGAGCAGCCAAAAGCGAGACTCCAAGGTCGCGGGTCTGATCGCCCTAACCTCAAAGGCAGGGGAGGAGCGATCATGATCAAGCCGGCTGAGGGACAGACGTACGTCGACGTGGTACGTACAATACGGCAAAAGGTGGACCCTGACAAGTGTAATACTCAAGTCAGAACAATAAGAAAGACAAAAGACGGTGCGGTACTTTTACAACTCTCCAGACAGAACAACGAGACGGACTTCCGACAGGTTCTTCAAGACGCTGTAGGAGAGACTGGACGCGTAAAAGATTTGACCTCCAGGGTGACACTAGAATTCCTAGACTTGGACTGTGTCACGACCAACGAGGACATCGCGAACGCGTTAAATCGGGAAACGGAACGGACTGCAGACCGTCGGCCCCATGTTTTCGACGTTAACAGTCGAGGACAGAGAATGGCGGTCTGCGATTTTGACGTAAAAGAGGCTACCGATCTCTTAAGGAAAGGGCGTATTAAAATTGGGTGGGTTGTATCAAGAATAAGAGCAAGGATACGCGTCTCGCGATGCTATAGATGCCTCGGGTTCGGTCATGTACGGAAAGACTGTAAAGGACTGGACAGACGAAGCTGCTGTTGGCGATGCGGCCTCGAGGGTCATTCCCACAAGGACTGCAAGAGTCGTGGGGAGTGTTTCCTGTGCACTGAGGATAATATCCGAGACAGGGGACACTTACCCGGCTCGTGCTCGTGTGCCGCGTTCAGGATAGCACTCACAGAACAGAAGACAAAGACAGTCACACAATGACGACGACGATACTCCAATGCAATATGAACGGGAGTAGCGTGGCAGACGCACTGCTCCCGCAGATTGCGGCGGAACTGAACATCGACGTGCTGATTATCAGTGAGCAATACAAAGACAGACGATTACCGACTTGGCTCACAAGCGGCTCGGGCAAGTCCGCAGTTTGGTTACGTGGAAAGGTTGCGTCGAATATCGTACGCAGCGGGACTGAGGAGGACTGTGTCTGGGTAACGGTCGCTGACATAACCTATGTCAGTGTTTACCTGAGCCCAAACAGCAGTGCCTCCGAGTACGCGGCTAAACTTGGAAAAATCTGGTAACGTGATCGTGGCGGGCGACTTTAACGCGCGGGCGATCGAGTGGGGAATGCCCTTGACCAACAGACGGGGAAGACTGCTGCTGGAGATGGCCGCAAGGCTGGACCTGGCAGTAGTTAACGAAGGAACGATACCGACGTACAGACGACCAGGGTATGGTAACTCCATACCAGACGTGACTCTGACCTCGGACAGAATTCGAACTAGGATAAGGGCGTGGCGGGTGATCCAGGACTATACGGCCAGTGATCACCAGTACATTGCCTTCAAACTGACAGACGCGACGAGACAGACGAGGAGACGGGGCACAACATCTACGGGGTGGAACCCCAAGCGCCTAGACATAGACGAACTCGAAAGGTATCTGCAAAATGCAGAACCTCCCTTACGAGAGGTGCCTCAAGAGTTGACGAACCGGGACAGGGTGGAGGCGTTAGCGGCGGCAACGACTGGCTTTCTCCAGCGCCTATGCGATGCCACCATGCCCAAGAAACGGAAAGTACTAAACAGACGACAAACATACTGGTGGACAGCCGAGATCGCGGATCTCAGAAACAATTGTTTGAAGCTGAGACGAAAAGCTCAACGAGCCCGAAGTCGAGGCGTAGTGGGACTATACTCTACGGAGTATAGTCGCGCCAGACAGCGACTGAGATACGCGATCAATGACAGTAAGAAACGATGTTGGACAAAACTAATCAACGAGGTAGACTCAGATCCCTGGGGCAACGGTTATAAAATTGTAACATGCGCCCTGGGAGGTCGGGGTCCGCCGGAACTACGAGACGCGAAAGTGATGGAGCGGATAGTTGAGAGACTTTTCCCAACCCATCCCAACAGAACGGACGCGACAAACGAAATGACAGATATAGAGATCCCTCTCTTCACGCAGGAAGAGCTCTGCAGAGCTTCGAATGCGTTGAAGCCTAACAAGGCCCCGGGTCCCGATGGCATACCAAGTGAGGTGTTACGGGTGGTCGCTTCGCACCGCCCGGACATCCTTTTGGGTTTGTACAACGGGTGTCTGGTGGAGGGAGTTTTTAGCAGGCTCTGGAAGGAGGCTCGATTGGTTCTCTTCCGTAAGTCTAAGGGGAACCCCGATTTGCCTTCTTCATACAGGCCTCTCTGCCTACTAAATACGGCAGGGAAGCTGTTGGAGCTACTACTGAGACCAAGACTGTCACAGGCAATTAAAAACGCCTATTTATATATATTTATAATAAAGAAAATAACTTTAAAAATAATCTCGTGCTATGAAAGCATCTACGGCATCTACAGAAGAATTAAAAGACATTACTAATTGTACCTTTATAAATTCTAAGATCAAAATTAAACTTTTCAATAAAAAATTATATAAAAATAACTGAACTATCATCTACTTTATTATTTTTAATCATTTTTTCTTATCTTTAAGATCTATTTCAAAATACTTCAAGAGTGACCCAATTATTTCCAAACGGAACTCAAAAAAAATAAAATCTTATCTTCAAGTTTATTTGAAGCTTACTATACTTTTCTACTATAGTATTGTAGGCTTACAAATACCAAAAGTAGTGAAAGCTGTGGCATGACTTGCGCTAAATTATGGCCAAGCCAAACTCGACCAATACCATGTACTACGCATAATGCAGCTGTCTTGAGGAGGCTCAAGGAAAAAACTAATGGCGACAAAAAATCGCATGGAAAAAATAAAGACTCATCAATTTAGTCATCTATCTAAAGAAGTATTCGTTGAAGCCTATCCAAAAACACTATTTTAACTTGACTATCCTATAAAGCAGCTAAGAAAATCTACTCCTAAAACGTCTCGTCACTACCAGAAACTAGACACCAGCTGTGCATATACTGGGGGTCTTAATTGATAACAATGCTAATGAAGCAAAATGGGTAAATAAATGACAGTATTAAAAGGAAAATAAGAGGAAGAATAAAGCCAGGAAGATATGCTCTCCCTTAACCTACCTCTTCTCTTACAGAAAACGAGTTCTAGTTTTTTTTTACTTAAGAGTTTTATTGAGATCTTTCTTTCCTATTTAGCTTTACAAAAAATAACCACAAGTGTAAGTAAGAACATCTGATAAAAAATTAAATATAAATTGCAAATATTAATTTCTATACACAATCTTACCAGACATGATACAGTGAGTTATTAAACATTAAGCTTACAATTTTTTAAGAAATTAAAAATGATTTGGCACGATTTCGCATTAGTTTCATTAATAAAAATCTCAATACGAAGTGGGCCGTATTCGGATCTAAGTGCAAATTTTTTTAATTTGCTTAGGATAATTTTTCCGATAACGGGCATTGCCAAATAACATGATTTAAGTCTTATATATGACTATTATACATTTACATTTAGTAGTGATACAGCAAGGTTGTAATGATTAGCCCTATAGCGGTTCAACGTGGTCTAAGGAATCTATCTAGATTTTCGTTTATATAATCGTGCCGTGATCTGATCTTATTTGAAAAGTAATTTTCAAAATAAATTTTATTTTTTATAACGGCCTGTTTTTTTTACTTGTTCAATGTTTTCATGAGCGTGACTTTTTTAATAAAGTAGAAAAAGTCAAACAACGGCAACTCACTAATATCAAATGCTACTGCATTAGTAATATTTTTTACAACTCTGTCTTTTCGTTATGCTATTGTATTAGTAACAATTTCTGCCACTCGCTTTCTCGCTCCCCCCCCCCCCCAGTGGTACCAGGATGCGCAAGGATCCAATAAAATCTTACCGAAGTGTTATGGAATATCGAAACAATAAAATTGTATTTTTTTTATTTCTAAAATAAATGGATTGGTAATAAAGTTGTCGTTGATTGTTTGCAATGACAATAATGCATTAAGAAAGTCGGAAAAAACGAGGAATTCGAAATATAGATTTTTCATAATAATTTCAAGGGTATTGCATAATGCAATGCATTCTGCTGTGGATATAGAAGCTCGGTAGTCAACATTTTCTATAACTTCAATTTTGAATTGATGATAAAAACAAGATGAACAGAAAAAATTAGTATTTTCCCTTGACTCCCGTCTATATATATTGTTACAATGTTTTGGTTTCTTATAAACTTATTGGAAGTACAAATTGCATTGGAGAGATTTATGCGACTTGTATTTTTTATGTATTTTCCGAACTCTATATTTACAATTAGTAATTGAATGAAAGCTTTTGAAAGGAATAGTAGATTTTTTGAGCACCAATACAATTTTAATATATTTTAAAAGAACATGCTTATCATTACATTGATTTTTTTTTTGCTTTGCTACAATCACTTGGAATATGCATCAATGAAAAGGAATTTAAAACTGAATTCACTTTGATAAAGTGACTGTTTGGTGTTCGTATACTCTTAAAATATGACCCGAAAGTTAATGGCATATTTTCGGAAGAACCCGAAGAAACTACGTGATTCTTTTCGAGGTATATATTTCCACATTTGCTACAATTATCTTTTATAATGATATGCCCATCTTCTGGCCCAGACAAAATCCTAATACAGTACGGAAAATGTTGACTATCTGATTTTAAGTTTTAACCGGAAAGAGCCGATTTGTTTCCCCTACCACCAATAGAGAAACTTGTAATGTTTTTCTGGGAATGAACTTCAATTCCACTTCAGCGTTCCGCTAATCGACTTCTTTTTTTAAAAGTTTGGATAAATTTTTCAGTTTTTTACAACGTGAACGGTGCCTTAGGTTAGTATGTATAGATTACGGGACGGAGCGTTGCGTGCATTCGTATATTAGTGGAAATATCAATTGAACCTGTAAGTCTTGTGTATTGCGCATCAAGAATGCAGGTGTTTTCGTGAACAAAGCGAAAAGGCTTTGTTGAAAGTCGCCCCTGAGTGAATGTTTGAAAGATCTCCCGTGCGGCTGCAGTCCCGTGGCTGCCGTCGGCGACTAAGGTATCCTGTTTCTAATATGTTGGGGATATGACGCTGTCCAGGAGGGAATGCAGAGGTACTCTCCCACTTGATCCCATACCTCTGTATTACAGAGGTCATTATTATCTTTATTATTCTTATTACATGATTAAAATTAGTATTAAATCTAAATTATAAAATTTCTCTGTATTTTGTCAAATCCGTGGCTTTTTCCTCCACTCACCATTCACAATAATGTCAGATACATAAAGTAGATACAACAGTGGGCTAAGTATTCTCCCCTGCGAAACATCCTTGTGAGGCATTATAGTGCTATTTTCATTGGGTTTCAAAAGATTTTGCACGTGTGCATTATATATTTGACAAATCCTAAAAAATAAATGGAACACCAAATGCAAATAGTTTATCTATAAATATATCAACATTAACGTGGGCAAAGATGGCGCTTACATATAAGAATGCAGCCCGTACTTCTTTTTTTCAATAAAGAACTCCTCAATTTTTAGCTTAAGAATTAGTAAAATTTTCCCAACAGGATTTACCTCTACGAAACCCATTTTGCGATGGAGGAATTAAGTCGTTGACTTTCAACCACCATTGCAATCCATTTTATAAAATTGTGTCCACCCATTTGCCAAAATACGGCGTCAAAGAAATAGGATGTACGCTACTACAGTTACTTTTCGATATAAAATGCATAAATAAATGTTTCCAAATCTGTGGAAACGTACTATTTGAATATATAGAATTATAATGTCTATAAGTAGTAACTTACGTATATTTAATGCTCATTGTGCCAATTATCTCGAAGTCAATGCCGTCCAATTCTTAGATTCGAGTTCTTTTTTTTTGCTTTTGAAAGCAACATTAAACTCTATAAAAGAATATTGTGGGTCAAAATGTTTGTTATTTTTACAAGGAAGGAAGGGAAAGTTTCAGAATTAATTGAGACTCGTGGGAGGCAAATATTATCAAGACACTTTTCAATAAGTTTGCTTTCTTGAAAGTTCGCTGTACAATGCGATGATGTTATTTTAAGCCATTTCTTTTTGAAAATGTTGCATATGCTCCAGATAAATGCCGAATTAGTTTTGAGATATTTATATTTAATCCAATTATCGACCGAGTGACAGAAATTAAATTTTTTTTCTGGCAACTGTAGTCTTTTTACACGATCGTACTCAAAGTTCCATCAAAGCACAGAATTTTGACGATTATTATTATATTTACTGCTTTTTTTATGAGGAGTACTGGCTCGCAACGTTTCTGTAATAATTGCAATACATTTTTCATATTTTAGTATCGGATTCGTTAAGATGGGAATACTCTGAGATAGAAATTATTAATATTTTTTATCAAGTCCTTCATTAAATTTTAGACAATTTGTACTCTAAGTTGTAATGTTCAATTTTTGCTTCATCAAAATATTTCTTGGAGCCAATTATTAATTTTATAAGGAAATGGTCAGAGATAAAAGTCTCATCCTTGATACTATATAATTGATTTTATCAGCCATACGTACCGCTGCAAAAATCAAATCAATATTAGATTTAAGCATTCTATGCGGGTCGACGCGTGTATAAGTATCTAAATTATGTAAAAATAAGGTGCTCGAGTTAATAGAAATTTTCAATCGTTCTCTATTCAAGTTTGTTTTTCTAAAATTACAACAGTGATTAGAAGCATTCAAATCGCCAACTAGTAAGGAATGTTTCCTGTTAGTAATATTACCAATTATAACATTTAGTTGCTTTGTAAAAATATGATACCTGATGTTCTGTAGCAAGTTAAAACATTAATGAGAAGAGATAAAATGTTTATTTTTATAGCACAGATTTGAACCGTTAAATTAGAAGTTACAATATTAATAATTTCTTTGAATGCTAATTGTTTATGTATTAGAAAATAAATTCATCCTACAGTTGTGTGCACTCTATCTTTATGATAAGCTATGAATCAAAAGAAAAGTCTTATTGTATTACGCGCGAAATGAGATATTAAGATACCAAGACTGTCGTCTTTGGTATTATTGGATTCATCTATTAAGACATTTCTGTTTCATCTAGTAGGACATTTCTGTTTTTAGATTTTTAAGGCCTCTCCGAAATATGTGGACTAATTTCTAAGAGCACGTTTTATATAGCATCTATATCATATTCGATCACATACGACAATATCAAACGAAAACGGTCGTGGTCCAAGGCCGGTGGACCGTTCCAAACAGTGGCTAAGTCGGGATTGATCGCCAGGAAAGTTTTGCTATGTGTTTGGTGGGATTAGAAGGGAATCATCCACCATGAGCTTCTCCCATATGGCCAGACGCTTAATTCTACCATCTACTGTGAATAACTAGACCGCTTGAAGCAGGCTATCGATCAGAAGCGTCCACAATTGACCAACAGGAAGGGTGTAGTGTTCCGCCAGGACAACGACAGATCATACACTTCATTGATGACTCATCAGAAACTACGGAAGTTCAGATGGGAGGTTTTATCGCATCCACCATTAGCCCAGACATAGCGCCAAGTGATTATCACCTATTCCTGTCCATGTCGAACGCCCTTGGTGGTGTAAAGTTGGACTCCAAAGAGACTTGTGAAAAGTGGCTGTCCGAGTTCATCGCAAATAAAGAGAGGGGTTTCTACGAGAGGCGTATTATGAAGTTGCCGTCTAGATAGAAACAGATTATCTGAAGAAAAACAGATTATTTGAAGTAAATCCGACCACTGTAACACTTTTTATAAAGCATTGAATGAAGAGCAAAAAACCGGAAGGGAGATATTTGATAACCTAATATAATAAATACGCTGAACTTATACTATAAAATATATCATGAGTAGCTCTAGCTCATTCGGAGAAACGCAATACAGAGATAATTGAAGTTACTTTTAGTGAAACTTAGTATTTTAAATGTATACTAGATATAATGCGGGTCGCTCAACTGTCAAGAAAGCGGCTTATTAACAGTACTTTACCGAACGGCTTGCCATATGTAGAACGGTGATACTCGCTTTGAGAGACACACAAACACAATTGTAAGGGAAGGTATTGCAATGCTCTTGGACGTATCGCAGCTCTGACGTCTCAGACTAAACACTGCGATGCGCCGATGTTGCCGAGCAAACGGCAAAAAAAATATGGGGGTAGCTACACCTCAGAGAAACAACAGTCCTCTAATACCGCAGCAGGAAATCCCGTCGCTATTCTCTGGTAGCAGCGCCTCTTCACAAGCAAGGGCCTTCACACAAATCACGCAATCTCACGGGACGATAAAGGTTATCACAACTCCGCGCACACGCAGTATCACTTGGTAACCAAAGCAATGTTAGCAAAACTCAGCACATACGCAATAGCAAAAACAGTTCACGAAAACTCGGGACAACTCGAAAAAGCTAAGAAAAGCGCAACAATGAATGCCTCTAAGGTTAAAAGAGACGTGAAGTTCTGTCCGCGCGATTTCGGTAATAGTCGCAAAGGAAAAGTCCCCCGCCTCTTGTTCATATAGCAGGGGGCCAATCCATCTTCAAGAAGGAGAAGGGCTGCAATATAAAGTCCTCAGTCCGCGCGGACTTCCTTGCCCAGACACATTTCCCAGAACTTCACTATATTACCGGAGAACGCTCGCCGTCGCCACTCCCCCACACGTACAGCGCATTTGCTCCTTAGGCCCAAATCTAAGGAGATTACTGAGCCGTAATAAAGTAATAAACATCTGATTATCTAGAGTGCCCCCAGTGGACTTCACTCGCTTTCTATTATTCATTCTCTCTCTGTATTTCTCCCCCCCCCCTCTTTCTCTCTCTCTCTCTCTCTCTCTCTCTATCTTTCTCTCTATATATAAGGCACACATGCCGCGAACACCACCTTTAAATTATAAAATAAAGGAAAGCATTTAAAATATGTTACAAGTATTACATATAAAACTTATCTTTTCTATAATAAGTAGGCATTATTATCTATTTGAGGGATTTAAAATCTATTGAAATATATATTGTTTGAAACTGTAATAAAAAATACGTACAAAATACAAATTCACTGACCATAGGATTTTAATAAAACTAATGGATTAAATGAACTCAAATTTAGCGGATATTTTTTTCAATATATTTATTCTAATATAAAATGAGGTAAGGATATGTATTTAAACAAAAAAGTTAATATTAGTGTGTGAAAATTAATCAACATTTATCTAAAAAATCAGTAACTGACAATAAAACCAATAGTCGAAGGAAAATGAGAAAAAATCGAAGAAAAAAGAGATGGACAGACGAAGAATAATCAAACAATTATATTGGATGTCGAAATTCGTAGTGCACCTGAGCGAAAGGATAGTAAAAAAGTTTGTCGGAATTATAATAAAGCAAGCAAACCTAACAAGTTGTCTAGTCAAGAACAATTATAATATTGGCCAGAGCGATTAATCGTGCAAAGTTTCCAAACCATGTATACATTATGTTGAATCCGCTCATCGATCTTTCAGTCCCCTTAATATTTTGATTGAAAATACATTTAAGAAGCTATAAAGGACACTTTTTTTCAAAAAAGAAATGTATAAGAAGCGAGTTCTCCTGTCGATAAATTAGATACGTACGATGAGCTTGAGTCCGTATTTAGTAATGAACAAAAAAGAGACAAAAAAATCGATAACCCAAGTACTTACAGACAGCTACGATGCTGTTTTAACCGTTATCTATAATGAAAATTCGCTATTCGATATTCGTTAGACGATACGAAGGTGTTTCTTCGATGGGCTTATTATCTTTCGAAAAAACAACCAATCTCAGTATCTGACATGAAGGTGGAATAATTTCTTCCTTAAGACAAGAATTAAATACTTCAAAAAGATGCGAGGAAGATTTTCCACTACAGTTTTGACAACCAATCCAGGTATTTCGCCTAAGCCTTACGATCTCTGTACACAAATGTTAAAGGTAGCTTTATTCACTGCAGTTATACTTACATCCAGATTTATTGCTGCATGATTCAATCTCATTATATGAATTCAATACCATCAAGTATTTTTGAGTCTTTCAGAAACAAGTGTTCGATTAGTTGTCTAAACAAGGTCGAATTTCTTCAGGTCTTTAGGGTCCATTGGCTTTTTTCCACATAACCGTTTTATTCGGTTTTGTTCGTGAGTCATTATCTATCTCTTCTCACAGAACCCTTCAGCACTTTTCTTGGTCGCTTTAATTGTTGCTTTGAGTTACCATTTTTTGCCTTCATAGATTC
This sequence comes from Sycobia sp. Sy_11, assembly GCA_018907035.1. Classification (NCBI taxonomy): domain Eukaryota; kingdom Metazoa; phylum Arthropoda; class Insecta; order Hymenoptera; family Epichrysomallidae; genus Sycobia; species Sycobia sp. Sy_11. The sequence continues at coordinate 5,028,942 of JACCIC010000006.1, read as the reverse complement.
TTTTTAACTGTGCACTTTTAAGTCCACCATGTATCCTATTAATTGTATTCTGGATCAACCTGCTAGCTCTTGAAAAGATGGATTCCGACATTATACATCATCAAATCCAATCTGATCACGATATAAAGAAGCATACGTCCGTCCACGTATATTAATCATTGACTGTCTCACTTCCTTACCTATGCATTAAAATCTCCATCGAATACAACGGCAAGTCTAGATATAATCACGCTTTCAGCGATATCACCGAAGGTGATAGTTATAAACTTATTAATAATATTACTTGGCGGTAAGTAAGAACTATCTTCGTAGGTCGACTATTTAAACCTAGGTAAAACATAGTGTAACATATTTTCTAAGAGAGCGATATCTTATTAAATATCTTCAACTTCCTTTTACTCCTAGATCAACTGAACCAGATTATACTATGCCAATTCGCAGTGGTATATGCTTAATTGGATAAACTTAGCCATTATTTTTTCTTACATTAATCTTGTCTTCTATCAGCTCATGTTGGACATTACATTTTTTGACATCATGTCCCTACTTACTGCATTTAAAGCATTCTTAATTAAACTTTTACATTTTTTATCTAGTACTCCTTCTCATGACATCTAAATTACAGACTTGCTCGTTGCTCGTTGCTCGTTGATGGACCCGAGAATGTAATCAAACAATCTCTATTTTTTGCTACCTTCAACAGTTTGTTAGTCGATATTGCAGGAAATAATACGATAGATACTTGCATATACCGTCTAAGTCTTACATTTACTTTTATAAAACTCACAAAAGTGACGCTAAATGGCTTGCAAAACAGTACATTTAAGCATCTGGAAAAGAAATTGGTAATTAGAATACCGCAATATATTTAATTTAAAAGAAAAGTAATAATAAATGTATCTTGCATCTCTTATGATCCAAGAGAATTAAAATATAGAAATGATAATGAAATAAATATAAATATAAACTAGAGAAAAAGATAAAGATATTTATTTCTTAAATCAAAACCTTTCTTTAATACAATAAACTTCTAATAATATTAGAACTATAGTTATACCGGTGGTAGAAGTTTTGGAATAAATACTGGTTTAGTGTTATCACATATAGTAGTAGGATGCTCGTAAACAGGAGGTGTTTTACACTCTTCGAGTTGTAATAAAATATTCATACATATAGAAGCTTCGGATAAATACTGTTTCTCCTCAGAAGAATTCTAAAAAAAGAAAAATGAATGAAAATTTAAAATGTATTGGAAACAAAAAAGACCTTTCAGTAAATTTTCATAATGAAGTTAGTGCGTCAACTCGAATCTTACAACTTAGTCACTTTTTCATCGTTTCAGGTGACTTGTAGTACTGGAGAATAAAAAAAAATATAGTAAAATAGTTAAAACGTAAAAATCTCTCGCTTGAGGTAGCAAAGTCTACCAAAGAAATAATAAAAGTGTTAACTATAGGAAAAAATATAATTTTATTTACCACAGTGTTTCAGCACGTATGATGAAAGATTCACAGAAAGGTTTTTCTATTTTTATACTATATACTACTTTTATACTGTAATTATACTACGATTGAATACAATTCTTGTTGTATATTATTTTTATACAAAATAACGTTTTATAATGAAAATTTATTTTAAAATATTGAATAAAGATCTAATTAACTACTAATAAGCTGTTAGATTAGATGATTCCACTATGAAAGGCAACGTCAACTAGAAATTCTACTGGATCCATAAAAAATTGTATGTAAAAATAACATTGGTTTAATAAAATAAATTATGTTATTTATATTATGAATAATTCACAATCATTTTTATATTATTAGGAGTGTGAATAAGTCTTTCCCGTTTTTTGTAAGAGATGGCGCCACCAATACTGTGCGAGTATTCAATGGTTACATATGTCATAATCAAAGCTTATTCATCTGTCAACAATTCCATACTAACACATTAGTTAAAATTTTTTCGCATCATAAATTTTTGATATCGTGAAAATGTCGAAATTTGAGCCGAGTCGACGTCATTTGCGGGAAGTTTCACTTTATTGGTTCAATTTGAAGAAATCTGCTGCCGAGACGCATCGATTGCTTCAGGAGGCTTATGGAGAAGGTTGTGTCGATGATTCAAGTGTTCGCGGATGGTTTCGACGCTTCAAAAGCGGTGATTTCGACGTGGAAGACAAGGAGCGTTCCGGGCGGCCGCAAATCTTTGAAGATCGAGAATTGGCGACTTTGCTTGATGAAGATTCTTGTCAAACGCAAGAAGAACTTGCTGAAGCATTGGGAGTTGACCGAACAACCATTTCCAAGCGTTTGAAAGCCATGGGAATGATCCAAAAGCAAGGAAATTGGGTGCCGTACGAACTGAAGCTGAGAGACGTCGAACGGCGTTTTTTCACTTGCGAACAGCTGCTTCAGCGACATAAAAGAAAGGGTTTTCTGCATCGTATCGTGACTGGCGATGAAAAGTGGATACGTTACGATAATCCGAAGCGAAGAAAATCATGGGGACTACCCGGCCATGCATCATCATCGACGGCCAAGCCAAATATTCATGGCGCCAAGCTCATGCTCTGTATATAGTGGGACCAGCTAGGTGTGGTTTACTATGAGCTTCTGAAACCGAATGAAAGGATCACAGGCGAGGTCTATCGACGACAATTGATGCGTTTGAGCCGCGCACTGCGAGAAAAACGGCCACAATACTCCGACAGGCACGACAAAGTTATTTTGCAACATGACAATGCTCGCCCACATGTTGCACCGCCGGTGAAAACATACTTAGAAACGCTCAAATGGGAAGTCCTACCCCACCCGCCGTATAGTCCAGACGTTGCTCCGTCTGATTACCATCTCTTCAGATCGATGACGCATGGCCTGGCTGACCAGCACTTCCATTCCTACGAGGAAGCCAAAAAATGGGTGGATGACTGGATAGAGGCCAAACCGGTCGAATTTCTTCGCAACGGGATTCGTATGTTGCCAGAAAGATGGGAAAAAGTTGTAGCTAGCGATGGCCAATACTTTCAATAATTCATTTGTAACCATTTTTTCACAATAAAGGCTCAAAATTTGAAAAAAAAAACGGGAAAGACTTATTCACATACCTGATATAATATTTATAATCAGTTGTTATTATAAAAATTTTTACATTAATTTTGGGAGTAAACTAGCTATTGTATTTTTCTTGTAATTATGGTCTAATAATTAATTATTATTTTATATTTTTATTTTATTGTAATCTATAATCCACGCGTATGTGCAAATTGATTAAATGTATCGTGAGACATATTAGATCAGAACAAGGAGAAAAAGGTAAGTCACACGAAGTAAAAATCAACTTACACAGTAGTATTAGACTATACTTTACAATATGACAGCCGAAAAATCAGGTTAACAATGGAATAGCGAGGCTAGAATGTTATAAAAATCGTTATAATTACGTTTAACAAAGATATAATGGGGTTTTATTTAACATCCTAAGGTAGAATATTAATTATTTAATGTCATTTTACTAAATGTATAGTGAATGTTCAATAAACTTTATTTGGATTTTCACGGTACGGTAAAGAACTAGAAATATGCATTACTCAAAAGTAGACGGAAAGCAAAATTGATACGTTTAGTTTTCAAGATCTCCATAATCTTTTGATATTATAGATGGATCTCACGCGTTACTGAGTTGGCCCATATACAGATCAAACTGACATTATTTTTTTACGAAGGAGGCAATATCGTATAGTTCGTATAGTCGACACATATAAACACGCATTCGACGACTTATCAATTGCACTTTGTCTTATACAAATACAATATATTATTATATTAAATTGATACCGAAGATCTCTGAGTCTAATCAAGTCAATTTTGCTTTTTATGTATGACATTACTAAATAGTCTCAAATTCAGCGGCTTTTCAAAACTCTGTTACTTCTTCAAAAACCGACGAAAAAATCTTCTTTTTTAAGTTGAACCTTTAAACATGCACTTTTTAGTTTTAGTTTATGGATGAAAAGTAACAGTTTAGCGTTGCCTTCAAATTAAATTTTTTTTCAGTGGAATAATAATAATACAATACTTTCATTGTACTTTTGTCGACTGTTTATATACAAATTAATAAATATTTTTTCAGATTAGTCTACGGGGGTGACTGTATACAAGGACAGTCTGACTGTCATTATAATGTTTAATATAATTTTTATTTTTATTTTTATTATTTTTGTGTATTGATGTATTAATGTTAATGTAGATATGTATTGATATTGTTATGTATTGTTTTCGCTTGATTTGATTGGACTGTAAGACCAATGAAAAAATATTTTGTAAAAAAGTTTGTAATAGACTTTTTGTAATTTTATAGCGTTTTGAAATTGCTCTGTTTTTGATATAGCTTAAACCATGTATACTAAGCACCTATGCGAGGTACCGCCAAATTAAGCTATATTCCATAGCATCACGAAGCGATAGTCAGTCGGATCAATTCATGATATGCCCGCGTAAGTATGTATAAGTGTATGTTTGCATGGTACCTGCGCGATTCAACTTGAAGGTTGTTTTGTATAGTTACATACGATTCACAAAATAAAATCTACACCAAAAAGTTGAGATTTCGAACCTTAAAAAAAGATTTTTGGTTAAACTTTGATAAAACTAAAAACTTTTAAAAAATGGCTATATTTGAAACTAACTTAGTGATGTCATACTTTTTTTACTAGTGCATATATAAGTAGATATTATTTTTGCTTAATGTTACTTTTTATTAACTTTGTAAACGTATTCCAAATTTGCATCACTAAAAGGTTCACAGTTTTAGAATTTAATTTTTACTTTCTTTGGATAATTTTAATGGACCTTGCCAAATGGCGAAACAAAAAAGATGCTTTTTAATTTAATAGTAAATTCTATGTGATCTCTGACTTACAATAATATAATATTAATTAACTCTTATAATTACCTCGTCTACGACACACGTTAAATGTGGATCAATCTGTAGATTTTTTATAATAGCATTTCTAATGTACTCTACACTATAATTTTCACCTGAATATATTTTATTACTGTCAAGTAAAGTTCCAATATTGTATTTATTTAATAATTCTATAGATTTATTAAAATATTTTGTTGGACTCATTGTCTGACGTAAATTTCTCAGACACGTCCCATGTTTTATCCAAGCAACATTCCAGATATAATTTGTATCTGGTACAGGTCCATAAATAGGCCATTCCTTTTTTAACTTTAATTGTATATCATCTTCGATCCGTATAAAACCGTAATATATTTGTCCTTTAAAACAATATTCGGGATGATTAGCATCATTTCTTGAAGGCCATAATGAGTTAATTACCCAATGGGATAAAGTTTTTAAAGATGTCCAAGCCTCCTCAGACATTCCTGGATATCCGAGTCCATCGTTTTCACTTGGCCACTGTTTTTGAACAATCCAGAAAGCAGTAATAGGATGAATTTGATTCAATACTACTTGATCATAATTACCCATAATCCTGTTAAATATTTACGTATTCATGTTTATTAATTAAATAAAAAGATTAAATATTAAATTTAATCTAATACATGCTTCATCTATCTCTCGTTTCATAAATTGAATTATAAAATAAGTTAAATAAGCTATGAAAAACATAGTTAAAAATCAATTTTTGGACCTTGAATATAATTGAGTTGTTTCCAGGGCCTGCTCCAGCTGCTACAGCGCCCCATACAAGACGACAAATTGTGTCCATTTAAAATATATCTATTGGATACTCTAATAGATATATAATATTTGATTTTTTTATGTTCATAAAATAATACATTTAAAGAAAAACAATCTGTTTCCTAAATAGTGACATCACTAAGACTACGTGCACGTAATTTCAGAAGCTAACATATCTACATAGAAATACTATCGGTAAGCTTGCACTTTATATATGTTAATTTATCAAAGCATAAACAATTCTTTTTTATTTTAGTTTAAAAATATCGAATTTGTTCTTATATAAACAGTATTTAAAGAGATATTATTACAATATACTTTTTGTAAAAGTTCTGCAACTCAAGTGCACAGAATTGTTGTTAACACTTACTTTGTTGGAAACGATATTCAAAAACTGGTCTCAATGCTTCAAAAATATTGATTATCATTAATTTTCAGTAAAAAATTTGGTATACAGAAAATACAAAGAATTACTTAATGATTAATTGAAAAATCAAGAATTACTTAATGATTAATTGAAAAATCATTACTAGATAATGCTATAATTTTAAAACGTTTCAAAACATTAGGAACAATCCAGAAGCATATGATATGGGTGTTATATGTTGCACTTATAAACTGCTACCTGCTGTTACTTTGAAGATATTCAGATAATATCATAATTAATAAGAAACAGTGAATATCATACAATAATCTCAAGTCCAACCATTGATAAAAATCATTTGCAGTCAAACATTCATAGTACGGAATCTGTACATTAGGTATATCGAAAAAATTTTGAGACTCATTGAGTATATAATATTATGATATGAGATATGGTCTGTAATTGGTATTCGAATAATTTATCATGTAAATATACTCTTTTAAGTTGCGATACCCACGCAACATGCTTAGCAACAATAATCTAAAAATGTCAAATTTTCTCAGTGTAAAATCGGCAAAATTTACTTTTTTTATCAGCTTCACAAATTAAACAAAATGATCACTATATAATGCCATCAACTGCTGTTGAGCATAAAGCCGACAAAGAATAAATTGCAATATATGTATTTATTATATCGATGTTTGAATATATTTGTATTACACAAACTCAGGCATAAAAATGTACATTAGCTACATGATATTGCACATATTATAAAACTCAAAAAACCTACTTAATAATATTGATACTATACGAGTATACGCTTATCTTGCATACATAACTTGTACCTATTGTCACTTATTTCCTTCGATGATATGTGGTCTGACTAATCAATGCTATAGACTTTCATTTTCATGAAGACAACAAATAATAAATAGACCTTAGATAAATCTTGGGCAGTCGGATATTAACGAATGCATAATTTTTTAAAGTTAATTCCAAAAATTTTTATAAGATGCGAAAAAGTAGCGACTAGAATGAATTAAACTTTTAGTGTCTATTTTTTATACAAATACGTTTTCAAAAAGCATGCATTTAAAAAAAACAGCTAAAACTTAGTAAAGTTCACGTCTACCTTAAATTATAATAAAATTATAATTAAGCTATATAAAAATAAGATTAAATAAAATAATTCTTAAATTAAATAATAAAGCTAATTAAATGTGCTTTCAATTTAGCAGTTAATTGTCAAGACTTATTGTTATAATTAATTTATAATTATAATTAGTATACATAAAATTTAAATAATACCTATTAGAGCCATTGCAGAAAGCTATAAGTGAGAGACTAAAAACAATCACGACTCCGAACATGACAGGATAAATCTAGTAACAGCAAGATATTAAACTTAACTCAATTCTCGGTTTCCAATAGACTAGCAGATAAGTAAAATATATTTTAATTAAGTGATTCGTATTATGTAGGTAATATATAAATTATTTTTTGTACAAAAGGTCTATTGTGATTATATATTTGGAACATTTTCATAAAACATCTGTAAGTTAAAATATCCATAAAATGAAAAAAAATATTATCAGAATAATAATTAAATAATTCATGGATAGATACGTTTATGTGTGTATGCATACACATATACAATAATTTTAGATATCATTTCTGAGAATATCGTGCATGAATTATTAAGTAATGTAATTATTAAGCAATCTTAAAATCTTATCAAATGAAAACAATTCTTACCAGTAACAATCGTTTATTAACATCAATACAATCAACATAAACCTAAAATTATTTTAGTAATAACTAAAGTTATGTTATCATGTTGCGAGTTTTATAATAAATGTCACTATGGCCAAAACGCGTACTATCTTTTCTCGATACGGCTTCGCCCGTGCTCTAATAATACGTGTAAAACTTTCAATGATATACAGATATGAAAAATTTATACACATACGCCTTGGCGAAGTATCGAAGTCACACCTTGGGCACTCAGCAAAGTTAAGCAACGTTCACCAAGGCCACCATTGGAATGGATAACGCCTCCAATGTTTCGGTTTTGTTCATCGCTTACGCGTTTTTTCACAATTCACAAGGCAACCGGGAGATCTGAGACTGACATATTTGGTGTCCCAGCCTTCAAAATATCACCAGGTTGTCAACTTGAAGCAGTTTCAATGCATTGATTTTCAATGCATTTTCAATGCATTGATCAGTCTGGAGCAGATTTTCCTAATCTGCATTTATCCTACTGGGTTCGGTCATAGGTTTTCCCGCTCCACGGGTAAAACCCTGAGCGAATGTAAAGTGGATTCGGCAGTTTTAAGTTTAGATAAAGTTAGTTAGTAAATCGGGGCAAAGACGTTAAAATGTTGTGCAAAGAATAAAAATGTAAAAACAATTTAATACATGTAGTCATAGAATAAATAAAAACAAAAAATTCTAAAAAAATTTTTATACAATTAATAAATTAATTAATTAATTAAATTGTTTTTATTATTTGTTCTGTTTAATTTTGTTAATTCACGTATAAAACGCAAAATTGAACGATTTATTCAACAAAAATAAAGGAAAAAACATATCCCTTTTCATAACTGAGGCTGGAAAATTCTGAGGATTCGACAATATTTTGAAATTTTAGGTAAAACTATAAAAATATATAAATCTTATTTTTCAAGTTTTCATTCTCTGAGACATGAGTTGTATTTCAAACCAAAATGTCGTTTTTAGGGATTTTCTTAAAGAGCTACTATATTTATAAGTATCGATATAATCTTATAATAACATCGATATTATATTAAATTTGTAAGTATCGATAAATTTTAAAAATTCGTAAAAACGAGTTTATTTATGTTTTTCCCACCTTGCCCCTTCGGGGTTGATCACGTAAAAACTTATCAAAATGGCATCTATAATCTAACATGTGTACCACAAAAATTTCAAATCTGTAGGGAGAGTTAAGACTAAGCGTGGATAAATGAGTACATTAGTCAAGTTAGTCAGTAAGTATATCGCATATCCTTTTTTAAGATGTATTAGTAGATAGTGTAAACAATGTTTATATATATATATATATATATATATATATATATACATATACATATACATATACATAAAATTTTAACCATTTAAAATTTTTTTTGCGCTGTATCATATAGATAAAAAAGCATTTGTTCTACCAGAAAATGTAACTTATGTTACTCGACAATGCCAAAACTATATTCTATCAAAGTTTCGTTGCAATTGATTCAAAATAGATTTTGAGGTTTTTGTGTGGTTATACAAACAAACGCTGTCTCGCAAAGTATAAAGTATAACTGAAGTATAGATTATGAATATAGAATCAAGAAGATAATAGAATAGATGTTGATGTAGATAACTATTTATAATATGTACATACATATTCAATATTATTATTATTATTGTTGTTATTGTTATTGTTGTTTAATATTATTATTATTACTGATTATGATCGGGTATGCGGGTGACATGGCAGCTGTTATTATTGTACAATATGAGGCTGGCACATACGCACCGCGATCAGACCATGCGCAAAATTCGCCGTTGGATGAGCGATCATCGGTTGTAACTAGCGGAGGCTAAAACTACGAGGACCACGTTCATGCGTAGAAGGTGAGAGCAAGATACGCACCGAAGGTGGACTGCCAGGCTTATAAGTCAGGTGGCCCCATGGATCGGTCGGCAGTACGGGGAGGTAAATTACTATCTCACCCAGATGCTGACCGGCCACGGGTACTTCCGCGCGTACTTGCACAAGATGGGCAAAGTTACGGATCCCGGTTGTATATACTGTGGATATACGATGCCCCTCATATATTTTTTGTATGCGGGCAGTGGGAGTAACAGAGGGAGCTGTTGGGGAGAGATGATGAAAGGGTCGCCTTGAAAGGCATCGTCCCCCTGATGCTCTCCAACCACGAGACATGGGGAAGGGATTCCTATTTCGCCGAGGATATCCTCAAGCGGAAGAAGGCGGACCTTCCCTAGAAAGAAGGACGTATTCTCTTCCTTTTAATACTTTTATATTATTAGAAAGCGAACTTAGTTTCCTATCTTTCTTAACGGGAAATGGACAATTATGATGGAATATGGATACACGTTAGCTTAATCAAAATATTTTCCGTCATCAGTGCATATCAACAACGTCTTACTGCATCGATCTGAACAGCTGGTAATCAGAAGGCGCTATGTCTGGCGAGTACACTGGGTGCGTTCTCATGGAAGAGAATGACTCTGCGCATATTGCTCGTAATTACTGATCTATGTTCGATGAATTTCTGTTGCAAATCATTCAGTTGGCATTTGTATACCTCCTTAGTGATGGTTTCATTCGGTTTTAGCAACGCATAGTACAGCACACCCTGTTGGCCTCACCAAATGCACAGCCATACCTTTTGGCCGTGGATGTTATTTTTTGGTGTCGATGTAAACGGTTGGCCTGTATCCACCCATGACTTTTTGCACTTAGGATAGTCCAAATAGATCCACTTTTCATCGCCAGTCACAATACGCGACAAAAAACTCTTCTTTTTTGCCTGGCAAGCAAAGACAGTGCGATGCTGTATCGATTCATAATGGCATTTTCGGTCAAAGCGTGTGGCATCCATTTTCCTTCTTATGAATCTTTCCTATCGCATGTAAACATTTGCCAACAGCTCTCTTACTGACTCCTAACTTATTAGCGAGTTCTTTCTGCGTTTGAGCTGAATTTTCGTTCAATAATCCTTGCAATTCACTATACTCAAACTTTTTCGATTATCCAGAAAGTTCTTTATCATTAATATCAGTATTTCCACTTCTATAGCGCTGAAACCACTCTTTATATGTTGTAAGCAATAGGACTTGTTCGTCATAACATTCTTGAAGCAATCAATAAGTTTCTGCTACACTTTTTTCAAATAAAATTGTGCAAAAGGATATATCGAAAAAGGGAAAAGGAAAAAGAAAAGGTTACAATAGAAAATTTGAGAAAAACATGTCTATTAGAGATAAATATCTTACGAAAAGTGGATATTAAGATTTCATTAAAAGATAGAATATTGAAGAATGCAGCAGAAACACGCGTATATACAGCGGCTGTGCAAATTGTATCCAGATGATTGGAACTGTCAACGTAGTAGAAAGCAAATTAAGAACAACTCAACACTTAAGAAAATTAACAAATTTAACGACGTCAGAGGTTCAATGCCTCTAAGACGATATTTAATTAATTAATAATACACTACTTAACCAGTATTCTATAAGAGTTCTCATAAGTACAATATGTACAAGCGTTACAAGAATATACAATACAGCGAAGGAAGTGAAGCAGAATAATATAAAAGCAATTTTGCTAGGCCAATACACAGTCTCTGGTATATATATATTATACACTTTTATACATATAGTTATCGACTCAATTTTATTAACTCAGAATTTTATATTTATATTTGTATCAATTATAGTTTTACGTATTTGTGTAATTATTAAATATTTTTTTATATTCAAGCGGAAGCCTAAGATCTGTTGCCTTTGACCTGCGTTGTATGACAGCTAACGCGAGTTCACCTGATCGAAATATAGACAGTTACCTGAGAACTCATCAGTACGAGTCATCAAGATAGTAATCACGCTGCAGACTTTTTTCATCTTTAACTTATGTTGACTACTTGGACATATCAATCATTATTTTATCACTGTAACCTGTATATATAAATCCAATAAAGATGTTTACAAAAAAAATTTAACAGGTTTGAGCCGAAGCTCTAGCGTTCATATATATATATATATATATATATATATATATATATATATATATATATATTAGCATCCCTCGTCTCGGCTTCGCCCGAGATAATAATTTCACTGATTTCTTAAACAGTTCAATAATACCTAAGTAAAAAGTACTCTATGTATAAATCTATATTCCTATAGATAATATACATATCGTCGCTTCTGTATAATAAGCTCCTTCAAAGCAGCGTCCACTTCAAAAAAGTGATATTTCGCAGACAATTAATATATTATTATTATATATATATATATATATATATATATATATATATATATATATATATATATATGGAGAAATTGTACTTTCAAGTTCGGGTGGTAGAAAAAGATGCCCAAGTGCCTCGAGACGACTTCGGCGGAAAATTACATGTTCGGACGATAGAATATGTTTTGAGAAGACTTCTATAGAGAGGTTCGTGTTGGGGAGGTAGAACATAATGTTCGGATGTCCCGGGACAACTTCGACTAAGAGTTTGGTGTCCGGATGGTAGAATATGAAACTACCCGTAGAAGTTGTCCCGTAATATCTGGACATCGTTTCTACGGTCCAAGCACGCAATTCCCCGTAGAAATCGTTCAAGACATCTATGCATCGTATTCTAACATCTGAACACGAAACTACGCATAAAAGACATCCCAAGAAATCTAAACATTGTTTTCGACCGACTAAAGACGGTACGATACTCGAAGCAACGAAATATGGTATTCAACCACTCGTAGCGTATCTACAATATTTTCCCGTAGAAGCCGTATTTAATATATATATATATATATATATATATATATATATATATATATATATCATATTTCCCTATTTTAAATTAAATACCGTTGAATATTTAGTTAGTGGTGCCAACTGAAATTAAAGCAAATAATGGGCTACGAAAAGCACATTAACAAAGCAGACGCTGAGATATCGCCTTTTTCTGTAGAAGCGACGATGTATATATATGTATAATTTCGGGAGGTTGTTGGTAAAGTAACTTCCTATTTTGCCATCATGTCTTGTGTTCAAACTAAAACAGCCTATATGTCACTTCAGAAGATAATATAATGTGTAAAAATAAAATCATAATTTATCTTTACAAATTATGTTTAGTATGATTTGACATACAATCAATTTATAAGAGAAAACGGAGAGAGAGAGAGAGAGAGATTTTCCGAAATTTAAAAAAAATCATGTTAGAATTGGAACATATGATTCAACCTTGAAACAGATATGCGTCTATTAGGCCTTACAGATGTCCTAAGGTAAGTAGACGGGAATGATGAATCTGTCATTATATATGCAATCCACACATTAACTATTAGCAGCAACGTTAGATAATTTATTTCAAAAGAATTTTGATAAGTTCTGAGAGAAGAACAAATAGAACACACAATAATACCTCCTTATTCGTTTCAATTTCATCCCTCAGGTTTATAAAATTATTAAAATAATGGTGAAACAAAAAAAAAAAAAAAACATGTATGTATCGTAGCCAAATTACGTTCAAATATAATACAGCTAAGCACGATAATGCAAGTTATGCATCGGCGAACCTTTACATTAGAATTCATAGCGTCTAGAATTCTAAATTATGAAGTATAATGAAGAAGAATATCAACACTATATAATAAAATATAATAAAACTTGTGCATGAAGCGTTTGAACTAGCTGAAGTCAAAATAGCGAGAACTTCTGTCAGGGAGACTGACAGCTAAACATAGGTGACCAACTTTTAAAACGTCAGAACATGTTATCAAAGAAGAATAGACACCAAGCTGTGCATAAATTTTTCAAGTTCATTTGAAGTTTTAAAATTACACCAATATTCTACGATATAAAGTCGAAAAATTTGACTGCCAATGTGTTAAAGTCTGATTTCGTTTAAAACTTGTACAAAAATCTATGAAAATAGCTATGTAATCATTTTCTTTTTCATACAAATAAACCATTGTAAATGCAGTTTTTTTAATATAATTTTTTTATGTTAAATAGTAATGCTAATCAGCGACGGAGATCTACGATTTGTTTGTAAATAAAACACCTGTAAATTTCTACAGAGGCGTTGTCAACCGAAGGACTACTCATTCGAACCATCGAATTGCTAGTTCTTCACTCTAAAGACTAAACCATCGTAGAGCTTTTTTTGTAAATAATTGTTCAGTCAGATAAAATGTAGCATTAAGAACTAGACCCTAAGATACATTGTAAGCTATGTTAAAAACGATAAAAGCGTATGGAGGGAATTGTTTAAGACTTTATGAAGTGTTTCGATCGCATTTATCCTATTTGAAACATGCGTTTGTTTTGAATAACATGTATAATGGTTTACCGATTTAAGCTAAATTTTTATGAACTTCCTTTAACAACCTATAAGCCCTAAATATGTACATTTATTTTAAATCTTAAGAAAACTGACCGGTTTTTAGACATGCTTCTTAAAGCTATCAGAAAAAATGGATCACCCATAAACATTAGCATTTCATTATTGATCATTCTTTGCAATATTGCAGGTGAAGTATAAAGATATATTTTAGTATGATTCAACTCCCATTGATCATGTTGGATCGAAAATATTATTAGCTGTTTCGATCAAGAATGTCTAAAGGGACCTGATAAAAGTCTGAAACGAAGTCTGAAGTAGAAATATATTTAACTTTGCATAAGTAATCCAAAAATTCAATTATGATAACGATAGGAAGATATAAAAAACATTAACTACGTTTTGTCAAGAGCTCTGTAACCGATGAACAACAGTCGACTAATCTTTCCAGAATCATCTGATTTTTTGAAAATTAAAAAGTAGTGTGCATTCTAAAGTGAGATCAATTATGGCTGGAATATGTTCGCCAACTTATAGCATTTATACCTTTATGTAATAACATTCACAAAAATATAAAAAAGCATTAATAGTTACTATAATGAAATTTAAATGAATATTTAAAAAGAAAACTATTATGAAATATACTAATAAAAAATAATTTCGAAAGAATTATAATTCTCACCAAATTATAATTTAAACATTATAGCTAATTAAACAACTGTGAATATTTCAAATATAGAATTTGAAATAAATACAGTTTATATTTTTGATAATAAATAATGTATGTATTTTCTTCATATATATATATATATATATATATGTATGTATATATGTGTATATATATATATATATATATATATATATATATACCCGAGAGCCATATGGAACATTTTTAATGCAAAAACATTTCCAAAATTTCCAATAACCCAACTTATCCACTTCCGCCTTCCGATCCATTATCGTCCTATCTCGATGCTCGTTTAGCTCCATTTTTATAAATATTCCCCTTCCATAGACGCAAACTAATGGAAAAAGGTGGAAGTAGAGGTTTTTCCTGATTTGTACATACTGCATGTCTATATATACGATGCAAGCATAGCCTAAGTGCAAGAATTCCATTGGGTTCGATTACTAATATAACGAATTCATACTAAGTATCTGAATTACTGTCAAGTCGTCTCTATCGATGACTGCGTACGGAGTAATTTAAAACATGATATTTTAATTTTATATCCTTTTTTTATTTATAATCTCGTGCCCTTTTTAAATCACTAATTTTCCGTTGTTTTTAATATCCGTAATAATTTAATAATTCAGATAATTTACTGCAATGCGCGCTTATAATCAAAAAATAATAAGAGTTTGTTTAACAAAGTCACAATATGTAGTCAACCTATCAAATACAGAGATCCTGAAAGATCAACATATATTCGTAGCCACCTTTACTAGAAATAAATAGCTCATTTATATCGCCTGCAAATTATACTAAGATCTATTTTGAATTTAAAAGTTTCGAATTGATCAAATATGGTTATGTAGAAAGGATATTACTAAAGATTACGTCAAACTCGGAAAAGATTTCTATAAGTTTGAACAAAATATCTCGAGACAATGAACAGAAATCGAAAGTTTGAAAAGAAGTTCCAGGTTTATTGAATGAAATTACAAAAATGGAAAATTCTTTCATGACTATATTATGAAACCATGTTTACGTAGATTTAATGCTATTAGTCAATACTTATAGAAAAATGTATTGATCTCGGCTCAGTCAATTCTATTGTCACCAATTGAGTTTATTTCAAAATTATGCAGACTTTTTCAAATTTGAGATTGAAGAAAAAGCTCTCTATACAAATATTAGTCAGGAATATTCATGTTCGAGTAAAAGGCGCAAAAATTATAAATTCAGCAATAAAAAAACGCAGATTGAAATTTTATATGGATCTAAAAGTTTAAAATTCAAACATTGTAGATTATAATAAATAAATCACACATGGATTCTTAACTAATTTATTATTTATTATTTTTTTAAGAAAACAATTTAACTAAGTGCAACGAGAGTTATGGACATTTATTCACATGGTTTCATTAAAGATTTACTAATAGAATTAAAACAACTTTTCTTTCTATATCGGTGAAAAATTCGACTATCGTCCCTGCATGTCTCTGCCAAAAAGCGTTATTTCCTCCCTTGACCGCCGATACCTTTCGCGACTAACTACCGTGCTTTTTGGACCATGCTTTATATGCCAAATGTCCTCGACATATCCCCAGTAGGAGCTAAATTCTAGTTAGTAATACCTCTGATGTCCTCGCATACGTAATAACCCACTAAATCCGAGCAGTATTTCCCTGTAATTATTTCATTCCCATAATATTCTATGTATTACTCGATTCAATCTAATTAAATTTACTTAACTTTTCTCCCTATAGGAAACGTAAAGAAAAGATAAGATTTTCTATTTTGAATCTACTTAAATATCCTTTCTTTTGCCTTGCATAGAGATAAGTTAAGATTTCCTAGTTAAGATCGTAAAAAATATGCCGTGTTCTGCGTGTTGTGCACAATCGAGTTATTATGTATATATATTTATGAGTTATTTCCATATGTAATCCGTGTTCTATAGTCAAGTCTGATGTTTTTTTAAGACTAATAAAACTATTACTTGTAATGTACGTGAATATTTAATACTAATATATATGCAAATATGATCTAATATATATATATATATATATATATATATATATATATATATATATACACCATATAAATAAATATATCAAAATAATCGTACAAAATTAATATAACATAATACATAAAATAGCTATATTAATAAACATTTTAATCATTGAAAATTAATCACAGTAGTTCGAAATGTTGGACATCAAAGGTAAAATTAAATTTAGGTGATGGGGGCAGTCAGATTGTATTAGACAGTACTAGCATAGTATATAAATTAATTTATTTTTATTTTTAATATTTACTTTTATTTTATTTTATTTTTTTAGTAGTAATTTCCATTTCAGTTTCTATGAATGTGATTATAAACAAGAACAGTCTGACTGCTATTATATTTATGTAGTGAATTATTATATAAAGACTATAAGATGATACAAATATTTATTAAAATTTATAAAATATTGTAAAAATCTTAAAAACTGAAAAATAATAAAAACTATTACAATTTTTATTTTAAATATTGAATTGTGAAAGCAAGTGATAATTTTCAATGTTGAAAAGAAGAAACGATTTACATATATATATAATGTGTGATATGATCTTCAATAGCAATTCTTACTATCGAAAAAGTTATTCAAATTGCTTGTTTTCGATAATTTCATAAGCGAGTTTGCTAATACTAAAAGCTGCAAAAATGTATAGTTAGTTCCGTAATTTCATTTTATGTTTAAATTTAAATAAATGTTTATTATTTAGTTTGGTGAATTTATTTATGTAAAATTCCTGTTCCTAGCAAAATAAGTTAATTACAAGCCATGGTTATTTTACTATATGTCCTAGAAACTATATCTTTAGCACGAGAACCCATAAAAGCTTAATCCACTGCTAAACACTATTCTTGTTATTTGTAATTTCCCTCGAAAACTAGAATTGCACTATCACCTAATTAAAGTATTTGTACCTGTAGTTTTAAATCACTATGTTCATACAGACAGATGTACCTACACAATTGTGGGTAAACAAATAATTAATTTTGTAAATCATTAAAAACTAGAATTTTATTTTGTTTAAATTATAGAAATCACATTTACGTTAAAAATATTTTATTAACTTATTATTAACATATTATTTTAAGAATTTAAATTTCACAAAAGTTTTATATACAAACAGTCATACATTCTTTGTTTACGAATTAGTTGTATCATCTGGAACTGAAGGATAATATGATTTAGCCCACCTATCTTTGCGTTTAGCGTCAAGAGATCTTTTACATTTTGGAATATATTCAGGAGTATGGTCATCAAGTCTTCGCTTTAATATATTCTTATTGAACTGCCATATATCACGTTTTTTCTCCAATTGTCGAGTCTTATGATCTACCATATAAATTTTCTGCCAGTGGTAAATTTCTGGTGGTAGCCTGAAAGAAAAGTATACAAATTTAAAATATTACTAAACTAGGTAAAAATTAAATTATGCTATTAAAAAAAACTAATAATCGTATCAGTTAATGTAAGTAGAATTTTTTTTAAATTGATTTATGTTTGTTTTCATTGTAAAATGCTACTTATAGAAAACTAAATTAATAAAAATATAAGAAATATATAAAACTTGTACATGAAATGAATTTTTTTTAAATAAAACATATTTTATAGAATTTATTACAACAATTTCTTCTATCTCAAACATATTAATAAATCTATTTAGATATCACATTAATTGAAAAATTTTCTTAAAGATTTTTTGTTATAAATTATAGATATTAAAAAAAAGATAATTCTACTCTAATCTTTTTAAAACTTCAGCAATTAACTATAAAATAATACTTAAATAATCTTAAGACATTAATTAAAAATATACAAAATTAATAAATAAATTTAGTTATACCTATGTCTTGGTCGATTAGACATTAAATATTTATATCTTTGTTCTATCCATGTTCTTCTCTGAGGATCTGTAATTCCAGCAATCACTCTTTCATTACCTACATATGGTTTCATTTCTATACCTTTTTTCACCTGAGGAGTATTTATATAAAATTTAATTAAATGTTTTAATACATCTTCATTCAAACCTATGATAGTTTCATTTTCAATCGTATCAAACAACTTCATCGGTTCAGTCATCCAACATATATTTTTCCTTGGATTTTCATGAAGTCGATCTAAATGTAATTCTGTTGTGTTAAGTTGATAAACGCAAAAAGACCACCACTGCCCATTTGTAATAATCATTTGATTTACAAAGGGATAAGTTGGATCGTGAAAAGTAGAAAATCCTATAAAAATATTATTTATAAATAATTACTTTAAATTCAAAAAAAATATGTTTAAATTATAAATCTCAGTTAATAAATATTAAGACATCTTTTATTGAATATGTCAATAAAATATTTAAATAATATTTATAATAAATTATTAATACCTTGATAACATGCTAGACTGTACAACCAACTAAAGGAACCAAATACAGCTTGTGTTTTTAGAGCATCCAAATTATCATCGAATGTTAATGATCTTTTTAAAAGATAACTTCTATTATGAAATGACATAAATCCAAATTCACTAACATCACCAGGCCAAAAACCTGGTATAACTCTTGCTGTACCACGATCTTTAAAATATTCATATGTTCTGGGATCAAAAGATTCCACGGGAACTTCTAGGCTTTCACTTGCTGAATCTTCCAATGAAATTATTTCTTTTAACGGTAATTTATGCCTCAACTGTAGCATTGGTTTACCTAAATATTGAAAACATTGATTAATCGGTTCATTCACAAAATCTTTCATCCATGCTTGTCCAGATCTACTTCTAATCAATTCGTAAGATGCATCACAGCCTCCAAAAAACCAGAAAGCTTCTAAACGAGGATCAATATCTACTTGTGATTCAATTAAATGATTATAATTTGGAGCTAAATTACTTGACAATACTCTGTTAACTTGGCGACTTACAGCTTTTGAAATTGCATTTTCTTTAGATATTTTGTTTTCAACTTCAGTTATACTGTGCTCATAATTTTGTCTGAAAATACAAATTAATACAAATGAATTTTCTTCAATTAAAGTATTCAATTCTAGGAATATTATTTTATTCTCATAAATTAATTTAATTTTTATAAATTTTATCCATAAAATAATTATTATTATAATGTAAAGCGCCTTTTATCTTAATAAAATAATTATATAAAAGAAAAAAATAGTCCTTTTCTTCAAGGCAGAGTTTTTTGTGATAAAAAAAGAAACCACACTTAATATAAAGTTGTGACTATTAAATTAAGATAAATTATAAATCTAAAAAGTATAAGAATAATCTATTTTTGTCTCAAGGAATCGTGAAAAATTAATTAAATACATGAATATTATAGCTTATATATAATTCAAACATATCGCGAATTAAAGAACTGAGCATTCTTATATTATTTATTGTATCATTGGATAATTTAATATATAACATTGAAGGTACTTAAATTTCAAAAACGTATTATTATGTATTAAATTATCAAATGATACAATAAATAAAGAAGAGGACACACAGCTCTTAAACTTAAACTATAATAATATTCATATACTTAACTAGTTTGCCCTGATTAGCAATTTACTGCTTGTGCTCTTTAGTTTTATAATAATATTTGTGATAACTTCCATAATTGTTTTAAATTGCATATAATGTATTTTGGTTCAATGTAATTTCTAAATTTCTCATAAAGCCTGAATAGGGTGACAAGCCTAGCTACCAAAACATAACAACTCTATATCAAGTGCAGTTTCTTTTTTATTATAAATACTTAGCCTTCAAGAAAAGGAAAGTTTCTTTCTTTTATACAATGATTTTATCTATAAAAGAGAAGTCAACAAAGCATATAGACTCTGTTAATTTGAATTTAATATTTAAAACATTACTTCACATAGAAAAACTAAGGATAATTCAGTATCTCAAAATGATTAACACAGGGATAATGAATAATTATATGAAAAATAAGTTGCAGTTATATGCTACTTACTTTTTGATACTGTATTCAAAAATTAGTGTCTCCTCTACTTGGTTTTTGATTTGCTGTACAAATGCATTCAATGTTTCTTGATTTATTATAGTATCATAATAAGCAGGTAGACCTGGTTCACTTACAAAATGAGTTTTTGTTAAATATTGCGCATGCCTTAGTGCATCATAGGGTATTTCACCTTCCTGCAGTTTATAATATACCCATCCATAATATCTTGGCATATTTAATTCAAAGATTTTTTCTTCCAATGTACCTAATTTTTTTATTTTATTAGGCCATTCTTCACGTTTACGTTTTCTTTTACCTGCCATAGATAAATCTAAAATAGGTGGATATTCAATATCATTATCTGTCACTTTAGTTTCATTTAAGCATGGTACATTTAAATTAGACTGAGAGTATTGGAACTGTTCAATGGATTTATTTTCACTGATAGCGGGTGCACTTAAATACCGGTGAGATCTTCTAATTAATGATGCGTATTGTGCAAATAAAGTTGACTTTACTGTACAATAATGCATTTTTATATAAATTATAAAGAAATACCTTCAATACTTTAAATCATGTTAATTAATAATAAAATGTGATATCAACAATATTTAGCAAGGATATGTAAATTGTACATTTGCAATTGTGATGATTATTTCTGTTCTGAATTTCTGATTCCGAAACCCAAATTTTATTCTGCTTCTAATCCAGTCATATACATGATATAAGTACTGCCGCAACAACTATGCTGGCAAGTTACATATTAGGCGCTACTATCGGCATCGAACAACACTAAAAATTACGGCAGCATTAGCAAAAAAACGATCCTAGTGGCAGAAAGGAGAACTAAAAAAATGGCAGCCATAGGTGTGTAGGTAAGTAAAAACGTGGCTTAGATTAGTAAAATTTTGAAATTTTTTTAAAAATTTTCTTACAAAAAACTTAAATACCTTTCTGGTTTAAATATTGAAATACAATATTTAAACTTTAAATTATTGAAATACATCAAAGTGAAGCATAAGAAATGTAATAGGAGAGTTCAGAATGTAAAAAAAGCATCTTGGACTTTTCTCCACATCATCGAAAGGGTTATACAAGGGTAGATTACTGTAAAAAATTCACTTTTTGCCGAAACGTTAATACTTATTAACTTTTTGATAAATTCACATTTCTTAATAATTCTTATACACGTATTTTGTTTAGAAACTAATATGACCAATTTATTCTTGTCCGAAAATTAGTTTAAATGATTCGTTTTAATGTGCTCTAAAGCAAATCGATTGTCTACTCTGTCAATTAATTTAGATGTGGTAACATCGAAAACGTGGATTGTGAAAATTTTTAAAAAATGATAAAAACTAAGTTTTATGGAATAATTTTGAGTTTAAAAAAAAAATTGTTGAAACAAAAGTTGTAGATCCTATTGAAATAAATTTTTTATGTTCTATGCATTTTTGCTCTAAAGCTAATAATTATCGGGAAAAGCGCAATGAATTATGAAGATTTCGAGCTACTGTCAATCCAAGTCATAGTCTATAAATCAGGGATCTAGCTCACCACTCAGATGATATATGGTACAAGTACTTTTTAATTTTAAATTTTGCTCATAAAATTATAATTTCGAAGCAAAAACATATCGAATGTAAAAAAATTTATTTTAGGTAGATCTCAAAATTTTGTTTAAAACAATTTTAACAAACTCTCTATTGTTTAATAAATGATCATTTATATGTTATTATATACAAAAATTTTAATGCTTTTCACGATAAAATTCGGAATCCTATGTCTACAATATTCATTTTTCTAATTTAATTTTCATAAACATATTTAAATTAGAATAATAATATATACAGTCGCTTCAATTTGAATTGGATCTGCAACTTTTGTTTGAAGAATTTTTTTCTAAACTCAAAATTATTCCATGAAAATTGGTTTTTATAATTTTTTTTAACATTTTCATAAAGTTTGGGTGCCTGGCGTTGCCACATCCAGATTAGGCGCAGCAGCGGACATCGCTCGTCTCTTCAGTACATTCAAAAGAATCATTTAAAATAATTTTCCGCCAAGGATAAATTGGTAACTAAAATACGATCGGAAGGAATAAAATCGATCGCATTATTTAATTGTCTAACCTCATATGTAGCTGACTTCCAGAATATTATTAGGAGACGAACTTAGTTTCCGACATTCACATTTAAATGGCGATATACGAGGGTGGATTGATAAGTTTCCGGCCTGACAAGAGATGGCGCCACTAGGCCTACCTTGAGGTGGCGTTCTATAGTAACATCCTTAGATAGCTTGTAGCTATAGTTTCAGTCCGATCGCCATGTCAGTTTAGGTTTGAGAGCACGCTGAACAAGACGTCTCTGTATTTTTCGTAAAAATGGAAAAGCTGGAAAATTGTGCTGTCATTGAATACTTTTATTTGAAGGGGTTAACGCCGAAGGAAATTAAATAAGAGATGAACTCAACACTGGGGACATCCTCCACATCATATTCAACCGTTAAGCTGTAGGTTTCCAAGTTTAAAAAGGGTCGTGTGAGCACCTCTGATGAGCCTCGTTCAGGACGCCCCATTGAGGTCACAACTTCAGATATGATCGAAAAAATCCATCAAATAATGCTGAAAGACCGCAGATCAAAAGTGCGTGAGATAGCTGAGACCTATAAGATGTCATATGAACGTGTACAAAATATTTTGTACCAACATTTGTATATGAAAAAGCTCTATGTAAGATGGGTGCCGCGTTTGCTAACAGTCGACCAAAAATTGATTCGAAAGAACATTTCCACCGTCAATTTGGCGTTGTGTAAGCATAATCCAAGTGAATTTTTGCGTAAGTTTGTAATCGTTGATAAAACTTCGGTCCACCACTTACACTCCCGAAACCAAACAACAGTCTAAACAGTGAGTTGGACCAAGGAAACCAACTCCAAAGAAGGTAAAAACAATTTTTTCGGCGAACAAGGTTATGGCTACTGTTTTTTGGGATGCAAGAGGTATTGCATACATTGATTACCTTGAAAAGGGTAAAACTATCACTGGTCAATACTACGCAGACTTATTGCAACGTTTGAGCCACGAAGTGAAAATTAAACAACCTCATGTGACGAAAAAAAATATCTTGTTTCATCACAATAACGCACCAACGCACACGTCGATCGTTGCGATGGCTAAAATCAACGATCTGAAGTTTGATTTGATGCCGCATCTTCCCTACTCTCCAGACCTAGCCCCGAGTGACTATTATCTGTTTCCTAACCTCAAAAAATGGCTTGGAGATAAGAGATTTGCGTACAATGAAGAAGTAATCGAAGCTGTAAATGAATATTTTGCAGAACTTAACGAATCAGTCTATAGAGATGGTATTACTAGACTAGAATACCGCTATGAGAAATGTATCAGCCTTGGAGAGGATTATGTTGAGAAGTAAAAAAAAATTCTTAAAAACGTTCTTTTTCTTGGTCAGGCCGGAAACTTATCAATCCACCCTCGTCAATAGTACGAAAAGTGAGATGTGTCGGATCTAAAACTTATTTTTTAGTTTTAACATTTACCAAGAAAATTCAGTTAACAAGCGCCATCATTTGGGTAAACATAATTTTTTGATCAGTGAAAAATAAATTGTGATAAATCGTTTTTCAGACATGTTCTTTTGCACTATTTTGATTTAAAAAAAAGTGTAGCAGAAACTTATCGATTGCTTCAAGAATGTTATTAAGAATAGGCTCCATTGCTTACAACATGTAAAAAGTAGTTTCAGTGGTTTAGAAGATGAGATACTAATATTAATGACAAAGAACGTTCCGGACAATCGAAAAAGTTTGATGATAGTGAATTGCAAGCATTATTGGACGAAAACTTAGCTCAAACGCAGAAAGAACTCGCTACTAAGTTAGGAGTCAGTAACAGAATAGTTGGTAAACATTTACATGCGATGGGAAAGATTCATAAAAAGGAAAATGGATGCCACACGCTTTGACCGAAAGTGCCATTATGTCGTTTCAGTGGCCGTGGATGTTCCTTCTTAGTGTCGATGGACAAGGTTGGCCTGGATCCACCCATGAGTAGATAAGCTATGAGAGTTCTGCAGTACTTTCGGTAATCAAGAACTCTCATAGTTCATAGCGCTTACGTCACGGACCCTGACGTTACAGTCCTTGACGTCAGCGACCTTAAGCACTATATAGTTTTCTCTCTCTGGTAGAGGAAGAACAAAATATGTAGGTCTCTCTCATAACGCGCTATTTTTTTAAATACTATTCCGCACGGCGAGTAGCAGCGTGTGTATGAGAGAGTGTGCTAGATACTTTTCTCGCTAGAAACACTAGTTGCGTGTTAAAGAGAGAGAGAAAGAAAGAAAAATATATAGCTTTCTCTTTTCCAATACCGCCCGCTGTATTACAGAGGATAGTCTATGGTGTCCATGGAAGCTAGACGGAGAGAGAAAAATATTTTCTCTCTCTCTCTGTCAGGGCCTTTCTCTTACACGCTTACCACGGTAGCATTCGTACCCACATGCATGGACGTGTTTACGTCAATTCGAGCAAGATTTTGTAATCGTTTTTATTGCCATCTGATGCAAGCAACTCAGTCGAAAACACGCGCTCGTGTCTGTGTGTCTATGTGTCTGTCTGTCTCTCTCTCTCTCTCTCTCTCTCTCTCTCTGTGTGTGTGTGTGTGTGTGTAGTATTTTTTTAATAGTTTTACATTACGCAAAGCATACGTAACTTTGTACGCTGCATTATTATTGATGCATATTGTTAGAGTATTTTTGCCCTTCTGTTTCTTCCACTCGCAGAATGGTAAATTCACAATGT
Organism: Sycobia sp. Sy_11; assembly: GCA_018907035.1. NCBI lineage: Eukaryota > Metazoa > Arthropoda > Insecta > Hymenoptera > Epichrysomallidae > Sycobia > Sycobia sp. Sy_11. The sequence goes on along the minus strand of JACCIC010000006.1, from coordinate 5,003,252 downwards.
TAATATCGTAAACGGTAAAATTGTATCTTTTAAATCTAGCTATCCATTCTCTTATTATTTCTCCATCGGTGAGTATTTTAGTTGTATTGGGTAAATTTTCATAAAGCATATTGACAATTAGATAATAGTAAAACTGTCCCGAATTCTATGGAATACCATGATAATTCATTTCAAGCCATTTATTTTGCTCTCTGATATGATCTGTAAGTCGTTCACAAGAAAATGGCTTTTTAAATAAAAATAGTAAAGGTTATGAATCGCCTTGAAGTTGTAAAATGGCATGCTTTTTAAATAGATATTCATTGTCACCCTACTTAAAGCATTGTATATCAACGACATACTCCATCTTGACTGACAGTTTCTAACAAAAAGTTTTACTTATATATACTATCTTATTTTAACCGCTTTACAACTTCTTAACGTCATCACTCATAGGATGATATTGCACAATATGATCATGCAACAGTAAGCAGTAAGCTGACGGATTTGGTGGAAAATTATTTTTCTATCCAAATTCTAGGTGTATATCAACGGGTGCTCTTTTAAGAGATTCGTTTTGCTTTGAACAATCAATAACTATGAATGGCATATGATCTCGGAAATCTGTTTTCCTAATTCATGTAGGATTCTCATCCTTGTTGTATTTAATAGGCAGCTAAGGAGAAAGAAGATTTTTCTAAATAAGGCAGGCAGCTCAGTCGAAACTCTATTTCGAAAACATTACAACACAATGAAAATTTTTTTCACAATACGACACAATCCGAATATATACTAACGCTATAGACAAGTAGATGAAGAAATCGGACTATCAACTGCTGAATGGTTCATGCAAAAATTACAAATATTTTGGGATCAATTAGCATAAATATAAGAGAATAAAAAACCAATGAATAGACTTACAGATATTGAAATTTTACATTTTGAAAAAGCAAAAATTTGTCATATTTGTGAAAAGAATTTTAATTGTGAGAATACAAAAGTCCAAGATCATTGTCACCTCACAGTACAGTAAGTTTATTTTAGAGTTTTATATTCTCGATTCTTTAAAATTTAAATATCAATTACAGATATCGAGTTCCTGCGCATAATTTATGTAATTTGAATTATAATGATTCAAAGTAATATCAGTTGTATTCGACAATTTATCAGGGTATGTTTCACATTTTTCATGAAAGACCTAGCAACAAATTTTGAAGGTTGAGTATATCTACCAGAAAATAAGGAAAATATATCTCATTTATGAAATATGTAAAAGGCATAGACATTAGTTTCAGATTTATTGATTCATTTCGCTTCATGCCTTGTGCTCTCGATAATTTAACCTCATATTTGGTAGAGCATCGTATTTTAGAAAATAATTTTAAGAGTGATTTTCGAACAAACGATTCAAATTAATTTAATTAAAAGAAAAGGAATCTTCCCAGATGAATATGTTTCATCTTTTGATAGACTACGAGAGGCATAGTTACCAGTAAGAGATGCATTTTATAGTAATTTGAATAATGCAACCATTACTGATGAAGATTATAAGTATGCTCAACTAGTTTGGCAAAAGTTTGATATTAAAACTATAGGTGACTATTCAGATTTGTATTTGTATTTTATTTGATTTGTATTTGAAAATAGATCTATTACTTCTTGTTGATGTATTCGAAAACTTTCGAAACAATTGACTCGAAGCTTACGATCTTGACCCAATGCACTTGTAACATAGTGCTTTGGTGAGAGCTAATTCGTGCTCCGGCTCAACCCGCCTCGGCCCCGATCGCTCAGCCCGCCATCGAATTCTTATCACTCCACCAAAGGCTATGTTCTGTGTTTTTACTTGCATAAACGAATAGCTCCGCCTCAACCCGTCTCGGCCCCTAGTCGCTTAACGCGCCACTAGGTTCGCTTGTGCAAGTTCAATTTATGAGTTCTTATTTTTAATTATTCACAGTGCGCACTGTACTTTGGTCTACGCTCAACTCACCTAGGCCCTTGGTCGCTCAACCCGCCACCAAGTTTGTTCGACTACGCACTGTGCTGTGAAATCCAATTCTCACTCTCGCTCAATCCGCCAGAGTTCGAATTGGATTTTTTTTCATTATTTTATTTACCTTTCGCGACTTTACTGAGTTTGGGACGCAAATAAATCTTTTCTTTACTATAGAAAATTTAAAAAATATTTCTTACAAAATTATAACTAAATTAACAAAATTATAAATATTTAACAATAATTAAATTTAAATTATTTAAATTAAATTAAAGTTTTTTCGGCGCCGCCGCGCTAGCCGTTGTTTCGGCTTTTCTTGGCCTAATTGCCGCGCGCCATTGCCCGCTGAAACAGTAAATCATAAAATATATTTATTTTATGATTTATAAAAAAATATTCACATCTATTATTTAACTTAAATTTAACGCTCCGCATGAGCGCATTACTATTTCTATTTCTATCTTATATTTCGTGATCGCGTCCCGCCGTGAGTGTGCTAAGACTTGTCACCCGCTATCGCGCCGACGACAAGTCCCCGATTAACCAGTCTCGAGGCCGCTGGCACACTGAAAATCTGCGGTCAGTGCGGCTCTATTTGAGATTTGGAAGAGAGCGCAGTTGCGCAGCGCCGTCGCCGCTGCTCTTCGAGCCACCTGCGGCCCAAGAGCGCTCGCGCGTCTTCGCGTTGCTGCTGGCGCTTTCCCCCCGCGCCGTGCCGCACCACGAAGCCCGCGGTGCTCCCCCTTCGCCGCGCCGCGCTGCTCGTGAATTCGCGATTTCAATATAATATTAAATTTAATTACAATATAATCTGCGCTTGTAAAAGAAACTATATGCTTGTCGCACACTATTATACCACTACCGGTCTATCACGAGATGTCATGCTAAAATATACGAAAATAAAATTAGAATTGCTTATTGATATTGATATGCTTATGTTTATTAAAAAAGGTATTGGAGGCAGTATTAGTCAGTACGCTAATCGATATGTAAAAGCAAATAATAAAAACATGAGTAGTGACTTTGATGAGTCAAAAGAAAATACATATTTGCTCTATTATGATGTAAATAATCTTTACGGCTGTGCTATGACACAATATCTTCCTTAAGGAGGCTTTGAGTAATTTCAAAATATGGATGATGAAACCAAATTTCTTTATATAGCAGAAGACTCTCCTACTAGATACATACTAAAGGTTGATTTAGAATATCTCGAAAGTATACATGATTCGCGTTAAGATCTAGCCCTCTGTACTCCGAACATATTGCACCTCCAGAAAGAAAAATAAAGAAATTATTAACGACATTATACGATAAACTTCGCTATATTGTACAGTATCGAGCATTGCAACAAGAACTTCATATGGCTTACGTTTAAAAAAATACATAGAGTATTCAAATTTAACCAGAAGCCATGACTTAAGGATTATATTGATTTAAATGAATTTGAGAAGTTATTTTTTAAATTTTTGAATAGTGCTATTTACGGCAAGAGTATGGAAAGTGAAATAAAAAGAGTCGATGTAAAGTTAATAAATAGATGGACTGGACATTATGGTACAGAAGCACTAATCGGTAGTCCAAATTTCCACAATTGCTTCAGTTTTGATGAAAATTTCGTCGCCGTACTGTTATTGAGAATTGAAATTCATATAAGAAAACCTATATATGTTTGGTTGTCCGTATTGGATTTATCTAAAGCTCTTGTTTACAGATTTCATTATGAATATATGCGAAATAGAGTAGGTGAAAACTGTAAATTATTATATGCAGATACTGATAGTCTTGTATACGAAGTAAAAAAGATTTATATGTATGACTTGATGCGGAAGTGTAGTCATAAATTTGATACGTCAGATGATCCTGAGAATAATCGTTATCAAATATCTCAGAAAAATAAGAAAATTTTCGGGTTCATGAAGGATGAGTGTAATGATAGAATTTTAACTGAATTTATTGGATTACGAAGTAAAATGTATTGTATGAAAATTCAAGGGGAAAGTCAAATCAAGAAACCCAAGGGTGTTAAAAGCGCAGTAGTGAAAAATACAATAAGTTTTGAAGATTACATACAATGCTTGGAAGAAAAAATCATCATACATAGAGATCAGTTTAATATTCGCTCGAGACTTCATATTCTACAAACGGAAAAAAAAAAAATAGCTTTAAATCCTTTTGACGATAAGCGTTTTATAGAAACAAACTCAACAGACACTCTTCCTTGAGGATATTATAGGAATATCGAAGAAGGCGTGAGTAGTAGCAGCTTAGCACATTGCTCAACCAAATAAGTCAAAACCTGCATGGAAGATGAGGCCAGCGATAAAACTTTACAAAGATCGCCTGATCAAGTTGGGATAGTGAGCGTTGAGCAAGATGGAAAATAGAGGGGAAATAGACCTTATGGAAGGAGAAAAATATCCGAAAAAGCGACAGTGCAGAGAAAACATTCAGTGTCTAGTGCTTGATTGCGATTATCCGTAAGCAGGCTTTCAAAGGAGTGGTTCTGAAAAAAATTAACACACACACATTTTTCCTAAAAGTAACTGTTCAACGATAATCATAGACAATGGACCTGAGTCCCGAAATGACGTTCCCTGGTCCTGAGTCGCCTACTCAACTGGTAGCATAGCTAACGGCTGCTAATTTCATATCAAATTTTAATGTAGACAACGTATAACTAGAGAATTCATCTCTTCAGGTATGTGTTTTTTTAAATTTTAATTGTAAATAGTAGAAAATAATTATATAAAAAATATTTTTTAAATATATTTTTAAAAAATTTTCAGATAGATTTGACTTGAAAAATTGATTATTGAAACATCAAGAAAGTTAATACAAAATTTGGGTTGAAAACAGTGGTCGAGATTGATTGTGAATTCCAATATTTTTTACTTAACCGAATTTCAAAGGCTTTAATAAAAGATGAAAGATTTTTAATATATGTGCGAAGATGGAAATAAACTTAAATTATTTATAAAATCTTTGGGCGAAGATACTATGTAAAATGTATGCATAAAATGAAATACGAGGGTGGATTGATAACTTTCCGGCCTGACCAAGAGATGGTGCCACTAGGCCTATCTTGAGGTGGCGTTCTATAGTAACATCCATAGATAGCTTGTAACTATAGTTTCAGTCCGATCGCCATGTTAGTTTAGGTTTGAGAGTACGCTGAACAAGACGCCTCTGTGTTTTTCGTAAAAATGGAAAAGCTGGAAAATTATGCTGTCATCGAATACTTTTATTTGAAGGAGTTAACGCCGAAGGAAATTAAATATGAGATGGACTCAACACTGGGAACATCCTCCACATCATATTCAACTTTTAAGCAGTAGGTTTCCGAGTTTAAAAAGGGTCGTGTGAGCACCTCTGATGAGCTTCGCTCAGGACGATCCATTGAGGTCACAATTTCAGATATGATTGAAAAAATCCATCAAATAATGCTGAAAGACCGCAGATTAAAAGTGCGTGAGATAGCTGAGACCCGTAAGATGTCATATGATCGTGTACAAAATATTTTGTACCAACATTTGTATATGAAAAAGCTCTATGTAAGATGGGTGCCGCGTTTGCTAACAGTCGACCAAAAATTGATTCGAAAGAACATTTCCACCGTCAATTTGGCGTTGTGTAAGCATAATCCAAGTGAATTTTTGCGTAAGTTTGTAATCGTTGATAAAACTTCGGTCCACCACTTACACTCCCGAAACCAAACAACAGTCTAAACAGTGAGTTGGACCAAGGAAACCAACTCCAAAGAAGGTAAAAACAATTTTTTCGGCGAACAAGGTTATGGCTACTGTTTTTTGGGATGCAAGAGGTATTGCATACATTGATTACCTTGAAAAGGGTAAAACTATCACTGGTCAATACTACGCAGACTTATTGCAACGTTTGAGCCACGAAGTGAAAATTAAACAACCTCATGTGACGAAAAAAAATATCTTGTTTCATCACAATAACGCACCAACGCACACGTCGATCGTTGCGATGGCTAAAATCAACGATCTGAAGTTTGATTTGATGCCGCATCTTCCCTACTCTCCAGACCTAGCCCCGAGTGACTATTATCTGTTTCCTAACCTCAAAAAATGGCTTAGAGATAAGAGATTTGCGTACAATGAAGAAGTAATTGAAGCTGTAAATGAATATTTTGCAGAACTTAACGAATCAGTCTATAGAGATGGTATTACTAGACTAGAATACCGCTATGAGAAATGTATCAGCCTTGGAGAGGATTATGTTGAGAAGTAAAAAAAAATTCTTAAAAAGGTTTTATTCTTGGGCAGGCCGGAAACTTATCAATCCACCCTCGTAGTTAAAAAACAACATTTTATTTAAATCTAGATGTACTTATTTATGAAATCATCAAGAAAAAAATTATACAAAATTCATTTAAATATTAAAAGTATAATCATTTTATAATTTCTTATTACTTAAATTATAACCTCTGTTTATTTGTCCAACTATTATGAGATCTATCGAATACAAGCCACTTGACGAAAACTTTATCTCCTCGACGTTAAGAATTTTTTCAACGAGATAAACATCTGGATACTTAGTTCTAAGAACCTTTTGTTCATAAAAACATCCAGTGATAGGTGGATTTTTATAATCTTTGAAATGGTAAGTGCCACGAGCACATAGACTCGCGCAAATGAGTATATTATATTTCACTCGCGAACCGTTGAACTAGCGTAGTCACGAGCGGCGCGGCACGGCGAAGAGGGAGCGCCGAGGGCTTCGTGGTGCGGCACGGCGCGGGGGGAAAACGCCAGCAGCACCACGAAGACGCGCGAGCGTTCTCGGTCCGCAGGTGGCTCGAAGAGCAGCGGTGACGGCGCTGCGCGACGACTAGATGCGGTACGGTGCGGTAAGGGGAGAGCGAGCGCTCTCTCCTAAACATTAAATAGAGCCGCAGTGACTGCAAGATTTCAGTGTGCCAGCGGCCTCGAGACTGGTTAATCGAGGGGGATCTGTCGTCGGCGCGATAGCGGGCGACAAGTCTCAGCACACTCAGAGTGGGACGCGATCGCATAATATAGAAATAGGATTAAATAATATTAGAAATTGTAATACGCTCACGCGGAGCGCTAAATTTAAGTAATTTTATAAATGTAAATATTTTTTTCTTTTGATAAATCATAAAAGAAATGTTCTTATGATTTATTGTTATTGCGAACAACGGTGCACGGCCAAACGACAAAGAAGCCAAAACAGCGGCTGGCGCAGCGGCGCCTAAAGATTATAATTATTGTTAAATATTAATATTTTTTACTAATAAAGATTTTTTTATAGTTTCTTTTGTAAGTCAGAATTATTTGCCATCCAAATCCCAGCAACGTCGTGAAAAGAAAATTAGAAGAACGGGAAAAAATCCAATTCAAAATCTGGCGGGCTGAGCGAAAGTGAGAATTGGATTTCTCTTCACAGTGCGCAGTAGAACAAACTTCGTGGCGGGATGAGCGACCAAGAGCCTAGGCGGGTTGAGCGTACGCCAAAGTACAGTGCGCGCTGTGATTAATTAAAATAAGAATTAATAAATGAGCTTGCACGAGATAACCTAGTGGCGGGTTGAGCCGGAGCCACCCGCTTATGCAAGTAACAATAAAACATAGCCTTTGGTGGAGTGAAAAGAACTCGATGACGGGCTGAGCGATCGGGGCCGAGGCGGGTTGACCCGGAGCACTAACTAGCTCCCACCAAAGCGCCTATGTTACCTAAGTTATAGGATTAGTTGCTCCAACTCTGTTGATTATAATTATTTCTGTTGACCAGTTAGATGTATATCCTTTCTCAAAACTCTGCTTCAGTTTACTCACTTGTACTTTATCTCCAACATTAAATTTATTTTTTTTTTTTCCTTATTTTTGCTCTACCAAGTAACGTTCTTAAAACTTGTGTTTTATTTGCTGATGTAACATCTTTCGGTTTAACACCAATAGTTCTATGCTTTTTCGTATTATCAACAGTAATTCAATTCGGAAATAATCAATCCACTTATAATTTCGGCGAAAACTAAACTGTATCCACATTTTTTCTTTCAAAGTATGATTAAGACGGAAGCAACAGATTCTTTTAGATTCCTGTATCTTGAGTATAGATTAATATTATTTTTCTCATTAGTTCTTGAAAATCTGCATTGTAAAATTCTTTGATATACGTCCATGCTTGAGAATATTATTAAAAGCTGTTGCCACATCTTTACAAGGTTTTTTGCTTCAAAGGTACAGCCCATGCAAATTTCGATAAGGTATCCATGACTGTAATTATATATTTATATACTTTATTTTTTTCAAGCATAAAGTTGCATTTCAACTAGATCTGCTTGCCATGTCTCATCTATATCACGTAGTTCAAAGAGTCATTGATTATAATTTCGACGAGCAGGCTTATGAATTTTCCTCACTATTCCCAATTTTTCTTTCTTTGAATACTTCATTCTGTGTTTTTAGTGCTATCTCTATAACTTGTTTTAGCTTACTATTAATAGAAATTAATTCACTTCTAGTTTTTTATTTATACGCGTTGAGTCAGCAATTTTTTTTTCTAATTCTACAATAGATGGCGGTTTTGCTGATAAAACGTCGATTTTTTTATTTATCTTGCTTAAAAGTTTTAATAACTTTGAAGTTTCCTCTTTGACATCAGTTCTCAATGTACATAAATCAACGACATCATTTAATTGAACTGGCGGTGAGATATTACAGAGTCGTTAATTTTCCATACCATATTGACTATCATATGTAAATTTAAATCCAACGCCAGGTTGACCTTGACTGTCTTGAGTTTGTTCTAGCTTCTGTCCGAATACGTTGACACTGATTGTTAAACTGATTGGAGTATTGTGTTTATAGATTAATATAGAACACTAGCCCCACGCATTCTTCGATAATAGAGTATATTTCATTCGTGTGACTCTGATTTCCCACAGACCTTTCACCCAACAATATCCTTAGTCGATTCACTAACTCATTCGGGTTATCCCAGTATACATAGTCTAAAGGTATATTTTTTGTACATTATTAAATCGAGGTAAAATACTTCCTCTTTTTTTCGTAAAGATCGGTAAAATAATTTCTAAAAATTCTTTAGTTTTCATTAGACGAATTCCTTTATTTTTATCATAATCTTTTTTATGACCATTGGATTCTTCGAGAATTTTTTGATAAGTTTGACGATCGTTATTGTGATCTTGTAGACTTTTACCATCTTGTTCAATATTATTCTTAACTGATTCAAAAGCAGTATTAATGGTGTCAGTGCTGTGATCATTTTTTAGAGTGTCATTTTTACTAATAGCAGTATTAGCATCATGATTACTGTCATCATCAGACAACGATTCTTTAATTTTTTGTCTGCTCTTTAAAAGTAGATAACTTTTTTTTTTCTTCTTTTTTAATAGTTGATACATCAGACACTTTTGCTACAGCAATGAGTTTATTTAGAGGATTAACGATTGGTCTGAAGGTTTCGTCTAATGAGCGTTCTAGAAATTAATATAGTGTAAGGAACACTAATAAATACACTTGGATATGTTCACAATTTTATTTATTTTGATAAACTGACAGCTGTTTCGACTATAACATCATTTTCAAAGTTACAAATGTAAGAAAATATGAAATTTACAAAGGTATATATAGTAAATATAATAATAGAAAGAGGAGGAATCGATAGGAGTAGGGATAATGAGGGGAAAGACCTGAGCCTAATTACAAACTATTAGCAACTCGCAGTAACGGTGAAATCAAAAAATCTTTTATGTCGTTCGTTACATTTTCGCCTCTAAGTAATGCTTTCTTTATTTCGATAATTTCTAATCTATCTAACCCTTTACCTTTTTGAGTGTTATGTAATAAATGAAAATCATTTTAATTAATTTTATGTTTGTTAACGATGCAATGTTCAGATAATCCTGTTGAAGTTTTATTGTACTCTATGGATTTGAGTGGTTCATGAATTCTTTTTTCAATTGAACGGCCTGTTTGGCCAATGTAAATTGCATCACAATCTTTACAAGAAATTTTGTAAACTCCACTTTTTTTGGAAGTATTAATTTTACATTTATTATTTACTAGCAAAGTTTTTAAAGTCGTTTTATTTGTACTAATTGTTTTGATATCTAGTTTCTTCAACTAATTACAAATTACATTACTTATAGAAGGTACATCATTTCTAAAAGAATAACGGTCATTCGTTGGTTTTGGAGATGCATAAAAGTGTTTTTGTAGGAGCTTACTACGTTTTTTATCAATTAAAGAATCTATAATAATCTCGCTAAATCCATTATTTTTAGCTAATATTTTTAAAATGTTAAAACGTTTCAGAAACGTATCTCATTTAAGGGTACTGTTAGTAATCTATGAATATAAGAATTGAATGCACTAATTTTTATATTAAAAGATTGATTGGAATTAAAAGGAATTAAGGTATCTGTAGTTGTATTTTTTCTAAAGATATCAAATTCAAATATTTTTTTATTTCTGATTATAGTTAAATCCAAAAAATTTAAATTATTAGAAACTTCTAGCTCATATGTAAATTTAATGGTTGTATGGAAAGAATTAATATGTGATAGAAAAGGAATAAGTTGTCTTTCAGAACCTGATCAAACACAAAAAACATCGTCAACATAACGAGACCAGTGGAAAATATTTTTTGTTAGAGATTTATTGAGGAACAAATTATATTCGAAATCTTCCATAAAAATTTCACTCAAAAGAGGTGAAAGGGGTGAATCCATAGGTAAACCTTTTAATTGTAAATAATACTTATTGTTAAACATAAAATAACTTTGTTTAATACATATATCAATCATTGTTAAAACTTCTTTTTTAACAGTAACAGTTAGTTTAATATTTTGGTCTAATTTGTTCATACTTACATTTAATAAATAATCAGTGGGGATCGAAGGGAACAAATTTACTACGTCAAAAGAAACTAAATTTATATTTAAAGGTAATTCTATGTCTTTACTGTTATTAGCACCAAATAATTGAAGTCTTCGTCACATAAAAACACAATTGACTACGAAATAGAAGAAGATTGACACAGAAATAGAATATAAAAGTACTGCGTTAGAGATTGGGGTATCGAAAAAAAAACTACAATTTTTAGAAAAGAACTCAGATATTTTTTTTGGTTACAAACACTATTTCTTTAACAGAGGGCCAAATCTACTTTTTTAGATCCTACCCAATTCTACGAGAATTTCATAAAGAATTCGAGAAGATAGTACGGAGGATACTAAGTCTGCGCATAATTGAGCAATACTTCAGTTCGTACTCCACCCCATAATCTTAATGAAGAAAAAGAATGGGATGATTCAGCTGTATTGAAAATTGAATAAAAGGATCCAAAACATGAGTCCAACAGTTATTCAGTAATGATTTTTAAATGTTCTAGATATATATAATCATTATATTTGTTTCAGATCAATATCTCATTGCAACTTTTCGTGCACCTTCAGTTTATAGTAGGTTTCAAACCACTTATTATTGCATTACATTCTTGAAATTACTAGACTTAATAACTTCTTATGGTCAGTAGAATTAGCTGGTTCTAGGAAAATACTATATATTATAAGAAAGTATAAATACATTATGTCAAAAAATTAATTTTTCTGTACAAATATATATTTCTATCTAAATAAATAAAATTTCCAATTAATTACTTTCGACCTCTGTTCAGATTCCGTTATTACACATAATGTTGACGCCTACTATAGCTCGATCGTTAGAACGAAGGATTAGTAACTTGATGATCTGAGTTCAAATTTCGGTTTCGGCCAATTCGGACACAAGTATCGCTGTAATAATTTACATGTGCCTTATTTACAAACACGTCGTAGACCTCCGTCGTTGATTAACACCAATATTTGGAAGCATAAATAGAACGATATTAAATAATATAAAAAAAAAAACACATAATGTTGCTTCAAACAATATTTCCATAAATGTCACCAACTCATTTGTAAGGAACATTTCACTTGCGAAAATTTTGGACGGCAGGTAATTATCTATGCTCTATAAAGCTCTTTTCTTAATGGCGAATGTTATACTTACCTGGAATCTAATTCTTCTGTTCTCATATTACGGACAGATCTACAAAAGTGCTCCGGTAAACTACTTGAACAAATACCGCTCTCTTTCTCTCTCTGTCTCTCTCTCTCTCTCTCTCTCTCTCTCTCTCTCTCTCTCTCTCTCTCTCTCTCTCTCTCTCTCTCTCTCTCTTTCTCTCTCTCTCTCAGATAGAATCGAGAGAGATAAAACCAAGCAGTCCGTATCCAGCGAGAAATTGAATTAACTCTCATCTAATTCTGATGAGTCTACCTCCATCTTGACTCTAACGTCTGGGAGATAGGAGAATTTCAGTCGTCCTTTCAACGAGCAAATTCAGATTGTCTGCCATTCTACAAAATATTCGTCCCTTACTACTTTTATAGTCAGTTAAGTAAGAGCGAGGTCGACTTTACTAACAGATAATGGAAGATTTCGCTTTAATTTCTTTGCTGGCCGATAGAGGGAAGCTTTGTTCTTGATGCATTCTTAACAAAGATTCAGTTGTTGTTGATCTTTTGAAAAAGAATCACGTTAAACGCCATGAGTGCTAAGTACGCGTCACGCTACGAGGCTGTGTTCCTTTGCATCCATCTGAAAGGTTCCAAAATGTTGCAATCAGCGGCTGCTAAATATATGAGAAAGTTAAAAGTTTCCTATGATTTAACAGAACGTGGCTTGTTAGGAAAAGTGGACAAAAAAGATGAAGAAAGAATCGTGAATCTGTTTTCGCTGAATCCTCCTTGAACACTGCAACAAGGACAAGTAAAATTAATAGCAAAAAGTTTAAATATATCCTACGAAACTATCCGAACCCAGCTTCGTACTCATGGCCTGAAATAGCGCAGCACAATGAAGAAGCCTCTGTTGACTGAAAAACATGTGACAAAGCGGCACGCTTGAGCGCATGAAAATATTGATAAAAATTTTCAAAATGTGACCTCACGCGAGCCTGGTCAACTTCTATCAATAGGCTTGTTCAGCGGACCGTAAAACATAGAATAAAGGTGCATCTTTGGGGCTGCTTCTCAAAGCAGGGATTCGGCACTTTGCACCTCTTTATTGACAACCTAAATGCCGAAAAAATGATAAAAATCTATAAAAAGTCTTTATTGCCATCTACCAAACGATTGTTTATCAGAAAAAATGAAGATTGGATTCTGCAGGAGAACAACGATCCTAAACATCGCAGCAAGAAGATTCAATCTGACACCGTCACATTGGATTGGCCGTCGCAGTAGCCCGATGCTTACCCTATTGAAAATGTGTGGACATATATTAAACAGAAGCTTCGTGGAAGACACACACACACACTTCGAAGCAGTTGTCTTACCAAATTCATCGAATTTGGAGATCGTTTCCATTAAAATACGCCATCAAATTAGTAGAAAGCATGCCTCGGAGATGCCAGACAATTATTGATACCAGTGGTGACTGGACACATTATTGACCTAATTGCATCATCGTTTATAATGTGTACAATGTATATATAAATATGAAAGTTTCATCAAATAAATTTTTTTATAAATTAACACGACCACGCTCTTACTTGACAGACTGTATGACGCAACATTGTTACTCACATCTTATTACATTTTTCCGAATTACATACACTTTCGCCTAGTCTCTGTATTCTAATTCAATCGAAAGTGATTATAACTAGAGCGTTCGCTAAAAAATTCCTGTATGCTACAGATATCTGACGTACACTATCTTAATCGGATGAATTTCACCTTTTCCGATTAACCATACACACTTGTGAGCAGTCAGCCTCATTTGATTCTGGTCACATCAGGGTTCCATTTGATCAATATAACTTTGGCCTTTTTCGATCGCCTTTCTACAACACGAGTCTCTATTAACTAGGAGAGGTAGGTCATCAGCATATACCTCGACTTCATACTTCAGTGTAGTCAGCACTCACGATAAAAGGTTGAGGACCAGTTTTCATAATCTTGCACCAAGAACAGACCCTTACTTTCACCCAAATTCCCGTTAGTACATAGTCGCAAAAGAGCTTCAATAAAAATGCATATCTATCAAGAAATATGGAAAACATATCTCCACACGCTGACATCTTTCACGCTAAAAACAGCTGATTAGAACGCACTTCATGAGAAAATGCTGACGATAAATTGTGCCACAAATATTTGTAAACTAAATTAAAACTCTCCAGTTTGGTGACATATGTCAATACAACAAAGTCTATAGTAAAACTATAGACTTTGTTGTCTATACAAAGTCTATACAAAGTTTATTGTAAAATTATATACCGTTAAAGGTCGGGAAATGTCTTTTATTTCTCGAAAACTGTACGTGAGAAATTAATTTGAATTAATTAATACAGGGGAAAAGCATAAAAGCTTTTATTAATAACTTTAATTGGATTTATAAAGCTTTCGAAATTTTAGATAAGTATCAGAATAAAAACCTAGGTACCAAGCAGGATTCTGAAACTTTATTAAAAAGTATATCAATTTTTGAATATGCATTTATGGCCGTATGTTAGTATCGAGTTCTAAATAGATTGAATGATAGCAGCATGTATTTACAGACAATCAAGAATAATTAGTAGCAGCTAATGATATGTTAATATTGTTAGATAATTATATGAAGACTTTAAGAAAATAATTAAGGTATAGAAAAGAAGTCAAAGTCAATCATTTATTATTCATTAATGATAATCTATTAAAGTCTAAAAAAACTTATATCGTTCCTAATATAAGAAAAAAAATATTTTTTTTAATTTAAGAAAACAAGAAGAATCTGCTAATAATTTAAAAATGCTGGATGGTCGAGAAACAGATGATGAATATTTTCCCCAATACTTATATAGTGTATAAACTACTGATGGTTATACAGTCTCTATATAAATTATTTAATAAAAATCATAATGAAAAAAAAATTTTCTTCTATCATTCAAAATCTCTTATTCATATATACATGTTTCTTTTTAAAAACTATCGTCGATCACCATTGTATTAACATAAATTTATAAAGAATGGTGATACTTAATTAACAAGTGTGTGTGTGTGTGTGTGTGTGTGCGCGCGCATTTTTTAATTGATTTATCCGTTACCTGTTTGTAAACCCTACTACTATTAAGGACAAAGTATATGTATATTATTAAAAACATTTTAAATTCAATAATGTAATTTACTTTTACAGTTTTTTTTTTCTTATGTCTGAAGTTAAAGCAATAATTGATTTTGGTAAAAGGAATGAAGTGATTTGTAACTGAAAAAAACTTTAAAATCAAAGTAAAATAGCCTTTATTATATCGTGAGAACAAAGAACAACAATTCTAAGTTTTCGCATCGTCATATTGTTTGCATCATCGCTTATACGTTTAGAGGAATAATTAGACCTTATATTTATTTATGTTTTATCATAGTGCCGCTTGACCTTATACTCGGAAAATATATCATCAGTACCTTTCATAAAATCTTCCTTCGTTTGGAATTTTTTTCAGCAGTTTTGTTCGCTTTCTCATTTATAATCAATCGAAGTTTTTTAACCTTTTCACGCACAGATTTTATTTATTTTTATTAGTTTATTCACACACTCATTTGTTCAATTTTTTGCATTCTGGAGTTCGCAATTATTATTATTATTAATATTATTCACTAGGAAATTATTTGTTTTTATGTGGTTTACATATGTAGTTGTTTATTAAACTTGTATTATGTTTAATTTAGAAAAAATATTTTGAACTAAATAAAAAAAACTATCAGAATGTTCATTATTATTTTTTAATTTAACAAAATTATATGTATATATATATATATATATAAATTTATATTTCTATACAGGTGTAAGATATAGAACTAGTACATAAATATATGTTTATAATTAATTTTATACATATGACTAAGAACTTTATAAATGCAGACAAGCAATGTATATAAACGAAATGAGCCAGATAGCAATTTCTACACAATTGTTGACAGTAAATGCCAAAATTTAAAAACATCATGTTTAATGTATCATAAAATGCTATTACACTAAATCTGTTTTTTAAGAATATTAAGATAAATATTACTGTGAAATATAATCCACTATTAGCTTCATTTTAAGCTATTAGGACAATGTTTATACAGGATCTTATTTTTATGGATAGAGCGCAACCTTTTCTTGTCTTCTTAAATTACTAAAATAAAAGAATTGTTCTGGTAATCCCGGTTAGAAAAAGTCAATCTATGCAAGTTAAAGTAAATCTCAAAAAATTAAAATTTTAATTCTTAATTTTATTTAAAATCGATTGCAATTATTACCAAAACATCTTTATAAAGTTTCGAAAAATAAGGAGTACGTGATCAAATTCATCCCAAGTCTTCTAAAACGTGTTTTTTTTTTCAAATATGCTTGAAATAACTAGCCAATCACTATTTACCGAATTTGATGTAACTAAAACATAAAAAAATATTGGACACATTTTTTTTAATCTGTAAAAATTAATTTTAAAGATTAAAAAACATCTTAAAAGATACTTGAAAAAATTTTATTCGATGAGAGGTTTTTACCCCTTAAAATATTTTCAATGGATAAAAATTACGTGTCCAACATTTTTCGACATTACATTATATACTTAGTTTCACCTAAATCGATAAATAATTATTCAATAGTTATTTTTATAGTATATATGAAGAAAACAATAATTTTTTAGCAGACTTTGAAATATTCTACACCCTTAAATAGCTTTTGTCGACGATATAAAGAAACAAATTGCTCTTATTTTTCAATACTTAATTTTTATGTGGAGTTTTAGCCAAGACTTTGAAAATTTTTTCAATAATGTTATTTGTAAATTTAATAACTGATTTCAAATTTCTTTGTTATTTAATAGACGCTTTAAGATATAAAATAATATTATATTATATAGCGCTTTCGTGATATTATACAACATATGTGCATTAAATGTTACGATTATAATTATTAAGGTATAAAAAATTATTTTTATTCGTGCTATAATTTACAAGAAATTTTAATACAATACTACTGTACTTAAAAAATGTAGCAAAATGTGTCAATTAATTAACAAAGAAATTAACTGCAATGCAAACAGATTCTTTGAATTATTCTTTTGAATTCCTTATAATTTAAGTGTCGCAAAAATATAGGTAAGTTTTCAGCAAACCTAAGATCAGCAATGTTTAAATTATCAGAAATTGTTATTCCCTGATTGCTTTTTTAATCATCGCTAATTACGAAGGTCTATGTTTACGGAATTGAAAAAAAGAACTTATAGAATCCTTGAGAAGATCATTTACTTTTAACGGCCTAAATTCATATTAATTTATATTACCAGATTGGAAAAATTTGCACTTTAGGATTCCAATAACCACTAAAAATGTTGAAATGCAAAGAAAACTCATATTCATCAAGATTGGATAAAATTTTCAAAAATTGATAGTATAATTGTTATTGATAATTTACAGAACATCCAATCTATTTTTTACCAAAATGAAGTAAATAGTAAAAACTAATAATCAAATTATTCAGACTAATACATAGCAATTAAAAATATAATTACCTAATAAACTGCAATATAAATTATTTCAAATTTTTAATAAATTATATGAAATTTATGATCAATATGTATCAAAATTCTTGTTTTCAAAATTTCTCAATTGTTTATTATATATGTAACAAGAATTATTAAGCAATTGAAGGGATTGGTAATATTAGGACTCTTGTCGATTAAAAATTATTTTGCTTATGATAATTAAATAATAAAAGTATGTGTGAAAAGCAGTTATGGGTACTTCTTTTCCATGATAAACATTGTAATAATAATAATAGCGCAATCAAGTGCAACATTGAAACTCCAAAAGCGCGCGCACAAAAGCTCTTACTGCAGAAAAAAAGGCACGAACCGGCGGAAAAGTCGGCCTAACTGTATAATATTTCATTTTTCATTTACTTATGGATGGAACATTGTCACAATACAATATTTCTATCTTTTTCATATTTCTTTCTTTTATTGTATATCGTTAAGATCATCCCACTGTTCATAATTTTCACTGTATAACAAATACGCTGTGACGGCCGTATAAATTTATCGAAAAAAGGACGAACATTTGTGTTTATTAAATCTTTCTTTATAATTTTATTTCTTTAATATAATCTACGTCATTAATATTTGATTTTACATAATACTTTTCAGTGTTGCAAGTTTCTTGCCATTAAGATGTGCACTAAATATTTTTTCTATACATCTGATACTTTCTCTCCATTTATATTTAGATTAGATTCGTATCGTAACAAAGTTCGTCCTTTTTTTCTCTTATACATTATATCCTTTATATTGTTTTATTTTTCGAGTCGTCCTTGAGTACGTATTGCATTAAAGTTCACCCCGTTAGGTAAATTATTTTATTTTTACAGAGTTTTGTATATATATATATATATATATATATATATATATATATATATATATATATATATATATATGTTCGTTTATTCACATTTGCATGTGCTACTATAAGCTAAATATAATTTATTATGAAACGGCAAATTATTGTCTACTGTATCGAAGTCATACATGCATACATACATACATATATATACATATATACATACATATATATATATATATATATATATATATATGTATGTATGTATATATATGCATAATTTTCATTTCTTTCTATTTAAATTTATACTGCCTATCAATAAAGTTACTGAAAGCTCAATAATAACTATTGTTTTTCATTTATTGGCTTTTGAATTTTTCAGAAAATTTCGCCACTTTGATAAATTTCACTTTTTGTACACATAACAAGAAAAAATCCATGAAACATTTTAATTTCATACACTTGAAAAAAAGCACATTACTTGTATATGCATGAACAAAGATCAAGTTTTACAATTATATTACAACGTCGTATATCATGGGTTTTGTATATAAAGATTAAAAGCTACAAACTGTACATTAGATATTTGTATGTATTATTGATCTTCTAAATGCTTAAATATGCACTATCGAAAACAGCTGTGTATAAACTAGTACAACGTATTTTACTGATTCAATCTATTATATAACATTATAAAAAAATATTCAATGCTACAATACTCTTCAAATAAATCGTGATTCGCACACATAACAAATTTATGGATTTTTTCTTTGATGCTTAAAATCTGTAATTATATTAATGCAGTTACTTAATATATGCATACATTATATGCTTATAATAAAAAACTTGATTTCTGAGTATTCGATTTCAATGTTATGCTATATTGTCAAATATTTTTGTATTTCGTTCGTCATTTCGTCGTTAATTGTCAAGAATTACTTCTATTCGCCATGTAAATATGTAAAAAATATTTATAAATGCACTTTTCACGTAGATAAAAAGTTTATCTTATAGTCTTATGTATATTAAAGCCTGACGAAACAGTGAACACGATCAAAGTGGCGAACCCTCTATCAAGAAAAATAAAAGAAAATCATCGCATTTTTAATCTTGTAATTTTCTTTCCCTAATTCAGTGACACATTTTTGGCAGCTAGCCAAGCTCGGTCGTTCACGGAAGGCATCGTATGGCGCATTTATTTAAATCGTTGCATTAATAATCATTTACAACTCTCTTTTTTGCTGGAAATTGCAGAGAATTGCATTTTTATCTTTACTATACCGTTTTAGTATTTATTGTCAACATGTATGCCTATGTGCAGTAACTCATTTTTTCAACAGTTGGGAAACTTTTTTCATTTAGTATTTTAGGACAGATTAAAGGTGTTTGTTTAATGTACAAACGATTAAATTGTGTGTTAAAGACTTAATGAAATTGTAAAAATCGGAAAAACCTTGATAGGAGGAAAAGCTGAAAGCAAGAAATGAACGTCATATTTTTTGATTAATGAGAAAGTTTAATAGATAATATATATGTTAAATTTAAAGTTTTTGACTTAACTTTGAAGGTTTTAAACAATTTGATATAAATGCACTTTTTAAACATACTATCGAAACTTCGCTTGCAAAAGCTAATTTTCACAAATGCCATAGCGGAAGCTTATTTTATCTAAAAATTTCGCCTCTATCATATTCGCTATTCAAGAGTTAGTGCATTTGTTTTAGTTAAAAAAAGTTATCTAAGTTTTAGAAAATTATACAACTTCCCACAATGAAAACAGATTAAAAAATTAAAAATAAAGATGCAAGAAAATAAAAATAGTTGTATACCGAGACAGATAATAACTAGTATTTATTCCACTTCTGCTTATAGCCAAATCTTTAAAATAATTTTTGTTTCAACTTTATGGGGTGAGCTGTTTAATGTAAACCAGTGACCTCGAGCTAGTGTAAATTAAGATGTGTCTTTATATAACCAGTGTGTATAATAAGATACGTACTATGCGTTCACTCATAAATAAATGCAAGGGAAATAGGCATGAAATACAGTTGGAAGAAAAACTGAAAGAAAGAAGATTATTATTATAGAGTAATTCCAAATATTTAACCACTGGCGCATATTTTATTCGCCTTATTTAAATTTACACAACTATAATTTATAACAATCCAATTATTTTTCTTTTTGCTTTCAATATGTACTTAATTTAAACATTTTTCAAATCATATTTTGTTTCAGATATAATGTTCAGCTAACACCTTTTTTTCATTAAATACTATATCAGTTGTAAATCTTATTAAATAAATATATTATTATTCTAAATTCGAAAGGTTTTAGATTTTAGTCAGAAACTTGTATATACTTTAATATTAAATAGATATTTTTTTCAAACTGAACAATAAAACAATACAAAACAGAATTATTTTATATAAAGGTGCAAATGCATTGCAATGAATATATATGTTTTGTATTATTATTCATTGAGAAAAATAGTAAAACAATTTAAAATATAAAATATGAATATCTTTTTTAATGGAGAAATTAAAATTATCTTCCAACTGTGTTTGCATGGAACAATAGCACAAATGTTATATATCCGTTGTCATTTTATTACAAACATTAATTTTAATGCGAAGAAAAGGAAAGAGTATTTTTGTTGGAGGAAGAGGCTTGAATAAAGTGTATCTAACGCATGAAACCGCGTAAGTCCTCCGCTTACAATTTTCATCGTAAATATTATGCTACAATTATATAAAAATATATTTCTTAAGTATTAACACTAATATAAATGAGTATTATTCGCATCGTTATCTGATGCTCTATTTAGTTTTTCATTATTAATCTTTTTCCATTACTTATCAATTTTTATATATTATTATACAATTATATAATAATGGACACGATGCCTGTCGCGGATAACCGGAGCTTCTACGTAAGGAAGTACAGATTCACTTTGTTTCGCCGACTTTTATTGTTTGGGAATGGACATATTAATTACTCTTAAAAACGGCTTATCATATAAATTTTTGAGCTACAATATTTGAAGAAAATATAATTATGGAACTTTATCACTCAATATACTTAGTTACTGATATTTAAATATATGTTGTATTCTGCTGAAAAATTATCTAAATAATAATTATATTATTAATTATAGTACTTTTAGTACTTGCTTTAGTTATTTATTTATTACTAAATCGCATACTTTTTGAGTATAAAGTATTAACGGAGAAAATATTTTATATACATTTTATGAATTATATTAAGTTACTATTTATAAAAATATTTTGCAATTAATAAGAGTCGTTTTTAACTAATTAGGTCATGTCCATTCCTATTTTATATTCAACGCCAGTAATTAAGTTCTATTAGATTTTATTTAGATAAATGCTTCGTTTATTATCGTCAATGTTGTCCTTTTTTCTCAATATCTATATCTCTTAGTAATGGCATTTATGTATAGATAATAATGCATTTCTTGTTTATAGATAAAGTATACGATACTTGTAATATTAATAACAATATCACTTATTACTCGTGGTACGTGTAAATAAAAAGACGAATAAACTCTTATAAAATACATTCTCGAGTATTATTTATCGTCATCTGTAAATTCCCTCCTCTAACATTTTTGCTTATTCTAAGATGCGTATGGACGAATAAAATCATACAAATTGTCATACATTTAATAGATCTGCCGTTATACCGTTATAATAGTACAGTATTTGGAAGCATTATAATATCATACTTATGTATATTTAAAAAAGGGGCCTCGAAGATCTTAGCAAAGAAATTCTTTGCTTGTAAACAAATGCGTTTCACCGGGCATCTTTTTATTATCTATTTTATTTCTCTGTATATATGTAATTATAAATCTTTCTTTCTTTTAGTAATTCAATTTTTTTACAAAAAATAAAAAATTAAGTCAGTCAATATTTTACCTTATTTTATTTTCATTTATTGTCACATCTTTCACAATGTCTACGAATTGAGAGAAGTAAAAAATTAGATAAAAAAATAAAATAAAAACATGTGCAAAAAGTAAAAGTAATCAGTGATGAGAATATGTATTTATTCACTTATCACTGTTTTCATCTTCGCTTTACGAGTTTATTACAAAAAAAAGGAATGTGCGTCGAAGCGAATCACCTTATGTATTCTAGATTAAATTAAGATATTAAAGAAAAACGAAAGATTTGTGCGAAAATTGTATAATCAAAGCTGATGATTTAGATATATAACCATAAAAATAAAACAAAAATAAGTACACACGATAATTTATTGTTAAACGCATTGTATATTATCTCAAATGTTCTTTTAACATTGAGATGCAGCCACGATTTCTTCCATTTTTGAACTTAAACTTCTAACAATTAGAGAATAATTCTTTTCGTTAGAGAATAAAAGTTTCGGAAGGCACCGCGCTCGGATAGCGGCACCTGCGCGTTTTTTATCGATCTACAAGGCCCTAAAACCCCCATTTTTACTAGTAAATCTCTATTTATTATAATGTTTATTTATAGTTATTATCTTTGGCGCGTTTCTAATTAGCTTTCATCTTGCGCGTTTCTGCCATTTTGCCAAATGCAATACTCCATTAGCTTTTATAAAAAGTGGAACATTTGTTTGTCACATAGCTTAAAAATTCATTTTTTACCAAATTAAAACAAGATTTTTAAACTCTTTTGAATTAATAAAAATAATTCAAACAAACTCGACATAAAAAACAGAAACAGGAATAGAAAACTATTCACTTGGTGTATTTTTTATACATACACATACTATAATGATATAGAATAACATTTTCACTGGGCATCTATGAAATATACCAAATATACCGTACTAAATAATCTTATTAGAATTACAATTAAAAATTGTACTTACGTCGACTGTTCTGAATTAAATTAATAAATATTTTTATCGGTCTACAGTCTTTATAATATAATATATTAGCTAAAATAATGACAGTCAGTCTGTCCTTTTTTATGTTCACCCCGTAGAATCTGAAATAAAACTTATTACTACAATAAACTATATTAAAAAGTAAAAATAAAGATAAAATAAAATTAATAATAAAATAATAATAGAAATAAAAATAAAAATAAAATAATAAATGAGAATGACTGGTTATCTCAGCGAAATCTTTCGTTCACGCGCTCCAATATTGAACATAAGGTAATTCTAAATTTAAGGTGGTGGGGCAGTCAGGTTGCCTTTTACTAACATAGAATATTACTTTTATTATTTTTATTTTATTTATTTATTTTTTTTAATTTTTTTTTCATTTTATTATTAATTTTATTTTATCTTTATTTTTAATTTTTAATATAATTTATTGTAGTAATAAGTTGTATTTCAGATTCTACGGGGGTGAAGATAAACAAGGACAGTCTGACTGTCATTATTTAAGCTAATATATTATATTATAAAGAATGTAAGACCGATAAAAATATTTATTAATTTAAATAATCTTATACTAATTAATATTTAACAAATTAAAAGCTTACGATTGCGTACAAATTGCGTTATTTAAATTACAAACATTTAATAGAGAAATAAAAATGTCAATATGTATGTCTCTGCTAAAAAATAATTCTAATTATAAAATTAACGTTTATAATAACATAAATATTGAAATAACACTTGCAGTTGCACATTTGACAAAATGACGTCAACGTCTAGTAAAATCACTGAATAGGTTTAAATAGTTAAATCACCTTTCATGAGATTTATATTATGTTGAGTTTATCTCGAAAATTTGATTCCTAATAAAATATGTGTAAATGGAACGATTTCTCTTTTAGGTACTTTTGCTTCAGATAAAAAGAAAATATGATTTGGTTAATATTAAAATATTCTATATCAAAACATTAAATGACTTTGGGACTTGAAATTATATACTCAAGAGAAATCCACTATAGAAAATTTTAACAAACTTAAAATGAAAATATTCAATATACATATATATATATATATATATATATATATATATATATATATATATATATTCGTCAAAAATGTAAAACCAAAAAAAACAAATCCTTAAATTACATAAAAGAACATCACAAAACATTAAGAAATTAAGAAACTAAGAAAGAAAAAAAAAATATATATATATATATATATATATATATATATATATATATATATATAATAAGAAGAAAACAAGAGTTTTCAATCAAAAAATCGAGATTCTTCACTCAATTACGATTTGAAACGCTGCTAATGTAGTCTATCGTACTACTGACGTTCGCTCATTACAATATTATTTACACAATGCACACTTATTATTCTCTTTCTAAATTTTCTGTTTATTTCTTAAATCCACAAAAGCGCGAGTATTCGCGGCCTCCCACTTTCTACCCATGAAATCCCATATAGAGCGAACATTTTTTTCTAACAATTTGTACATTAATTAGTTTCCTTATTATTGTCATGGTATATATAATATCTTGTTAATAAAAATAATAAAATATTATATATGCTATATCGTATATATATAATAGATTATTGCATTATGCTTTTTTGGTACTGTTACGTCTTTTGGTTATTTTACGCCACGCGTTTACTCTCTATCCGTATTTAGTTTCGGTTATTTATCTTATCTTCGTGTTGTCAATATATTTTATTTGAATCGAAAACATCATCACATGGTGAAGTAGCGCTTTGAGCAAACTTTTCCATCGACTTTTATTTTAATAGAAGCCGCTTTTACTGTCTCTTTCCAAGCTTTTATAAATCTATATAACGGACATATATAATATAATAATCATTCCTTCGTCGTTCTATTTTTCCTCATAGAGTATGATATCTAAGTTTTCTTATTTTCTTTTCTCATCGTTAACATACTTTAACGAAAAAAGATATAGAATATGTCATGAAATATGTCATGGTCTATTCTCTGTAAGGCTTGCAGTATGAGAAACGATGGTTCATGTGTTGGCTATAAGAACCAGAGTGAGAGAAGCGCTTGAGGCACTTGGAGCACTGATAAGGTTTCTCGCCACTATGCAGTCGTTTATGTTCTGTTAGGTGATGCTTGTGCTTAAATGCTTTTGGACACTCCTGACACTTATGCGGTCTTTGTCCTGTAAATAAATTTGAAAACTATTTGTTATAATTCATTACAAAAATTTTATTGAATATTTTTTTATAAATATTATATTTGTTATAATTAAAGCATTACTTTAAAAATTGCTATAAATTAGAATAAAATTTTACCGGAATGTTCATATTTATGTCTCGCAAGAGAACTGTGCTTCGAAAACGTCTTGTCACACTGGTTACAGAAATAAATTCCCTCTTGTTCCGTATCCACCTGAGGCGCTGAATCAGCAGTTACTCTAATATCAATATCATTTTTATTTTGCACCTGTGGAGATTCAGCCTAAAAATAATATTATTTTTATTTTTATTATTATTACAAAGCTATTTTTAAGAATTTTTACATTTATTTAAATTAATACAACATTTCATTTGAAAAAGTTGTTTACTAAGCAAACTATGATCAATTTACAAATCGTTTAGATTAAAATCACCAAAAGAAGAAAAAGCATTTTCATAAAAATGTCCAATATTAGCGTTGCCAAGGATGTTACAGAAAAATCTCCATACCTTTATGATAACTTCGACGGGCATGGCCGAGGACTTGACTTCAGTAGAGTCAATCGTCTCTTCGTCAATGACGAGTGGTACTTCTTCCGTATCCTCTGGCCCAACGTTATTATTAGCTGGCACTTTTGATACAATTGGAGACCCTTTCAAACTGCAAGGCGAGGAATTATTTCTATTCGAAGATTCTCTACTTTCTTTAGATGTTGATATAGACTTAAGAACATCTTTTTTTGAAAGATCAAGAGGTTGTTCATTAACTAGGTGATTGCTTAAACTCGAAAGCGGAACTAAAGCTGGAATCTTAGCTTCACGACGGTCCCTCGCTCGTGAATTTTGAAACCATACCTGAAAAAAATATTATTTAAGACCATAATATATTTAATGCATATGTTGTAGAATTGATCACGAGCAAATACGTTGTAAATTGATAACCAACCTGTACTACACGCGTAGGAAAATTAATGTAGTTGGCAATAATGGAGATATCTTCTTTTTTGGGCCGGGGATTAATGGCGTAGTAGCTTTTAAGTACAGCGAGCTGCTCATCGTCAATAAGTGATCTTGCCCTTACCCTACGCGTAGTGCCATCGCCGATGTTGCTGGACTGATGATGCTGTAGCGATTCCTCCTCTTCGTCACTCTCCGCCTCCGAAGTATGAGTCGAAAGACCATTCTCGGCCTTGCGCTTCATGGACTGACGCAGCAGAGGGGTGGTTTTATGATGAGATTCTTCAAGTTTAGCCGCGAGACCCTCGCTCTGCGAGTCGCACTGTTCCGTTGCTGACCAGTCAACTGGATAATGCGCCATCTCACTTGACATCTCGCTATCCTGATCCTGAAATAAACATATTTGTAGGTAAACACATTTCACAGTTAAATAAACTCATAAATGCCCTAAACTTTTTCTATCAAATATTTTGAGAATTTTCTAAAAAATTATTTATTGGTTTATACGCAGCTTCGCGAGTCCATCGTGTCTCTATCAAATCTAGCCTTCTCTACTATATGTTTCTCTTCCTTAATAACCTATCTAGATTTATTAATTAAACCCTATCTCACGTCCAGTGCGCATTCACTCTGGATTTTTCCTGTTGAAACAGAGAAACTTGTGGCCAAACCCAGTAGGATAAATCTCGATTAGAAAATCCCGATTCGATCCCCATGTCACATTTCGTTGGCTTGGGTACCGAATTTGTCATTCCCACGGCTCCCGCTCGCATTGTGGAATATGACACAACGTGAAAGCGATAAACTAAGTGTCAGTGTCCGCGCGGTAATCCATTCAATTGCGATTGCGACTAGTGCTGCTTAACTTTGTTAATAGTCCGAGGGGAACTGTTTCGATACTCTGCCAAAGGCGTCCGTGAGAATTATCTATTAAAATTTGTAACAACTGGTTTTAGAACCATTAACGAAAATTGCAGTAAAACTATCGTTACAAAGGCGCATAAGTACCGATTAAAACATACCTGATAGTCCTCGTCAATGTCTCGCTTAATAATCATAGCAGGCGAGGTCGCGAGTTTTCTCACATTTGCCTCTAATAACTGCTTTGTAACAGACGCATTGACGGTCTCTAACAATCGCCTGACAGCGTCGAGGCCTTGAGACTGTTCGGGATGGTGAAGATGGAGAAGAGCAGGAGGCGGCGCGGGTGAATCTTTGCCACCTTCGGTACCCTCGGTAGTCGTCCCTTCGGAATCGGGAGCGGTTGTCGACGGACTCAGTGCCGCCTCGCTTTGCTGACTCAAGGCGTCATAGTGCTCACTGTTTGCTTCTTCAGCTCGGTGAACACGGTACTGGCTCTTATGATTATTGTGTTGATGAAGCGGAAGATGGTGTTCTTGATGCTTAGCGTGTAGCTGATTTAAAATCTTGTTAATGGACGTTTGCAAAAAGTAGTTTCCGTAACCCATCATGTGAGGAAGTAGCGTAGGCATATCATAGATTCCTGCGGCTTTAAAGGAAGAAAAATTTATTAATTAATGAAAAATTATTCAAATACACACACACACACACACACACACACACACACACAAAAGAGGTGTGCTCAAAAAATACCCTGATTGTTTTAATTATAATTTTTTATTCATTTACATTAATGTTGTTTCCTTCAAAGTAGTCCCCATAAGATATTCGGTCAATTTTTGAAACACTTGAACTTCGATTTTTGGGATAGCCTTTAATTCTTTGAGGGATGCGTTTTTAATGTCGACAATACTTGTGAAATTATGTCTGGTGAATGTGGAGCTTAGAGCACCATTACAGTATTGTTTTTAGCCAAAAAATGTACAAACAAGCAATGAGATGTATATAGGTGCATCGTCGCAATGCAAAAGCCATGAAACGAAAATGGCAAAGCTCATAAAATAAAAACATATCTTACCTTGGCGGCTGCCACGTAAAAAGTAAAAAATTAAAAAAATTTAAAGTTATATTACAGTTCAAGAGCAGGCATACCAAAGGAATACAAAATGTTAATAATCGGACTGTCCAAACTCGTGAAATTGAAAGATTTCGAATATTTTTGAGAACATCTCGCATGTTAGTAATTCATGAACAATTGTATTATATACGTTCAAAGTAACATTCTAATTATAGTTATAATTATTCCAACAAGCTGATGTTAAATTTATTTGTATAAACATTGTGACGGTAAGATTATTAGCGGAAACACACCTGCAGCATCGCGCTGTATGTCTTGATAATCAGAGGGCGACAGCTTTGGCATGACCGGCAGGAAGGTGTTATTGTTAGCGACCGAAATCTCAACGTCGCGCCGCGCTTGCATCGCTGCTTGCTGCTGCTGCTGTAAATGTTGTTGTGACGGCTGCTGTGACGGCTGTTGTGGCTGCTGTTGCTGTTGCTGTTGCTGCTGTTGTTGCTGCTGTTGTTGTTGTTGTTGCGATTGTTGTTGCTGTTGCTGCGATTGTTGTTGCTGCTGCTGAGACTTTTTAATCCCGGAGGAGCGTTCTACATTGCTCCCCGACCTTGCGGAGCTTTGTCGAGACTTCTTTAGATTGACTACCAGGCACTTTTTCGACGTGTTGTGGGACGAGTAGGAGCCCGAGTGCGAGAACCGCTTGCTGCAATTGTTGCATTGGAAAGGCTTCTCCCCACTGTGTATTCTTAAGTGTTCCTGTAATTAATTGCGATACTTTATATATAGCACATAACCAGAGCTTTCCTTAAAACTTCGCTCGTTCGTTCGACTTTCTCACATATTTATTATAATTTATTCAAAAATATTTTTTTCATTAATGATTTTAATGAATGATCCATGAAAATCAAGATACAAGCAAATTGATTTTACAGGTTTCGATAAGAATTTGACTTATGATATCACAGATATCGTAAAAATGTTTTTTTTTTTAATCGGCTGTCAAACGAAGAATTGGTATAGGATAAAATTTAAAACATTCCTAATATGTTAAAAAATTAAGATTTTAAAATAATTTTTTGCATAGAAATTACTTTTATAACTCATAATACCAAATTGCTGCTTTGAGTAGGCTCGTGCCAGCTTGTTAATTTATTTAATAAATGCACGTGGAAAATGTGTAAAATCATTTTAAATTTATTATAACTTTCAGAATGTCAATTAAAATGCTAACCTTTTAATAAATGGTTAATTTATTAAAAACGTTATTAAAAATTACGCGTTCTAAATACTTTAAGGTACTGGTCATGTTCAAACAATATATGTTGCAGAATTTTACTATAAGTTCAGCGCTTAAGAGTATTTTTGCTTTGACATTAACTTCTATTTTTCATTTGGTATTGAAAAAAAGTTCCTACTTTATTGTTGCGTTTTCTTTTTTCAGTTCTTTGCCAACAGATTGTACAAAATCGTAATAACACTTTGAGTTTCATACGGTGTACTTGGCATACCTTTACCATAAATTATGCATAAAATTAAAAATTTGAAAGTATTTTTTTCGTTATTTTTATTGCCAATTTTATTTCCTATTTCGCGTCAATGACGTATTCATAAAGGTATATATATATTAGTTTTACAGCATTCTCTGTATGTATGATTATAGAATCAACGTCCTTTTAATGAGATTGAATTTTTTATGAATATGATCACCGAATAAATGAAACATTTCCTGGAAAATCCAATTATTTTTAACGTAAGATTAAAATGCAAAAATCTCGAAGAAAACTAAAAATAACATAGTTACTTTGGCTATAATCATGGATTAGAAGAAAAAAACAGAATAAATAATAATGATGGTCAGAACCGGATTATAAAACTATGTTTCTCCTACGCCAAAAGTTTGCCTGGGTCCTAAAGAATTCAAACTTAAAAAACAATTGTGCTTCATTTAAAAATTAAAATATTTAAATATAATTTGAATATTTGTTATTCTTGGCTTTCTTTGGTATAAGTTGATAAATTGTTCTTTAATTTTTTAGCAACCGTGACAATATCAATATAAAACAGCATTCGTTTACGAAAATTAATTGTGATCCAATAATTATTGAATTTTCTCAAACTAAGAATTAGAAAATATAATTACAAATACATTACTTGAGTACGTTCATTCTATATAATATAAATATGTAATGTATATAGTTATGCGTGGAAAATTCTATTAATATTTAATGGTGTAGTAAATTATAATAATTCATTAATAATTGTCAGCTAAATCGAGTGTTGCTATCTAAAATTTATTGTCCTGCCCCATGGTGTAATTATAGCGTGTGTTACATATAATTCGGTCCTGATAATAATAATAATAATAATAATTTTTAATAAATATAACCGTCGAAAATACCTTTAGGTGATGTTTAAATTTAAAGGCCTTCTCGCAATGAGGGCATTTGAATTTTCGAAGTACCGCGCTCTCATCGTGGCTGATCATGTGCCTTTGTAGCCTGTACACGTTCGCAAATGGTTTATTGCATACTTTGCATGACTGAAAAATAAAAATAAATATTGCTTCTTGATGGATACAATAAAATAAAAAAAATTTTAATGTAAATTAGAGAACTGATTGCTAAATATTTATAAATAAAAATACAATCTATTTTCAATCGGAATTCTATCGCTTAAGAGATTATCATTCTGTTATAATAATTTATGAAATATTATATATACATTAAAAAAACACTTCCAATAAATTGTTTCCACTTCGATAAATCGAAGATTATTTCTAAAAATTTTAAATAACATTATTTTAAGTATATATAATTCGATATTATTATAAATATCCAATTGTAAATTTTGCTTAAAACACAGGACAATTTAATAAATTGACAAAGTAATTTTTATATAATCCTAAAAGTTGTAAAAATTAGTTCAAATGTACAATTTTTTGACAAACAGTATATATATAAGCAGGTCATTTGTTAATACTATAAAGATCGGAAATTATATTTTTAACAAGACCAGGTAAACAATTCTCCGTATCCATTGAAATTTTATGAAGCGATTTGAAAAAACTTCATTCGAAGTCTGCTACAAACGCGTGACTATGTACCGCGCGTAGCGGTAAAGAGAGAGAGATATGTGACGCAGGAAAGGAATGCACAATCAAGTTCCGGAGAGCCACCATTATAATACCAGATATAGAATTTAGAGAAGTAGAGGGAAAAAGGGAGGAGGGGTACGTCGGGAGAGGGGGAGAAGAGGGGGAAAGAGAGACAGGTATATGTACGCACATAGATATAGATAAAGGTTGAGAAAAGGAGGCGTGGACTTACGACTTGGGAGAACTGGGCCTGCAGGTCGTGCTTGACGATGGCGTAGCCGGCGACCGCCTTGTGCTGGTCCTCGAGATGGAGCTGGAGTATACGGGAGTTCCGGCAGACGATGCCGCACTGTGGGCAGCGCTCGCTGCACGACTGCTTGGCGCTGCTGTTCGCGGCGGCGCAGCCGCTGGCGTTGCTGTTGCCGGTCTCGGCGTCGATGGTGGTGGCGGCGGCGGCGGCCGCGTTGGTAGTGGTGGCAGAGGTAGCGGTGGTGGTGGTGGTGGTGGTGGTGGTGGTGGTGGTGCTGCCTACTTCCGCGCCGCCCTCGTCGCCACCGCCTCTGCCACTGTTGGCCGCACCGTCGGCGCAGCCGCCCACTTCCGCGTCGGCACCTGACTCGGCTTCGCTACACCCTGATTTGGACAAATACGAAGAGAAAAATACTCTTATTAATTAAGAAATCAAGAGACCTAGAGAGAGGGAGAGATGAAGGATGAGGGATTTTTTAACTTTACAATTATTCAAAAATAGGCGAATATTTACTTCAAAAATAGGCGAGTATATCAATCCTACCTACGAGCAAAAGCAGTGGTGTCGAGTTCATCGCATAAACAAGACAATCGTGTACTCTTGGGAAGACTAACCGCAGTCACCAGACACTCGCAACAAACCCCGAAATATTGACGAGAAACAGCATAATTTTTCGAGTGCTTGACAAAAAAGAGTATAGGTCGCCGATCGCTTAACGAACAATACCATTCTCGAAGCTCAAATTGTAGCGAATCACTTATACTTTACAGTGTTAGAATTTCAACGCGTGTCGTTTAAATATCTATTTATTACAAAGAACCAATTAAAATTGAAGACAAAGTACTTTAAAATCGATAGAACGAGAAAGAAACGTCTACTCGGCAGGGCAAATGCATATAAATCCTAAAAATTTCTGAAATTCGAATTCTAAAAACCATTGCATCAAAAATAATAACATTCAGCTGACATTACCTTTCATTTCTAGAGTCGTAAGACGCTTGTTTGCGTAGGGGCTTAAAAAAATTACTCTTCATAGGAAGGGTCGTTATATAGGGCTTGATTCCGCGACACCAGTATATTCCATGTTATATTTAGTAGTGCATATTTCAGAACAATACCATCGTATACACGTTAATATATATATATATATATATATATATATATATATATATATATATATATATATATATATATATATATCTAGAAGCAATAACACAACTAAGATTCAACTTGGCGATGAGATTGATAGAGAGAAAATAATGAATATCACTACAATAGAATCTAGCTACTAAAACTATTTTCAAAAATATAAAATAAATATTGATTAAAATATTATCTTAGTCTTAACAAGAAAATGTAAGTACACAATGATATGAGTTTTATAAATTAGGAGAACTTAGAAACACATGATAGAGCTTTGTCGCTGATTAGCACCAGCATTTGGGAGCATAAATAGAGCAACGTAAAATAACAAAAGAATTAGGAAAACTTTTAGTTTAATCGTTTATACCGGTGTACACGTACTTTTGAAATATTAATGAAAAAAATATATCATTAATATCCTAAGACTAGTTGACTTCTTAATACAATTTGAAAGAACTTTTCATCCAATTAAATAGAATTTTTAAAAATTTAACTTCTAAAATCTGAAATAACTATATGGTACATGCCAAGAACTCAGTGAAGCATCTAATGATTTAAGAATAAAATTACCAATCTGCAGTGATTCAGTTGTTAATATCATAAAAAAATTGTTTCCCAAGTTTAAGGACGAAATTTGATGTATGAGAATAAAAGAAAGACACTTCGAAAAGTATGGAAAATCAGAGATTGTAAGTAATAAACAAAACATCGAGGTTTTCGATATAAATAAATACAACAGTTACCAGATTAAATGATTGTTAAAAGAAAACCGAATTAAATCGTAAAAAATACGTTATTATTTCTGGAAGTAGTAAAATAATGTCCTATAAATCCAAAATTATTCTTGTATTTTTTCCGAATCGAAAATATACAAATTATTATAAATTTTGTTTAATTTCAGTAAAAAAATTAAATAAAATAGTTTTGTACGCTTTTATTAGCTATTGAAATAAACAGTTCAAAGCACCCAACAGAATCTCGTATATAAATACGAAACCTCCTGGCGCAAGAAATACCGCCCGAGTCTAAATGGTTTGTCCGTACTTTCATCAGAATTGCCTTTCTGATGTCAATTAAAGACAAGTATATATTTATAAGTCGATTTTAGGAACTGGTCGCAATTCTCTTTTAGCAATAAAGGTAGTTGAATTGGGCATGTATCTAGCCGTTTGGATTTTTTTTTAAAAAATGGGAAACGTTCAACGTTAAGTGGAAAAACTTGGCACGCACGTGCAACCGCGCACACACACGCATGTACAGAAAATTATACAAAGATCGAACTTTCGTGTGGGCCTCGAGCGAGATACACCTAAATTTTCTCCCGACCGATGAAAAAACATATAAGCAATAAATTGGAAAATCACTAGAGCATCGTCCTGTTGTTTATGTATATATATCGCATCAAGCCAGAGATCTCGAGACCCTAACCCGTAACTCGATAGATTTCTCCCCTTCGAGCCTTCCCCTCCACGGGTGACGCGACTACGCATCACCTACATCATCCCTTGAACTTATTTCTGTGGGGGAGGGAGGGAGTCAAAGAGAGAGAGAGAGAGAGAGAGAGAGAGAGAAAGAGAAGAGAGAGGGAGAACAATCCACCCAGCACACGGCTTGAAATTCGGTCGTCGCACGCGGGGCAAGCAGCGCGGCCAGGGGGTTGGAGACCCCGAAGCCTCGGGTTTTTCGCTTCGTATAGCCCGTTGATACAGCGGGAGAGAAAGAGGGGGAGAAAAAGGCACCGGGCCAGAATCCGGCACGCCAGTAGGCACGAGGACGCGCGTGTCACTGTCGTCTCCACTGTCACAGTCTTTTTCTACGGCTACCTCTCTCTCCCCCTCACTCTCTCTCTCTCTCTCTCTCTCTCTCTCTCTCTCTCTCTCTCTCTCTCTACTGTATGCCACACGCGCGTGGCATAGCTACTCGGGGTGGTCAGAGGGTGGCCGCTTTATTCGAAGCTTTATTTATTAGTAATCGACTGGAAAAGAGTGCGTTGATTTCCATACCTTCTCTCTCTTTCTGTCTCTCTCTCTCTCTCTCTCTCTCTCTCTCTCTCTCTCTCTCTCTCTCTCCACACACACACACACACTTTCTCTCTCACTTTCTTTCTCTATAGGCAACTTCGCGTTAATGCGGAATTCTATCAATGCGAAAACCCTTTTCGTACGGTAGACAATAACGCATTTATGCTATAATGTAATACATTACATGTTTTGTACAAGTTTGTTTAGTTATATTCAAGTCACGATTCTTTAAATTAATAAATATTTCTATTGGTCTTACAATCTAATTAAATGAATTAAAATTAATACATTATAATATTAATTAAAATTAATTCATAATAACATGATTCTTTATAAGTATAGTTTTAGTTACTTTATATTGAATACGCTTCGTCTTACATGCGATATATCAAGAATGTTATAAAATATATGAATAGAAAAAATTTATAACAACAATTTTTCAAAACACGAAACATTTAAGGATTTAGGTGTGGTAAAAATAGGAAAAACAAAACGGTTTTTGGATTTTTTTTTGAAGACCATTTTCATTATTCGCAAACAAAAAATTTTATCTTTAAATTATCATCATCCCAACATGTTATATAAAGTTCTTTAATTAAAAATAGTAATAAACAGAGCTATAACACGTTTTGCAAAGACTCAAAACAAAGTTGTTTTGAGATGTTTGCAATAAAACTTTAGATTAGATCCCTTGAAACAAAAATCCGATGAGGTTAGTTAAATATTATTATTTTCTGTACATAAATCAAAACATTTTGCAAAATATCGATTTTTGTAAAGCTCGCTCATATGAAAAATGAATTTTTATTGTCTTTGGTAACAAATAGATATTTTACGACTGTAAAAGAAAAAGGAAACGAAAATAATTATATTCGAAATAAGTAGTGAAAAGTTTATGACGATGCATTAAGCCATTATTAAGATCTTGTGCACACCACGCCTCGCCACTTCGAAGATTCGTTTAATGAGTTACACTCCAATTTCTTTAAAAATTTTACACAGTATTTTAAAAATTATCTACTTTCAGAAAATGTAGGAAAAAATTTTTTTTAAAACTTATAAGTATACCTAATACCGTAAATTTTAAATTAAAATCTATATAAAACACTCGAATAGAAAAAGTAGAATTTTGCATCTTTGCACAAATTTTAAGTATAAATTTAAAAACAAAAGCAAAAGTCGAATCAATTGAAATTATCCACTAAAACGCTTAGATATTTTAAAATTTTAATTTAGACTTTTAAAACTTATTATTCCATTTATTAATTATGTGATTAATGAAAATCGCTGTACATTTAGAATTTTCGGAAATTAAATGTAAAAAATTATTTAAACCATCGAAAAAATGACGAACAGGTATGCATGATACAATTTTACAGAAAAAAGTTTTTTTTGTAACAACCTGAAACATGATTTGCTCCTTTTTCAAATAAAAAGTAGAAAAATGTGTATAATAGTTTTATTTTTCGTCGAGAAAGTTTTGTACGTTGTATACTATATACCAATATCGAGGAGTCATCACGAGTCTGACTCATCGCCAAGACGCCAGAAAGTCGCTAAGTTCACCTTTTCTCGCGCAATTCGTATAGAAGGAATAAGGACACTATATGTCTCATCTCCCGTTATCACATAGAAGCTATAGAATAATGTTATCTTATATGTTTCCGATTTATCTTCAACTTGTGTATTTTAATACAAAACAAAAATTTAAAAACTTAGCCAATAAATTATTTTATATGTTCATAGATAAAGTAAAATAGTGATAGAAAATGTATTTTCATTCGAAATATGTTATCGCTTCTTTCTAACTTTGAAAAAGGAAAAAAATAACACTTTCAAAAGTATATGAACGCAGACAATAAAAAAGAAAATTATGTAGTAGGATTTGATATATGCGGTCATGGTCTACGTTGAGTTATCCAATACATCGAAAAAAAGTTGGATTAAGATTATAGTATAAAAAAAATATACAACCTAATAAAATTTTATGTATATTAATCCATAATTTTATTGACAATGTCAGCTGAAAATTGAAGAAGAAAAAACAGAATTGGAAATTACAGAGGATGTTAACAGACCCCGTACAGGCTCGCAGAAGTCATAATTATTTATAGTAGTTGTTCAGCGAGGAAAATATATCTGACTCTGAACGTAAAACGGTAGATATCCAATCCAATAGATGAATATAGTTACGTAAGAAAATTATTGTTTACTTATATGTTTCAAGATTAGATGTTTCAGCTGTGTGTGTGTGTGTGTGTGTGTGTGTGTGTGTGTGTGTGTGTGTGTGTGTGTGTGTGTGTGTGTGTGTTTAATATTAAAAAAATAACGCATGATAAAATTTTATCAATATGTCTATCAGAAACTAGGTTTACATTGACAATTTAAAGATGAAAAACGCTTCGTTATTACTTTGAAATAAATGTGCTTCCTGTTTTTCTCGTATTATGCACGAGATATGATCTTCAAGCTAATCTGTCACATGTACGTTCTGATTTTCTATCATGAGATAAATAATTTATAAAAAAGATCAGTTAACCTTCCGCAAATTGCTGCTGTGCCCCTTTGAACTTTACTTCAGGTTTTACCTCTTATACCGTTAGACAACAGCATTCCTAATTTCGGATTCCCAATGCGGGCACGATCTATTTAAGTTCACTTAGTTAATTCATCATTAATTTAGCCCCTATCATAAGAATTTTATATTATTAAACATCTTAGAAGGAAAACATCTTATGGTCTGCGCGAGTCGGTGCGCGTCGATAAAACTAGCAAATCATTCGTTTTAATAATTGAAATAATGAGCTGCCGAACAGTATTTTCCGGAATTAAATGGAAAATTAAATGCAAATAAAAGCGAATTTTGTTTTCTGTAAAAAATATATAGCATTATAATTTTTATTAACATAAAAAAGTATTCAAAAACTATTCCTTGACCCGTTCGATTAAGGTATACTTGTGTGTGTGTGTATATATATATATATATATATATATATATATATATATATATATATATATATGTGTGTGTGTGTGCGACCAGTTATCCAGTTGAACACTGTATGGATTATTATATATACGAAAGGTATATGCAGCGCCACAGAAGTTAGTCAGTAGCACACGTCCTGGCACAGAAGGTGCGCGCATACGGGCACAAAAGGGACGGGGAGTGGGCTCGAATCCATATACGACGGTCCTGGGGGGGTATATCTGTAGAAGTCCCCCAACTGCACCCCCCCCCCCAATGGAGGCATCAGAGCCCCATTGTATCGCGGGCCATGGGGGGGGGGGATTTATCCCGCACGAGCGATTCGAAGTAGACGATTAACCGGGAAAAACCGATTCGTGATAATGCAGACGGGACCGGGCGCGGATGAATAACGAGGGTCGTCCCCGACTCTCGCTCCCACATCATCGGTGCAGCGCGCGTCAGGTCGTCATAAGATTTGCCCGACTCTTTTCATTTATACATAGGTGTCGGACTGTCGGATCCCGTGGCTTTTCAGCCCCCCAGCCCTCTCCTCGCCCGGTTCCCCAATGCCCTTTTTCTCGCACACGCATACTTTCCATCCCTCCCGCAGCCCCTTGGATTTTTAGCACTTCCCTGTGAATTGACTGCCACCGCCCCCTCCCCTATATTCCGCAGGGCGCGTGCCCCGATAATTGTCAAACGTGCTTTGTGCTCTTTCGAAGCTATATCTATAATGTGCGGCAAGGGCATCGGGCGAGGTAACCTTATATTGTATTATTTTTTTGCGATTCTTCCAACAGTCGCCGTCGCGCGCGTGGCGCATTCGAACCGTTTCTTAACTATCGCCATTATATATATATATATATATATATATATATATATATATATATATATATATATATACTCGTATTTTGGTATTGACCGGCTGGAGACGCATTTAGGGCCTGCATATACCTGTCCAAAAGGTGCGCGTGTCCCTTGTACTGCGACTTTTTATCAAATTTAATTCGTATCGGGCACAGTTTTGCACGCGCGTGCGTTGTAGATCGCGGGATTGAATACAGATGCCGTCTATTCAAACTTAAAGATGTAAATGTTTGCGTTGTATTATATTATACAAGCTGGCGGTGGCTCCATTGATAAGACGTTATATGCGATTAATCAAATGAGATATAAAGCACTGCGCAAAACATGCTTTATGTAGCATGAAGCTGATTGGAAGGCTGAAAAACTGACTGAAAAAATTTTTGTTGATATTACCAATGTATAGCATAATAGTATAAATATAATGTAGGGAAAATATTTAAATAAATTAGAGCAACTCTGAATGAATTCCAAATCTTTGAATTTAATCTAATTACTATATACTACGCTGTATTCATGCGCGATGTTATCTTTTGCCTCGATCAGACAATACAACACACGCGGGTAAAGTTAATTTTGTTTTCTTTTCAACAAATGCTTTTCAACACATTTTTGTATATTTGTTGTATATTACAATTAAAAATAATAACTATCTAATACAAGTATATAAATATATTAGTATATGCACACAATAATATGACGTTAATGTTTTTATATTAATCATTGTTTTCACTTTAGCATTTAGGTTTCACCACGTTTGAAATTCAAATTTACATCCTTTCTCAAAACAAAGGGAATATTTCTAAAGCTTGAGGATAGGAAACAGAGAGATAAATCCGAAGCCGATAATAATTAGAATAAAAAAGATAATATGGATTTGTCGTTCTCGTTGACAATAGATCTTTATAATAAAGAAAACCTCTCCTAGAAAGTATTGTGCAGATTAAAAACTATATAAACTGTATAAAAATACGGCTTTATCTCAAATCTCGGAAATGATGTGTATATAAAACTACTGCGCAAATGTTGAAAACAAGTAGTACACAAGTGTCAAGACGCGCACGCAGCATTGACTCGCCACACAGATTCCACGTGAATATATTACACGAAAATCAAGCCTTGTGATTTCAGCACAATCATTGCAAACGTTATAATATATATATAGAACTGCTGAACGCGCGTTCTTGTCTAGAGCGGAGAGCAGTAATAAATTGCGAAAGCGCACCAGCACGAGCCTCTCTCTCTCTCTCTCTCTCTCTCTCTCTCTCTCTCTCTCTCCCTCCCTCCCTCATCAGCTCAATAGCTTGCGTTTCGGTGTAATACGCTCGCCGCGCCACGAGATAAGAAACTAATTTCATCCTGATCTGCGACCTGAGAAATAATAATTGCCAGGCTATTGCGTATATACAATTGTGCAAATATATATACTTATAGATCTTTCGAGCGTTTGCACCGATTCTGCACAAAGCATGTACGACACGAAAGAGAAAAGCAGAAAGCCACTTCTGCCCGCTTTTGCTCTTGCTCTCTCTCTCTCTCTCTCTCTCTCTCTCTCTCTCTCTCTCTCTCTCTCTCTCTCTCTCTCTCTTTCGCAATTATAATATAATAAAACTTCATAGGAGCGACGCGCGCTCCTACAGCGGGCTTCTTTTTAGATCTATTTCATAATTATAATATACCTTATTATATCGCGTGCATAATATACAAAACAAGTCAATATGGGCTCGCGGCTCTATATTTTGTTCCGTGCAGCTTCCCGCTATCGCTGAGACGAATATCGCGGTGGGTAGTTGCATCGACCCCCCTCCCCTCCCATCGTTCTATATAAAATCTTCCGCCATGGGGACCGGAAACGCCTAGGCGAGCACTCGAGCCAGAGAGTACACATCACGATCGTGCTTCCCTTTTTTCACAACATGCTATCCCTTTAGGCTATATAGAATATGAGGTAATGTTTTATGAATAATTTAAATGTAAAACTTAAGCTTAAACAGCGATAATATAGGTATTGGCAAATATAAAGCAAATCAAATCATTGATTTTTTTTATAATGAATCCACTTTCGGTTGTAAAATTACATATGAATTAGAACCAGAAATCTCAGCCGCTCATTTTTTCCATGCTACCTTTTTCCATCGAGGATAATGAGGCATATAAAAGGCCTAATTTGTGAGAAAAATAATTGTATTATCGATTGAAAACGTCAATAATTTATAAAAAAGATAGGATAATTATTTATAGAGCTTTAAGGATGAGCATTTTACCAAAAATTGTGTAGATATTTTTGTTTACAAGCTTTGATAAATTATTGAAAATCTATATTTTATTAATTAAAGATTTATATATTTTTACTTGAAAAATTTTGTCTTTTAAACTTTAGCTAAGAAAATGAACTCACGTATCGTCTGTACGTACATCAGACCTGTCGAAATGCAAACAAAAACTGTATTTAATGTAATCAATTTCTCTCAAGATTCTGCAAAATATGAGGGATTAAAAAGCGCTGAAAGTTAGTTTTTTCACGTAGACAATACTTTTTTTAAAATAAGATTTTATATGCATTTTTATCCTCAATAGAAAAAAATAACTTTGAAAAAAACTGAACGTATACAGCCAATAATCGCAATTTTTTGCATTAAATTTACAACGGAACTGCGCCTCTTATATAATTGTTCGATTATTTTATAATAAATCAATTGCTTATGAAAATAGAAATCAGATGATACATTCTGTATGTGAAAATAAGTATTGCGCGGCTCTTTACAAGAGCGATTTTAAACAATAATATTTAGAACAAAATTTCAACAAAAATTTTTGTTTTCACGAACTTTCCCATGCGACATATTCGCGTTCTACGTCGTATAAAAATACATTAAAAAAGTTTTTGCGAAGCCGAGAATTCCGATCGACGCAACGTAAAACCTTAGACACTTCCTAGACTATGCACAATTGTGCACCCTCCCATGAAGAGCGCTCGATAAGAGAGTCACCCGAATCGGGTCAAAGCCGCGACCTTTTCTCATGCTCCCCTATAGATATCCTCCTTCTCCTTCCCCCTTCACCCCGTTAATCTGTCCTTCTAACAGGCAGCACGATTCATACCTAAGGTCGTCATCGGAGTGCTTTTTGTGACGCCTATCGGTTTTCTCAATCGCTGCCACAACACAACTGCGAATTATATGGCAAAAACTCTCACGGCGCGCCGTACTTGTAATACGAAGAGCCGTATATGTTAAACTTTTGCCTTCACACACGCAAGCACGCGCGCAGACACACACACACACACACACACACACGTACACACGTACACCTGTTCGATGGCGTTTGCATTTCGCAAACATGTCTCTATATATACCACACAATAACAGATGTCCAACAGAAAGACACAGTATATTTACAAAAGAATGCCGGCTTATATATATATATATATATATATATATATATATATATTTTTTTTTTTTCAAATAAAATTATCTATAATTTTTTTAGTTAACCGTGCTCAATTATTGTAATTGTAAAATATAATGTGTTTTTTAACATATAACATATATGTTAAAAAAAAACACAGAAATACGTATATTATAATATTGAAACAATTTAAGTTATATTCTCCAGTGGCTATCTCTTATAGATTGCCTGTAAAATTTTGTTTGATTTAATAGGACAGTGATAAAAATAATAAAGCTCAAAGGTTTCGCCTTGGATTGCGCGGTTGTACTATACACAAATCTTAATTATTTTTTTAACTACAATTAAATAAATGAGAGAAAAACGTCCAATGTTAGTTTTTAAAACAATCCTGTTAAAAAAAGTGTTAACCTGTTATAAATAGTTCTTATATGTCCGTTTTTTCTTGTTATAGATACAAAGTATAATCCCCCCTCTCTCTCCCCCCCTCTCTCTCTCTCTTTCTCTCCGCTTCATCTTCTTTGCAATAAAATATTAGTACCGTCAAGTAATCGCATTTACGTTTATTAAGCACGCAAATAACGAAAAAAAACAAAGAGATATACTTCTGACGTACGTCAGAACAAACTGACGAAGCTGATGTAATTTATTGTTGCAACTACCCATTTACTCTATAAGACTTTAGATTTACGGAAATCAAATAATAAGTTTTACTTATACTCAGATAAAATTTACAGGTCGAAATAGTGATGAAAGAAAAAGAAAAAAGAAGATGGACAGTGAACTATATAGAAGAGAGGGGGCAGAGCCAGAACGTAATTGCAAAGATATAATTATTGGCAGTTATCCGAATAATGATCGTGTTATATATATATATATATATATATATATATATATATATATATATATATAAATGTATATATATATATCTATATGATTTATTTATAAAAGTATGCAGTGCAAATATATCTTCAAATATTTACGATATATGCGATGCAATGGGCATATTTTTATGCTATAAATATATAGACAAATACGTATAGAAAGTTTATATTATAAAGTTTATATATAGACAAATACGTATACAAAATAGATTATTAATTATTGTAGCACCGAGATAAGCCCACGTATTTACTACTTTTTCTACTGAAAAATAAGGCAATTTCCGAATTTTGCGTATCTATATAATTTCATGTATCTATATAGTCGTCAACACATCTCTGCATCCGCACTCTCTTTGGGTCATTTATCATTTTTTGTCTCGAGGATGCTTCGAGTATTTAGAGCACTGACATATCACGAAAGTGCTTATAAACATCTCTTATAGTTGATATGGCATAAGATATATATATATATATATACAATCTCGAGAGCCAACGACGACTTTACCTCGAGCTATATACCTACATAACACGCAATTCGCCGATTCGTAGCTTATGTTTTAACTGTTTTGTTAAATTATTCCGTAAGTCAAAATAATATATAGACAGTAAAAATTTGGTTCGTTCTTCTCCAATAAAACAGCACTTTTTCTGTATTAATATTATTTTTCTTCATTGATATTATATAAATAAATAAATAAACAAACAAACAAATAAATATATATATATATATATATATATGTGCACGTATAAAAAACGTGTATCAATTATTGTTGCCACCGAAAGGATCAGGCTGCAGTGGCGCCCGAAAGGTCGGCATGTCGCCGGCGCCATCAAGGCAGATATATATAGATAATACAGAGACAAATAATGGAGGGTTGGGAGGGTATCCGCCCTCCCTGCCCCTGCGATTGCGCGCATTCCTCCGCAAATCTATTGTATATAAAGTGTACGCAGTGCGCGCGCACAGCCCTACTCTTATACTAGATATACGCTTCATCTCCCATTTTATGTATGAATGTGTAGGAACGTGCGTGCGCAGAGAGTTCGTCGATAAAGTGACCAGCGTCCGCCCGCTAGCTTACAGGATGCGCGCTCGTTCCCGGCGCAGCCCCGAGCACATGAGGTTTGCGGGCGCGCAAGGCTGCAAGAGTATATAATATATATGCACAAAAAAGAAGACAACGCTCCCAGAGAATACGAGGATGTCGAGCGATGTCGCGCGGCTGTAGCCACACGTCAGCGCTGATATGAGCGAGTGGCCTTTCAAAAATGGACTGTGACTCTGATATAAATGACATATTCGTCAAACTCTATACCTCGCTCTATACCCGAAAACTCTGCAGGCTAGATATTTGTCACAGTTTGTGATAAGTGCTTACGCTCTTTGTTGTTTTATTGCGCGTCTATGAGGCATTCCGATTGGCGATTTAGTGGGGCAAATAATATGGATGCACAAAAGTCATTTCAGTAATATCGCTGCTTTGTTCAACTTTTTTAAGATGCTGCGACATAGCTCAAATCGACTTTTTTAATATATTTCCACCAAATTGCCAATCGGAAGAAGCCGCGGACATGGAACAAATAATATAAACAACACGTGAAAACAAATATTACAAATCATCATTTTCCGAGTTAGTGATAAACTTTAAAGAGGCCTTTAGCAGAAAAAATCCGATAGAGACAAACGAAAGTGCTTTTAATTATTAATGAAGTAGAAACAAGGCGTAGAAACAAGGCGTAGAAATCGTGCTTTAATTTGCATTGACTGTTTAAAAAACGATTCCTACACATAAAAATCACAAGTTAGGGAAATATATGACAAATAGGAATTCTCGTATCTAAATTAATATATAAGTCAAATATGACAATTGGTATATATAATTA
The DNA here is from genome assembly GCA_018907035.1 of Sycobia sp. Sy_11. Classification (NCBI taxonomy): domain Eukaryota; kingdom Metazoa; phylum Arthropoda; class Insecta; order Hymenoptera; family Epichrysomallidae; genus Sycobia; species Sycobia sp. Sy_11. The sequence continues at coordinate 4,958,350 of JACCIC010000006.1, read as the reverse complement.
GAAACAAGCACCTTAAAAGCATTTGTTCTTATAGTTAATTTGTAAATAATTGATGGGACTAACAGTTTCTGTTCAAGAAGGACAAGTATATATAGCTGAATTCTGGTATAAAAATTTAAAAAATGATCTATTATCTTTTTTATGAAGGTTCCCTCCCGTTCCAACGTTAGTCACAACAGCAGACTTCTTTCGCAAAAATCTAATATATGCTTGGGTACCAATTACGAAAATATTATTAATTTAAAAAAAAAATAAATATGAAAGAGCTTTGAAAGATAGGTGTCAGAGCAACAAAGACCAGTAGTATTAGTAAATATTATGGCGAACATTATTTTTTCTGTACAATTGACATTTGATCTACATTTTTAAATCTGTGCTCAATAAATGATTTACTACTATTCTCAAAATTTAAGAATAGATTTTATTTTTTAATAACTTTACATTTTTATACATAAAATCCTCATATACGTTATATATTTTTAAATTAATGCTTGCTCCAACTGTACAAAAATTTTCTAACGCGTATTCAAAATACAGTCTAGGTGTCTTCTCTCCTAGAAAACTCAGATATAATTGTGGAAATTAAATCTTTTAGAATTTTGGTCAATGATGACATCTGCTCATGAAAAGAACCTAATTTAATTCCAATAGATTTTCAAAAAAGTAAAAATGTTAAATGTAAATTCAAATACTATATTCAAAAAAGCTTGGTGTCACAATAAAGAGTAGTTTTAGATAATCCCAAAATTCCAAGTTGATATTTATTAGCTTAGCAAAATACTTTTTTGCCTTTTTTTCATTTCTAATACTGGAACCATAAATTAGACAAGTTATTTATATAATTGATACACATATTGATATAATTAGAAAAACTTATTTTGGAGTAACCGAGTGCAAAATTATCTGCCTTTTTAATCAGATGCCTTTTAATCTAGCATAGCGACTTCCCGGTAACGTTTTAACGATATGCATATTGTATTGCTAATTTATTCCCAATTTGTTACGCCAAAGCCGATGTTGCTCTTGCTGTTTCCGAGAAACAACGGATACGCTTCGAACTAGGGTAGCCACTCCGTTCATCTTCCAAGATTATAAAGATACCGACACGAGATTAATGGCTGAATTGGTTGCTAATTTGCTACGCCGAATACGAATTCTTATCTATTATCTTATTTACTATCTTCGGTTAACATTAAATTAATTCAACTAACTACTCTGCGTCTACATATTCATATCTCTTCCAAAATTATTATAATAATGATATTAGATAGGCGATATAATTTGGTGCTAGCAAAAGACTTTTAATTTAGCAAAGATAATTTAATTTATCTATTTGATTTGCATACTTGCTTCAAAACACTTTTTCAAGTATTTCAACCTTTTCATAAAAATACAATCTAGTTAAAATATTATTATTCTTTATCTACTTTCCATATTCTTCTTCATATTAAATATATTGTTGCATAATTTTACTGAATAGTAAGCGATGTATGAGTACATTGTTTTTGCATCAAAATTTGAAAAAAAATATGTATATGGTGAGATTAATGATTGATTCACTTACGCTGCTAATTTAATAGGTATAAATTTATGCTATTTTTATTTTATAGGTCGATCTTTCGGGAAAGGTCGCCTACTACGTTCGTTAAAAGTTCAACTACTCACACAAGAGCCCAAAAAATGTTAATCATATGTAACATTGAACAAACACATTAATCATTTTTAGGTTATCAATTACAAAAAAAAAAATTTTTTTGGCTATACAGAAAGTTTTCCTCATATTCGTACTGGCTATACATTTTATTCCACGCCGAAATTTTCGGGATGTGATCGATCGAAAAAAAGCAAATGTGCAGCTACGTGGGATTAATTTCCTTATAAATGCACTCAGTGAAATGCCTTATACTACATATATATTCACATTCGAGCAGATTAGACATAAATTTATTTTATATAACAAAAAAAAAATGTTCTTAAAGATCGCTTTAATTAGGATATATTTTAAGTTAAACATTAAGCATAGACAAATTTATAAGTTGAACATGATAGTCCGGCTTTTCTTATAGAATTTATTTGAAAAAAAAGCAATAAAGAAGACTTCTGGAGACTATAATGAGCGCGCTGACGATTTCTCGAAACCGCTTTCCCTGTGCTTCTCTAGAAATCTCCAGGGCAAAATCTCTCTCTGTCTCCTAATCCCAAAGAGAAAAAGCACGGATGGCGGTGAGCGGCGAGCGAGGAGCGGGGGTGCTCCGCGCATGGCCGCGATAATGACGAAATCGCACGTGCTTTCGAAGCAAGAAGATCGCTGTACGTCGAATATATATATATATATATATATATATATATATATATATATATATATATATAAGTATACTTGCCATTGCGAAAGCATGTGTATATGTGTGTGGGCGTGCGTGTATAGGTATAAAAGACGCGCACGCGCATTCGGCCCCGTGGTCGTTGAATATAGTGGAATAAAGTATATTGTACGAGAGGTGGACTGTTATCGAGATGATAGGCGCGTGTATAATATATATATATATATATATATATATATATATATATATATATATATATATGTATACAGACCCATATATATACACATATTTAAGATACGCTGGGGAATGAGAGCGCTGAGCGTGTGCGCGCGATCGTCCGGCGGAATGCGTGGCGCGCAAGCGGCTTATATTCGCGGAGAGCGCGCGCGAACGAGGCTGATCTGCAGCAAGCATACAAATAATAAGTGCAATTGCACGGCGTTCAGCAGCAGAGTACGCGGATCTGGAGCGACGCGCGTCTCAGCTAATTTCCAGAGATCCCCCGAGTCGTCGCCGCGGCGAAAAGCTTTTAGCTACACACACACACACACACACACACACACACACACACACACACACACACACGAACGCGCGCACACCACATATAAATATGCGGCATACTATAGCATGCTCGCCCGTTCGCTTTTCTTTTTCCCCGATGCGATGCATCGGGATGATGATGACGCTTTTTGCGCTCGCTTCTGTACAAGGGGCGACGATCATCATCGGCAGCAAACACGCGGCGTGCCACGGCTTTGCCTCTGTGTGCGCGCGCGCGCGCGCGTGTGTGAGTGCATCACGAGAAATGCGGTGGGGAGCAGCATCGCGCAGGGAAGGAGAAGGGGGGAGGAGCGCGCGAGGCGTTTTATCGTGTTTTCTTCAATTCAGACCGTTCATTCGCGCAATGAAGATGCTTCTTCAATGCAATCAACGACGACGGGGCGCGGGGCGCGAGAGGCGCACCTGTTAGCGGACTGCTCTTTTAAAATTGCTCTAAGCGTATCCCCCCCCCTCTCTCTCCCTCTCTCCCGATGTCGTGTAGAATTTCTCTCTGGAGAGACATTCTAGGATTACATCTCGACAGATGGCATGCAATTATATACGTATGCGGCATAATCAACTACATATACCTCCTTTTAATTCTTATTATGGCACCAATTAAAAATGCGAAAATTCTTGTCTTAATACACTTAATACACTGATATATTACATCATTCGCATTGAATAAAAAACTTTTACACGATAATCAATTATGTTATTTTAGTATTGTAGTTATTTTTCCCATTGAGCTGTTCAATAGTAAATATATGAAATATAGTCTTGTAATAGTCCTTAAATCGAACAGTGGGCATTATAATTGGAATCAAATTTCTTATTAAATACCCAATAGCTGCATATATATATATATATATATATATATATATATATATATATATATATATATATATCATTAAAGGAAAGCTAAAAAACTGGGATGTTTATAATTCATTTGGATGTCTAAAAATTGACGCCAAATACGTACTTAAAAATAAAATTTTTTATTATATTTATTTATACCTTAGCTCTGATCAGTTGACATTGAACGTGTTTAATATAGGCGCGACACATCTCCTCCATAAGACATTAAAATTATAATAAATGCTCCGAGTGCGGCTGCAACAGAAAAATTTTATTGTTCAAAGCGCGTTGGGCATATTAGTGCGACCGCCGCCGCCACCGCCGCCGACCGCGTATGACGGCCGTACATATAGGGAGACTAAAGAAGAGAATGAGAATGAGAGATGCCCACATCGTCTGCGTGCGCGAGCAAGAGAGAAATAAAGAGGGAATAAATCTGCGTCGAGAGGTCGTTGCGCTCGCGAAGAGCATAGAGACTGACACGATGGCCGAACGGTTTGCTTTCTCGAGCGATGGCTGTGCTCCGATGCTCGAAGCGCAACTTTTGCTTGGGCAGATTTTGTTCGATGGCTCCGAAAAGAGAGAGAGAGAGAGAGAGAGAGAGAGAGATAGAGAGAGAAAGAGAGAGGGTGGGGGGTGAGAGAGCAATTTGTCCTTTCGCTCGAATGTCAAACTCGTTTCAAACTATATAGGCCCATCTGCTTTTTTTAACCATTTTATCGTCTTTTTTATACTATCCTCTTCTATCACTTATCTATATTTGTATTTATGAACTTCGAAGAACTTCTCTTTTATAGAAGATCTAGTTTTTAAAAACTAGTAAAAGTTTAATCTTTAATAAAATGTAATACTGAAAAATCAACTGACTCACACGTATCAAAAATATACTTCTATACTTATCTAATTTCATTTATTTAGTTTATACGTTAGATACACCAGAATATGCTCAAAGAAAAACAAACAAAAAGCATGCTAAGGTTTGTTCTTACTGTGTTGTCAGCTATATGAAGCAAGGTTTCCATCACTTTATTTGTTTTATACTTCATTCTACTTTTATGTCGTATTTTTTTATAATTAACATGCATCTATGCTATTTCTATACGAACGCCGACAAAAAATTGCCCTTTCACGCCGCCATCAATACTGTCTGAACTATTTGAGTGTGTACTATATTCAAATTCGATCATTTTGCCATTAAATTTTAATTTGATTTGATTGATAGAAATACTCTGTTTTCTCATTTGACAAAATAAAAAATTAATATACTAAAATAAGTTATGAATATTTCTCTTCGATTCTAATGACGGTTATTTTCAAACGACCATATAGCGAAGCGTTATAGTACAATATAATCTTTTTATAAAATACCAATTTGGCTATAAACGTTTTTAAAAGTACAGTTACCAATATGAATACTTAATAGGGAACATATATAAATCAATAATTAATAGAAAAAAATGTTAGCCAATATGTTGTTAAAAATTTTCTTTCAAGTTTAACTGCTTAAATAATACTTATTACGCTCAGTGAAATTTTTTCAAATTTATAATACGGTATATCTATGTAAAAAACATCTTCCAGGGCTATATCCCAAGACCCAAACTGCAAACGACTACTATTACGATCGTTATAAGCAGTTATAAGTACATATACTTGATGGTTTATGCCCTCTCATGTGCCAGCAGCTCCTCTTACGTATATTGCTTGCTTAACTTCTATGATCTCTTTGCTGAATTTTTACTGCCCCATTCTGGCCAATAGCCTCGCAAACAATTGCTCGAAATGTGTCCAACAAATATGTCCAATAAATGCGCTAACTCTACTTGCCGATTTAATCCGTTAATTTGTGCGAGGGTTACGCGTACATCATTTTCATAAGAAATTAAAAAAAAGAGAAATTCTTGTGCTAAAAATATACGTCTTCACTAGTTAACGGACAGGGAGAGAGAGCGAGAGAGAGCGAGAGAGAGCGAGAGAGAGAGAGAGAGAGAGAGAGAGAGAGAGAGAGCGAGAGGGAGGAAGAAATTACATTTATAATCAGAAAAAAATTTCTTGTAATCCCATAAGAGTAGCATATATAGATTATAAATAAAAATATAATATAATAAAAATAAAAAAACTTCTAAAACTTACTAAAATCATTTTACAAATTTTTTTTAATTCAAAATGTTATCTACAAGTTTTCAAAGTTTTAAGAATGAAGGCAGAACTTTTTTTATTTTTTTTTTATCAGAGGAAATACATATATGGATATTTGCTGAATTTCATCCAATTGCGTAACTGATGCTGGTATATTTTGGAATTTTTCTTAAGAATATTATACTTTAATTAGACTAATTTAATTATACTAAAATAAAAAATTAATTATAAAAATTATACTAAACATTTTAAAGTATATTTATATAAGTGTACTACTGCATAGGCTAATAGTGGTTATTTTATAAAAATACTTTTTATTTCATGTCCAATGAACCTTAAACTAAAGGATTAATGATAATTTACTCATTTTCGAATTATTTCTATACGTAATGCTGAGTATAGACATTCTCTTCTGTGTATTTCAACAATCGAAACTTCATAATCATGTTTTTCCAAATGATTTTGTAAAATTTCAGTTTTCGTACCTATTCACACTACCTAGCAAAGTGGGTTTCGATTCTTATAAGTGATTACTTTGCGCGCGGCAAAACATAATGTGGGAATCATTTACCTTGCGTAAATGAATAAATTATCTAAACAAAAAAATTAGGTTTTAATTAATTAATTAATTTAAAAATAAATTTTTTATTTTATCATGTTTATTATTATATCTGTAAAGCGGTATGCATACGGCATGATAAGACAGACTGCAATTTCTAAAGTTACTGTATGATAAAGGAAAATATACAAGGCAGAATGAGTAGTTCGAGGGAGCAAGGAAAATACTGAGAAAGAGTGAGAGACAGAGAGAGAGAGAGAGAGAGAGAGAGAGAGAGAGAGAGAGAGAGAGAGAGAGAGCGATTGGTGAGATATGAGATGATTTGTATTGATGATTTTTCACAAATCAAAAACAAAAAGATGAGTTGCGCCATATATTTTATCTATAATAAATATTTCATCTATTTCACAATAGATTTGCAAAACATGAAAACGTAAAGAGAATTGTTTAGAGATAGAGATAATGGCGACGATGACAACGTTAGCTAATCAACTTGGGTTTGTATTAGACAAAGACTCGGATAGAGCAAAAGAACGTGCATGATCCACACGAGTGTAGGATCACAGCTGTATTTCTCAGAAAAATTCCATACGATGCCAGACGCGTGGATTTAGCGTGAGATATTATTATTGATTTGACAACTCTGCCTTCGTAACAGGTAAATATTTGAAGATCTTGATTTTGACATTCAATTTTCATGCCCTCTAAATAAGTAGTCCATACTTACCAAAAACTGATCCTAAGAATCAATGATTTTATCGAAGTTGTAAACAAGCAAACTCTTGTAAGAAGTGGTAAATTTAGTAAGATCAATATCCTGAATAAATTTATTTTATAAACAACAAAGTACAGAATAAACCGGAATCAATGTACATTGCCAAGAAATTCTTCTTTTTTAATATCGCACCTTTGATGTTGTATTACTTAAAAAATAGTCTCTTAAATTTTATTGAAAGGTTTGCGGAATAGAAATTTTTACAGTATGATGTAATTAGAAATCGAGGTACAAATAATAATAATAATTATTCATTGAATTAGATCAAATTTTGAATATTAGTTATATATTACACTTCCTTTTGTACGTTATTATCTAAACATTTTCCTCCAGTTTCTCATATTTCCGTAAAAAGTCCTAATTATTATTTTTATTATTAATAATTTCGTTCGAATTTGTATTTGTTCCGATGTTTATTCGTTGTTTATAAAAGCTCAGGTAAATTGATCTGTAAAAAACGAAAAGTTTATCTTTGTTTCGATATGAATATACATTCGAAAACACTCAGGAAATGAGCAAATCTACCATCGGAAAGCCATTCGAGCGTTAATAACGTTTTAAGCGGATGTAGATAAACCCCCTAAAAAAAGTTCGATAATGAAAAAAAGAAGAGTGGGGAGGGTAGAATAATAAAATCAAAATAAACAGAGAGACGCATCCTCGGAAATGAGTACGAATCCGAACGCGAAACATCGCGGGAATAAAGAGAGTTAACAAAAAAGTGAGTTACTCTCGGCGTTGTTGTTACAAGTATTATATATATTTATATATATATATATATATATATATATATATATATATATATAAAATAAGCTTTAGCTTTTAGAACAGCGCTCACCAGTAGTGCGCGCGCGTGCAATGACCTCGGGGGCGCATCACCTCTCGTCAACAACCTCGTCGCCACACGCAGTGCGTATATACGGTGTCGGAAACATTGTTTCAATTGGCCTGGCGCGCTGGGACCTGACGCCTATATATATATATATATATATATATATATACACACATACTTATATTGCAATTTTCAGCATTAGTGGCTGCACCAGCAGTAACGCTGCTCTAGGTGTACCGCATTTACTTCCTCTAATCTGCGCCTCAGTATATAATTTTATTCACGCGTATATCGCGATGGCGAAAAGAGAAATATATTTTATACATACATATATACATATATATATATATATATTCCAGCCATAGTGCGCGCCACGCCACTAGTAACACCGACGAGCATTGCATTTCGTGCAAGCTGCGGTCAAATGCTTATTTAAAAACTGACACACATAATACACGACCGCGTCGACGAGTCGACGAGGTGATAATGAGCTGTGCCGCCTGGTGCATCCTGCATCAGTAGTCGCGCGGGGGCGGCGAGACGGAAACGAGACCACGACGCGCAGCTTTTCTCGTATGTAATTCTTGCATTCGGTTCCCCAGACGCGAAATTTTGTCAATCGAGCAGCAGCATGGATCGAGGGAAATGATTATCTTAGTCTTGTTTTAAGCGAAGGGCAGGGCTTTCCCCCCCCCCCCCGCCAATCAAGATGCTTGATTTTATTCCTATATTACAGTTCCAATATTCACGACAGAATTGTTTTCCAATGTAAAAAAGCTTAAAATTCTATGAATCTGAGCTAGAATCTGATAATTAGTAAACTATTGATAAATTTAGAATTAATATAAATTTTATATAACTATATTAATACAATTGTTTGCTGCAAAAACGTAGTCTTATTAATAATGCTTGTATTAAGATATTCGTTGTTTTTTTATGTATTTGAAATTTATGAAAATGATGATATAAAAGATAGAAAAGATATAAATTTTGATAAAATTTTGTGAAGAGATCTTAAAGAAAATTAAGAAAAAATTATTCACAATGGAAATAAACGATATCGTAGACGATTTTTTAAATACTATGAATTTAAATATATTTCATATTTACTTATAATTTCAAGGGAATGTCGGAGTCAAAATTGACGGTCAGAATACGAATATTTTTCTCGATTAAACAAATTTTGAAGCATTGTGAATCTCTAAACACTTTTAAACGAAGTAGCCGTCGTGTAAACATAAAGACTCGCTCTATCAAAGTTACAAAATACGATGCGAGGCGATGACGCCATTTTACTACCAACTATGACGAGCTCTTCGAATTCCCCTGAGAAAATATCCTTAGAGCATATATAAATGGAGGTTGCGTTCCGTGTTAAAACGCTAAGGAGAAATGCGAGAGAAAAATCCCAGTTATGGGGTTTTTCTGTCTCTCTCACCAAATTACTGTGATTGATTGAAAGTTTCTGGTTCAATTCACCAGCAGGGCGCAAGAAAGTAAAAAAGAAGCAAGAAGTAAACATAGAGAGCCAATCACGCGTGCAAACTTTCAACGAATCATAGTAATTATGCGTGAAAGACAGAAAAAACCCATATCTCAGACATCTCTCTCTCTCTCTCTCTCTTCTCTCTCTCTCTTTTTCACACACCTGCCTCAGCCACTCCATTTACATGCAATATCCATGTATATATGCTCTAAGGAAATATCAGAGTAAATTGCCGTCACAACACCATATAACGTGACAAAAATTTCGACGATAATTTTTCACAATTTCTATAGTTCAATTGTGAAAAACGGGTGTTTAGCGAGCTTCCAGTCATAATAAACAATCATAGTTTATCTGATAGTTATGGAAGTAATACAAATAATGACCGAGCAGATCATCTGTTCTTGTCTGCGCATGTCACTCGATATTCCACGCCGCCAGCCGAATTTTCATTAATTCCACAACAATCAGGAAATTATTTTAGTATAATCTTATACGTATTCTTCATTTAATTTATCAGTCTTGACTTTCATAAATTCATAGATCATTAACAAAATAGTTTTATAGTTTGAATATTAATATATTTTAAGGGGCTGTCGAAGTAAAATCTGAAACCATCGTAACGCCGCACTATTTAACAAGACAAAATTTAATAACGAAATATTTATTTGTCAGACTTCCTGTCAAAATAAACAAAATTATAATTTAACTAATAGCTGTGGAAATATAATGAAAATTGGAACTAAAAAAATCTAATCAGACTGCTCTTTCACACCTTCGTCTTTTACCTTTGTAAGATGACTTTCCTGTCGTGCGAATCTCGACGATTCTCTATCTTGCCAATGTAGCTTTGCTACGCGCGTCAGGTGCTCGATAACGTCTATCGTAGGTACGATCTTCCGATATGCCGCGCCAAGAGCGCGGACGCCGGTAACGGGAGCAAATACACGCGAGCTGTACACATTCCGAATGAAATATGGCTGCGCAATGATCGCCATCGCGCGCGTTGCATATCAGAAGCGCGCGTGGGTGCGGCCATAATACGCGCGAGCCCAGCCAGCCCTAGCGAATGCGTGCGTGTCGATTCTTAGAAGTTAAGGTATATAATACTTGGAAGTTCTGCTCGCGGGGGCGACTTCCTCTTAGGTACCTATATAAACCTATTGCGTAAAACGCTCTCTTTGCGATAGTTTACGGCCTACGCTATTCGATTGGTGAAGACCAACGTTAAAAAATCCCCCAGAACACGACTATTTTTGGTGTGAATTATGTCTGATGTAGCCATTTTCAATAATGGATCAAGATTGTGAATCTTAAAACTTTTCGGGTTTCCCTGTCGTCGATAATATACTATTAGAACACGGCTTCGTCAATGATTACTATTCTCTCTCGTATATATATAAGATTTATTTATAGAAATTCACCGAGGTCATTAAACTCTGCTGGCGACCACAGGCTTCCGCAAAATATAAAATGCAATCATTGTATAGTTTTGAAGAATAAAATTGTACTATGGATATCATTAGAGACTCAAATATAGGATAATTTGATTAAAATATTAAAACCTATGTTGCAATTATATATGAGAACTCGGACTAATATTTTCGTATAAAAACAATATACCATTTTTCTGTAAATTCTCAATTCAAGATATATTATAAATATAATGTTATAAAATTAAAAAAAAAAAACACATAGAATCAATGCTAGTAATTTTTGCTTTTTAATGAAAAATTTTAATTCAAATGTTTATTGTACTGTTTTAAATGAACTAATCAATTTTTTTATTTGACATACAGTTTTGTTAAATTTAATAAAGTAAATGTATATAAAATATTATAATATCAATGACAGTAAGATTATATCAGTTAGAGCGATCATAAACCAGAAGTCTGACTGTCATCCTAATTACAATATTTTATAGTTAATTTTAATGAAATTTCATCATTATAAATTGTTATGAAAAATATTTATGTAGAAAAATTCCAACAAATTATAAATTTAAACAAAAGTCTTCAAAAGGCTTCGATACTGAGTTTTATTTTATAAAGGCCGAAAACTAAATTATATTCTAAATTTTATATGTAGAGTTAATTATCTGTATGTAATGGGTTATAGGGGTGCTATTGTAGTAGATAATTTGGATTTTCTTTTATCAAATTATTATGCTTGCATTGAAGCAATTTGATTCTGTAAACCCAGAATTATTTTAAATTTTAGAGAAGAATCGGATAGCGCTCAGCTTCTGGAATGACGCGTTTCCAATCACCCGCTAACGCGAAGAAGATCGTTGACATCGAGAAACAGAAACAAATTCGGACTATGATAGAAAAAATTAAGAAAATTTGTATCGTCAGCTGTTGATGACAATATATTAATAAGCAAATATTCATTTATTTCGGGATTAATAAAATAAACCTCAATATATATTTTTTGAAAATATTGAAAAAGACTGACATTAATAGCTTGTTGGCTAAAGATATATAAACAAAAAAACATATAATTCTGTCTGCATTATACATGTTAGTATCTTATTAAAAAAATTAAGCGGATGTCAATTGGTCTTTCATACCGATCGAGCAAAAAGTACCATTTTAAATGATATTATATATAAACATTAAATTATATTAATCATGAAATTAAGCATGCTCTTTACTGACAGGTATCAAAATAAGAACATTTTACAAATTTGAAAACCAAAAATTATAAGCAAATCCTTGGAATAATTTGCTTGGAAATTCCTAGCATTGTGCAAGAAACGCAAATAAAGGACATCGTTAACGAAGAATCACAATAGTATAATGTTCTTACAAATCATTTTTAATAATAAAAATGTATGTTTTCTTCACTCGATATTAAAGAGCAGTCCACGTCCCATTCGGTTCAGATGGAATTTTTATTTATAAGTTTATATCAAAGAATTCCATCATGTATAAGTGTAAAAACTCATTTTAAATTAATAAAAATGTTTTAGCGAACAGCTTTCCAAATATTTCGACAGAAATGAATCACGTACGCGTAGAAATATCAAAATGACATGGATTCTTGGAAATAATTATAAAAATAATATCGGGAAATAGGAATTCATAGAATGTCTAAAAATAGTATTGCGTATACTGTATGTAAAATTATTTTTTCTGTTTAGTTTTAGAAATTAACGTTAGAAAAAGAGTACGAGCTTTAGTATTCTATCGATTGATCCATTGTCGATATATTTGTTTTTATTTTTCATTTCGGAAAAATTTCTTAGATAACTAGAACAATTCTATCCTTATTTAAATGTTCGAATCGAAGATTGCCACAATTTAATCCCATAATATGGATTGAAATGTACGATAGAGATACTTCCGTGGAAAAGGAAATACAAAAAGCTTTGAATTTAAAGGGACACGATGATAGTGTTATTATTAAGAGTGTAAACGTATACGAATATACATATATTACCACGCACCTTTAAACGAGTTTCGTACGAGAGTCATGCTCATATTCACGTGCCCTTACACACGATGCTGTATTATTATGGCCGCTCTTTTCTAGATCCACGGCCGCCAGCTTTCCTCCAAAGTAATTTTTGAGCTTTCCCTTCTCTTCGGCACTCTCCCAAAAATCGCCGCCGTCCTCCCAAATTTCCAGTATTATAGCATACGCGCAGCCTCCTGCTCTCCCCTGCGCGGTGCTCGCTCCTTACATATGATAAACTCGTTGTCGTGCTCCCAAAAATGTCCACCAAGCATTCAATAGGAATTAGAGTCCGAAAGCATGTGTAGGAAACAGTGCGCGCACGTGAACTCAATGAGTTAAAGAGGGGGCGGGGGAGAGAAAAACTCGGGCGGTGCGGCCTCGAGAGGGACAGGAGGGGGTGGTTTTCGAGAGTCGATGCGCGGGATGCCAGCGCGGAGGCAGCTCGGGGAAAACGCAAAAAAGGAAAGGGGAGAAGAAAAGGGGGCGAGGAACAGGGCGCGCGTGTCTTCAGGAAGAGAGCGAGTCGTTCTCCTGCTGCTGCCTCTTTCCCTGCGACCTCGTCGTGGGGGCTCCACCCTGCTGCTGCGGGCTGACGTCCGCGACCGCGGCGACGACGGCGGGATTCGCGGTGCTCCTCTGCATGGCCCGCGACACAGCAGCTCGCATCGTCGTCGTCTGCACCGGTGACATTCGGTCGCGGGTCGAGACGGGAGACGGAGAGAGAGAGACGGCTTATTTATCGCGCGTTACGGGGCATTAGCGGCGCCCTGGGCCCGTCGAGGAGCCACGGACCGTCAGAGGGCATCGGTTCGCGGACGCGGCGCGCGTTCAATTGGCGGAGTCGGCTCGGGCCCGCCAGGTGTAGGTAGTTCTCCTCGTTCGACCTGCTCCTCCTCCCTCTCTCGGCCTCGCCCGCCCTCCTCTCCTCGACGGCCAAAGTATGGCGCAACGCGCGGCACTCCGATCAAAATATAACCTCTCTCTCTCCCTCTCTTCCCCCTTCTCTCGCTCTCTCTCTCTCTCTCCCTCGCTCTAGACCGTGGTAATCGCTGGACACTCGTTGCCTTCGCGTTCGATTCTCATTGGCAGGTTTTTTGTAACTCGACGGTTATATGCGAGCAGGGGCTGCCTGCTGCGACGACAGGAATCGGCCTCTCTCTTCCTCCTCCTCCTCTTTCTCGCCCGTTCGCCTTTATAGCTTCAGAGAAAAGTAGCAGTAGTCACTGTAGCAGCACACCCGTGAGCAGAAAACGCTGGCAGGCACATATATGTATATTTAAATGATGGAGATATATGTGAGAGCTTGCACAGACACAAGCGCCCGCACACACATGCATGCATATATATATATATATATATATATATATATATATATGTGTGTGTATCTGTGTGTACAATGTATGAGTGCAAAAAAGAGTACACGTATATATATGTATATCTATATGTATATATAAGTGGACGCAAGCGCGGTACAGATGGATAAGAGAAGAAAGAGAAACGTTTCGGAGCAACAAAGAATTGAGCGAAATACGAAGCGCTGATAAAAACCGGAGAAGCGGATATCTCGCTCTTTTTCGGTAGATGACAATGAACTCGCGCACTAATTGCAATTTTTTAACGATGGTCGCGTCTTTGATTTTGATGCACTGACACTGAATGTAAGGGAGTACTTACGGATAAATGCATATATAGTTGTACGTTCTTTATCATTCACACGCACGGCACAGTGTCACACGCGCACTTTGACCGCAACATTGACACTTCTTTCCTTCTTGAGTCTCGTTACATTATACCATCTAATAAGGTAAGTTTGTTGATAGAGGATGAAAAGTTCGATGCACAATATATATAAAATGAAACAAGCACGAGTATTTACACCTACAAATAGAGTGCGACGTCCTTACTGCTCTCATCTCACGGATGTACCATCAGCGCCAATCTCTCCATCGCTGCCGTTTCTCCCTCTCTAGCTGACGTGTGAGTAGAAGCGTAGGTGTATTTCTGCGTGTGCATACAATTACTTGTACGCCTCGAACCTGGCCAGCGAGATTTACGACTTACTGATCGAGTTGCGGTCCACACGTCAAAAAGAATGAAAGAGCAAAGGTAAATGGGTATGTGTATATAAGTATGCGGAATCTGCGAAACTTGAGTAACACGTCGAGAGGTGCGAGACACGACGAGACAAGACCCAGAGAGATAAGAAGACACAAGGAGAAAAAGAGAGGAGTCAGGGATAGGAAGAGCGGAAGAAGAAGAAGAAGAAGAAGAAGAAGAAGAAACAGGCACACGTCGGTCCTCCGCCCCCTCTGTATAGGTCAGGGCATGGCACGACGATCCGCGGAGATTGAGAAAACGGAGCCGGAAGCCCGGAAGACACGGTACCTACTACTGGATGCGTCAATGCGTGCGTGCGCCGCGCCGATGCTGGGTACAAAAGCTCGCTTGCGCGCTATCTCTCTCTTCTCTCTCTCTCTCTTTTTCCTTCTCGCTCTGTCGCCCGCATCAACTCGCGTATTCCCGTCGGTAGTCGAGCAACTAAAACCGCCCGCTCGCAGAGCGCATGAACGTGCACGATCGGCGCGCATATACGCACGCGCACGTACGCACATGTGTGGACGGACGTTTCGTGCGGGAGAAAGGGAGAGCCGAGAGGGAGCGCGGAGCTGGCTGATCATACGGGAGAGAGGTGCGCGCGTGCATGGCGGACATACCGCGCATCAGCCACCGCCCCCGTGAGCTTGTGTGCGTGCCTAGCCCCCCTCCCACCCGACCTCGCTCACCTCTTCCCCCACTCTCGACGCGTACGCCCCTCCCTTATTCTCCCGACGTCCTCCCTCGCCGCGCAGCACACTGATCCGCTGGTCCAAGTGAAGAGAGAGAGAGAGAGAGAGAGAGAGAGAGAGAGAGAGACAGAATGGGATACAAAATCAACGTGTATGCGCGTGTGTACAGAGGGCATCACCTTGTTTTTTGATGGCGCGCTCGAGCGAGCGAGAAAAAAGCGGACGAAGAGGGGAAATGGCCCTGATGATAATGTGGAGCCGGGAGAAGTCGCGAGGCGACGCGACGCCGCGCGTTTTATGGATGTATTTACGTGAAGGAAGTAAGAGAGACAGAGAAAAACGTATAGATTAGCTAGGTGTATATATATATATATAGCATTCTTATAAACGTATACCGCCGCAGCCCCATGGACCGCACGGTGGCCCCCACGTGAGAATGTCCGAGAAGGAGCGACAAAGCGAAAGGAAAGGATGTTCGGCACATGGTGTAGTTTGTGGCATTCGTACAGTCGTGCTCTTAACGACAAACATCATTCAGAGTATAAGATCTTATTTTTCTGTTTTGTTTGCACGAAATTATTTTTCAGGTATTAGCGTCACTGAATTTCCAAACTCGATTATTAAAATATATTTCTTAATTGAAACGAATATATATATATATATATATATATATATATATATATATATATATATATAATCTTTCAAATATTTTAAATAAACAGAAAAAAAAAAATATATATATATATATATATATATATATATATAAAGCTTTCAAATAATATCAATAATAAAATCGTAATTCCAAAACTGTAGGTAGGCGATAATTCGAAATTCCTATTAATGAATAACTTTCATATAAGAAGTTTTTACTTGAATTTTTAAAAGTTAATAACAAAAAGGTTTCAACATTATTGAGCTCAATCTAAATTATTTGTTTTAAAATACCCCCCTCTCAAAAACACTAATCATTAGAGAAGACAAGGTCTCAACATAACATTTTTATCATTTTTCTTCACATTTTCGAATACATTGTATAAAACAATATTCAACATTTTACTCGGATATCCAATATGAAGGAAATGATACATCAACAAGTTATTAATATTTGTCATAATGAAAAGAAAATAAAAAATACAATGAAAAAATTTAATGAAAGATAAAAAATAAACTATTAGAGACGAAATGAGAAAGTTGAGACAATTTTTTTCAGGCAATTGTACATATAGCATAAAAGCGTTTAGAAAGCTGATAGATCTGTAGATATATTATAGATATATGAGAAAAAGAGCAGGACAAGATGAAATAGAGAAACGAAAAGAGCAAATGAGAATACGAGAAACTCGTTGATGACTCGTTGGGTTCCTAACACCACATGCGCGCGCGCATATATATATATATATATACCTGCTTAACTTCTTGGCAAAGTCGCACGTATAAGAGCGTGGCATGGCAAGTTACGGGGAGGGATGGAGGATATAGTGTAGCGCGGAGAATGGAAAGAAGCAACATCTGCGTGCGCACGTGTAAATATAGAGTTAGCATGTAGGTATGAGCAGTATGAGGAGAAAACGAGATGAAAGAAAAAGAATACGAAAAAAAAGAAACATAATCAACATAATTATATATAAGTGAGCTTTATGATAGATTATATTAAAAGTTCCAACCTGATACCAGCAATTGAATTCGAAAAACTAAAAAGAATTGAAAATGTATTTGCATTATTTCTCATTGTTGGCATGTTAATATCAAATTATTCTTATTCGAGAAATGAAAAGATTTTTATAACAATTATTTTGTAACATTTCATTTTAATAAATCTTTTTATTGGTCTTACAGTCTACAATAATATTTTATACTAATGTAATCCCAGTCACACGCAATTTATATGTTAACATTTTGTTGTACATAAAGTTTACATAAGCAATCGTGTCATTTTTATCTGAATGTTCAGCCAATATTTTTGAATGAGATTGTTCTATTAAATATAACAGAAAATATATAGCGTCAAAATTACAAGAAATGTATATTTTTTTTAACATCAATTTTTCTCAGAAAACTCAACTTCAAAACAAATAGCATAAAAATACTAAAATTTCAAGATCTTTTCATATCAAAAAATTTTATATTCAGCTGAAAATTTAACAAAGCCAGTTCAAGATCACTTAAACTACCTTAATGTACAGCCCTGAAGCATTATTGATATTCGAGACTGTGTGGCTAAACCTGAGGCTAAACCTGATATCCGCATTGTTTGACAGTAAAAGTTAAAATAAATTCCAGTAAAAATTAAGAATACCTAAAATATATGTATTTTTTATGTAGATAATGTAGATATATATGTTTGGGGTGTGTGCGTGCGTGCGTGCGTGGTGCGTGTGTGTGTGTGTGTGTTTGTGTGTGTGTGCGTGCGTGCGTGCGTGCGTGCGTGCGTGCGTGTGTGCGTGTGTGTGATCTTGGAGAAAAATATCAAATATCAAAAAAGAATATAAAACTCGTGACAAAAACAAAAATTAAAAATTATTTATTTTGGATTTTAAGAATTTAAACAAATTTGGCTATTTGTAAGAGGAATTTTTTTCTCGAAGACTAATTATATAATTACAGAAAATAAAATCAATTATTTAATAGAAAAATCTTTGTAATTAGTTATAATTATACAGGGAATTCATTTTTATCTCTAAGCGAAACACGTCGCCGGAAGCGTTCATTGATATGGTTCGTCATTCTTGTCTAACGGATATCACTGGAAAAAGAAGTTTATTAATGTACTCATTAACCGTATCGTTTTGCTATTCTTAATTTAAAAACTAAATATAATAAAAATACTATAAATATATAAATAACAAATAAATAACAAATTTTTGTTTTATGCACAAACTTATGAATAATTTTAATGCGAATTGAAAGTTCTAAATATTGATTACAAAATAATTATTTAGAACAGAGCTTTTCAGAATTATTTATTTTTTTACAATTATATTTAACGATATTTTAAAATTTAATATACTGTAATTGCATAAGACTAAACGGGTCTAATTATTACATTATACCGATTACAATAATTTAAACTGCAATAATGTGTGAATTGATTCTATTCATATTTCATTGATTCATGTTTTAATTATTTTATTCAATTACAGAATAGAAATCAATAGCATGATTAAAGCATTATGCGAGCATTATTGGTCATTTTTATAATGAATCAGAAATTTCTCATTATATTGTATCCAATTTCCCACGAACATTCTTACCTTATTGAAACATGTTTTCCAATCTATTTATGGCTAGTATAAATGCTTATTAGTTTAAAGGTCATCTGTTAAGCATCGATTAAAAATGGGTATTAAAAATGTTTAGAGCCAGTTAACGGTTTCGGAACTCTGGGTACCTAAAATCTATGGAGCATCGGCAGAATAGTATTTTTTTAAATTTTATTCGTTATACCAGAAGCCCCAAACACAACAAATTATGGACGTAAAATCAAAGGAATATTATATAAGTGTATATTTGTCATCTTCAGTCGAGTTAGAGCACTATACAGCAGGACAAAAATAATAGCACATCTGACAGGTAATTGCGACTTATTACATATCTGAACATCGGCGACTTTGTCTAATTAGTTATTATGGAGGGCAATCTGAAATTGTGTTTTAAGGCTATGTACAGAACAATCGGAAACGTAAGCATATAGTCAGCAACTATACTTTGGGTAATATCTTGTATTCGCATACTTTTGTATTCAATATATTTATTGTTTAACACTGATTCTGCTATTAATTATTTCTATCAATTCTGAACTCAGGATATGTTCACTCTGTCACTGTGAATCTCGCTGTGAATTTGTTTTACGAGAAAAAAAGAAATAAAACCGAGCTTGTCAAAGTATCAAGCACAATATATCATAAAATAACTAAAATTTTTTAAAATAATGATTTAAATATATAAAAATTAATAAATAAATTCATTAAATATTACTTTTCTTTATTCTTCTTCTTCTTTCGTATAGCTTACTAATAAACTTTCTAAATACAAAATGTTATAAATACAAAAATTTATATTCATACTCACAGATGTGTATGCACAAATTATAAACATAAATAAGAATTTTTATATAAAGAGAGAGCACTTCAGTATATTAAGAAATCTTTTGGTAGTTAGTCTTTATTAGTCATTTTACTTTATTAGTCTTTATTAAAATATAAAACAGTATTTTTCGCTGTTCATGACTATCTACTTCCATTAAAACCAATAATATTAATTATAATTATAGAACATACAAATTTAAGATCAATTCTATATTATATGCAAAAGGACTGACGAAATAGAAAAAGGAAAAGGGCCAGGACGAACCACTTACATTTCGTACGACGTGAGAGTGTATACAACAAGCACAACAAATAAGATATTATTAAGTTGTACGATTATTACTAGATGACAAGCGTCATCACGAGAATGAAAGTGATGTAGACACATTAGCTCTTGTATAAATTAAGACTATGAAATTGCAACTAAATAATCGCCAGTCTTCGCATCAGAATTAAATTTCTGAAAACTTTAAGAAACGAATGAAGTCAGGAATTTATAAGTGGCGTTAGACAAGCAAATATTCACATACTAAAAAAGTGAAGTAATTCATAGATGACATCATCTTCGTATTTACAATTGATAAACATCAGTAATGTAAGTGCCTCATTCAGATACAATCGATACAAACGAAGATATATGATGAGTTAATTCAGGTAAAGTATGCAATTAACTTTCAGAACATAATTCTGAACGTCGCCCAAATCCATCTGTTGAATTCAAAAGATCTGATAAGAATAGTGAACGATGACAGCCTACTTGCAACAAATTATCGATAAAGATGTACGAAGAGTTGGAATTGTCTGAATAGCAGTATGTACGATTGATATAAATCTAATTTTTCATTAAAAAAACTTCATTAATTTACTTGTAGAGAGTTGTGTTTGTGCTCTCGTCAAGTTAAGACGTGTTTGTAAATACGAGCTAGCTCGCACGCAAGCACTTTTGTCACGAGAATAATCAAAAATTCGCGAATGAATAAATGAAAATAGAAAAGAAGATACGAGCTTCTGTATCTCAAACAAAAAGTTTAACCATGGAGGCTTCTGGTAGCAGGGAGATCCAATCACAAAGTGGAGTAGAATAAAATAACGTACGCTAAAATTGCACAAGAAGAAATATGCCCCACCAAAGAACAAGCGATTGTCATTGACTCGATAAAAGGCCTAATGATTAGACATTATGCGATCAGCGTCGGAAAAGTCATAGGTTAAGCCAATATAGTTTTTTATTTCAAAAATACCCTACGGTAGAGTATGTCTATATTTAAGTTCTCAAGAAAAAGTTGATCATATTATACAAATACACATAGGCATTAATATAAATAATCATATGTTCGAAATCAGGCCTCTACCCACCAAGACAAGACGTGTAACTTTGTCAAACGTTAATCCAGTTATACGAATAGTGTAATTAAACAAACTATTAGACTATTATATTCAACTCAAATCACAAATAAGACGCATTCGCTCAGGTTTCAATGATATCCGGTACTCGCATATATTAAGTTTTCGAAGACAAATATATATTGAACAGGATGATATAAGTAAACTACCCGTGACATTTAAAATCGAATATGATCAAACAGCATACTGGATTTATACTTCTACAGACAAACTGTTCTGCTTTGCATGCAAAGAAGAAGGGCACGTGATGAAATATTAAAAAAATAGTGAAATAAATACACCTATACCACCTATCTCTCAAACAGAATTCTCGACTTTAGAAACTTCCAACGTAGCCAATACTATACAGTCTACACAAGGACAAGAGACAACTATGATAATTGACGGAGACAATTGCTTTAAAATACCGAATGAAAAAACAAAGCGTTCATTAACAATATCATCTACTGATGAAGAAACTACAAAGCAAATAAATATAGAATCTACTGAGGAGATGCAAATGAATAATTTAGAAAAAACTTTAAAAAAGATCAATAAATGCGGAAAACAACCATTCAGTAAGAAAAGAAGAACGCAGGACGAAACATATGATCCTGAAGATCATCTTGAAGCCGTACAAAAATTTTTTAATAATAATACAGAACATTCTTGTTTAGATCACGATAAACTTAATCAATTCTTAACAGAATCGTATGGTAAAAGTGACCCAAAAACTGTTGCTCTAAAATATACAGACAATATTGCTAAAATGATTGATGCCTTGAGAAAAGTATACGTATATATTGATAAAAAACATATGTAAAGCCGCATGACCAGAATCATAAAAAAGCTAAATAACGAAGAATATTCTATATCGGAAGAATGATACAATCCCATACATCGAAGCTAAAAATTTTATTTTGGAATGCAAGGAGCATTCTGAAACGAAAAGCGAAATCCACAAAATTTTACACAAAGTTGACATCATAGCGTGCGTCGAATCATGGCTTAACGAATTTATAACTATTCTGCATTTTCAAGGCTTTGTATGCTACAGACAAGGAGGAGGAATTCTGCTAATTATTCGTAAAAATATAGCTTATAAAGAAATTAAAAAATGAAAGGTAAATGATTGCCCAATAGAAATAGGAATCTGTATTCTCCAATTGAAACTCATCTGATATCAATCTTGTTTTAGGCGATTTGAATGCGCATAATGTTGCATAGAACTGCGATAAAACAGATACAAATGGAAAACACTTATATGAATGTATAAAAAAAATATATTACTTCTTCATAACATAGATACTATTACGCATATAGACAAAAGTTCACGCTCAAATATTGACTTAATTATATCCTCACCCTCATTTGCAGATAAAATAAATTTCAAAATTAATGGCGAAACATGGGGCTCCGATCATTATCCCATTTATATCGACTTCAATGTAGAAACATCTTATTATGAAAAAAAGTCTTTTAAAATATACTCAAATCAAAAAGACTGGTCAATCCTACTATCTAACATAAATAATTCATACAAGCAGTTTTTCTCTCCAGAGTACGTAAGTTCCTTACCTAATAAGAAATATGAAACATTTGTAAACATTTTAAAAGAAACAATTAAAATTAGTACATTAAAAAGAAAAACTGTTAATCAAAATATGTATAGAAACCCAGTAATATGGTGGGACGCGGAATGCAATCGAATTAAACAAAAGCGAACACGAGCTTATAAGAAATGGGAGGCTTCTCTTGAACTCCGAGATCTTATTGAGTATAATCAACTAGCTGCACTAACAAAAAAAAAACATTCAAATCAAAAAAACAAGCTAAATGCAAAGAATTCGCAAAATCGATTGATTTTCAAACCGATCATAATTATGTTTAGATTACACTTAAAATTTTTAAAAATAAGTGGATAAAGACAAAAGGTTCTTATTGTTCTGAAAATTTATAAGTAAAAAACCAATATCTCGCTCTAAATAAAGTATGTCCTCCTTGAGTGCCAACGAATTAAGAATGGATGCCAATCTGCAAAAGAATTTGTTTTTAGAAACTGAATTCAATCTAACTTAACTTAGCTTAGCTCCAAACACTCCTAACGCTAAATCTTCACAAGGCATTGACGGTATTGAGTACTTCATACTAAAAAAATTACCTATTCCACTACAAATTAATCCTTCTTGATATTTTTAATGAAATGTTTAGAACTGGACATTATCCACATGATTGGAAACACGCATACGTACATCTTATATTAAAGCCAGATAATACCAATTACCGTCGGATTGCGCTTACCTCTGCGCTTTGTAAATTATTTGAAACGATAGTAAAAAATAAACTGGAATGGTGGGCTGAGACACAAAATATTTTCCCAAGTAGTCAAAGTGGCTTTCGAAAAGACCATGTACAGATAACTTGTTAAATCTCACACTAAATATACTACAAGCCTTTAAAAATAAAAATCAAGTTTTTGCACTTTTCTTAGACATAGCATCTGCCTTTGATAATGTCAATATCGAAATTTTGTTAGAAAAGCTAGCAAAACTTGAATGTCCCTATAAACTAATAAAATTTATAAAGTTCTTAACATATGAGAAAATTATCTTAGCAAGTGTTGCGACGTATAAACAAAAATAGTTTAAGTTAATGTTCATTTCCTTGAATTTGAATTATCTACGGCTGTATATTGAATTGAGGAATGTGTATTAGCCTTTCTGTTATATTGTAATAGATAAATTGAAACTTATATACTCCTAATGTGCGGGACTTCCTATAATGTAAGATGTATCATATGAATGACTATGTAATTAAGTTAAATACGGGAAAATCCATGCAACTGCTACATACACCTGCATCGATGCGTGCAGGTAGTAACACGTTACCCTCTACCTTTCCCTCTCCTTGCAATATAGTTTACTTAAGTATCATTTAACCTATAGCGTAATTCGCCACCTATATATATATATATATATATATATATATATATATATATATATATATATATATAGGAATGATTTTTCCCACTCTTGGGACACAAAGGTATTCTGTTTAGTCCAAAACCATTGCATACTACATTCAATCAAAAACATTTGTCCGCAACACATCTTTGTTCAAGTTCATGTAAATAATGTTACATAATTAAAGATAGAAATTTTATTCACTTGTGTTTACCATTCATTTTTAACATAATTATCTTAATCGCGATTAGACTTCACGGTTAAAGTGAGCAATTGCAGAAAGTGTTTTTTCACGGATTTATTTGCTATAAATCAAACGTTTTGCTCACGCAAAAGACAACAAGCTTAGACGGTAATCAAAGATATACTTATAAAGATGTTCCTCAGGGAGAAGTTTTGATCCCAATTCTATATATTCTATACGTAAAAAGCTTATTAGATGATATTTCAACTAGAACAACAATTTCACAGTTCGCAGACCATATTGCAATCTACTCGACTAATAAAAAATCTCTAGGAATAGCTGTCCACACCTTGAAACAAAATCTAACAAAAATAGATTTAGATCTCGCTCCTCATAACTCCATTTTTATTCTTTTAATAAGAAAAATATTCTGCCCGGTCAAATAGAAATAAAAATTGACGATTATTCTATCTACTCCAGTCAGTCTAGTAAATTACTTGGTATTATTTTTGACTACCAGCTAAACTTTCTAGAACAACTGAAATGTCTGTAAAATAAATGTCAAAAATCTCTCAATATATTAAAATTCCTACAAAGAATCTGGTGGGCAGCAGATCCATATTCGATTTTAATTATCTGTAAGAGCTTTACACGATCTATACTTGTCTATAATAATTTTATATATTTTCCAACAAAAAAAAACACATATTAAAAAAATTGAAAAAATTATATACCAAGCAATTCGCCTCGCTCTCGGTTATAGAATAACAACTCCAATTAATATTTTATTAGCTGATTCTAAACTTTGCCTAATCAATGAGAGATAGCAATATTTATGTAAAAAATATTTAATTAAAATACTGTCCACCGAAATAATACCAATTCACAAAACCATCAAATTCATCAAATCCACAAAAAATATGCAAAAATATAAAAACAAGAAGAACAGATTAATTGAATCCTGATGCAAGAAATTAATCATTTAATACCGATTGTATCTAAAAATATCTCCTACAGTTTATTTCTAGACCATTACGAAATTATTACGTCCAATATTTCTATAAATACTTCCATTGGTAATACATTAAAAAAACTCACCGAATCCAAACCTTGACTTTTTATCCAAAGTGGGCACAGGCAGTTCTTATAAATATTAATAGACTAAATACTAAATTAATAGACTTTAATCGTTCTTTGAATATCTTAGTTGATTGTGTAGTTATAAGATCTCAATTAATACAAAGATCAAAAAGAGCACTTGAGCTGTATATAATTCATAATATCCTGAAAACTTGATCTTTTTACTAAAAAAATTCTATATTTTTATTATAAAAAATGAATCTATAAATTATCATTAGTTTTATTTAATAAATTCATTATATTCGTTTCTGTCTGTATCATAATATGAGTTTATATATTATGTAATTAATAAGTAAAACAATTTTTTTTACAAGAAGCAACCACTGCAAATGAGTGTCAGCATCAGCAAGTGCGATTAGTTGTTTTTTTTATCTTGTGAGACATTTTTTACCGGACTAAAGCGAGACGAAGTTGGCAGTTTCATGGAGCAATGAAAGCAATAAAAGCTAACGACACATTTGTGGCGATTGATTTTAATGAAGAAAACACTCACACGTTTCTTGCTTATATATATATATATATATATATATATATATATATATATATATATATATATATATATATATATAAGTATAAGTCTAAGCGGGCCTTAGGGTTTGTTGTATGCGGATACATTATCAGTATAGTTGCGGGTTGGAGAAATTAAATTTTGGTAGATGGTAGTTTTATTAGCTATTATTCAATAGATAAAAATATTTTTCTCAGATATGGTTGCCCCGATTTTTGAATATTTGCTAAAACGTTGAAAAAGAATTTTATGATTCTCCTCAAAAAAAATTCTCACGGATATAATATATATATATATATATATATATATATATATATATATATATATATATATATATATATAAAGGATATTGAGATGCTTTTTCTAAACCTGCCGTGAACAGAAGCAGTATACGCATCAGTCACGGTAGACGTATGAGGAGCTAGTCGCCCGCATTTTTTACTTCTCTTCGATTGTGATAGACATTTATATATATTATGTTGGATTAAATCCATTCTTAAGCTCACGGACACACATTCAATTAATTGTCAATATAAGAAATACGTGTATGCGGGATCGTATTTAGAAGAGCAATTTCTCACGTTGAATTGAAACTAGACGAATACCTCGTTCATATAGGTTTTACAGTTTTGGAATAAAATAATTGGTGATCGATCTATCCCTGTATTTTAAAATGACAATAATTTATTATAATTATAGTTCGATCTTTTTTTGGACGTTAATATTTGAACAAATATTTATTTACTTTATTAAAAATTATCAATGTTGCAAAGCGGATAGCCGCACGAAATTTGTAAAGAAAACAAATATTATTATGTATTGACTTGTTTTATATATTTCACAACATATATATTACTGGTCAAATTCAAATATTGACATTTTAACACATTCTCAGTGAAAGAGATGTACAAAAAAATTTATAATAATTCATTCAATTATTCATACATCGTTCAATCATCAATCGTTCAATCAAGCATGCATCGGTAAAAATAAAAGATTGGAATTCTATGAAAATACACTAAAGCTTTTCTCAACATTATCACTCAAATTTCTTTCTTTGGCTCATTAAAAATTTAAATTGGACTAAAATTTCATAATCCACACAGAAATTTCAATCTCCATTAAAAAAAATATTATTAACAGTGTACTGTAATGTAATATCTATACCGAAATTTCAATATAAATTTAAAAAAATTCATTCACAATGAACTGAAATGTAATAATTCTAACTAAAATTTTATAAAAATGTACTGAAGCTTCTATCATTTCTTATCTATTCATAATTCTTATATAAATTGTAAATTTTTATTGACTTATTATTTAACTTATTCACGAACGCAATAGCTGTATACATATAATACATATTCAAAGTATCAAAAATATTTTCTACATTCGGATACTATGTTATACCAGGTTATACTAATGAAGTCTAAGTCAAGCTTATATACTATAATCAAGGTATTTTTTTTGCGACTTGCAAGAGTGTCCAGTTATCAGACATCTAGTGTACGCACTCTTCGTAAACGACAATTTTTTAAATGAAATCGTGTAAATCCTTGTTAAACAAGTTTTTATATAAACTCAGTTTAAAGCGTCCTTTATCGCTTAGATGTTTTTTCGCACACAATGCAAAAGGAAGGTGTGAGACTGACAAGTCCGGAATTCGAACCTACGAAATGTGACATGGGTATTAAATTCGAACTGTTCCAATGCACCGACTACTCCGAAGCAGATTTTCCTAATCGGCAGTTATCCTATTAGGTTCGACTGGGTTTGACTATAGGTTTGCCCGCTCCACAGGCAGAACCATAGGAAAATATGGAGTGAAAATAAAAAAATGTACAAGGCAAACATTAAGATAACAAAGAATAGTAAATTAAATTCGATACGCATTTTATGAACGTTTTATTATTTTTAATGATCAGTGCATATTCACAAATGTTATATGAACATTATCAAATTTTCAATCATCTTCAGTGATATTTCATGCAGTAGGAATGGAAAAAAACTCATGGAATATTTTATGAATATTCATTAGAGATTTAATTAAGATTTAATGGCATTTCACTAAAAATTAATAAAGTTTTTTTTACTTTATGTGAGTTTTTTATAACATTATATTATAAACTTGATTAAAGAAAGACATTTTTTCTGACAGAATCGCGAAGACTGGATTGAACATGAATCAAAAACAATCTTCCAGAACGAGCACAGCTTTAATGCTCGTCAAAATCTCATTTATTTCTCGATTGAAAGAAAAAGCTTTAGCCCCGAATCGTCCCGCGTGTATAAGAACGTTGCGTCACTTATAGGAAGTCTTTCCACACACTGTCCTGTCATATATATATACAATGCACAGAGTCGCGAGCTCAAGTGTTCTCGCCCGTTTCTCGGCAAAAGCTCTCATCGCGATTCGAAGAGGTTCTATTAAACGTGCCTCAAGCTCACGGAAATCAATTGTACGCTCTTTAGTTTATTCCCCTTTATACAGTCCATGCAGGATAAATACTGTTTTGGAAGGTTTGCTTCGTGTATGTAAATTAGTATATAGACATACGCATAAGCTATATAATATATTGCATGAACTGTGCAAGCGTGTGTGTATTTATATATACACGAATGGCCGCGTAAGCTGTTAATATGAAAAGCTGATTTATGCGGAGATATAGTAGATTGAAAAAACGAATTTTAAGGTTCAACCTGATCGACACCTTACCCAAAATCCAAAGAAACCAATGGCTTAGAATTAAAAATTCTTATGTTGACTGTTTTTCAACAAACTTAAATAAATATATTATATCGACTGATGTTCGATGGTCCAATTCGAAAATTAGTTGATAATTTAATTGGCTTTAGACTTCAATAAAATTTTCTTTAGTTGATAATTTAATTGGCTTTAGACTTCAATAAAAAGACTAAAGTAGTAAAGAAAATATTGAACATTGGTCGTCTGTAAGATCCTGATCCATATATTATTAATCATAGCCGAAGCTGAAACTGTAATTTAGAACTGGATAAAATGCTGGGACTTTGTTGAAAGTAACAAGCTCATCGAGTTCTTATATATAGGCCATCTGTTGTTCTTCAAAAGGCTATATAGACTGAGCTACAGATCGCCGCTACACCAAAGTAATACAAAAAGGTCTCCTGTAAAAAAGAATGGCAAAATTCCTTACCTGTATATATATATATACATGAACCTTTTTATTTACATCGTACACAGGAGTAGAGATTGGAAAGCAATGCAGAAAGACGATGTATATATATATATACATCGGTGCTGAAAACGTAGTTGACAGCCCGCAAAGAGGAAGGAGGGTCGAGAAGAGGGTTGTATATAATAGACATCTCACGTCGGCTCGTCGATACTATTATTAGCGTTCGAACCACATCGAGCATGGAGCATGGTTCGAGCACACGAATGTATAATTTGAGGGGAAGCATGTCTATGTATATTATAATACTGTATACATATAGGTATGCAAGTATGAACGTGCGAGCACTTGAAGTATAATGTATAATGTGTAACATTAGCGATAGAACGATAGTTTCATTATATGCTAATTTCCGTGTAATTATTATTTAATTATCAATGTGTTATTAGGTTATCAGAAAAAAACATAGCATATTAGCATATTAGCCTCCTTCAATTTTCGGTTGGTCGAAGAAAGAGAGAGTTAATGTGCTATTTTGAAAAAGAATATGACAGCATCTGTGAAGAACTGCGAATTATTGTAATTTCCGTGATTTCGGAATGCGCAATTCACCCAGTTGCTGTACCTATTAGGTGCCTCTATATGCATGCAGATGTGTATTACCAGAATTTGTGAAGCTATATTTTCGTAAATATCGCACATTGTAAAAAATATTCACTGATAGTATATACACATATATCATATCCAAAGCTAAGACATTGCATATATATATATATATATATATATATATATATATATATATATATATATATATATGAGTAGGTTTCGTTATAAAAATACTATTGGTACACTAATAATACAGTTCTATCGTATTTACGAAGAATATTTAACCGCAAATTTGAAATGAAAACTTGGTCGCACTTGCAATCTATTATAATAAAATAATAATTCTGCAATAATTGCCTCATGTTTCACTCACGTTCGAAGTAATAAGTGATTACTGTACGATCAACATTCGATGAGCGAATGTTTTTGCATTATTTTTGCAAAACTTAGGTTCCCATACCTGTTTTGAGTGTAAAAAGTATACAATCCTCTCACCCAGATTCGTAATGTAAAAAATATTTAATTTGTATATACACGAGTTGAAATTTAGGAATCGCATAAATGAGGACCTCATGTTGGACACTCTAATCCGGCGTTGAAAGTTTTCTTTTAACATATGGTTGGCGGATTTGGCCCAAATGAAGCAATTTGCGGACATAAGAATTAATCTCTAATTAAATTTATCAAAGGATTTTCATTTAAAAAATCCTTTGAAAATCTTTCATTATAAGTTCAAAACATTATAGGTTCAAAAGAATAACATTGTAACAAAAAATTTAAATTTATGTCTGAAAATGTGTTTAAAAGTTCTTAATTATCATCAATTGAATTAAGTTCGGCTGAATTTGGACGTGCTATTTGGTGATTATCTACATCTAATTAACTTGTTTAAATTGAACCTAATGTAAATTGGAAATATAAATAAAAAACTACATATATTTAAGAACATACAGCTGTATAAGAATTTTCTAGCTAAAAATGTTATTCTTTGTTCGAGTCTGCCTCCACAATACATCCAATTTCATTCCTATAGTAATAAATGATAAAAGTACCCATTCCCATATCTTATATGGAAAGGTAAAGCGTATAACTTTACTACGCTCATTTGGGAGATAATTAGAATTGCCTTACATAATTCGGAGGTAAAGGAACATCCATATATCAGAGACTCACCTCTTCGTTGTTAGTTTAGAAAATAGTATATATATATATATATATATATATATATATATATATATATATATATATATATATTGCACAGGGGTGAGAAAAATAAAAGTTGATTATTTGCCTCATGACACAATTTACGGAGGAACGAATTTTCGTAGTTAATATTAAAATTAATATTTAATTATATTTTATAACACGCCAGCCAGAATATTAGTTCAAGTTAGAATGATATGGATAAAGATATAAAAGTTGTCTGTAGAATGTAGTATTTGTAGTATTTATTATTGAAAATATCGAAACTCGGATCGAACCATCTCATTGGATATTGAACCTGTGGTGTGTGTGTGTGTGTGTGTGTGTGTGTGTGCGCGCGTTCGGAAAGAAATAAAATTTGTGTTTATTCTTAAATATTTATTTTCATTTTAAATTTAAAAAATATTTATCAATGATCAATCTAATGTCTGACACAGTGTTATATCACTGACCAACGATTTTTTAAAAAATAATTGGACAACTGGATGAATAATTATTGTAATAAGTCTCAAAACCAAAAAAATGTAAAACAATTGATAATCAAACCAAGCAGATAAAAAGATAAAAAAAGACGTTAAAGAATATCGAATATTCTTAGTAATAAGATATGTCTATTCAATAAAAAATCTATATAGTTAACAAAGCTTGCAAAGGTAAGCGACCAATTCTGCAAAGATGCAATGACCTGAACTTGGTATTTTGGCCTAAGATTTGACCGATAAAGACTAAAGACACCAATTACCTAAAAAATCAGGCAAAAGTCATTGCTACAGTCTATTTAATGGGAATATAGTACGTGTGCGCAGTCGTATTCTGGTGCAAGAGTGGAACCTGTCAAGTGGCGACTGCGACATTGCGAGGGCGACTGGCTTACGTCTGCTTTATATTATATATATATATATATATATATATATATATATATATATATATATATATATATATATAATTCTCTTTCTACCTTCTCTCCATCGTGCAGCTCCCCGTTTTCCGCAGCATCAACCGCGGTCAACGACACACACACGCACGTTAGGCTGTGTTCACTTTAAACCCGCGTATGTTCACGAATTGTACGCGTGTGTATGACGTTGACGCGCTACTCATGCGTTGCGTTGCGCTCGCGTCGTCGCTGCGCTAGCTGCGCATTGTACTGAAAACCAACCCGAAGCCAGACTGTGAGTGCAAGTTTTAAAAAAAATTCAACTATTGACAAACTCCAACATTTTCCTATATTTATCGACATTAACAACAATTTTGCAGTTTTCAAATATACAGATGCATAAAATTTGCTTAATATTGCAATTTTAGAACTTGAATGTCTCTTAAACTATTTGAAATTTAAACGTATTAAATAAAACTCAACCTTACTATATTTATCAAATTGAATTGCACCTTCTTTCAACATTTTCTAAAGCGCAGTAGTTTTTCCCAAAAAAATAAAACGTAATATATATATATGATGGATTTGCGCACGCGCGGAATTCTCAAAATACTGCAAAATACTCAAAAGTCGAAATAGTAGGGCACAATCATTAAATGCGTCACTATGCGACTCGGCGACGGTGCCGTATAGCAATATATTGCACCATATAATCGACCATAATCACAATTCCAGAATACGACCAACTGGCCCAGTGTTTGTTGTCACCTCGGTTGCCACACAATGGCCACAGACTACCGATTCTTCAATACATCTCCAAGCGGAATGTTTGAATATCCGAAATATCTATATATATAAATTCTAGATAAATTACAATATAGCAACACGTGGCTAGGCGTTACCTGTATTATCATTATGAACAAAATCATAATGGATTTTATTATTTTGCCCGATAGCTATTGCATTTATTGTAAAATTTAAAAAAAAAGTTGAAATAATGCTGGATGGGATTTAATAGATTTAACACATATTAATATATGTATATACGTTACAAATTATTTAATGTTAAGCAAGATTTTTGTTAAATTATTTTAGCCTTCTATAAATAATAAAGCAAAAAATACTTGAAACTAAATATTGGACAGTATCGTAAAAGGATGTGAACACGTGTCCACTGGGTCTTATTACGATCTGCGTCTTTGCTGCCCTGCGCGGCAAATGATTTATGAGTTTATTGTTTAGATGCCTGATGTTTTTTTATAGGTTTTAAGCATCTCACAAGGGCTTGCAGAGTTGTCTTTATTGAATACTGCAGGTAGTCTTGCGTTGTCCTTTCGTTTGAACAGACGTCTTTTCCTTCCTCGTTTGAAATAAAGTTCATGTTAAAAGATTATTTCGTGTATCTTTATTTTAACATTCCACCTACTATAGTTTATAAAAATTCAATGATTTTTATTGGAAAAATATGAAAATTTTATTTAAACTATTCATTTACCAATATTTCTACTTTTCAAAAAATTTTGAATTCATAGGCAGAGTTGGGGAGGTGTGCGGATGATAGAGCGACGAAGAATTCCCTCTATCCCAGATTCTGAACCCGAAGCCATATTATAGTCATTCGAATCAATGTGTGAACGGCTCTGATCGACTAAAAGCGCAGGATATGGGACGATTCATTGAAGCTCCAAAACAGATTGTCCCTTCATCTCAAAGAAGTATAAAAAACGAAAAATAGAGAGAGAAAAGAAATAGTTTCTACACGAAAAATTCAAGGTAAAAACAAGGGAAAAATTATATTCCTCAGGGAACTTTTTAAAAATAATTTTATTTAAAGATTAAGAATGCATATTGTTGAAATTGTTTATTGCTATATATGCTCATATTTTTATGATGTGTATATAAATAGTTCCGTTTATTTTTGCTGCATGGTCCTATAATCTATGCTCGGATATACGCGTCTAGCTGACCTATACTAGTCTATAACGTACTTAAAAAATATTTGATTAATACATCGTCAAACACAATCAGGTGAATGTACAATGGGTTCAAATTTCTTCTCATATTTGTTTACATCGGACATTTTGGGAAGATCAAAGATCAAATTCTCTGTAGAGACGTAACCCGAGTATTGCATACAAGCACGTATACTAATTTAACTGATATAGGTAATATATAATACTATAATACTGTATTATATCTATCATACTAGTCACATATACAGTACCACATCCACGGTCCAAGTATAGATTCTGAATAATCTCTGTTCCAGAGGCCACGGAGACGAAGCGAAAAACTCGTTATCTCCACTTGCTCCACGATGATTGATCAGTCGATCGCTCGCGGCTCGCTGGGTGCTTCGCCGTGCGCGTCGTCCCGTCCGGCGAGCAATTCGAATTTCGTTCGAGCAGTGCGGCCGATGGCGGAGAGTCTACGTGCGTGGGGGGAGAGTCGGCGAGAGTGGGGGCAGAAGGAGAAGCGCGTACACAGCGGCGCAAAGAGAAAGACTGCTATATATCGATTCCCCTCCTTCCTCCCCTCTCCTTTCTCGCTCCTTCCAACTCCCTCCACTCTTCGCGTCGCCGCCCATTAGGCGCCGCCGCGGCGCGGGCGTGATTCGCAACTGTGTTTCTTTATCTTGCTTCTTATATATGCGCGCAGAGCTCGTATGTATATGTGTGCCTCCACTTTCGGACCTATATGTATGAATAGTGTTTATATTTCGGAGCGGATAGCTTGTGTGTGTGTATGTGTGTGTGTGTGTGTGTGTGTGTGTGTGTGTGTGTCTGTGTGTGCGTGTGTCTGTGTGATGAGCGCACGCGCGCACAGCAAAGTAATCACCTCTCTGTGGTTCTCTTCTCTCTCGCTCTCTCTCTCTCTCTCTTCTCCCTTGACACTCCACACGCATACTCGCCATCCTGGACAGCCAGGCTGTTTGGCTCTGAATATGGAACGCTTTTTACCTTGAAATTCGAGGATTGAGGAGGATGCGTGACGAAGAAAGAAAGCCGTGCCGCGCGCCGCAGTGTGCGGTGCGCACGCAGTCGAAGGCAGCACGTGTAGATTTCTTGGAAATCAGATGATTAATTTTAACCGAAACAGAACTAAGGACAAAATATCCGTGCCAAGAAGCGTTTTGTTTTTAATTTTAATTTCGTAGACTTTTACTCTGATACCTTTGGTCAGCTTATGATATCTTTTCAACAATGCTGTAGATTAAATTTTAAGTAATTTGTGCTAGTCAGTTATTCTAAATTGAACGTATCATCAAAATATCACTTAATCTTATACGTTAAACACGATTTTTAATGAGATCTGATATTGTTAAAACCTTTTTGTTAATGGCAATAGCGAAGCTGATAAAAATAATGGTAGTGTTGTCATTCGTGCACAATGACATAATTCAGTTTCAAGTTAAGACGTTGAAAGCGGAAAATATAATTAATAATGAATAAAAGGTCAGGTGATATTATGTTAAAAGAACATTTTACGTTTTGATATTTCAAGAAATATAAAAGCAGGGGAGGAGAACGGAGGAAAACCATTCAAAAATACTCATATCTCGATTTAAAAAAGAAATTATGTAAAAAAATAAACGAAATATTCTGAAATAGTTAAGTAATTCATATCCTGTTATTAAATATTACTAAAATAGTAAACTATTTTTTTACAATTTACGGCTACTTTGGAATATATGGCAAGATATATTGTATATTATATAAGTTATAATGCTGTATTAACGTGAGTTTGATTAAAGTAATTCGATAAAGATCAATATACATTGAAAATATTTCTTTTTATTATTATTGGTGTTATTGTGGTTATTAATATGGTTGTTGCCGTTATGGTGTCGTGGTTGTTGTTATTGTGCTGTTTTTATTGTTTTGATTGTTTTTAAGGTTTGTTGTGTATTGTTGTTATACATGTGATATAAAACATCATTATTTGAAAATGAATAGAGTACATATATAATACAAATGTGAATATCTAGTTTATATTTCTATCCATGCAGAATATTCGTTTTTGTTTCGTCTAATATTTATTTTTACAACATTATCGAGCCTATAAAAATGATTAAATTTTATAGAATTAAATCGAAACTATAATCTTCAAAACATTTTTACTATAGTATTTCAGAAATTCTAACCAAACCAGAAAAGAAAATTGAATAGTTGTATTATTGAATCTTAAGTAATCATATAGTTTATATAAAATTCTTAAAATTTTAATGTAATTGATAGATATACACTATTACAGTAAAAGTTCTAGAATACTGTTTCCATGTATAATACAAAATTTAATTGATATAAATATATTTAACCTCGTTTTCATTGCGTTCTCTGTCCAAGCAAATTTTCCCTACTTTTTTCTAATCTTTTTTTAATAATTATCGATGTACATATAATATTAATATTATTATATAACATGTAGGAGAATAGTACACCTCCGGTATAGAATAGTAAAAAATTTGTTAATAGCATACGTCTCTTAGAAAGTTATTATATAATACAGTGCTGAGACATCATACTTTTTAGCAATAGTACAGACCAATTTTTTTCTTCTCAAGATATAGAAGAAAAAACATGACCTATATAGCTAAATTTCCTGATACCATTTGTCATTATATATATATACAGAAGATAGGAACAACAACTTTTAATATATCTAATTATCCTAAAGATCAATTTTGCTTTGAGTGCAAAAAAATTACTCTTGTAAAGTGCTTCCGTTAAATGTTGTTGACCTTTAGTGAATAAAATTAAACGCATTGATTTTTTTAAATAAATAGCTTTGTAACTATATTTTTAAGAAAAAATTGAAATGATATGAATATGGGCCACTATTTGAATCTCAATATAAATGAAAGTAATAGAACATTTTTTGTTTATAGGAATATGCAAGAATATATAACCACAATATGAAATATTTTACCAGGTGTGGAAAAGTTTGATTTACGAAACGAGAGGTTTACGACCGAAGATTGTAACGAGGTTTGCAAGGAAGCCTGTTCGATCTAGGTAAAGATTATATTTTTTCTCATAATCACCGGAACAAGTAGCAAATTTGCGATTTGTAGGTTAGAATCAAGACAAATCTATTTTTTCCCTCAAATACTGTAATACATAGGTATAATTTTCAACATTTACTTATGTTTTAAGAATTCTGCATTATAATTTGTGTTTTGTGCAATAATAAAATATAATATATTATAATGCAAAGAGCAAATACGGGGCCATTGGTCGTATTCTAAAAAAGGATTATTTAACAAAAACAAAAAAGTAAATATGTATTTTGTTGTAGAAAAGCAATGTTTTTTTAATAAAAAATTTTCAAAAAAAAAATTATGCCAAAGTCCAACTGGTAGCTTTCTAATAAAAATTTGGTGGAAATTTTTTTTAAACGAAAATCTATTATACCTTTTGATTTTAACAAAACAGCATACTATTTACTCCTATCAATTGAGGCTAAATCTCTCGTTGAATCTCGTACTACGAAGTTTTGTTTAGTATACATGTGCGCCAGCACTAGTTGTTCTTTTATCCATATTTTCTTGGCAAATTGCCTTTACTCTTCGTAGTTCCGCGTCACGTACCCAACATAAATCTATATGTGTGGAAATCCTCTCAAAAGACCGAGCAGCGAAAAAGGATCCAGTTTAACAAAGTCCCGCGACCCTGACTTCAATCTTTTACGTATACAAATATAACGGCGAAAAAAGTTGCCCCGGATGTTATAGCTTTAAATTTTTGTTTGTCTCTCATCCCACTCTTTGATACATAAAAATTTACCATTTTATTATAATTTTTTTATTCAAATGGAATTCTACTAGTCGTTTTGAAACATATAATATTCAAAATCCGTTTTACCGTATTCGTATAGCCGACAAAATATGAAAAACCTGGAAAAGCATATATAAAACCATTGAAGGCGCACCCTACAGGCATCGATTTATTTACTATCATAAACGGTAGACCTTTTGCTGGTCGAGTCAGCGTTATCGAGGATCGTTCAACGACCAGCCGACGCGGAGCCTTGCAGTGTATATACCGGATTTTTGGTGGGTTGAAGTAGTAAGATAATAGTTAATATGTTTTGTTAAAATTCCTTCTGTAATGGACTTAAAGTAGAATAAAAAAGATATAGAGATCTTCTATTACGAGAGCTATCATTTAAGCTTCAAAATCCACCAATAATAAATACATAATTGAAATTCATTGTGAGTGTTGTTGAATACACAATTAGCAATTATCGATATAATCGACCGTTTGGCTTTGGAATCTCGTTTGAAATAATAATACAATAAAATACTCGGTATTGCTCTTTTATCGAATATACGTGTTGCACAGGCTGAGCTGATCATCGGAGCTCGTTGACTATACACCTCGCTATATATTGCACCGAGTCCAGGTGACTGCATCGCCGTTCGCATCGAGAACTCGGTGATTTCGGATTGGCTCTTCGTGCGGGCGTCTTGGCTATTTTTGTTCGCGCGAGAAAAGAGGAGAGAGGAGGGAAAGAGAGCAGCAGCAGAAACGTAACGTACATATAGATACATTATATTATCCATGTTGAAAATCGTTCGCCACACGTAAAATCGAGGTGTGGTGTGGGATACATCAGGGACGGGTGCGCGCACGGGCGGAGGGTATATTACGAGCGAGACCGAGCATCAGAGAAGTTCGGGATCCGTATATAATATAAAGCTCGAAGCTCGCGGACAAAAACCTGACCTCTCAAACAACTGTGCGCCATGTGCGCGCCACTTGCGGGCGCTTGTCTCTAATTCTCCCTTTCTCTCTCTCTCTCTCTCTCTCTCTCTCTCTCTCTCTCTCTCTCTCTGACTATTCCACACCAGCCTCCCCCTGCACTTTCCCTCACTTCTGATGCTTCCCGTGTTCCGCCCGTGGTTCGTCCTCTCGCTTTTTCTCTCGCACTCGATCTGCGCCCGCTCCGTATATTATTCTCGCTTGCTCGTACTCATCCGATATATATATATATATATATATATATATATATATATATATATATATATTCGTTTTTATCGGACTTGAGCCTTCACGTACCTACACGTGCGCACGTGCGTGCTCGCGAGGTACATGGGACAACTTATATAGAATATCACTGCAAGAGCTCTGCGTTTCTGTTTTTTTTTTATTTCGTTGTTAACGATAAAAAAAAGTATAACTAATCGGCCCTATCGGCATATTACGGTCTCACGGGCATATAGAGTGCCGGTGCTCTGCAAACACAAGCCAGGTCTCTATATTACAGTCCTCCATGAGACCAGATGCGTAATACCTCGTTGAGTGGGCGAGTCAAACACACACACCCACACACACACGCGCGCACGCGCGCGCATGTGTGTATTTATGTATGTAAGTATGATATAGAGAAGATCATAGAGAATATGACGGAATATGAGGCTTCGCGATAAGCCATTGGAGAACAAAATTAGTAAAAGGTGAAGATCGTAACGACATCGCATCAATCACGAAGAAGGAAGGGATGCAGTCGGAGCGATTAAAAATGCGAAGAGCTCCGGGAAAAAAGAAATTGGCTATAGTACGATATACTCGTATTTAAGACAGCAACTCTGCGTATCCTGGTACTTTTTGTATATTCTCGCTTCTTCTCTTTTCAGATGCCTTTTACGTGGTATATTCTATTCGAAGAAGGAGAAACTCAACACACGCACCATTCCTTTCCCCTCTCCTTTCCTTTCCTCAAATTTTCGTTAAAATTTTTTAAGAAATTCTAGTACAATAATACAATAATACAAGAATACCTTCATAATACTTTAATAAATCAACCTAAAAATTATTATTTGCCTGAATTCGTTCTTATATACGCTATAATACGTTATAGTGGTTTCATTAATAATAATTGGTATTTTGATAATTAAAACTGATTTTAAATGAAAAAAAAACCGAGTCGATATTCAGTATGTGAAAATTATTGTAACTTTGTTAGCTAACCATTTTAAAATCATATTAGTGACAATTTTGGGGAAAAAATTTTTTAAATTAATTTTAAATTACTGGAGAATAAGATATAGAGAAAAATACTATAATATCAGTCTGATAATTTATGTATAATTGTTGGAAGCTTATTGAAAATGTTAAAAAAAAAGTATAAAATATTCCTATCTATATTTTTATGTTCACAATATAATTTAGATTCAATCATTAGGGGAATGCATTAGAATATTTAGAAAATTTTAATGTTGAAGTGTTGAAAAAATTAAACATATTTTAATGAATTAGATTAAATTAAAAATGCCTAAAAATTTGCAGGGAAGCTGATGAAGATTATTTGAAATTATTTTACTAAGAATATTTGATGAAATACAAGGTAATTTTCATAATTTTACATTAATGCCTAAAGAAAGATATGTATGCGTATTGCGTATGCATACCATAAACGCATAATCTGGTATATCTAAACTACTAGCATCTGTGTATCAATGTCGATTTTGGTTTATTTGTAAAATAAAGCTTTATTTTTGATAAATTTATATGGGATTATTCAATCCCCTTTCAAATTAATTCTTACAAATTAAACTCTTTAAAGCCATTTTATATGTTATTTTTATATGTTAAAATTAATGCTAAACTAAGAAACTACTCAAACTCAACATTATCTTTTCCGTCTCTTCTAGTTTATTTTAACATTACTATACTATAATTCCTTTGAAAATATTAGAAATCATTTGATATTGCAACAAAATTTAAACTGATATGAACGCTATCAGGCAGTCGAAGACAAATAGAAATTATTTTAAATCAGTATTGTTAATGAATAAAAGTTTGTAATGATGCGTTATTAGATTTCAAGGATTCATGATGGGGTTTCAAAGCGTTTTTAGATATTATTTAGATTTATTAAAACATTTTGTTACTTCAGATTTAAAGATAGTAATAATGTTAATTACAAAAGTTAAACCTATAAATTCCTATGAATAATTGTATATATTATATATGAAATTGATTTTATCTATGCAATTAAATTGAATATTAAAGAAAATTTACTCTAAATAAATAAATTTTAAAAATTTACTTATTGATACTTATTGAGTAAAAACTTAATTGAAATTCTTATATATACAGAAATATTTATTATTGTATTAATATGGATTTTAACTTTAGTACAGAAAAACTTCAGTTTCAGAAGAATTTTTCGCAGGCGGAAAGAGAAGTTCGAGGAGAAGTTGCAGGTATGCGCTCGGGTGTATACTCTATACACACTTCTGCACGCGTGCCTATACATATGTATGCGCGTATGTATGTTTGCATGCGTATATAGGGGGGAGAGATATTTTTATTTTGAATTTATCGAAACGCACACATATGCGTAAGTCAGGAGGGCATCGAGCAAACGGAACCAAGCGAGTGAAGGGAAAAAGAAGTAGAGCGACGTGCGTTATAAATTTTTGACGGAGCCTAGCCTAAAACCATTGTTAAATCTTCTTTCTTTTTCAGTAAACAGAAATGTTTACTTAATGTTGAATCAATTCCGTTCTTTTACGTGTTTTTTTAAACACGTCGAATATAATCACTAATGTAATTCAATAATCCGATGCACAGTGCTTATGGTACACATGTAGGCTAGGCAAAGTTCTACTTTTCTGAATGTTGCATTATAAAATCTGATAAAAGTAGCTCTTGCATTCTATATCCTTTTTTACTATATCCTTTTTTACGATGAACACGCATATTTTGTATTCTAATTAAAGTTAAAATAAATGAAAAATATAGTCTATAAAACACGTAATATCGTAAAATAATACATTTATTTAGTTTTTCTGCATAAGTAGTTTCAAGTGTCTCTTACTCTGGTGCTTACTTTTTCAGAG
Source organism: Sycobia sp. Sy_11 (assembly GCA_018907035.1). NCBI lineage: Eukaryota > Metazoa > Arthropoda > Insecta > Hymenoptera > Epichrysomallidae > Sycobia > Sycobia sp. Sy_11. Next base: position 4,916,638 of record JACCIC010000006.1, on the reverse strand, counting down.
CTTTACGGTGCGTTACTGTGTCGTGAACCCTTGAGGGCTCGCGCCGTATTAAATATAACTATTTGGATAGGTAATATATGCACGATCCTGCGCTTGAGGGCTTTGACCCCTGTTCTGACCTCTTTTTTATATAAATTAAAAAAATTATATTATATCTCTTATATGAATTAAAAGGTTTAAGTTATTTATTGCAAATAGCTGAGTACGAAGCGGTCCGGGTTTCAAAGATTACAATTCAGAATTTTATATAATATATGATAATTAAACTGCTGTTGGCATTAAAATTTAATTGTGATAATAATTATATGCTACAGACGAAATTAATTGGTATTACTTACGGGAGACACGGAGGACACGAATAGTCGAAGATGTGTTACTTAATTTACTCTCTATTTTTTTAAAAATAAACGTTTCACGGTGTCACTCTAAGTCACTATAGAAAAGTCAGTACTATAGAAAAATTAGCTCGAAAATTAGGTATAAGATAAGCTCCGAATTCTAACTCGGAGGAAGCGGCGTTGTAATCTGAGTGTATTCTCGCGCGTACCTAAAAGGGCTCTCAAAAGCGCCCCTACCCTCCAAATCCAATATATAGCATAGCCTGAGCATAGTCACGTGCATATATATATATATATATATATATATATATATATATATATATAACATGTATATTATATATAGACAGTCGAAAGGAAGAGGGGAATTTATAATCTGTCTTTGAGAGTTTCAGAGTTGAGTTGAGACCAGCATCCGATTGGGATGCGCGTGTGATGGTGTGTGAGTATGTGAGTCAGTCCACGTGTCTTTTTTTAGTCCATGGCCGTAATCGACAATATAGACACGGGGATATTAGAACTGACGAGGTACGAACGAGATAGTTGAATACTCGGTGGGCAATATATATATATATATATATATATATATATATATATATATATATATATAAACATACGTCTCTATATAACGTTCCTGAGTAGCAAAAGAACAATAGACAATAAACAACAAAAAGACAAGAGTATATAATATATAATTATTTATCGAATGGAGTAGATGTGTTATATCGGTGACCACGGAACAGTACACAATTCCAAAGTTTTCTTGATCAACAAACTGCATACATCTTAAGGATATGTCGGAGTAAAAACTGACATTTGTAGTAAGAAGATTATTCTCGATTACACAATTTTGAAGCACGGCAAAATTCTGTTAAACTAGATAGCTGGCGCCGATAGAAAACGACTGATACCCTTGCAATTTGTATAAAACGAAAATTCGTGACGAAAGTTACAAAATATGCGGGGTGGTAAACAAGAACACAGCGGCTGGTGTTAATAAATACCGCATACACGTCGGGTTCGTCATACAACAGAGCATTTTTTCTCGAATAATCCAGTTTTAAGCAATAATATTAAAATAACGCAAACTCTACGATATTTCCCTATGGTAATGTCGTAGTTGGTCGTAGTAAAATCTGACCGATCAAACGCCATATTACATGACAGAATTTTTCAAGGCAAGTTTTGACGGTGATTTTGGATAATCTAAGAATTCTTATACTTTAATGGTAATAAACGGTTATCTACCGAACTTAATGTCATGATAAACAGTCATATGATGCACCTAATAGTTGTGAACATTATAGAAATTACTAACTGTACGTTTTTAAATACAGCTTGAGTCGGCGCCCGTGGTCGACACACATCGAGCGACACGCGTAGTTGGGTAGTTTATCTAATATCATTATCATCTCTTAAGTCCACCATCTTGAGCCGAATTTAATGACTTTCAATCGTTATTTTCGTCATTTCCATAGATATTTACATTACTATTGTTTATCATGATAGTGAACTCGCTGAACAACTGTTTTTCACTATTGAAGCAAAATAAATATCTAAATTGTTATAAGAGAAAAATCGCTGTCAAAACGTCTGTTACATATGTTACGCGGCGTTAGGACAGTTAGATATGACTCCGAAAACCACATACGTACCTGTACGTACATACACATACAGGGAAATGGACGGCAAATGTTTACAAAAAAAGTTCAAAGAACAATACAGACGATTCGCTGATGACGCTTGCCACGCCTCATCTTATACACACACACACACACACACCCCCACACACCCCCACACACACACACACGCACAATATGAGTAGAATAAAAATATAAAGTCTGGCGATCGCGAGCAGCTTCGTATAAATGTGCAAGCTCGTATGCAAGCCTGTATCGCCGGTGCATGTGTGCGTGGTGAGGTGAACGTATGCATTCATACGTGTATATATACATATGCCGAGTTGTTGGAACACTGCGCCTTTCTTTGTCTCTGATGGGGAAGTCTGGATTCGTATGTTCTTACTGTAGCTTCCCCTCCTGGCAAAAGCTTCCTTCTTCGAGACAAGGAGGGAGGTAGGGAGGGAAAGAGCGAAAAAGAGTGACGGGGCAAGAGGGGGATGGAGGGAGAGAGATGGAGAGAAAAACGTGGAATAAGTACCTAATATGTGTATATATATATAGAGTCCTTCACCACTTGAAGTAGCTTGAAGCAGCTTGAAGCTTACCGTATATGAGGTAGAATTGGAGGAGAGCACGAGAGAAAGAAAGAAATGGAGATTCTTTCCATATTCTTTCAAGCACTGAAATCTCTTTAGAGACTATATAAGATTGCGCCTTATAAGATTTACAATTTTTTATTCATTGATCAACAAATTTATGTTACTTTATTCGATAAGCTGTAATACTAATATCAAAGATACGAGTGAAGTGAGAGGGAGAGAGAGAGAGAGAGAGAGCAGATAATTTTACATTAAATTAACTTGTCGAAATTCTCAAATTTCCCATTAATATTTTTTATATCGCAATTATGGTATATATTATAAAATAAAAATTATTGAACAATTTGTACACGAAGATGTTTAAATAGATCCTGCGATTAAACAATGTCCAACAATTTGTATACTTAAGAAATGACGCGAAATGGCGTTATTCAACTTTGCCAGGACTTTGGACAGATTTTACCAGACTTTAGAAGCTTTTCAAACGCTGCCAAACATTGTTCAGTGTGTCAAATTGGGTTACTTGGCAAAGTCTCATCGTAAACTCTGAAAATTTTTGGCAAAATTTAGCAACAGTCTGTAATATTTGACAATGCCCGTCTAAAGTTTATTGAGGAAATTTTTTAAATTTCTTTCATATTTGCTAAACATTACCAGGTTTTGCTAAATATCTGAATTGGTCAAATTTAGTATTACTATTTAGGAAAAATTTGACGATATTTTGATAGAAACGTAGGACGATCACTTCATATTTATATTTTAAATAGTTCTGTTAAAAAGTAGTAATTAAAATGACAAAATAGTTTCAGTTTTCTTATAGAATATAGTATAAGTCACTCTGACCGTTTTATAGAATTAAATAATATTTCTTTCGAATATATACAGTATACAGAATTAATACCCTCATGTTATGAAGTCATGAATAATATTTGATCCTAATATATTGTCTCTCTGTTGGTCTCTGCTTTACAGTGCGTATTGTTATACGGAAGTATAGTATCGAAACGGCTGACGGATTTTATCATATAATAAATTAATGAGATACACAGATAGTAAATTTACATTTATCCTATCAACAAATATCATATGTTTTTCTTTTACGTCTTCTCCTGTCGTCTTATATCTTACATTTTTGTTCGGTCCTGATTTTCTTATATATTTGGATCCAGCCCTCTCTGCTTCTATAACGTTTTCGACTCCGTCCACTCAGCTCGACTCTCCATACTATCGCGCTTGCCCTCCTCCGAAAAAGCAGAGCGTGCGTATCTCTATACACGTAGATACGTACACGGTAGAGGTTTCTCGTGCGGCCCAAATACTTGTTTGTTCTCGGTAAATCGGAGTCGCGTGCGCACCATCCGTGATTCAATGCATACCTATATTTATATGCATGTATATTACGTCGGTGACTAGGCGCATAAAATTTTTTTCCATGCCTACTATTATATATACATACTCTTTGCAACGGAATATAGAGAGGTGTTTAGTGCCATACAATATAATATTTCGTAATTCAGTTTTATTTTTTAATAATAATCATCAACACATTAAAAAACTAAATCATTGAAATGGCATAAATTTTTTACAATTGTTTTCATTTTGATAGCAAAACAATTTTTTTACCGATGATTCGTAATAGCTAATATAGTTACTTGTCGAAGGTTCGCTGCTGAATATCCGTTGAGTCGTTCTGTAAGTAAATAAGTTCAGTCATTTTTCGAGACTCCTACAAGTATACCCATAAATACATGTCTTAATATACATTATAAAGGTATATCACAGCCTTACATATATTTATATACGAGCTTAAATATGTATATATACTAATCTACTCACCAACAAAAAAATTTTACCATTTACGAGAGATTCGGATAATATCGGAGATAATCAAATGAGCTGAATTTTCCATTATTCCCTTCACTCGATTTTCTTGAAAATTTGTTTACTTATATTTTTTTAGGATCTTGATTGCTAATATCGTAGTGGATTAGATGCAAAATGAAATTATAAGATTGAAATCTATGAAAATTCCATTAATCTCATAATGTATAGAAAAATTTTGAGTATTTAAGAAAATGTTCCCAATAAAAGTTGTACAGAATTTTCGAAACTATACATTTTCTGTTCTTCATATATTTCTGCTCTAGAAATTATGTTTTGTGAGGAAAATCAATGAAAGATAAGCGCTCTGAGGCTAAAATTAGCCTAAAGCATTATCGGTAGACGTGAGGGATTTACCGACACAGTCACACACCTCCGATGCTTCGGGGGACCTCGGCGCAATATCGAAATATCACTAGAGCAATATCTCTTACGGCCTCAACATAACAAGTGTATAGGTCAGAAAATATATATTTAAATTTGATCCACAAAGTTTATTTCAATTTATTTTAAAAATTTTCCACATCCTTCGAGATAAATACGAAAAACTAACGTCTTACGGTTTTGAATCTGAAAATTCAATTTTCGTTAAAAATCGTTATAATATTTGTAACCATTACCTTAAAAACATACGTGTATAAATTTATTAAAAAATCGGTTCAGGGAGCCAATCGGAAATTTAACCATTGAACTTTTAACATCACTGTTAAAAGTTCATTATAATTCATCATAGTAGTCACTGATTGTCAGTGGAAAGTCACTGTTTCACAGTGAAAATCGAAATAACTGATGAAATAATAAACAAAAAAATTGTCGAGAATACGAGGATTATTTTTCATTGTGTTAACTTTTTTATTATTATTTTATTATTATACATAAGAATTTATTTAATAAAAAAATATTATAATTTTTAATAAATAAATTTAATAAATGTTATCTTCCATTATAAAATTAAATATATTTTATATTAAAACTTGTAATATTAGTTTTGAATATTGCAAACCTTTTAGAACACAGGATGTCGTACGATTTGTGAAATATGCATATTATAATTTATAAAATACTATTTCGGTTACTATACAGAGTTGAACGTCATGGTGTAGATATATAATAGAAGGCGCTACAATAACTTTCATTAATAAATAAAAATTGTATAAATCTAAACAATATTATGAATAATAAAAAGTCATTCTATCGACCTAATGAAATGTAATATTAAAAGATTTTTTAATTTAAAAATATAAGATGTAAATTTCTGAGCAAAATATCTTTTTTTTATTTTTGTTAAATGCATATTAAAAGATTCTACAATCAATTAGTTCAATAGTAATCTTGTGTGTATTCTAGGTATGTAATATAGAGTAATATACTATTGACTCAACTATTTAAAAGATTTTATACCTATCAAAAAACACCTAGGAAAAATGCATTTTTCTTACCGATCTTAGTTTCTTGACTTATAAAATCCTTTTTTCGTGTTTTTTTTCTAGGCCTTCCATGCGCTATTATAAAAAGGTAATGTCTTTTTTATAAATCAACATTATCTTGTTTTTAAGTAATACTTTATTGTTATGAGCACGTAAGAGATTTTTAAAAATTATCGAATAATTTAATTACGATTTGTTCTCTTCTTTGTTATTTACATTTATTGAGATTGTATCGCTGATCGCTGATGCATAATATATTATAAAAGTTTCGTTATAATTAAAGATTATAGTTTTGCCTTTACTACATTTATTAGATACGCCTTTAAGTAGCTGTGTTATCAAAAATTATGTATGCGTGTCTTCTCTACATTTAATTTATCTAAAAATGGATAAAATTGAAAGCTCAAATTTATCAAACTCTTTAAGATAAACTCTACGATTTCTAGTGGCATATTTTTATCTTATCTTGGAAACTGGGAGGGTTTTTCACTATATATTTTTCTTATAGTTATAGCAACATAAAATGATGAAATAAGATTGAGTGGAGAACTTTAAAACTGTAAAAAAAGTCATCTATGCCTCTAAATCGACGAACAGAAACCGAATGCTTAAGTTCAAGGATTAGTAAGGTAATAAAAGTTCTAAGAATTTTACGCTAGAATGAATTTTCATTATAATAAAATTCGTTTGAATGTAGAAACATATATAACTGGACAAGCCCATAGGATGAAATAATAATTATTTCTTGCAATACTTTGAAAAGTATGTGATTTCTGTCGCATTAATTAATTAATCTAATTTCAAGAATTCAATTTAATATCATAAAGAACTAAAAGGCTTGTGAAAATTGTACTTTTTAAGGCAATCGTTTCTAATTTAATGTATATACTATATAGCTTGTTTGGATATGAAAGCATCAATTTATATAAATTTAATCAATCATTAGGCCATTCGTTAGAGCAAACAGATTGTTTGTCCATAAAAATTGGAAACAGTAAGAAAATGAAGCAATGTACATACATAAAAAATCGGGTTGGATCTAGCTAAGTAAAATTTGACAAATTTACGCTGTAAATTCAATTTTTTGAAGTTTTTAAAAAAATTCTGTTTTGTGAATCTTTCAGTGTTCTACGTTTACCTTCAAAATTTGGTCAAAAAATTGTTTTAATCGTAATTAAGCAAAAACTATTTATTCGATAGAAATATGATTTGGCGTGCATAAAATACCCATCGATAACTATTTTTGACACGATCTTTTCTACATCTCAAAAACTGGAGAAGTTATGATATTTTTTAAAATAACGTATTTTCATTTTGAGTACATTTTTCTCAGAAATCTCAGCACTTTCATTCTCTGTGAATTTTTTGGTATTGCGCTTACATAGAAGTTTTATTATTTGTTGTTAAAGCAATAAAAAAATTAAAACGTGTTTATTGTATTCCTATTGTATTCCTTTGATTTCTTACTGTTTACAATGTTTTTAAAAAAATTCATAAACTGATATAAAATGGATATACTTAAAATAAAACTAAGAAAATAGTAATTTTTCAAATTATTGACGAAGGTCACATTTTATGCGGGCCTCGTTTAAAGTTAAAAAACCATTCTCTAAGTTTGTATAATATTCGAAAGATTAATTTTTTAGTTAGATTTCATTTAAAATTAAAAGAAAAAACTTCTCAAAGCCTGGATAACATCCAAGTCAATCGAATTTTATCTCATAATTTATGTTTCTTTTTATTGAATTATATTGATCGATGATAAGCTATTTTAATATCGAATATGGGATCAATAATCTATAATAATTATATTCGAACTATGCGATGACGGCATAAAGGATATGTTTAATTCATTTTTTCTCTAAAAATAAGGTATTTTAAAAAATTATATAGGTGTATCATGAAAATTTTCTAGTCAGATAATTTCACCATAATGTTTGTAAGCAGCGATTCTAATTCTGTAAAATTATTTTTTTTTAATTGTCCGCAAAATTTTCCTGGTACCTCTTTTCAAAACTACATCGCGCACCGAATAAATGTATTAATTTTTCTATGTAAATAATCACATAAATAAATAATTACAGCCTAATAGATATTCATTTCACTGTTAGTGATATGAATCTTCGATTGTGTCATGGAAATAATGTATATTTAGGTTTTCAGGACATAGGAAAAGTTTTATCTAGTGAAAACAAAAGGACAGAAAGAACAGCTTCCGTTTTGGCTTCTGTCTGCTTCTGCTGTGCAATGTTATCTAATCTCTTAATGCCCATCAAAACCAACAAAATTGTAATGAGTAAAAATATAAGAGAAAGACGACAGAAGTACGTCTGAAAATAAAAACTCATTCATCAAAGGAAAATTAATATGGACAGGGGAATATTATAATGTGAACGATAGGCGAAGCTATAATTGTTAAGGGAGAATAAAAAACAATTCTCTAGAGGAAGAGAAGGGGCTGAGAGAGAGAGAGAGAGAGAGAGAGAGAGAGAGAGAGAAAGCTAGAGAGAGTGGGGGACGGGGAAAGAGTAAAGTTGCCGGAGTTTGTCTGCGGGCGGCGCATAAGGTTGGTCGAATCACCCGCTGCCGCTGTGTGGGCTCACCTTTTAGTCCCGAGGCGATGGTCGCCATATGGGCAACATCCCCTCAGGGTTGCGAACGTGTTTTACCTTCCTACTCCTCTCCCCTTGGTTTACTCTCTCTCTCTCTCTCTCTCTCTCTCTCTCTCTCTCTCTCTTTCTCTCTCCTTTGCACGAGTGCATGGGGCATGCGGGCCAGATTTTACGGTTCCGGCTCTCTTTTGCTGCGGCGCGCGCGCACACGTGTCCACGTTATATAGAAGCGCCTGGTCTCGAGCATTGTACACAAACGTATTTCATACGCACACACACAGATGTGCGCGCGTGCACGCACATTATTAAGCGCAAATAAATGTTCGCACAGAAATATATATATATATATATATATATATATATATATATATATATGCATATATGTATATCTACATGCATATACATATACATATACACGAGCACTCGTGTACCTATATAAGTATATAAGCAGAGCTCACCTAACGTACAAACAGTATGGACCAGAGAATGAGATATAAAAGAGAAGGAGATGAGAGCATACTTTGCCGCATGTGAGAACCTTGCTGGTTCAAAACTCTCATCTTTTAACAGCTTTGCAAAAGGTTGCAAATATATGTATGCAAGAAAGTTTATATGCAATTTCTATAGATATTATATATAATACTGATTTCGCTTTTGTCTGTTTTTCTCTTATCATCGAAATTTCAGATCAGTAGAATATGAGATACCTTGTAGAAAACAATTTAGCAAAAAATACTATGTTTTTCAAGAACGAGAAAATGAAATGTATAAAAGTGTGAGAAAACTGAATGCACACTGTATTATAAATTAAAAATCTCTATATATCAATTCTTATTATTATGCAATTACAATAAAAATTTGATCAAGTTTTTATAATTTTTCCTACAGTTCTGAACCTATAGTTTTAAAGAGTTAATTTTAGCCGATAATTATTGAATATTCGAGTTCGATAGATTATATTATATTATAGAGATTATCGAGATGATTATATTTTTTCCGATGGCAAATGCAACGTAATACAATTATCGATAGCAATATGATATTATGTACAAAAAAGTGTCAGATTATGTATATTGCGGTCGGACCGAGCCCGATATACATAAACCATGTGAAATATGCGAAGGAAAATTAGGTAAAATAAACGCGAAAATAATCAATTACAATCCAAATCTTTTACTACCATCTACTTTATACTATATTTTGTTCGAGATTTAGTTCGTTCTTTAATTTCGATTAAAAATATCTATATTTTTCATTATTAAACTCACATTCCTTCATTTGCCATCGATTTTTTATGACCTAACCATCATGGCTATTCGGGTTACAAACATGCATATAAAAATTCGATGCATTAAATCTTTTATTAATGTTTTTTTCTTCCTCTATTGATTTTGTTTATATTTAAAAGGTTTAAGTTTATCATTATTTTTTTTCTTCGTTACAGCTATATACATTATTACCGCTACTCCACTTCCTTTACGGTGCTTTCGCCTCGGCTTTCGCTCAGCTTTCGCCGCTGGCTGCCCTTCCGTTTCGTTCAATTCTGTAGATTTGGAGCGGTATATATATATATATATATATATATATATATATATATATATATGCTTTAGTTAAGAGGTAATAGACCGGGTTCAGCGTTCAGAACAAACAAAACGATTGGCACGTGAGCGAACGGTAAACGAGCAAAGGGGGAGAAAGAACGAAGGAAGGAGAGACATCGGCTCCTATGGGTTATATATTATGTACGCGCTGCCACCGCTACTGCTCGGCGCAATCTCTTTTTCCTGTTTTGTCACGGTAAAATAAAACTATAAGCTATATAACAATACATAGTTTACCAACAGAACAGTGTCGTTTGGACTCTCTCTCTCTCTCTCTCTCTCTCTCATTGCTGTTCTAACATTGATGTATTCCTATACGTATAATGTAATAAATTCTCACAGAGTTTTTATTTCCGTCAGCTACACATACTTACAATGACTTATGTAGCGATTTGCAAGCTTGACCGAAAACTTGATCCTGTAACGTAGGCACTAATCTATAAGAATGCATTGAATATGTATGCCGATGGGTAAGGTTGCATACCGAACAACAAAATGTAATTTGTCGAGTAGTCTATAATATTAGTTTAAGGAGACACATCACCTTTCAATTATAAAATAAAAAAAAACATTTGAGATTTGTTAAAGATATTTATACAAAAAACTGAAATAAACATTTAATATTCTTTAGTAATTTATCTTTAGTTTTAATATAATAATGATTGCGAAATTAGAATAATTGAAAATATTAGCTTATAGAAAAATCCTTTAGAAAATAATGTACTTGTATTAAATCAATAAAAGAATGTAGAATATTTATTTCATTATGACAATACTTTGTTACATATTATTTGGAAAATTGTTCAAAATTTATTTTCTTAGCTCAGTAAATAATTTATTTATTTCAGAGTAAAAAATATTTAACTTGATATGGTAGAGGTATTTTAAAAATATTTTCAGAATTTTTAATATCAAGTAAATAACTGCTGTACAGATTGAATATCTTTATTTGGATCAAGTGATCGGATAAACTATATACTATATATTAAAAAATATATAACTATTATATAAAATCAAGAAAAATAATTTATTATTTGTAACTCGACTTCAAGCAAATAGCCACACTTTGTTTAAAATATTTATCGTCATATGGGTCTATAATGTTCACCGTCTTCGTAAATAACGCGCCATTCTATATTAGATTTATAAAGGAGTCTCCAAAATTTATAACTACATTAAGCAAAGCATTAATCATTGCAGTATATTTGAACAGAAAAGCGATTGTCGTTGAAATCAAGTTGTGCTGTGATACGTGAAAAGTGTATACTACGGTGTACTAATATGAGTAAGACTTTATTTAAAACTTTTGAAATCTTTATTTATTCTTCTGAATCTAAAACATCTCCCTCAAAATAACCCCCCCCCCCGGATGCAATGCAACTATGCCAACGCTTTTTCCAATTTTCAGAACATTTTTTATACTCGTATTCTGGAACGGCCATCAGTTTCTTCTTTGATTCGGCTTTTATTTCTTCAATCGAATCAAAACCGTGTCCCCGAAATGGCCTTTTGAGTTTGCTAAGCAGCTAGAACTTACATGGTACTAAATCAAGCAGTGTGAACTGGTGCATTATTGTGATGCAATAACCAAGAGTTGTCTTTCCATAAATCTGGCCTTTTGAGACGAATAGCTTCATGCAAACAACGCATACACTCAAATAATATTCTTTGTTAACCATTTGGCCGGTTGGAAGGAATTCATAATTCACGACAGCACGATAATCGAAGAAAATAGTGAGCATAACTTTGATTTTTGAGCAATGTTGGCGTGATTTTTTCGGTCTACGCTCTCTTTGGACACGGTATTCGCTCGGTTAATCAGTTGTTTCAGGATTGTAAGCGTAGTCCCAAGTTTCTTAATCTCCACTTATTATGCGTTCCATCTTGTCCTAATAGTCCGAAAGCATCGTTTTACAGACCTCCATGCGACGTTTCTTTTACAAAAAATTGAGTGTTTTTGGCACAAATCGAAATTTCACTCTTTTCAGGCATAAAATGTCTCTCAAAATAGTGTTGACAGATCCATTTGAAATTCCAACAATATCAGCAAGTGCTCTAGTAATCAATCGACGATTTTTCAGATCCAATTTGATTTTGTCGACGTGTAGCCCATCAGTAGATGTTCTTGGTCGTCATTGATGCGGTTCATCTTCAACGCGTTCTCGACCTTCCTTGAACAATTTATGCCAATCAAAAACATTTGCTCTTGACATTGACTTCTCACCAAAGACCTTCTGCAATATTCTGAACGTTTAGGCGTCCGATGTTTCATTTCGCACACACAATTTAACGATACTTCTTTGTTGAATAATTTCAGACATTATAAAAACCAAAGAGACAACTTTTCTTTGTTCACAAAACACAAGTGTAACTATATAACAAATGAAGATAATTGCGTGAAATTTGGCACAGATAACTCTGACAGTACTACCAATTTAAAAATAAAAACATTTGTCTGAATCGATAAACCCGGGAAGTTTGAATTGAAAAGTCTTACTCTTATTTGTACATAAATTGTATGCGTAGATTTATTATACAAATAATGTAAATATCTATGAATATAATTGTATAAGAATTATAATTTAATATAATTCCGTATAGATATAGGATTAGGTGCATCATATACGTATCTGAAGATTAATAGAATGGCTGACTAATAAGATAAAATACTACTTATTGTTTCTTTTATCCCCTAAACTATATTCTTAAAAAATTGTGTCTCTAATGAGGTTCCTAACGCGTAGATACACGGGTGAATAAAATATTTTTTAAAATTGTGAATCTCATTTTTTAATGTAAAATTAAATTATTTGCTTAGATAAAAAAATAGAGAAAAAATTAACTTAACTTAACAAAGAATTACTTCGAGTAATTAAAGAGTCAGGTGCCGCTCGAAACGTTACATTTTACAAAAGCCGAAATGTTTGGCAAAGGAAGCAGTCAGATTCTCCTTCATTGACAAAATTAATTTTCATTTTCATATTTTATAAATAATGACAATAAAAATGTTATTATAATTATATTAGTTTATTAAAACTTCTATGAAATAGATAAAAATATTTATTAGCTTGCTTTACATTAAACGACATAATAATGTCATCAATGCCATAATATTAATTTTAAAAATCTTTGTGTAAGCTCTGTACGTAGTAGAATCACTATTACGTAATATATATATTTTCAGGGTAGGAACACAAAAATTCTTAATGACTAATTTTTTTACTCTTAAACCATTTTGAATCATTGTCGTCTGTGTCTAGGGTTGGATTAAAACTTTATGAGGCCCGAACCTCTGGAGACCGGTTGGCGATTGGCGACTGTGAGAAATAATTTAAACTCCACTTAATACCAACCCCTCTATCTAGTTCTTATATATATATATATATATATATATATATATATATATATATATATATATATATTTATATGTGTACATTGTACATGTAGCTTGATCCGCTTATGCGTTGCTCGTATTAAATGTTCGTTAGTGTTCTTATTTATCATTATTACTTCGATTCGTAAAGCATAAAAAATAGTTTATATATGGTCTTCTTATATATTTACTTCTGTAATAGTTAATCAAAGAAACTATTTTGGCGTTTTTTCAACGAGTAAATTTTAATGTGCCAAAATAAATGAAAGAATTTAGAAAGTTTGGGAGGGAGGGTACGAGAGAAAACGAGAGAAAACCAGAGTGAAAGAGAGATGAGAATAAAAGAAATGATCCTATAGAAGTAAAGAATATATGAATAGAAAGGCTGAATAAGAATCCGAGTCGACCTGATCTTCCTGGCTCTCGCTATCTGCTTTCATTGACAGCTCCTTTGGCAGACAATATTTATGAAAACTTAATGCGCGAAATAAGACGATTATTTTGAGCCTTTGAATCTTCTTTTTGCGCATATAAACAGACTTATATCGATAATTATATGCCTTTAGGCTATAGCATAGTTTAATTGAAAGTTAGATTCCTTTTTTTTATTTGCACATAACTCAAATTGAATATCGTTCGTTACCAGAAGGTTAAAACCTTAAAATGTTATTCTTATTCCTGTTAATCTAATTAATTATAAGAGAAAAGTTTATAAAATTAAATTAATAAAAAAGCAATATAAAAAATATTATAGATGCTCAGTCTAAGATTCCTTTACGTACATTACAATACACATACTTACATAATCTTTGTTTTCTTAATAGTTTGGTTGATTTCTTAAGATATAGTTTTCTAAAATAATATTAATTTAATACATCGTTTTGGATAAAAGGCTTGTACCTTATTAGAAAAGTTCTATTTTTATTTAATTATATTTTTTATATTAACATATATTAGAAAGCTTTTCATTCTGATACTATAGTGTAGTATATAGTGAGGAATAAAATCCGCCGTCCGCTTAGCAAATAATATAAATATATATTTCGAAATGTGAGAATGGTAAGGTCTAAGGGTCTCTTCCAGCCCGTTTCTAAAAATTTATAATTCAAATTATATAGAGTAAGATACTTTCACTTACGGCCGTTAGGTGGCGACCAATATTTTAGTGTTGACTATCTGAAGTAAACCAGAATTTTTTTTGAGAATAATTTTCTTTTTCATACATTTAGCTGTATATATAGAGATTATCGTAAGATATAGTTTTTAATATGCACTTTGTGCGGACACCTTTGAATTATTAAATGTGGCACTCATCATCAGATACGACTGAACTTTAGCCTTTAATCTCTATATAAGTAACCTGTCTCTGTCATACGTTATTCGTTTTCATTAATCAGCTTAATATAATAATATTAAGAAGCAAAATCAAGAAATATATAAATTTATATTCTGATCTTAAGAGTAGTAACTTTGATGTCTCTCTCCAAAAGAGTTGTGTAATAATTGCGAACGATTATCTATTAGTTTATTTCCTTATATTTCTCTCTTTACCATCCAGTAAAAGTCTACTATAATAGTCGTATTTAATATCCGTTAATGTTCCATCACGCTTTATGCTGACTGTACCTTTTTCTTATTATCCTGATGAAATCGTTTACCATTTTCTTTACTTCAATAAAGTCTCGTATATTGCCAGAAAAGTAATCTAGATAAGAATCGAGATAGTGTGATTTCAAAAGCATGAGAGATCTAAACTTCTTATAATTTACTAGAACTTCGCTCTGAACTTCTTTATGATTTACATTTTTTTTAACTCAATGGGAAGTTTCCACAATTTTGAAAAATCTTTTTTTTTCTGTTCGATATGCCTCCCAAAAAGTTCATTTTTATATAGACTACAGGTTTTTTATAAACGTAAAAGAAAACAGTCACACAAAACATATGAAGATAAAAGAATATACGCTAAGGACGAAAATACAAAGCAGTCCAGTAATTTTGTCCAGTTGAAAGTCAAGAGTTTGTGGTAAATATTTTTCGTATAATTTGATCTTCCATCTGACAACTTGAATAAGTTAATGCTTTTTTATTTTTCAGCTCAAAATAGAAAAGTCTTATTATTCATTTGAGAACTATAGAATTGAAGCAGAGTTTTTTCAAGAACCTGAGATGCTGATTTGAAATTATCATTATATAAAAATAATTTGCGTTATACTATAATATATAATAATAATAATAATATACTATAAGAATTCCAAGCATTATAATGACCGAGAATAACGCTATTCACGCTCTATGTTTATACATTTTATGATCCTTTGAAATGCTCATGGGGTATATATATATATATGTATATATATATATATATATATATATATATATATATATATATATATATATATATATATAAAGAATCTAATTCTAAGTACGATTTTTTTGTACTGGCTCTAAATAAAGATGAAACTTTCGAAACTCCATTAAATGACCCTCGCGTAAAAAAGTTTCACCGAACAAGTAATGATTCAGCCTCGTATTCGGCAATGCTCGGGGCAATACTGCTGGACCGCGCGCTCAGAGCGGTCGTAAAGTCGTAAAACAATAGCCCAATCCACTTATTCGACTCTCGGGATAAATCAGGCTCCCGCGCGCGCCAGTCGAGACAGCAACCGTGCATATCCCGCATCTCGGCACATCTCCGAAGGACGAGAGCTTAAGCTCGTTTACCGACGCCGTAACGATTGTTTAAACATCGGCACGGCGAAACGGATTCTGCGACCATATAATAAATAGATTGCCGTATTTCCTCGGCTGTATACCATCAACACCGCGCATCTGTATATACATAAAACCATTTTCTATATATCATATACGCGTGCGCGCACAAACCGCCCACCACCCCCTCGTGCTCTACTCCTCTGCGGTTTCGCCTGCTGTGTGTTTCGTTCATCCGGCGTCTCTCTCGCTCGTTCGATCAGTAGTATACGTATACTTCATCAGTTTTATATATGTGTATATATGTAGAGCGGGCAAGCGGTGGAGCGAGCGAGAGGAAAAAAGTTGGAAACGAAGGAGGGGGGACGTCGCCGTCAATCGCCACCGTGAACCAGCCGCGGCGAGAGACTGCTATACTGCTGAGAGAAGAGCGCGTAGTAGCGAGTTATAGAGCGAGCAGCCCCCGGCAAAGTCCACTAATGCATTCGCCAGTGTATACGTATATATATATACCTATATAAGGTAGGAAGACAGAATGAGGGAGAGAGATTTGATAAAAGGAGCAAGAGCGAGGGGGTCGGGGGAGGGACGGAGAGCGGTTGAAAGGGCTCATTCTGATTTATCGATCGGCAAATTCGTATATGGAGAGAGGCTCCTGCGAGCTCAAAACTTATACATATAACGAAAGAGGAGTCCTTGGGGAGCGGCGAGCGTGCCCAGTACGCCCCGCTGTATATATATACCTAGAACCCCGAGAGCCGTAAAAGAGCCGCCGGCGCCGAGCTGGCCACAAGGGTATAGGTGAGTCCTTGCTCTCGTTGTTGGCTCTATTCCGAGCTCTGTTCTCTCCATGGTTCTCGTTTATATTCTCTCCGTATATTTGTACGCGCACCACCCCAGTTGTGCGTACATCTTATATTATATGTACAAGAATACATCTCATTTCGTTTTATTCTTTTTCTTCTTCACTCTTTCTTACCTAGGTTCAGCAGGGCTCGATTAGAACGGTTTCGAGATTCAAGTATCTGAAGCCTGCTTTTATTGTATACGGTTACGGCCAATGGATCAAACTGGTGCGAGATCTATTTCCTATACCTTTTTATTTAAATCAATTCCTTGTCGAAAAAATGGAAAGTTTGTGTTTATTATGAACATTGAAAGTTTTTATAGCGATTTTTAGTCATATATATATATGCTGCGCCATTGTGCTTATATATTTAATATCTTTGAAATATATTTATTATCTTTGAAAACTAAGTATATATATTTCTCCATAATTATTGATTATATATTTGAAAATATTAAAAAATTAACTTTCAAAGTTAAACGCACACTCTCTATATGATTAAGTAACCCTCTCGCAATGATTTGTAAATTAAGTTTCAAAGTTGGTATCTAAATTATCAATATATTTCAGAGTATTCATCATTTTTCATCAATTGAGAATCAACTCTCAAAGTTGTAGAACATATATACGAGTACTCTAGACGGAAGATTCTAAGTGGTGATTTTACTATTAATGAACGAGAAACAAATCTGTCAGTGGTTGATTCAAATATTATATAATTGATCGTATATATAAATTACACGATTATCCTATATATGTACAATTAAATGTTTGTTATTTCTTTAGATGTCATTTAGATGTTTATGATACCATATTGGTCTGATGTAAAAAATCTGAATTTTTATTGCGGATTCCCTGTTATTAAGCACTATGTCACACATTCATTCAACATCCGCTCCTGGTTATACTTATGGACTAGGAAAAACCTAATGCCAAATCTAATGAGATGAACACTATAACAAACATATAAGGAAAACTCGTTTCCAAATTGTGAGTTTATTAATACGATTAAAATTGAATGCTCAATCTTCCTTTTTCGTTTTACAGATTTGTCAATTAAATTTGTCAGCCTCTCGCCCCCCACTCTTGCTGTTAAGTGTGAAAAAATGTTTAAGAAATCTAGAAAGTCTAAATATCTAGCCTGTTACTCAGCGATTGCTCGAAGAGTCCCTACAAGCTAGCCAAAGCGTTTGTTCGCTATAGTTGCAGCGATCAATATATGAGTTTGGGTAATCGAGTTCAAGCTTCAGTAATTCTGATAGGACTGATGTATTTTACCCCAGATTACCTGCGAATCCATCAATAAGACTATGCTGGTAATTTCTGTTTTAGATACTCAAACTTGGAACATTCGCATGTATCTAATCGCTAACAAGCTCACATTATTAAGTCAATTCTAAAGTATAAGCTATTGCAAGTATGAAGGTAAATTTTTAAAAAATCGTATAGTAATTATCTGAGGTATATGGTCTCGTTATAGAAGATTTTTTTAATGAAAATCCCTGCATTCGAACTGCATTCAAAAAAACAACAAGAATGGCTCAAATATTGTAGGATTAAAGAAACTTCAGTTGAAAATAGGTAAAAAACTACATAAAATTATCGAAACATTTATGGGCATGTATTTGGCTTATATTATGAAATTCCATAGTATTCTTTAGAATTAGGTGACAAAGTACGGGTTGGTTATCATTTAAAAAACAAATGATTGAACTATAAAAAAATAAAAATGTACACCGTTTTGAAAATAGAAGAACGTTAGGTTCTGAAACGTTGCAGAGATAATTTTTAATTTAATTAGAGATACCTTGCAATCAACCTGCATCAAATCCGAAAAATATATGTAGGTTTTTGATATAAGTAGATATCGTAGTGGATTTGCAATGATTAAAAGAAATTGTGTGTAAAAGTTAATTAGTGCCTTGGTCAGTTACAATTAATTTTTATAAAATGTGCCCAGTCAATCAGAAAGCATCGATTCAGATGTTCAAGGATAGGGCAGGAAAATTGATGTGATGGGTAGATAATTCTACGATAATCTAAAGAACAATATTAGGGACCTCTCGGCCGTGGTGGGATGAGGTTTAATTGTTCGTTTAAACATGTCTTGATGCACGCTGATATACCTGCATGACTAATACATAATACAAAGGCTATTGTGGTATAGTCGAGCAGCTACAATCACGCAGTTTGAACAAAATGAGTTTATTACACTAGTCTATTTACTCCCATGACTAATCGGACCTGCCGATAGTCTTAGCTCATCTTTTCGATTTCTCTTATATGCGAACGAGAACCCAATCAGAGCTTCCTCATTGGTTGTGTAACATTGGCACATAGTGTAAAAGATTTTTACGATAATGTCTCCGAAAAGTTTAACTATGCCAAGAAATCAAATTCAAGCCCTCAAATAGACGTTTGCATTGAGTAGTAAATTCTGGTCCCTGCGTTAGTGAACCAACTGATGCCTTCACTGCCTAAGCCGAAAACGGCTGTAATATAATGAGGAAAAGAGTCAGACAGTGATATTTTGAAAAAAATTCCCCTTGATGAGTATAGTAGAGTTTTTTATTGAAATCCAAAAATACATTTTCAGTTAATGTGATTACGAATAAATTGATCTTCCTATTTCGTATCAACATCATAGTAAATATTATCTTCTTGGCTTTCGTTAGGATTAGGTGCACAAGAGGCTCTAATATTTTAGATTATTGAAGCAAGATGGAACCATCGTCAAATGTACTTTTTTCTCCTGCTTTAAGTATTTACCGCAGCTTTTTAAGCACATTCTTTGTGGCTTATTTCACCTTTTGAAAGGTGAATGACTTTGCAGCCTCAGCTACGGCGGGCTTTTTATTGTAGAGTCGGGACGCATCTCCCTTTTCTGGTGCCTGCTACCCCCCCCCCCCGCATTAACCATCACCATCGCATGTACAATGTACATACATCGCAATACGATGCACAATTCAAAATCAGAAAGCGGGGTGTGCTCGCACAGCTAATGTTCGTGAACAGCCAAGTATATTGGCGTATACGTAGGTACCGGAATATGGAGATGTGGAAGCGGAACGCTCGCGTATATATACATATGAGTCCGTATTAATACGCAGCTCTAGATCAACTGAGCGGGCATATGTACCTATCTGTACCTATATATATAGGGTGCTCCTGACTGGCGCGCGACGCGCGCGGGGCCCGATTATATTTAAACAAGGGAGATCGAGAAGAGGGGGTGGCGGTCTATAGGCGGTGGACTGCAGACTCCGAGGGTATCAGCCCGGCGCTTGGGCGCAGCAAGGGGGTAAGCAAGCCGTATATATACATATATCTAAGAGGGTGAAATCGGGTCTGCCATTGTACTCAGGTGTGAGGCGCTCGCGAAGGGTGCGTGGCGCGCGTCGGGAGGGGAGCGACCGGTATATATATGGATACGGGGGAGGGGAGTAAGCGGTGACGGTGGCGGCACAGCGGCGGATTTGCACACGCGCCTGGCACGAGCCGCTTTCAACAAAGGGATGGAACAGATTGGAAGGCATTCATTCATCTCTCTCTCTCTCTCTCTCTCTCTCTCTCTCTCTCTGTCTCTCGCTGAGCGCACTCTGTAGATTATGTACGTGCGCTTATAATGTGTACCTCTTCGTCTTTTCCCCTGCTCGTTCTATCGTCCCTGTATATATATATATATATATATATATATATATATATATATATATATATATATATACGCGTCTCCCATATAGCGGATTGGACGGTTTTGGCTTGGAACCGCCCGAAGCTGCGTGTTGCATCGCGTCGTTGCGGGTGTGTAATGCAAGGATTCGCATAACCTCGTCTGCGGCTTTAGAAGCCATATTTTCCAGCCGTTATTATTTTCACTTTCGATGCTTATTAGTAAATAATTTAGAATGTTTTAGGATTATTTTAAAATGAGTGGGCGGTTACATCGCGAAGGTTTTTATCTGTAAAGAATTCTGTTGTGCGTTCAGTAATTTTTATGTAATCGTTTATAACTTATTTATATTGAAACTATTTAGTTCATTAAACCATTTATAATACGAACAAACTGAAAATGTAGGTTTATATCCATATTTATTAAAAATTGACATATGAATTTTATCCTAAATCGGCAAATCTAACTAATTCTATACTATATAATCCTTTCACCTTGACTGAGATTAATCTTTCTGTGATGACTACGATCTTTATTTTTTTCAAATCTGTAAATGATATAATCTTTTATTCTACGGGTTTCATCTGTTGGGTTTTAACAGTATCGGAAGTAATTAATCATTATTTTTAAAAAAACATTGGCAATAACACTACATAGAAGCAGAATAAAAAATACTTATTTTTGAAGTAGTGTTTTCTCTTTGGTTAATTTGGTAATTATACTAAAAAGCTTTTACCATTTGAACGTAGCAATTTCAAAATTCCATATATTATTCTGATTATTCAATGATAAATTTCACGAAATAGCGATTCCACCGTAATTTCAAATTGGCCTATATACTATCTTATAACATTAATGAATTAATAATTTTACGTCAGTCATTAATATAATATAAGCTCTTGAGTATGCGGAATAGAAAATATAAATGTACTGGTATATGTAAATGTACTGGTTTAATTGATACTACAGAATACAAAAGGATCGGTACAGCAGGTTTGAAACAATATACTTAAATTAACTTTTACTTAGCTGAACAGAAATAAACATATTTTAGTGCAGTTTTTCTGATGATCATTAGATATAATTATACATTAACATAAAACACTTTTGATTCGGATTTTTTGGCCTATTTTTCCTGTAAAAAAATGTTCTTATGTTCAATCAAGTTCAATATTTAAGCGTGCTTAAAACGAAAGTATTATAGTAAGGCGACAAGTAATCCAAAGTTGATTTTTTCAAATTTTGCTTCATAAATGATCATTTGACATAACCAGAGTTGTACTTTTTTATCATTCGAAAAAAACTGTCACGCTATAAAATTAACAAAATTGAGAATTTACATTTAATAGAAAATGTTGCTGAATAAATTTTTCTTCACCTGAGGCGAACCCTGTTGTAAAAACTAACACAGGAACCTTTTAAAAGGATTTGCGTCCCTCGCAATAGACCGAGATGAACATCTGTTAGACTCAATGCTTCTGCACGGCTTTACCAAAGTTTATTTTACAGGGGCTCTACTCAATCCTACCTCTTTGCCAATTCGTCGTAAAAGGGGTCAAAATCTGGCCATCGACTAGTTGTTTCAGCCTTTCTCTTTTTGATAATTTTTTAAGCCAAATAAACGAAAAGATAAAAAAATACATTAGGCGTCTAGAAATAGAATTAAGATATCATATATTAAAGCAGTTGCTGCCTAAGGTGGTGGAGGCATCAATTTGTTTACTATCAATGAGGAATATTATTAATATTAATTGCGTAATTTTCATATTTAGAAATCGATAAATATTTGATAATAATTTTTCATAATTTAAATAGAAACAAATAATAATTAAAGTACTATAAGGACTAAAAATTTATTCGAGATTAAATTGTATACAAGTAATCAAAAAATTCATCGCATCAAAAATTGTATAAAAGAGAAGAAAAATACTTTATGAAACATCAAAGGAATATCATTTCCTAATTTACGGATAGCGTGTACTAAATCGTAATGGAAGGCGAATTAATCGTACAGTATTTTATTTCCCTCTCACGGTCTTCCTTTATCGATCAGACGCCTTCTCTCCGCTTATCTTCTATATCTCCAGAGTATAAACGGTTGGATTCGCAATGCCACGCCGGGCCGCTGACGCCGTAGTGCGCGTGCACGGCTATGTATTCGTAGAGATGCAAGTTTCCTCCCAGCTCCTCTATTTAGTCCTGTTTAAGTATACGGGGTTGACTCATCCCCCTCTCCCCCTGTCCATTTCAGCTCTGCAACCCCATGGGCATACAACAGGGCGGCTGGCACGAGCGCACACAATCGGGAGTTTTCTCTTCTGCTTGTTTTGCATCTGGTTACCTATCCGATGTCGCCCTAATATGTAAAGTATAGATAAACGGTAAAACGTAGACATTGAACATTATTTCCTACGCCTTATGGAGTTTAGTTGGTTCCGTAGAGAAAAGCTACGTAAATTTGCTTTCTAGCGCGTCGAAAATTTGATAATCGTATTGGTGACCACGATAATCATTATGCTTTCATTGTATTTTAAACTAAATATTTATTAGAATTTCAAAAGATCAAATTATATGCACTGACTGCTGTTCGGTATAATATGTATTACAAATATATGTCAAAAAAATTCTTAAATATTATAAGTTCGTTAAAATTTAATCATTCCAAGTTCATTAATATGTTAAAAGTCTAATACGACTGTTTGGAAAAACTCCACATATAATATTATTTTTATATTATAACCTTGCTTTTCTATTTCATCAATTTCCACTTTCGTTACGATTCCTATATATAGATATGTATTTTAATAGAACGGTACTTGAGCAAAATATTTGTTCTGTAATATGCATTGTTTCTTTCCCCCTCTATATAGATATATCCTATTTTTGCATCCGTTGCACGTATTCTCTTTTCTCTCCACTCTCCGCGCGTCTCTCTCTCTCTCTCTCTCTCTCTCTCTCTCTCTCTCTCTCTCTCTCTCACGCATCTGTAAGCGCAATCGGGCCACGTGGGAGAGACTGCAGCGCATACGCCAGGGCATTAGACTTCCTACTCACACATATATAATACAGGACAATTTATATGGGGGCTGATTTAAAGGGACCGTGCGAGGGAGATGAGGTATGGGGGAGAAAAATGAGCGGGGCAGAAAAAGAGGAAGCTGGCGCGCACGATAAAGAGATGTATATATACAGAGGATGAGAGAAAGTTGAAAAGAGAAGATTAAAATGGAAGAATAGTTCGTTTTGGACCGACGAATTAAGAAAAAGTTGAGAAAAGGAAAAGGGGATTATGATTGCGAAGGAGCTTCGCTTTTGTCTCGGGAAGGTATTAGGCATACGTGAACGCGCGACAATAATTTATGCATGAAGTAAAACGAATCGAATAAATTAATTATATGAAACCTTTCGATGAATAATGAATAATACACACACACACACACACACACACACACACACACATCTATTTATTTATAAGAATAAATATATACTTATACAGCAAGACTGTTTTCTAAACGACAGATAAGAAGAAAGTGGATATTGAGAATTTAGGATGCTTCATATAATCAAATTAATCAGTTAATACACTATCTAATTTTTCCAATTAAGCATAAAAGCATTTTATGAGAGCTTAGCAAAGTTATTAATGTATTGAATAAAATATGTAATATTAGAAAAATTTGCAAATATTTGGATTCTAGTTACACTGCTTAATGTCTATTATAGATATATTTGCATCAGTTGGTGATATTAGAGCAGCAATAGTTTTTTTTATTATTAATGCATAGTAATCTGGACAATTCTTTACTTTATAGAAAAAAACTTCTACATACTGTACACATTGTTTCATACAATCAAGATACTTGCTCAATATAAAATTATAAAAAAAAGTAACCAAAAATTAAAAGTAAGGAAATGGATGCTTCAAATAAATGTAGCTTATTAGTACCAGTCATCATATCAGTTATCTTCTGATATCGCCGAGCAGTGCTTTTATATGTCGTTCTTCCAATACATCGGCAATACCATCAGCAGAAGAAGGCGAAGTAAGCCAACTCCCGCCAACTCTCATACACTCACACTTCTATAATCCTAAAACTCATTTTATTCCGACTTTATCCTCTTTATCCGCGTACACACGCGTTATTGTTCACCAGATTTATACGTACATGCATCCTCTGGCGCATATAAAATCCTTATATAGCCAAAAGCATATTTAAAATCATTTAACTATGAATACGAGGAAGGGCAGCGTCAGCTTCCAAATAAGGAACAGGGTGTGAATCGAGAAGAATTGAAATATGCGTGAAAATTGTACAAAAGAAAAAGAGGATGAAGGAGCTGAAAGAGGCGTACAGGGAGGGGAGAGAGATAGAGAGATAGAGAGAGAGAGAGAGAGAGAGAGAGAGAGAGAGAGAGAGAGAGAGAGAGAGGTGAGCCAGTACATGTAGCTCGAAACAAGCAAAAAGATAATCAGAAAGTGCTGATACGCGTATGTGTGCATAAAGTGTATAGGAATAAAGGCTATAGCCGTTCGTGGAGGGATTTTGCCGGGTCTATATGTGTTCGACGACAGAAGCAGCAATACATGTACATAAACCGGGACCTAGAACTGTTCTTTCCGGTTGCATGAGCGGTTCTATTCAACTTATTGCATTACTGGCTTAGAGTTCCCGCCACCCCATTCTCTATATATTTGAATCCTTTAAGCGTTGGCGAACGAGAGAGATGCATATATAGATGGGTAAGTACGCATATATATATATATATATATATATATATATATATATATATATATATATATATATATGTAGAGAGGGAGCGGGAGAAAAAGATAATGCTGATCGGCGTGGCAGGGGAGGCACGCGCGGGTATGCACATATAAGTACAACCCCCATTGCGACCGACGTTGACTGAAGCGTGTCGTCGCATTTTCCAGAGCACACCTTTTTCAAAGTGTCTAATACACACGAGCGCGCGTCCGCGTGCACGCACACACACACACACCATATTCCGACCATATTCGTCTGAATCCCATTCACTCTCTCTCTCTCTCTCTCTCTCTCTCTCTCTCTCTCTCTTCCCATGCAGTACACACCTCATATCCCTTTAAATCTCGCGGGCACGGCAAATGGCGCGGTAGAGTCGCTGGAACCTCGAACTGTACGCGGCACTTGGACGGGCGTGCAATTTCGTACGTGATGAATGAAGGGGAGCCAGTGATAATTTATTTTTCTCGTTCTCCAGGGCGACACGTTCACGGTAATTATGTCAATTGTTAGCCTTAAAATCTATTCTTTCTTTCCTTCAGTCTTTGTACCAATAATTCTTCACGCTCTGGCTTTACATGTACTACTGTAGTACTTTATGGTATGATTTCAATATTTTCCACGATGTTTTCAAATAGTCATCGAAACTTCATGGGTCAAAGCGTAATTAAGAGTATAATAAATAATGATTGAGAAAATGGGATCAAACAGTCGCTAA
The DNA here is from genome assembly GCA_018907035.1 of Sycobia sp. Sy_11. Taxonomy (NCBI): domain Eukaryota; kingdom Metazoa; phylum Arthropoda; class Insecta; order Hymenoptera; family Epichrysomallidae; genus Sycobia; species Sycobia sp. Sy_11. The sequence continues at coordinate 4,890,478 of JACCIC010000006.1, read as the reverse complement.
AACTATTGATAATATCTTGTTTAATTATATTATTTATATAAAAAATATAATGACGTTTGAGCCATCCACAGGAGCTCTCATCGTGTGCATCATTGCACTCACCAGTCCGAAGTGAGTTCTCCTAATCGGCTTTTATTCTACTCTGTGTTGTGATAAGATTTTCCCTGGTCTCAAGTAGAGCTCAAGGCTTACTTTCTAAGAAGAGGTATGGTTGTAGGACACAATATATTTAAAGGAAATGTGTGATACTGCGTGAAAATTAAATTTTCTAATAATATACGCAATTTAACTAAATTAAGATAAAATCATGTTTTAAATGGAATAATATCACTATGATTCAAACGCGAGAACAATTACAAATGATCACGCTAATGATTACACATGGTTATTACAGTATATTTTTTATTGGTTGATTATATATCGACCAGTATCACTATTAATTTTTTTCGAATTTTAATAGAATTTCATTCAAACACTTCATTATAAAGATATATTATATATCGATTATATTTATCGAAAGAATAAATATCACTGATAACTATTATCATCTATTATCATCAAAATTCACTATACTTATATTTACTTAGAGATGTCATTACTACTAAACACATTGTGTGGATAAAGCGTGCTGCTTAGTTTAGATATATCATTTCTAATGGTTGATCATTTAAACCTTATCGGTATTTTCAAGATGATTTGAATATCAATTATATATTAAATAACTTTATTCGAATTCGTAGTTTGAGGTGGTAGACTTCCACTATAGGATAATTTATTTGTAATTTATGATATATATATATATATATATATATATATATATATATATATATGTATATATAACACGAAATTTTGGTAATATATGATATTTTATACAACATATATTTAACATGTACGGGATGTAAAAATTTTAACGTACTTTAATATAAATATATTATATAATTATTCCTGAAGCTTATTTATTAATTAAATGAATAATATTTTTTAAGAAATTAATGAAATTTATGAATAAAGCGTATAGAATATCAAGAATCCGCACTCCCAATTTCCTCAATCTTTTCTTCCTTATGATGGCTCATCTACCTAGTCTCTACGAAAAAATATGTAATGACTTTGCTAATGCTTATGCATTGAAAAGTTTTGCATTTCGAAGAATAATTGAAAATGAAGTGCCTAATTTTTATATTCTTACGAGAGATTTTATATATAAATAGTCACATGTATACGGTGGCTGCGATGGCTAAATATCTGGTGGACTTAATAAATATTTTGATCCACACTAAAATTTTGAATGCTCTATATAGCATCAATAATTCGAAATCTCGTCAGATTTTCCAGCTAGCGTAAAATGTCTCTATATAATGAAGATTCTCGTTTACATTACTCAAATCACCATAAAATGTAACATCCCTACATATAACAGAAATATCTAAATATATATACATTTTTTCAATATTTTTTAAAGCTATTTCTTGACGTTCTCTGACAATCCATTGTCGTTAAATTCTGCTGCTGCATACTGCGTTGTTTTCCTCTTAAACCCCCTTATGTTCATTTATTCATACTCTGCTCTCACCTATAATACCCCCGTGGAAATATCCCACAAGAACTAAGCATATTAATATAATAAGATCTGTAAAAGAATTAAAATAGAATTTTTACTTTTTACAAGCTCTATCTTCTTCTGTTCTCTACGTTTTGATTTGTCTGTTTTTTATAATGTTTTCTGGTGCTTCGATGTCTTAACGTTTTCTTATAGAAACTTTTTTCATTTCTTCTTTATTATTTTATAGTACAAGCTTTTACCGTTTTTGAAGACATTATAAAATTAGGAAATATGAACAAATTTTATAATAAATATAAATAAATTATTTAAATAGGAAGATTATGATATGTATAACAAATTAGTCTGGATGTATATTTATTCTGTTGGTATACCATCGTACTATCTTGGATACAATAAACGGTATGAAAATGTATTCAAATTAACTATGTCTAAAACTACTTAATTTTTAATAATAATCAAATAAAGTTCAATTAATTACCCCTTTACATTATCAAGCTAATATATAATTCTTCTTTTTCACGTCCTTTACGACTCGTCACATAAAATATGCATTTCAATTCTAGTCCTTTTAATTGAATTATAATCATTAAAAATACGAGACATGATTACAGCTAGATGCACCTGGACTTTTACTTCTATAAACATTCTACAGTTTGAATGGGGCCTATTATATCGGATACTGATAGTATACCATATGATCAAATTTGACCCGGACAAATTTGTCTATTCTTAATCCTAGTAATTTGTATAGAGGCCTTGTTGTGTCTGAAGAAAACAAATTATCTTACAATTCTCGAGCGATGTCAAGTTGTTCTTATAAATAATCGGTGTTTATTTGAAATAGTGAGAGAAGTTTAAGCAGCCTATTGAACTAGAGAACCAGAAGCCATCGGAACTAGATATTGCAACCGAAGATGGATAGACTAATTTGATAACCGATATCGTGATAGGCTGTTATATTATTTAGTAACAGAATTCCTTTGCATACGTGATGAAAATATGTTCTGAATAATGGAACTCAATTATTTCTCTTAGAGAACACGGATCGCGGTTTACCTTTTAGTGCCTTTACGTGATTAAATATTCTCTCATACGTCCCATTCTATTAAAAACTAATATACTTTTTTAATGCTACCGGTCTTATACAGATTATTGGGTCTTGCAGAAAACATCTTGCAGGAAGATGGGGAATTGCTGAAATACAAACATCTTCCATCTACTGTTAAAGGCATTTTGCACAATGTTCTTCAACCTTACAGAAACTGAGTAACTGTAGTGATTGAATAAAAAAAAATTTTGTGTTTATCAACGAGCTGCATCTCAGAAAAAGGTGACGTAAATGTTGAGACGTTTTCTCATATCTCGAGGATTATTCTTAACGTAAATAGACGACGTAGATGTCGCCTTCTTACATTCTCTGTGATTCTGGAATGCTTTCACTCGGGCGTGATTGATAAATCTAACTTCTTTCATAAGGAATTTGGTGTTGTGTCTCGACAGTACTAAAAATTTTTCTTCAGTCGAATGGATATATTTACACGATGGTAATAGAACCAAACGTTATGGACGATACAGTGGACCCATCGTCCTAAAATAACTGTAACAATCCTGTCACAACCAGGAAATTTGCCATCGTAGCTGATATATCATTCGAGCAAGGTTGTAGTTACTGAAATATTTAGTAAAACACCAAAAGGATGGACAACCACAAGGATCTTGTTTCGTCAAAACAGATTTGGAGGTTGTTCCTGCAAATGCCTGGTAGGTTTAATCACGATTTATCTTGAAACGAAGCTTGTCTGCATTATCTTTTTCATAGTACTGATTAGAACAAAACTATTGAAAATTTATCTTTTTTATAAATGAAGGACATAGTTGAGGAAATAATTACTATAGGAGATATAGATAAATTAAAATGATAAAAAATTTTATAGGTTGAAAAAGGACTTCTTTTTCATATTAGAAAAATAGAAAAACAGAAAAAAGAAAATATAGAGTTATAAATTTAGATATTCTGTTGGCTGAAGCAATATTAGAATATGAAAAAATCGAATTATATTACAGCGAAGGTATTGGTATAATTATAATTATTAAATAAAAGATTATATATGTATAGAAAAATATATATATATATATACATTCTAAAATATGTAAAATAAATCAAAATATGTATAATCTATACTGATGAGACAAACAGATGACCTAGGCCGAAACATACAGTTTCATTGAATTTTAATATTTAAGTTTTTGTGGTACTTTCTATTTTATTTTTGAAAAATATTTTTTAAAAACAATTTTTTTAACAGAGCGATTCTTAGTTTCTTAATTTAACTTTAAATCGCCTTAATGTAACTGTAAAATACTTTGAACATAGGCTAAATATATTGAAAATACATTACTTGATTTTTTAATGTGTAAATACTGGATAAAAGTGTTATTTTACTTGAATTTTACTTTTTTTCTTTACATTATATGAGATAAAATTTTATAATTGATTATTTACATTCTTATTTACTATTAAATAAAACAATGTAAAAGTTTCTCATAACTATAGGTTCATATCATTTAATATAATATCTGAAATGGCTAACAAATGTAGCAGTAAAATAAAACACAAAAAATTGTATTTATTAATATACTGGATTTATAAATATATTATGTATATAATATTACATAATAACGTTACTAAAAATTTCTCTTAATAATTCTTATTATTTTCTTTACACACTATGTGTCGTAACGTTTTATGTAAATTTGTTGACTCTTGCGGAAATGATAATAACGTTACAGAAAATGGCTGACATGCTTATTCAGTAGTGACTATTTGTATACTTTTCAAACTTTGTCCAATACTATAGATATTAAACATGTACAAAATGAACACAAGAGTTGATGAAAAATTAGAAAATTCTATAAAAATGATTACTTTATGTACGCTAATTATAAAAGTACGCGTATCTAAAATACGTTATTTATTCATATGTTAAATTATGTTCATATATTTACAATTAAAATTTTGTGTGGTATTCGATAAGTATATAGATATGTTATACTAACAAAATCAACTTTAATGTAAGAAAAATATATGAGTGCGCGCATGCGTACATCCATATACGTATTTACAGTACTAATAAAACAAACATTATGATAAAGAAGAAATTTGTCATTTATGGGTGACATTAAAATAATTAATTTCAATGTACTATGCTAATAATTATTTAATGGCATATTGCACAATTAATAATGCATTGTATACAATTATTCTTTAATACACAAATAAAAATTTGACCAGTTTTTTATGAAACAAATTACTATAATTTAATAAAAAGATTAAAAGAAGTTTAAAAAATAAAAACCATCCATTGAATTTTCTTATATGAACTACATAATTTATATTTCTCTGTAAATCGCTATATCACATAGATCACAGCTCGACATGATTTGAAAACTTGGCCTTTAGGCATATATTGTCTCTACACAGAACCCTCATTGATCAGTTGGTTTGAAGGGGAAACAGCATTACACTTGCTTGATCCTAACGTCACTTCCAGTGTCTCTTATCGTTAGTTCCTAATCCGTGACCTTGATTATTTCGTCAAAATCGATAGATTTGAAATCCTTTTATACAAGCAAAATAGTTAATATATTCGGCATATCTTACAGTCAGGGTTAGATTTTTAGTGTAGAGCATTAAGAAGCGAAAATATAATTTTTTTCTTTTAGTTTATCTTATATTATTTTATAATTTTATAATTATAAAGTTTTTATAATTTAATTAAATTATTAAAATTTTCTTATAACTTTAATTGTAAAAAATATTTATTTTTTTTATGTATTGTAAAGCACTCTAAGTACTTTTGTTTATTGGTTCAAACAGAAAGAGACTTTCAAATAAAATCGTATAACTGCATCGGATTTAAAATTGTTTGTAATAGTTTCGAGAGCTGTATTTTTTTACTCGAAGTCAAGATTTTTTTTATTTTAAATGTTATATTCAATGTCTTTTTTACATTAACTAAATTTTTCTTCAAAATCTCGTTTTTAATTCATTTTTATATGATATATAAGGACAGATTAATTTGAATTATATTATAATTATATTGTGTAGTTAGATAGGTAAGAGGAATGCCACCAAATTGTATTCGATCTAGGTAAATTCGGATAACTAAATAAGGCTTCAGTTATATTAGAAAATATCATCGAATTTTGCACTAATATTATAATTCTGATCATGGTCTTGTTTAAGAATATTGGAATTTCGATATTTTTTCATCAGAATAATATAGAATATGCAGATTTTACGTAATTTTGTAATTTCGTTTATATTTACATTGTTTAAATAAAATTATGTACGCGGTAAAAAAAATGGTATATTATTCAACGTATCTCGACTTCTATTTCTATTAATGAATATTTTTTCAGTATATATAAATTCTTTTTGATTAACTAATAATTTTAAATTATATAATCAAAGTAATTGCAACATTTATGTGAATGTAAATAATTTATATATATACCATCGCTATTGATGAACAATGTTAAAAATAGTGACGACGAAATATCCATTAATCTTTTAATCTTGAAGCACCTATTAAATAAAAAAACTTAGGATATCTGCGCGTTGAAGCAGAACATGAGGGCTGAAGGGAAGCCAGCGTGAAATTGAACAAATTTGCCCTCTTATTGCTGCCGTACATGAAAGGCATTCAGCCAATCAAGATCAAGATCAGAAAAAATATCTAATAAAATTGATTAAATGAAATACCTGACAGTACCGATGCCAGTTGTATATTGAGTAATAGCAAACATCAGGGTACATTATTATGTATTATGTATATTTAAATAATATCCGTCGTGTCTGAAAAAACATGGACCCTCATAAAAAATGAATTAATAAAGTTGCACTAAAGTATTTAAAGTAAATTGTAAGTTTTCTAATTGTCTGGTAGGTATATTATATATTTAAAATCCGAAGTTTAAGTTATATAACTTAACAGAAATACAAAATTACGAAGTTAGAAAATATAATAAACCGTTTTATTAACACTTAATTTCATAGATAACTACACAATGCTGTTTTATCAATTTCAAAAATAATGCACATACGTATATTAATAATAATTGATGCTATGGTTTTAGAGAAAGAATATTTGCTTTTTGAACGATGATATTATATACAGGGTGTCCACAATAGTATTGTTCATACTAGCGGGTTCATAGATAAGCATGGAAAATTGTATACAAATGTTGTTCGTATTTTGGAAAGTTGAAAAAATTTTTTGCCGCTATGTGGCAATGTTCATCGGAAAAGGTTCCATTATTTATTTGAAAATAAGTTTACGAATGCTGTTGTAAATATGCGATTAATACACAAATGACTATTAATAAAATCTCTATATTTATAAATGACTGCTTTTTGTGCTTCGATTTTCCGGACCCTCCTAATGTTTTTTAGATTATACAATTAAAATCTTCGCCCGTCTTCTCAATTTCTATGCCCCTCGATCGAGAACCGAAATAGCGTTTGCTCATTGGTCGATGAATACGTAGTAGAACAAGTATTTGCACTTTCCTAAATGCATTCACACTTTGTATTCGACTTCCCTTGCATATTACAGTTATGGTAGTGTGCTTAAACATATTTAGGACACCCTGTATATATTATAGACTATACAGACTGCAGAGTCACCTCTCTACTCTCGATGTATGCTTTATACGCGCCTACGAGGATGTACCTTGATAACCCTTAGAGTCAACGAGTTAAATTGATACACAGATAGGTGGATCCATACAGTAAAGCTATGGGTCAAAGGAAAGCCGCATCAAAGCAGCATGGCGACTGAGACAGAGAGTCAGTGAGAGAGAGAGAGAGAGAGAGAGAGAGAGAGAGAGAGAGAGAGAGAGAGAGAGGAGGCAGAGGGAGAAGACATGCGGGCGCAGCCAGTAAAACGCGCGCCCGAGTCGCTCGTTCAGGCCAGTCACTTGCGAGCCTTCGCTCAATTTAGGTGTAATTGTTTAATTAAGGATCTTCACCGGAGGCGCTTCGCACGGTCAAATTGATGCCCCCCTCCCGTTCCCTCATCTTTTTCATGTATTTATTGTCAACGAGGGGCATCAGAGAGAAAGAGAGTCGAATGCCGGGTGCCCGCGTATATGCGCGTATATATTATTAGACGCGCTTTCTTCCATTTATACATTTACGGAGCACGTGGTCGTACCGTATACGGTTATAGCATATATATATATATATATATATATATATATATATATATATATATATAACACTCCTCGAGGAAGATTCGTAAATTATGCGAGTTAAGATTTTTATCTTACCGGTTGATCCAATGAGGGCTGATCGGGGTGTAGCAGGAGTATAAGTGAGGGTAATGCCAAAATACTCGCTATAAGGTATTAAAATATAGGTATAATTATATATAGAGTGCACGCACTCTTTTAAGTTTTATAATTTAAATGATTGTTTAGCTGAAACAGATGAATGAATAAAAAATTGCATGTACACTTTAATTCATTTGTTTCTTATAGATTATTTCAATTATTAGGTTCCATCCAAAGTGTATATAATTTTACATTGTTAAAGTTTATAATCCTAATAAATTAATAGCTATTACTAATTAATTACTATTAATAATAAATTCATTACCTAGAATACTGGAAATATTTAAATAATTAAGGAAAATTAAACCTTGAAAAATATGTCGCTTATAAAAATAAATCCTTATTCAAGTATATTACGGTGATTGAATTGTATATGATATTTATAGTTTATTGTTATATTATGTAACGAAACTCTTAAAATTTTCTTTAGAGTATAATTTAAAACACTTTTCCACGTGAGCATGATCTCGCTTTGACCTTCAATTTAAATACTTAATACTACGTTCTCAATTCCACTTTGGAAGGAACGTGATTCTAACTGAAATTTTTAAGGAATACGATTCTAACTGAAAATTTTAAGTAACTTAATCTTAATTCGAGCTCTATTAAGTAAGATTCTTATTTGGTACGTTCAACTGCCTGGTGCGCAGAAAGAATCTATACTAGAGCTCTATTTGACATTACGGTACTTACGAGGTACTTAACATTTTCAGTGAGATTCATTCCTTGAAAATCTTACAAGGACAGGTTCTGACATTTGGGTGAGATAACTCTTACTCCTTAAATTTAGTAATTAAATTTGATATATTATGGAGTCAGATTAATTTTTTAAAATGAAAAATCCTAATTTTGCTTAAAATTACTTAAATATTTTCCAAAATCGTAATAAAAGTGGTTTAAAAATGACACTACCAAATAATATCCTTAACAAAAGTCTCAATATTAAAATGTGAAGTTTACAAACACAATGTCAACCAAAGTCAGATTTGTAAACGAAACTTTTCCACTACATTTACTATCGTATGAAAAACATCATTAGAGCTAATTTTGATCATTTTAATCAATATTGAGAGAAATGGATACATCTGAAACGTACGTATTTAACAAATATTTAAAATACAATATTCAAGACTTTCTCTCAGTTCAAGTATCAGTCTCGAACTACCACCAAATGATGTTAACGAAATTACTGAATAGTTTGTTTGAAGATAGTCTGCCAGTAGTAACAAGGGTCGCTTATTAAAGAATTTCAATTAGAAAGAACGTGATTTTGGTTTGTTTGTAGCATCAAACTGACGATACAATTATGTTAACTCAGATAAAGATTTTGTTCTGCATGAAGGTAAAGGTTTGAGAAGAACCAGGTTGACGATTGCTTTGCATAGCTTCATTTTCAGTGCGGTGACTATTGACTTGACAACAAAGTTCGAAGACTTTAATAGCGATCGACTTTAACAGCGATTTAACATAGAATCAGATGATTACTTTCATTTATATCCTTATATCTTATGTAATAGAAATCCTCAATATTTAATTGAAGCACCCAAAACTCCAATTTCACACCTTTGATCCTAGTGTTAATGTGAAATATTGCATGAATCTTTTACGATTGCATAAGAGTTTCATTGATATTGACAAGAATGCTACCTACTCATATGTGAGACGTTGGAGTTTGCTAGGTAGGAAAATGGCGAACAATATAAAATGTCAGTTCAGTAGAAATAAGATACATAAACTTCGCATTATCCCTAAGAGTGAGAATGAGAGTTGAAATCACCCATAATTATTTTGTGGTTATAACAATATTAAAAGACTCTTAGCTTGTCCACAAGATCAATGCTACCCAGAAATGGCCCATTTCTTATGTTTTATAGTACACCTTAATTATTCAAGGTTCTCTTTTTTGTTGGTCGTTCAATTTGTCAAACATCGAAATTCTCCATTTAAAAACTATTTTTTATATATGATTAAACCCCAACACTCGTTTACATTTTTTTCTGATCAATACTAATCTATGGTACTTTCAGTTTTATAATGGCGTGCATCAGCGACAAATATTTTTGCAAACATTATTCTGAGCTTCAGTGCGGTGTCTTACGTGTTGAATTGAAAAATTCTAATATAATTTAAAATGCTGAACGCAGTTGACCTAAAGGTCTCTTGGCGTATATCAGCTGTAATTCTGTGCAAAGTTACGCACGAAACCGCATCGAGTGCAAATGCAGATATATATATATATATATATATATATATATATATATATATATATATATATATAAGGTGGCATATAATATAAACGTATACGTAACGAGGAGAATAAGAATGAGTCAGAAAAGATCGTGCGCGCTTCGCAGCCTGTGGACATCAATTGCTTTCAAATTGTACGCGAGGTCAATCAGACGAGAAATATCAAAGTGCGTCGGTCCGTGTCGCTCTCTCGTGAGAAGAGCCGTCTTGGAACGTGAGAGGTCGACCGCGGTTGTTCTCCGCTATTCGCCGATGCTGTTGCTCAACTTTTGCTTATATATAATGTACTTACGCACATTTTATAGAAGCAATACAGTCTTGATAGTAAGCAAAAAATCAGAAATAACACGTTTTGTTTAACAAATCTCTTCTAAATCGTTCTGGGGCATTACGCGCTTACATATTCATATTTGTTATATATTAACTGCAAGTGGGAATACTAGTGTAGGCATTTTCTGATTGAACTCGCTTGTTATTATCTATACTCCGTTATGGTTGTGCTACTTAAATTTCAATGAACTATGATATAGTTAAGACCTGCCCTGCCTTTATATTCATTATTTAACTAAATTTTCATTTTTTTATTATATAATTATATTTCTAAACAAAATTAAATTCTTTTTTCTTGATATTATTAATGTTAAACTATTTTTCAAATTTTTAAATCTATGAATTTGGTTTTCTTAATAGAGCAATTGAATAAAAACCAAGAATATTGTACAGTTTTATTATACCTGATTTATTACAATGCACAATGAAAATGTGGCAGCTATTTTATTTAATCTCTAAAATATAAAAAATGCTTTCACAGTTAATAGTGACACTGACACTTAATTTAGAAATGAATCAGAACGTTGAGCTAGCTATTTGGTTATTTAAATCGAGTATATAAGACCGTCGTTCGTGTGGCAAAGTATATTGCGTCGTTCAAGGTGAATGTGCGATAAATAATCTTTTTTTCATATATCCCAATTAAAATTATCAAGTTTAAATAAAGTTCGATTTCATGCTTCGATGTTTTCTAGTTTGGATAAATTTGGATTAAATTTTTTAATTACAGGACTAAAATCAGTTTGAGTAGCAATTGAACGTGTCCTTGGCTTTTCACAATATAATTTTTAAAAATAAATGTTAATCTGATTTTGATATAATCGATATTATGGGCAATGTTTCTTTCTTAGCATTTTGAACAATATCACATAAGAGCATGAATTGATAATAAAGAATCGTCAAGGGACGCATTATTTCAATTTATTTCAGTTATTACAGATTCAATGAAACTATTTCAGAAAAAAATTTTAAGAACTTCAGTATGAACTTATAGACTTCCAGATAGATAAGTTATTTTAATAAACATTTATATTTTTCAATAATTTTTTTAAAAAAATTTATGCTGCAAAATAGGGAACTCCATAGAAGTATACACTTCTACTTAGATGGATTGAGATTAGTGAAAATATCGCCTCGTTATTGACCTTTCTCATTATAAAAGGTTGTCGAAGAGCTCGGGACCGTCTATAGTAAAATGGTATCACCGCCTCCCACAGTATTTGACAACTGTCGAATCGAATTTTCGTTTAATACAAATTAAAGTGTTATCAATTCTTTTCTTTTGATGGCAGTTACCTTCCTTGACAGGATATTGGCATCATTATTGTTTTAAAATGGATCCATAGAGACAAATATGCTTCGTTTTATAACGCAGCTCGTATGGCATTGTGTAGTTATTTACGTCAGGCGTTGTTTATGACCTCGCGTCGCATTTTGTAACTTTCGACACGGATTTTCGTCTTGCACAAATTGCAACTGTTTAATACATAGTCATCGACATATAGATAAACCGATAGGATATAATTTCCATATTTGAAGTTTTGTTATGAACGTATATACATGATTGAACTTGCAGCGCCATTCCTGTATGTATTTGCATGATCATCTTGGATGCGTTCCGTGTTCCAACTTATTCTTTCTACATTTGCGAACCTGCATTCTGTCTTAGTGTAATGAATGCAGGTGAACCATCTATAGTTTTAGTTCTATCCGAGCAGTGATAGAGTAACGTCTTTATTTGACCGCGTCGCGTCGGTAAGAACGTACTCGCGCACTTATATTATATATTATACTTATTTTAATAAACATATAATACTGGAATAGTTACTTATTTAAATGACACGAATTATTAAACGGTTTGGACTATTGTGAATGAATGTGTAAGTAACTGTGCAAGACAGTGTTTCAGATATCTTCTTTTATATATATATATATATACATAGTACTAATTATTCCTCTTAAAATGGATGTTTATATAAGAACTAAAAAAATACAATGTTTTTGTTAACTATTCGCATAGAAGTCGTGCTAACGCGAAGCAACTCATAAAATTGAGCGTTTTGTTAGGAACCTTTCTAACAACTTGAATGCAATAAAAGTTTTTATCTTTAACATGAATAACTGGGACTATTGTGGTATTTATAATCAATTAAATTAGTTAATAATAATTTATATATTTATTTTTATACGGAATAGAGTAATCAATTCGAATTAACCTGTTTTTCTCTGTTTTTCTATCATATTATATAAAAAGGGGAAAAATATAATTAAATCAATATAGTATACGTCAAATTCTTCATCTAACCATCAACTAAATAAATAGCGGCATCGTAAAAAAAGAACCCGACCCCTAACTCAACTTAACTTTACCCTATATTAAACGTACTTTTATTTTTTTGAAGCCGAATACGAGTAGCCAGTGAATTCTCGAAAGTATATAGCAGGACTATTGCCAGGCAAAACATAAGCTGAAACGCCAGTGTCCCTCATCTCGAAAGATGGAAGGGCGAGAAGAATTCATTTCTATATATAAGAAGTTTGAGTACACCGGGACAACTGGATTCCTTCCGGAGTGGAGTTTGTCCTTGTGTTTCCACGATGACAGTCAAGTTACCTTAACTTTTTTCTCTCTTCTCTCTCTCTCTCTCTCTCTCTCTCTCTCTCTCTCTCTCTCTCTTGTCTCTGTCTCTCTCCTTTTTTCTGTCTTTTGTGATAACCTATCTTTCAACAAGATGGCGCATCTAACTTGGAGATAGGTAAATATAGAGAGGGGTAGAGAAAGGGAGAGAGAGAGAGAGAGAGAGAGAGAGAGAGAGAGAGAGAGAGAGAGAGAGAGAGAGAGAGAATGAATGAAATCGGGGGAGAGATAAAAAGAGAAGAGAGAAGCAATCAATGCCGTCTCTCCTGTGAGTCACAAGGGTTGGGGGGGTGTGATCTGTCTATGCTATATATACGCTTTCAGTGGCGTACATCAGTGGAATAATACACGTATGCGCATGCATGTGTATAAGCAATTTTATCTCTTTCTTTCCATTTCCCTGGGAAGTCAAACTCTTGATTGCCACTTTACTATATAGGTTGCTGGCTCTCGCAGTTTTCTGCGATTCGTGTATATATATAGTGAGAGATATATAAATATATTCGTGTGCATATATGTATATATGTATGTATTTATGTATGTATGTATGTATGTATGTATGTATGTATGTATGTATGTATGTATGTATGTATGTATGTATGTATGTATGTATGTAAGTATGTATGTATGTATGTATTTAGGTATATATGTATGTATATATAGTGTGAGAGGGGGTTTTTAGTGAGTCAGTCGGTCGTCGATAAGTGCAAATCTTTACATGTCTTCTCGTGGCTTCAAATGATTTATGGAATCTTTTTCCTTGTTTCTTTTCTACGTAAGCAAACATTATTCCTCTTTGTATTTTGAGATGAGATAGTCCCTGAAAATATTATAATTAAAGAAAGAAAACTTTTTTTGTATTTTTTTCTACAAATATGATATTTCCTTAAATTTCAATGAATTTATATTTAAATGGTATAAGAATGGTAATCAGGCAGTTAAAAATTATTATATAAGCGTATACATTGAAAATAATTGTCTTTTAAATATCAAGATGGTAATTTTCATTATTGGGTTATTTAAATTTTGCATGCTCTAGTACAACAGAAGTTAAACATTTTCAAAACTATTCTATGTATATAATTTTTATATCCGAGTTGATACAACTGATCTAGAATTTGACAAATTATAGAAATGCTTAAGTTTTTACTAGAAAATATAACACGAGCGTGCGGGGACGCATACATGATAGAAAGTTAGTAAAACGATCATACTGATCGTACTGAAGCTGTGGAGCAGCTTTTAGCTTAATAATATAAGGTATATAGGCTACTGTAAACATGGAATCTGCATCAGTAATATAAAGTTACGCGCGCGCATCAAACGCCCTTTCCGCATTTGGCCTTGACTCTCTCGGTTGGCGCGCGCGTGCGGTGCTGACTCGTCGCGCGCATCCTGAGATTCGCCCTCTGATGATGTCGACTTTTACCCCACGGTTCGTCTCAGAAATGACGCAAGGTATATAGTATATGCGTATATATACAATATACACATACATGTGTGTGTGTGTGTGTGTGTGTGTGTGTGTGTGTGTGTGTGTGTGTGTGTGTGTGTGTGTGTGTGTGTGTGTGTGTGTGTGTGTGTACTGGGGGTCCAAACGCGTGGGGTGTTCCGTGTGCGAGGGGTAATGTAAGCGTAGGACAACTTTACCATGCGCTCCTCTGGCTGAAAGATATGCGCGCGGGGGTCCTGCGCGAAGGCTCTAGCGGCTTCGGAGTCGAGTTTGCTCGGTCAGCGCATCAATCTCGGACTGATGCATCCGCCATTTCTATATATACATATATACACGTTTCGCTGTGCTTGACATATAGAAAGGCAGAGGGGTGGCAAGGAGTAGAGGAAAGAAGCGATTTGGAAGTATAGATAATGGAACAAATGGCACGAGGTTGAGAGCAAGAGAGAAAGAGAAAGAGAGAGAGAGAGAGAGATATTAGAAAGCGAAAGAAAAATGAGGACATTAATGGTTGTATATGAAAGATGCGTGCTCATTGATAACAAATTAATTTCTCCTTGTGGTACATTTTTGCACATAGTTCATTTGTTTTTCGACGTTCTCTTGTATTGTTCAATCTTTTGAGAAAATATACAGTTTGGTACACATTTATGAATAGATACACCCGCATCACGAATAGATGTATTTGTTTAAAGAAATTTTTTATGCAATCTTATATTTTTGTATCTATCGATGAGTTTTGAAAAGAAAATAATTATATAATTAAAATGGCACATTGGTCATTGACAAGAATATATACGACTTTTACCGTATATATTAATTTCTCGTAATTCTAAATATTAATAATACATGATTGATGTTTCGATTAAGTTGGCGTTAATACTTTTAAATACTATTATTGACATTTATAGAAAAATTAATAAACATAATAAAAAATTAACCCAATAGTAAAGTATAGAAAAAAATTGTTATAAATGTAGTTGTATACCGGGCGTCTTAGAATTAATTAGACAGATTATCATATCTGTAAAGATTCTAGAAACCTAAATGCAATAATAAAATTAACTTCAAGTAACTTGTTGTTATTTTTCGAGTTCAATGTTCAACAGCTAATCAAGAACGCAGGATTTGGATTTTCGCTTGAGAGGTAGGAACTAAAAAATGCAGGCGGAGACTCTCGTGGACTCTGACAGAAATGGGAAGAAACGAGCATTTATGTATTTTTTTTGATAGCGAGAAAGTTTGTACGGGAGAGATCATGAGAGAGTGAGAGAGAGAGAGAGAGAGAGAGAGAGAGAGATGTGAAACTTTTTTTTGCACTTTCTTTCCATGCTCGCCGTGGTGCGTCTATAAAACTACACGGAGTAAAATCTATGTTTATTTTTTTAGGCAGAGCCATATGTATAATTAGATGTCCGGAGTGTCCGAGCGCGGAGTGACGGACCCGGCCTAAGTTTATTACCGAAATCCGACGTGACGAAGGACCAAATTTACGCCTTTCCCGACCCCTCTCACACTTTTTCACCATATTCACTTTTCTCGGTATCGAAAAAAAAACAATCGGTGCTCGATTGCGCCCATTTCTTTCAAAGTTCGTGAGTCCCCGCCTGCATTTTCTAGTTCCAGCCTCTCGAACGAAAATCTAAATCCTGCGTTCTTGATTGAAAGTCGCAATGATGTACAGATCTGCAACTAAAAGAAAAGTTCAGTATTAACGAGAAGTTTTGGAGCACAACCAGTCGATAAAGCAAAAGCTAGGTGCCGCGGGAATGTTTCTGTGTAACAAAGCATAACTGAGCGACTTTTTTTTTTGACGTTCTTGATTGGCTGTTCAACATTGGTAAATAACTCGAAAAATAACAAAAAGTTATTTGAAGTTAATTTTATTATTGTATTTACATTCCCACAATCTATACCGTCATGGTAATATGTCTAATTAATTCTAGGACACTCGGTATATCTGATTTAATTGTTTTTCAAACTATCAATATGTTATTTTTCTTCCGATATAAATATAAGAAATTCATTATGCTTCTAAATTTTTATATACTAGATGCTTTGTGTAAGATCTATATTCGAAATAATAAAAACAACCTAATAAATAATTATGTGTGTGTGTGTGTGTGTGTGCGTGTGTGTGTGGAAGCGAACTTAGTTTCCGACCTTTATTAACGGAAAAAAGACATTTCTGATGGAAAATAGATACACGTTAGCTTAATCAAAATATTTTCCGTCATTTTCTACTACTTTTTTCCATCTTTCTGGCAATAGGACGATACCGTGGCCAAAGAACGATGGCGGTTTCGAGGCGATCCAACCATCCAGAAATTCTCGCATTTCTTGAACATGTCGGAAGTGCGTATCAACTAAGTCGTGCTACATTGATCTGAATAGATGGTAATCAAAAGACGCCATGCCTGGCGAGTACACTGGGTGCGGCAACACTTCCAATTCAAGCTCCAACAGTATGTTTTTGGCGGTTTTCGCAACATGTAGCCAAGTGCTGCCATGCAAGAGAATGACTTTGTGCCTCTTGCTCGTGATTACTGATCTATGTTCGATCAATTTCTGTGTCAAATCATTCAGTTGGCGTTTGTATACCACGGCAGTGAGGGTTTCATTCGGTTTTCGTAGCTTGTAGTACAGCACTCCCTGTTGGTTCCACCAAATGAACAGCAATACCTTTGGGCCGTGGATGTTCCGTTTTGATGTGGCCGCTTAGGATTGTCATAGTGGATCCATTTTTCATCTCCAGTCACAATACCCCACAGAAAACTCTTCTTTTTTGTCTGGCAAGCAATGGCAGTGCGATGTTGTATCGATTAATAATGGCACTTTCGGTGAAATCTTGTGGCTTCCATTTTCATTTTTTATGAATCTTTCAGTATCTCCACTTCTAAACCACTAAAACCTTTCTTTACATGTTGTAAGCCGTGGAGCTTGTTCACCATAATATTCTTGAAACAATCGATAAGTTTCTACTACACTTGTTTTCAAATCAAAACAGTTTAAAAGGACATGTCAAAAAAACGATTTATTACGATGCATTTTTTACTGATCAAAAAATTATAATGTTTACACAAATGATGGCGCCTGTTAATTGAATTTTATTGGTAACTGCCAAAACTAAAAAATAAGTACTAGTTACGACACATATGACTTTTTGTACTACTTACATTGCCATCTAAACGTGAAGTTAAGTTGGAAACTAAGTTCGCCTCCTAGTATATATATATATATACACTAGCATACCTTGTTTAGACTTCGCCCGAGACAATAATTTAACCGATTTAATAAGAAATTCAATAATGTCTATATAAAAAATACTCTAGCATAAATGGTGTTAGGAAAAGGTATTATTTCACGGACCATTTTTTGCTTTAATTTCAGTTGACGCCACTAACTAAATATTTGCGGCATTGCATTTAAAATATGAAAATATACTACATATACATACATCTTACATATAGCTTTTCCGGGGAAATATTGTACTCTTGTGTTTGGACGATAAAATACGATGTCTAAGTGTATAGGGACGACTTCTGCGGGAAGCTTCGTATTTGGCCGATAGGATGACTCTCAGGACGGCTTTTAAAGGGAATTTAATGTTCGGGAGGTAGAATACGATGTCTCGACTTACCCGACCTTTGTATCCTCGACCAAACACGAAACTCCTTGTAGAAGTCGTCTCTAGACACCTGAACATTGTATTCTACTGTTTGAACACGGAAAACCTGGACATCGTATTTTACTGTCCACACACGACAATCCTTGCGGAAGTCATTCGAAAATTATAGGATATCATATTCTACCATATAATTGAAGAGAGAAGGGTATAGTTGGCGCTTATTTTTCAATTTAGACGATATTATACATAAATTGAGTGTCTCTAAAGCGTATATTAACTTTTTAAAACATAATTTCTATTGTTTCTTTTTTACTAAATATTAATTTTTTTGATTCGCCGTTGAGTGAAAACTATTACATCTCATTATTAAAAAATAGTAAATTTCACAACTGGCTTCAAAGGTGATTATTTACCTCGTAAGAACGAAGTATTTAAATCTCACGATGGTGCAAAAATTATGGCTTTAGTTTGGACTGATGCGTATAAATCAAATTTAATCCACATACATAGAGAATAAATTAAAAAGTAATTGGGAAAAAGAATAAATAGATAAATATATAATTTTTTAGCAGAATCGGAAGTTTGTGCTTTTCAGAAGTTTATCTATTTATTATTTTTATTTTCTGAGATAAATTCGAAAAGCCATGATTTTATATTTCGATCTAAAGACACTATGATATTCGTAATCAGATCTCCAAAAACTTAAATATTTAATTTTTTAGCAAGATCGGAAGTTTAAGTTTTTGGAGCTCTGCTTACGAATAGCATAGTGGCTTTAGATCGAAATATAAAATCATGGCTTTTCGAATTTATCTCAGAAAACAAAAAATTTAAAAAAATAATTTAAACAACATTCGAAGATCTTATCAGAATATTTATTTTTTCGTCTGTACATTTTTTCAGCCCAAGTCACAATTTTGGAGACATATTCAAGATTGTGTCTTGGGGTCCCGTGAAGTATCGTCGATATGTAGCCGCCAATCCATCAACAATCAAACTCTTTATATATTGTTGATATACAATGAAAATATGTCAGCAGTAATGTTAGCCTGCACCAATCCGGAGCTCAGCGAGAAGTGGAGTAACGGCACTTGCAGCTATGAAAGGATCGGAACAAACTGTATGACTATTATCACCAGCGTGAAAGTAGTGCGGAAAGTTCCTAAGATACTATTTATATATTGTATTGTAAATTCTTTATTTGTTACTTATTTCATACATCGATTACGTGTTGTATTTTAGTAATTCAATAAAGTTTCTGATCATAATAAAATATATTATTTCATCGATTATATCAGCATATATATATATATATATATATATATATATATATATATATATATATATATATATAGATATATATTATATACACTTCTACCATTTATCCCATAAAAACTCCTTCTCTAGAATACAAGAAACGAAAAAGATGTACTTTAATCATATTCTTTATTAAAATTTGTTTGAAATATTATTTTGAAATTTTTTATTTTTTCCTATATTATTGGACATAAAATTCAGTTTCCGCTAAAATACACCAAATTGTATTCGTAATCAGCACCCTAATCAAACTTAGGTGTACAAAGTTTTATCAAAATTGGGGATAGGTGCTTTTTCGACGGATACCCGTAGAAACTTTATATATTTGTATTATTTCCCGAATTTTATTTTCAGAAAGAAAGTTTTAAAAAAATAGATTTTGAAATATTATACGAAAAAACTTTGGTTTTATTGGCGATGCTTTCGATAAAGCTCCTGTGAATACAAAGTAATCCTCATTGCGTGAATAACGAAGTGGCAATTATATTTCTTTTAAATATCACATTGTCGGGGAGGGGGGCATTAGTCAGTCGAATAAAGCAGAGGCTCCTGCAGAGGTATTCAATTATGTTTTACAGCTTTAACATCTTGATATATCTTTAAAGCGACCCCGAATTCTTCATCAGTAGTGGACGTGCGAGCGAGCGCGCATGCGCATCGGTCGACGATCCGCTCAGCAGTAAGATTGTACGAATTGAATTACATTCCTTAACTCGCATACCCAGGGAATTAATGCCGCGCGGCTTATGGTAAATCGAGTATTTATCACACACACGCGCACGCATGTACGTAAACATGCACACACATATACGCATAATCAAATTACACAATTACCTTTATAACGGAAACGAACGAAATTTCACTATTGAAATGTCTATATTATAAAATAAAAGTAATTATACGTATTATCTATGAAATGTATTTCTTTGGAATTATTTCTTTAATCCGTATTAGTTTTGTATTATTGGCATTCCAAATAGATTATCGATACAACACAATGTGTGTGTGCGCGCGTGCGTGCGTGCGTGGGTTGATTGTAGACTCGTGGAAAAATGCACAAACCTGAAAATAATATCATTAATAAAGGAGGAAGGGTATAAGTACGAACCTATATGTATATTATAAAAACGAAGATAAAGTGCCATACCTGAACTACATAAGATTTTGGAGGAGGCGGCGGTCATTGAAAATTTTCTTACACTACGCCTACGCAGATCAGAGTCGTAATCGTTTGCAACAATTTTTCTGGTCATGTTTATTTTCATTAATTTTTATATTGTTCAAATATACAAATTATTTAAATACCTAATTCATTAATTTATAAAGAAATTAAATAAATACATGCAATATGTAGATTATTACAGGCCTGATTGAAAATATAGGTCCTATTAACATCGATTGGTTCCCTGATATCATCATTATACATTTCATTGAACAAAATGGAGATAGAGTTTGTGAACATGTCCATAATCACATGAAAAAAAAGAAGAGTATATATATAGTCTATCTATATAAAATTGAGCTTCAAAAATCTGAAAATTCATCATGAAAAAGTATCAAGAAATGATTTTTAATAGGATTTCTATCTATAAGTCATACATTACATATCGAAATCATCACAAAATTATTGTTCAACATCAATTACAACGGAAATTTCTGATATCGAGGCTTAAAGCAAACGAAAGTACTCTTTCTTTATTGAGCGAGAATTATACATTAAACAAATTTTTATAAAAACTTCAGTAAGATTTTGGATGGGTTACATCAAATATGTGTGTGTATGCGCGCGATCTTTATTTCTTAAGTCAAAGCTGTTTCATGGTTCGACTTCGATTTCCGTCAACCGAATTTTTCGAAAGCACTTTCCAAGTATACTCGTAAAATGAGTATTTACTACTTATAATATCTAGTAAATAAATCAATAAATATAATATGAATTCCATGTTAATTACGTTGACGAGAAAAAATCGCGTTTCGAGCATTATCAGAAAGAATTATTAATATAAAAATATAAAAAGCAAAAGAAAGTTGTCTGGCCAGCAAGTAGAAGTATAGTATGATGAGCTCACCTTCGCATCCGCGCATGCCACTCCACATTATATCTACATTGTGTGTGTGTGTGTGTGTGTGTGTGTGCACTACGGGGAGAAAACGAACGGAAGAAGAACGGTCCACTTACTCGAGAAAGGGGGCAGCTGATGGGGCGAAGGAAGGGGGTGGCATGGGGTTTGGGATTCTCGGGACGAAAATGAGAGAGAGGAAGAGAGAGAGAGAGAGAGAGAGAGAAGAGAGAACGAACCCTTGCGTGACATCATCCCGTGCCCCTTCCTCTCCCTTACGTTACGTGGGTCGGCGACAGTGTAGTAGAGTCGTGCACGCTTCGTTTCGCCGACTGTGACTTCTGTCGCCCGTGCGCCGCGACGCAACCCCTCGGCATATATATATATATATATATATATATATATATATATATATATATATATATATATATATATATATAGGTGCGGGCGTCCCTGCGTCGCCAGTCGCCACCGGGTGACTCCCCTATAAATGCGTCTATATATAGGTACATACATCCACACGCGCTACGGGAGCTCTGGCGTGTGGTATATACGTGTATATATATATATATATATATATATATATATATATATATATATATATATATAAGCGAAGACTGATGCGGAGAGCGAAGTCGACTCCGACGCTGCGTCGCCACCTCCCTTACCTTTAATCTTTATCAATTCGGCTAGTGTTGTCTATCTCTCTCTCTCTCTCTCTCTCTCTCTCTCTCTCTCTCTCTCTCTTTCGTGCAGCCGGGTGGCCTCTATACTGACGTATATACCGTTGGTTGGCTCGGTCGGATGCTCTTGCGATGCTCAACGCGGACGCCACCGCGCATTATTTACGCCCGATAACCACCCACCTCGCACGCTCCTTATTGTCTTCTTTTCTTCTTTTACCACCCCCTCTTTACCGTTTTCTGTCCTCTTCTCACCCCTTCTAAATATAAGTAATACGCTTCGGTATAGACGCATCGATATACACGTAAATAATATATTATATACGCTTATTTCATTTATTTCTGCGGTTTTAATTTAATTTTGTAAGGCTGTCAGAGCAGGACTGAGTGTATGACCTCTCAAATCCTCACTGGTTCCGTTCTTCCCCCCCCCCCTCAAACTAATAAATATTTGTAACATGTGATATTTCATCATAAATTATTTTTTATAAATATAATTTTCATGTAATGTTAATATTATGAAGTAAAAAAATTGTTGTTATTATCGAGTTCAACAACTGTTTCAATTTATTTCATATTATAATTACTATTAACAAAGAAATTTTTATTTATTTTTCAAAATTTTATAAAGGACATTTTGGTTTATTCTAGAAATATTTTCCTTCAAACTATGACTCACAATCATTTAATTAACTTGATTATTATATATGTTTATACTTATATATAATTATTTTTCAGCGGCCATTTTATATCCATCGTTTTTACATGGATTCTCATTTCAGTGGTTTATTTATTGATTAATCTAAAATTGATTTGTACTATTGTATATATGAAGAGCATGTTACAAAAATCATGTTTTTTTTAAATAAGTGAAATACAATACGGCATTTGATTGATCGTCAAAAAATGAGAAATTCAGTTGTATACGGTATTTATATATGTGTATACTTGGGAAGAACTATAAGGCTGATCTATATAATAAAAGTGAGTGACGTAATATAGCGAGATGTTCGAAAGAAAGAAAAAGAGTGAGTCAGAGAGAGGGAGAGAGAGAGAGAGAGAGAATGAGGGTAGGTATCAAGGGTATGAAAAAGGGCTTCAGATAAGTATACGCATCGGATAGTACAAGGAGAATTACGTGATTGTAGCACTTTGACAAAAATCGCTTTGTTTGCCTGATGCTTACATTGAAAAAACATTACAAGGAAAACTCCCATTACTTTTTCCTAATAAGCGATACAAATCTTTCCTTATTTACTGAGGACTATTATAAGACGAAATCGTGATCGTTTCTTTCGGGACGCTTAAGAAATATTACCTAATTATACTCACGCCAATTATCTGATTGGAAAATACGTGGATAAGCATATTTCATAAAATAACTGTAAGAAATTTTCCATTTTATTAAATTATATAACACATTATATTTTTTGAGATATCTTGTAAATATATCTAATATGGTATATCTTCATTAATTTACTTTTGAGGCCTAAAATAAAATAAAATTTTAGGAGAATAAGAAATAATACATTAATATTATTTTTCTCAGCATTAAAAACAGACCTATTGTAAATGTATTTAATAAAAATGACTAATAAGGAACTAAAGGATTAATATCTATAGTCATATATATATATATACACTATATTACAAAGTATTGTAAATGAAAAGTTGTAATACAAAGCTGATATTTATATTGAAATGAATACTAATGGATCTGAACCACAACGTGAAATTAATCTGTCTGTCCTACATATAAATTAAAATTTGTTCTGCTTTATTTATACTCCTATATTATATAATAAATTAATTTTTTTATTATTTTGAAGCATAATGAGATTTAAATAGATATTGAATTGTGCGCGTTCTGATTCGCTAATGAACACTATCTGATTCATCCCATTTAATAAAGTTGCCGAGCATTTCAAAAGCACGGTGCGCACTTCTATTTTCCAATTATTTTTAAATTGCTATAGGTAATACATAATTTAATATAAGCAATATAACCGCTGTTAGTCCTAAAAAATAATCCCTATGTAAGTGCGAATCGCTACCCTATACAATATATAGTGGCTTATAAGCAGAAGAGGCCGTATAAGCACGAAGGTAGAGAAAGAAGAAGAGGGGGCAGAGACGGTTGTACAGGTGGGTGGAGCCAAGAGGGAGATGCTACCTGTCTACGCCACACCTACTTCGATCATTCGCCTGCTATACACCACTGTGCGCCTGCCTTTCTCTTTTACCTGCCCGAAATTGGTCGCCGCACCTGCTCAATCGTATCATTGGAGACGCCTACGTTATATAGAGATAGTGTAAAATGTAATGGACGTTTCGACTAAAAGATTCTTGAAGCTCAATAATTCAGGCTTCTGGCTTATTCATAATGTAAATCTACATGTGATATGTCATCGATTATTTTTTACAAAGCTATTTCATACAGAAACTCGTAAGAGCTATTTTTATGTACACATATTTCAGAAATTATATTCGTATAATTCGAATATTAGTATTCATAATCAATTATTCAACAAATTTTACAACTTCATAAAAATATATTAAGTAACGCGAAATGATTTCAAATGCGCGATTTTCGGAAAAATTAACATGTAACCTGTTGATTCCAAGTAGCAAACTTGTTTTGATTAATAATACCGTGTTTTGATAAATAAATTACAGCAAACGAAATAGATGGAATAGAATTTTCATAATTTATAAAATAATTATTTCTGTAAAAAAACACGCACGGAAAATCTATAAATCAATATTAATTTTTAATATATAAAAATGAAAGATATGTATACGATGCTGTCGTGCAATCGTTTGCAAGAAAGTATTTATATCTTATTGTTCTGTTATAATATATATCTACTGTTATAATTTTTTAATCATTTTGTAATAGAGCACGTTGTCTATAAGCGCAATTTATTATTGAAATAAAAACACTTAATCTTTTATTGTCTCTATTAATGAAACGTAACATTATAATTTTATACCGGGTGTCCTCGTATTCATTAGACAGATTATCATATCTGTATAGATTATGGAAATGTAAATACAATAATAAAATTAACCTTAAGCGTTTTGTCGTTAGTTTTTCAGTTATTAACCAATGTTTAATAGCCAATCAAAAACGCAGGACAGGGATTTTTGGTCAAGAGACTGGCACTAGAAAATTAAGGCAGAGACTCTCGCGGACTCTGAAAGAAATGGGAGCAAACGAGCATTGATTGTTTTTTTTATCTATTGATAGCGAGAAAGTTGATCATGGTGAGAGAGCGAGAAAAAGGGGTCGGGGAAGGCGTACGAGGTTCTTCGTCTTGCCCAAATATGCATTATTACCATGTTTGTTGAATATTACTGAAGAAGTCTATGAATGCAATGCAGATTATACTATGTGTAAAGTAAATATCATAAATAATACTGTAAACTTTTTTACCATCTTAAATAAAAACAAATCCATATAGTCAGATAGTCCTATTGACTGTGATAAAGCGAAACATAATAATATATGTCCATAGGATATTGAGAAATTGATAACTTATAAATCTTGTATATGTATTTTATAAAAATTTTATATAAAATATTTTTCTAAATGCAGTAATATATTAAGAGAAAATACAAACATAATAATATATGTACTTATATTGTAAACCTTTTCCTAATAAAACAAACAAATGTTCATATACCAGAATAATATTTATACAAAATATTTTTCTACAATCTTCCGAAATATATTAACAGAAAATAAATTATATAACGCAATAACGTCTTAAAACAATGGACCATGAGAACAAATGACTAAGTGCATTTTATATGCATCCCTATAAATAACAACATGTAGAGTTTTCACAGATATATTTAAAAATCTAAAAAATAATAATAAACAAATAGTTTTAACGGAAATGTAACTTAATAAAGTAATGAGATCATTTACAAATAGCCGAGTTGAAATGAAATCTGCATAAACGAGGCGTTATTGATAAATCATTTTGAATTTTGTAACTAAATACGTTTTAAATAACCAAAAATTTGAATAAATATGATTTATAGTTTATTATAAGAAAATTATAGATAACAATTATATATATATATATATATATATATATATATATATATATATATATATATCAAAATCTTGTTTCTTTATTTGAACAGATTATATAATATTTTCTTGAAGGATTTTGATTTAAGAGTTTAATTTTCGCCCTCAAAGAAATAGGAAAAGACTGTTTTGAAAATAGATTCCGAAAAATTCGGTTGAGAGGAATCCAACTTGGACCATTCACAAACTTCAATTTAGCAAGTAAAGTCCGGTACTTAGCGATAGTATTGAATCAGATCCTCTTATTGCCTGAGCCCAAGCTAATTTATATATATTTATAATATTGTTTTAATACTCTAAATTAAAAATTCTATTATAGAACTTTTAGAAATTATTTTACATGTTGTTATTTATAGGTATGCAGATAAAATGCACTTAGCCATTTGTTCGCATGGTCCACTGTTTTAAGACGTTATTGCGTTATATAATTTATTTTTTGTTAATATATTTCGGAAGATTTTAGAAAAATATTTTGTATAAAGATTATTCTGGTATATGAACATTTTTTGTTTTACTAGGAAAAGGTTTACAATATAATTACATTATTACTGTGTTTCCCTTTATCACAATAAATAGGATCATTTGACTATATCAGTGAACTGATTTCTAATTTATTTATAGAATATATTTTGTGTTAATATATTTTGAATTATAATATATTATATATAATATATAATATATAATATATTCGAAAAGTATTTTATATAAATTAGATATAAAATACATGAGAAGATGTATTTAAAATTGTTATACTATGCTAAGAATACATCAAACTCGCCTGACTATTTTACTTTTGTTAAAAGTTGTTTTTTGCAGATATATAAGTTTCGTTCCGGGTCTTTAATTTCATATTCGAATTACCTATTATTACGTAAAAGGTTTAGATTTTAAACTTTTCAGATCCATTCAAATTGTCAATTTACGTTTATTGAATGTTGAATTTATTTATTTTATGCCTTTTACTCAACTCTGAATATTTTTGCTAATTAATATTTCTGGAGATCTTCAGTTTGAAATTTTAAAAATTTAATGTCTAAGTTTGAAATAAACTCAACTAGTGGGAAATGAAACAAAAATCAAATCATTTTTCTGTAAGTATTTTTACAATACTAATAACATTAAATCTATGTAATATGTGGTTTCATATTACCTCCATGAAACGATTCGCCAGTTTTATAATTCCTTTCAATAAGTCTGTTACTCTAAGAACTTATTTTGAAAAATAGGAAACATTTCAAAAAAATATTTCGAACAAATATTCTAGATATATAACAAGATCGTTATTATAACTTATGGTTGAAACCGAAATTCTCTGTCTGTCATTTCTACGTGAAACACAAATGCATACGTTAGATATAAGTACAGCAGTTTTCTTCCAAGCTTGATCTGTGCGTATGCTTGTATTGGTCCGAAAGTTAAGCTTTAGTTTTTTTTTTTTATAAAACAGGAGTCTAAATCAATAAAAATTTATGTACCAAAGTGGAAATCAATGTAGAATTTTGTGATTTGACACTTTTATTTCTTTTTTAGTTTTTGAAAAATCTGCGTAAAACGTCGTTTTTTATTGATTAAGATCTTGGTACACGGTGCAAATAAACAATAACTTGACATTTGAATTGCTGAGGGTCGAGAACTTAAATATCATAAATGCAGCCTATTTGAATTTCAAACTTTTATTGACTAAACTCAGGGGCCTAGAAAGCTAGCTCTGCTAAAATCAGACATAGGTAGAATATGTTCTGAAAGTAAAAGAGTAAGTTGCTTGTACGTACATTTGGCAATGGCGCAATTTCTATTTATTGCATAAATGGCCAATTTCCGTTGTAGATCTATATACTTCGTTATGGAATGGTTTTTGACGCTATTCACGGACCACATATGGCGGACTACTGGAGCTGTGTTTCACGTAAGACAACAAAGTAAGAACATCCGATGCATAGAATTTTTATAGACCAACCGCGTATAGACGCAATTCTATAACCAAATTTTTTTTATCAAATTATTATAGCAAACATATTATTTTTGATTCAAAAGTAATTCGAGTAGCGGCAAGAATAAAAATTGAAAATGAAAATCATCTAATTAATGAAATTGATAATTGCATTAACCGGTAGTACCGGGATTTTGGATATTTTCAATGCGTAGTATTTGTATGAAAAAGTAATCGTAGGTCCCCAATTTTAACCTAAATTGAGATTCAATGTTTGCGCAAGTTTGCGTGTCGAAGCATGACACATATATGCGTCATGCCGGTCCGGGACGGTAATGTCCACGTTAAATTTTTCATAATTGAAAAAAACTATTTTATACGCATGGAAAAGTATATATATATATATATATATATATATATATATATATATATATATATATATATATGTATATATATATAGGTTTTTGGGTCGCTGAGTACGATTCTGAAGTCAAAATTGAAAAATTCTGAGAATATATACTGAGAAAAACTAAAAATTTGGCTCAGTGGTAAAAAATGTGGGAGTAAAAAGGAAGTCATTTATGCTGTAAACGAATATTTTGAGGAACTTGACAAATCGGACTATATAAATGGAATAACTGCATTAGAACATTATGAAAATTATTGTAAATTCTATTAATAGTATTAGGAGGCCAACTTAGTTTCCGATCTTCAAAAATGAATCGTGATAAATCGACAACGCTCGGCCACATGTTGCGAAAGTCGTCAAAAACACCCTGTTGGAGCTCGAATGGGAAGTGTTGCCGTACCCAACATACTCGCCAGACATGGATCAGCTCCAGTCTACAACCTCGTTCCCGCTACCTGCCATGTATAGGGACAGGCGTAGTCTACTAAATTCCAAGCCATCCATGCTACGAAGTTTTAGTTATTTTCATCTACATAGTCGTAGTATTTCTATTTATTTTCACTTATATAAGTGATATAAAGTGTCTTAGAATTATAAACTCATATAAAATCATATCAATTCCGAATGTCCTGTGATTCTATACTGAAAAATAATAGTGAAACAATAAGTGTCAGTGCATCAGCCACTAATGACAATGGATCGAGATCGGCCTTAAATATCGCCATGAAAAAAAAGAAAAGCAGCTAATATAGAGAACGTAGCGCTAAAGCTAAGTGAAATTATAATTAAAAAAAGCACAGCAGTAATCAAACATAAAGCACCCCTACTGGATTTAACTAATGGGAGCGCTAGTTCAGCAAAAAAGAACATTCCAGGATCCATTCCTGCGAAAAAATTAATATGCAGCATTAATAAAGAAAACATGAATTCCGCCAACGAAATTAAATAAACAATGCAGGACGTAACTTCAATGATAAACAAACCAGCTACGACGATAAAAAATAAAGAGGTCAATGCAAAACAAAATTCTTCAAGACTGACTTCACCATTTTTAACAAAAAACAGATTTGAAATTTTCGAATCGCGTGAAAATGAAAACTCTACGGAGTTTTCTCAAATAGAATACGACGACACGGAAATAGTCGGTTCCAACATCATAAATCTGATTCGAGTCAAAAACGAGAAGAACCGATCAAATGTACACAAAGCTACTACAATAAAAGCAGGGGAATCCCCAGCGAACAAGGAGCCCTTAGGCGCACGGAACGAGCTACCTGAGGGCAATAAAACCTTCCGAGCGCCATCAACCCAAATGCAGCCCTCCTCAGCGTCAAGGACCCAAACAGAAAATACGCGACGAAACCCATCAGAACGGACAGCAGAATTTATACAGGTTACAAATAAGTCTAAGCCTCCCCCAATTAGCATAATACACCAAACACCGAAAGACACAGTAAATCTAATCCAAGACTTTTTAAATATAAAAAACTTTCATATTAAATGGATACATAATAATAAACATATTTTATACATGCAAAACCTTCCGAATTATTTTAAAGCAAAAAAAGTACTAATAGAAGCTAAAACAGAATTTTTCACTTTAACCCCCAAATCGGAAAAATTACATACTTACCTTTTAAAAGGTCTAGACGGTAACCTTTCAGAAACGGAAATTTTAGAAGAAATTCGTGCTCTGCAGATGCCTGACGTTCAGTTTATTAAAGTCTCGCGATTTACAACTAAAAAATCAATCTCAAACGGTCTGCCCCTCCCTATATTTATTGTCCAAGCATCCCCTCAAAGCAATATTAATAGTCTTATAAAAGTAAAATATCTTGCCTATTATGCTATTAGATGGGGAAAAAATCGAAAATTCAACATAATTCAGTGCCGTAAATGTCAATTATTAGAACATACGTCGCAAAATTGCAATCTAAACTATCGCTGCGTAAAATGCAGTGAGTATCACGAACCGGGAAAATGTAAAATTCAGAAAGACAACGAATATAATAAAGATCAAATATATTGCGTAAATTGCAAAAATTACGGACACCCTGCGTCGTACAGAGGTTGTCCGAAATTAGTCGAACTCCGAAAAATATATGCTAATAAAATAAATAACGCAAGAGAAACAAAAAACAATCGCATTTCTCAAATAAGCCGTAAAGTCATTCCCGAGCTTAAATTTGCAGAGGTGCTAAAACAAGGCCCGCGTAATGATCCCCCAATAGATTTTCAAACAGAAATGCCAAACACAACAGAACAAAATCAATCAAATTTAACACAGGCTAATACTTCACCGCAAATAAACATAATAAACATTATCGAAGAATTTAAAAAAAGCATCTTAAAGGCACTAGATGAACAACAAACACAAATAAATCTTAAAACAAAACACTAATAAAACAGGATGAGAGAATAGACTCGATTTTCAACACCCTTAATAGCATTGATGATAACTAACGACAGTAACTCCTCTATAAACAAACAAAATAATCAAAGTCATTTGACTTTAGGATTTCTAAAAATAATCGCTATAAACGTAAACTCGCTCATTTCCAATCAAAAGCGGTATAACATGCTTAACATGATAAATAAAGAGATACCGGACATAGTATTGATTTCGGAAACTAAACTCAATAAAAATCATAAAATCTACTTTAAAAATTATACAATGATTCGGCAAGATACACTCAATTTAACTCAAGGAGGCGGAACAGCAATTCTCGTAAAAACCCTATTAAATTTAAACCTTTCTCATACGTAGAATTATCCCAATTTAAAACACTAGAAACCACCATCGTAAAAATTAAAATAAATCATAAAAAAAACTTGTTTCTAATATCAGCCTACGCAAATCCGACAAATCAAAAAGTTTTTTGCACTGAGTTCGAAAAACTATTCAGTACCTTAAATTCGATAAAGCAGAGAATTACTATATTATAGCTAGAGATCTAAATGCTAAACATATAAATTGGAAAAATAATAAAAACAATTCGCGGGGGATTTTTCTAAAAAATTGGTTAGAAGATAAAAGTATAATTTATAAAACAAGTTTCGACAGTTCTGAACTTCCTTTTTACACAAACGGAAATTCGTTCCTTGACGTATGCCTCGCGGACACACGTTTACAAGTATTAAACTTACGATCTCGCAACACCTTAGAAACAATAGACTATGACAGCGACCACAATGCTCTAAATATAAAAATAAAAAAAAAATACCACAGACAACCTAATCCTAGCATCATCACCTAATACTCCGATTTTTAATTTCAAAAAAACGAACTTTAATAAATTTAAATCCTACCTAGAAACAAATTGTGATTTACAAATATATAATAATATTAATCTTTCCAACAGTCAAATCAATTCGGCCATAAACGAAATAGAAAATCATATACAAAATGCTATTCTGGAATCAGTGCCAAAAATAAATCAAAAAACTCCTGCGAGGCATATATTAATAATAAAATCGAAAAATTACAACGCGATAAAAGCTACATACTTTCTCAAATCAATAAGATTGAACGAAATTATTCATACAATAGAATAGAAGAACTAGAATTCTTAGACTATTTGCTATTCAAAATTAGAATCAAATTAAAACAAGAGTTCTCAAGCTCCATCAATAAATACTGGACTAAAAAAATTAAAAATATTTCAAAACACAACACTACAAGAATGTTCCCCCAAATTAACGAAATATTTAGGCCAAAAGGGTCTATAACTATTCCAGCTCTTAAACTGCCCCAAGTCAAAGCTTCCCTTATCCGAGAAGCCGGAATTTCCACAGAAAATAATGCCATAGACGATGAAAGTAATTTTATTATCTCGAATCCGACTGAAAAACTCGATATTATAGGAACCCACTTTTCGCAAACCCACATTCAAAATGAACTTTTAGGCAACGAACAAATAAATAATTTAGTCAATTTTGAAATAAATAAACTTAAATTAGAAGAAGATCAGGACACACACAATAATAAAATTGTCAGCACATTTTCAAATGAAAACTACGCAGACAACCCGGAACAACCTGATACAGAAAACAAATCTTTCACAAATTTCAATCAAATAAAAATAAACTTCTCAAAACTTAATAGCAAAAAATCATCCGGTTTTGATGGCATACCAAACGTAATATTAAAACAGCTCCCGGATAAAATCAAATGGTACTACATGGTGCTTTTTAACAACGCTCTAAACAATATGTATTTCCCCGAAAAATGGAAGAAAGCAAAACTAATAGCAATTACAAAAAAAGGTAAAGATAATTCATCGCCATCAAATTTGCGCCCCATAAGTCTTCTCCCAAATATAAGCAAAGTATTTGAAGCAGTCATCAACAATTGCTTAAACTCCTTCTGTCAAAGAAATAATATAATCCCAGAAAACCAATTCGGTTTCCGTCACAAACATTCTACAATACACGCAATAAATAAGCTGTCTTCCGACATCTGTCGGGCTCTAAATTCACGACACCGAGTAGCAGCGTGCTTAATTGACCTCGAAAAAGACTTCGATACAGTATGGACGTCGGGTCTCGTTTACAAAATGATTAAAAAAAACTTTCCCAAATATTTAATAAAAACAGTCTGGAACATGATTACTAATAAAAGCTTTATAATGACGGACGGTTTTCACACAGCATCTAAAATATGTTACATAAAAAATGGTCTGCAACAAGGAACAGTAAATTCACCAATACTCTTCAATATATTTAACAGCGACTTAATAAATCTATTTAACCTAAACGAGTCAACATACAAAAGATCTATAGCTTTCGCGGATGATTTAATAATATACATTACAGGACGAAAAATTGAAAAAATTCAGTCAGACCTACAAGAACTCTTTGAAAAGATAAAAAATTATTATAATTCATGGAAACTAAAAATCAATACTTCAATATGTGAAACGATCCTCTTTAGACCAAAACTAAGTGAACTGGGGCGAAATCAAAGAGTTTTCTGTAAAAACTTTCAAATAAAGGAAAAATATGACGAGGGTGAAATTATTCCTCATAAAAGTTGCGTCCGTTATCTAGGAATAAATATTGATGATAAAATAAACATATAGATATTCAATTGAACAAAGCTAAAAATGCCTTTTGGAAAATAAAACGTTCATTTTATTCTAAACATCCAGATAGTAACGTAAAAATCTTATGCTATTAATCCTTTATAAGACCAATTTTAACCTACGGTTGTCCTATATGGTACAACATATCAGCTTCAACAATGGAAAAAATGAGACTCTTCGAAAGAAGATGCTTAAGAGCCTGTCTTAATACTTATAGGTCTGTACAAAGCAATTATAAAAAATATACAAGCAATAAGAAAATTTATGACTTAGCTAAAATTCACCGCATTGATTGTCATATTTTAAAAATAAATAGAAATCACTTCGCACAAGCGGCAAATATAAAGGAAAATAGTTTAATTTTTGGTGCTCTGTATCCTAACGATTTATATTACAAGTTTACTCTCAAAACAGGCCTGATTCCACCTGAAGCTTTTATATATCTTGAACAGAAAAACTTTCTCCGAGACAAAAATAACGTACCAATAATTTACAACATAAAAAGAAGGGCTGGTAACAAAACAATTTTATATGAGGCAAACCTTCAGAAACAGTTCAATAATGCACAATGGAGATATAGTTCATCTCTCTCAATTAGAGATACACATGATACTCACAGAAAAAATACAAAAAAGTATTGGTGGATTTAGAATAGAAAAGAAAAATTAAATAAAAAAAAAAAAAATCAATTTAGTATAATTCTCCTATGTATTTCTATAAACAGACGTATAACTATTACATATTCTTCTTATTGTAAATACTTGTAAATAAAACACTTCCCTTCTCCTACCATATCCCATCCCTCATCCCTTATTAATAAAACCTAAATATCCTGACAGCTATGTTAAGTTTTCTTCAAATTTTTATAACATATATAATTTATGATATTGTGTAAAAGTGCTTCATCAAGCAACTTTATAATAAAAATAAACGAACTGTTCATTATTAATATTTAAAATCTATGTAAAGTATGACTACGCTATGCCGTCGCGTCAACGGTACTTACTGTCTTAATATACTGTAATTGCGCTCCTTTGTTTATTGAGGATATCAACTATGTAAAAAAAATATATTTAATTTTTTGGTCAATAAACGTATTAAAAAGAAAAAAAAAACATGGATCAGCTCCCCACCATATACCTCTTAGAAATTTTATAATGTTGAGTGATCTTAAACAATTTTTTTGAATTATGTCAATTTATTTATGGAAATTTGCTTTATAATCGAAAATGACGCCTAAAAATCTGGCTGCGTCACTGGAAGAGATTAAAGTGTATGACAGTCTTGTGCGGGGCGAGTTCTAGGCCTATGCTATAAAGATTATCATATATAGTAGCAATAGATCTTTCTAATATTTTTTTACTTGTGTTGAGAGAAGGTTTGTGACAATATAGAGCTATTTCGTCCGCAAATTGCGAAATAGTGATAAATTTGGATAGCTTATTTGTTATATCGGAGACATAAATATTATTCCAGCAGTGGACTTAGAACTCCTCCCTGTGGTACGCCTTTATGTATTAGTCTAATGCGATTCTTTTGACTTTCACTATGAGCAATTCTTTCATAAGTTAAAAATTTAATAAAATTTATTATGTTTACTGGACAGCCAATTTTTGCTAATTTTTGTAGCAATATTTTCAGTCATAGCATTGTCGAAGGCACCTGTAATGTCGAGGAATGAAGCAAGGACGTCTCTGTTTGTACTGAAGGCTTCATTTATGTGTAGAATTAGATAAATAATTTTTGGCACTTTAAAATCATTTTTTTTTTATATTTTGTTTTAAGCATTCACCTTCTATTATATGACTGACTTGTTTTGTTTTTTGTTCGATATCTAAAGATTTTTCAGATGAATTAGAAGGTGGTGATGGCCGTTTCTTGGCTTTAAATACAGATTGCGAGATCAAGGAATATTCTGTATTCAGTTCGTTATTATTTTCCTCTTCTACCTCTAACATAGCAGTATTTTCAGGAGGACTGTGCTTATATTTATCTTGTGTACTTGAAAATATACGAGTATTATCACTTAGACTACTTGTTGTTGATGAATTTACGGGGCATAGCATAGCGATATGTTCCTGTTGTTTGCAAATAAAGCAATTTGTTGCATCCGTACTTATATATAACCAATATACAGTCCCTTCGTATTGCATTGGAAGTGTTTCTGGAATTTTACTTTCGTCTTCATCTTTGACGTATATTTGTCGGCGAAAGGAAAGAATGTGCGAGCGACCAGGTTTGTTTAAACTTGCTTTTATATTATGCATTTGAGAGACGATGTTTATGCCCAATTTTTTAAATTTCTGTTATTACTGTTTGATTAGGGATAATGGGATTTACGTTTGAAATTACGACTCTCTTATTTTTTTTCCATAAGAGGTCGGATAGTAAGCGTATATCCTTTTACATTAATTGTTTTTCCTACTAAGTTTTCTACCATAGAATTTTTAGACAAAAATATACATACTCTGCTGATATTTTTGAAATATATCTAATATTGTTATTGTATAATAATAAATATATCTAATCTAATATTGTGATTTCCTCGAAGCCATCAATATATTCATCCATAGTAACACCTTCAATGGAGTCTACAATAATTGCTTGATTCTTTTTTGGTGTGATACTTTTTTGCATTGTTTTTGCATAAGTATTTAGTATAACTGGTTGAGAAATTTGTTGAGTCAAATTTTGAGTTCTTGAAATTTTCTAAGAGTAGCTTGTCATGCCTGATATTTCATGACTACTATTTTCAGTAGCCATTTCGTTGTTTTATATTTCTCAGACTGCAGAAGCAGTTTGAGTATTTGAATTTTAATTTACTGTATACACTCGCTTCACAATAGTTAAATTTAAAGAAACTGTTATGTTTATACTGGCGCGAAACACGTCTACTCGCTCGGCTGTCTCGAGCCGAACTCCTTCTGATTAATATATAGATACCAATTGGTTTTAGTCGATATAGTTTTCGAGAATTTTTTTCTCGAAGGATATTTTTTTATAATTCGGTAAGGATATTTATAGAATAATGGTCTGAGTCTAAAGTTTAATCTACTATATGTACATTAACATTATTTGATATATACATACTTGAAAAAACTAAATCATTGTTCGACTAGTATGCATTGTGAAGGTTTACAAAATGTGTAACTGTTGTACTATGAAAAAAGATATTTCATCGAATGAAGCTATCATAAAAATTTTCTCCATTATTATCAGTTTTATAGCAATGCCAGCGCAGGCGATGTGCATTAAGGTCTTTCATGAATATAGCATAATCTTTAAGATTGTGGAATAAGGACTCCCATTGAAATTTGTTAAACGTTGCACTCTGGACTAGATTGCAAGCTATTCAATCAATATTAATTGATATACCTAAAAACTATACAGATTCATTAGGACTTATAATATCTATACGACTTTTAGAGTTATACTTATTTTGCAAAATAATAACAATACTTTTTCCTCTTCGTAATTCTCCGCCTTTTTGAATGATATTAAGGCCTGAAACTTTAAAGTCTAATTCCTTTTATGTTAGCCTATATGTGAGTGAATAGCTCCAATAATTTTATACATGTCGTTTGTAAAGTCGTCCACAATTTTTTAACATTAGATTGCTCGTGTGCTCTGTTAATAAATTCTATTAAAAATCTAAAATAAACCGTTTTTATTTTCTTCTATAAATTTTTTAGCTGGTAGTAACATTATTTTTAAAGTCGATTCTTCCTTTTTTCTCAATAATGTCTATGTTTGTTTTGTTATTTTTACTTTTGGACTTTGCACATTCTTTAGATTCGGATATATTCATCTTAAAATGTTTATTTTATATTTCGTCCTTATTAACCCGTTATTTTACTTCAGGCGATACTATACTTGCTGAATCGTCGGCTGCTAACAACGGTGGAGCATGTCATTTTAAGATGTTACTGACTACGGTTTGTTTAATTTGAATTTGACGAGAATGATTGTAGATGTTCATTATATTTTCCGTATTAAGTAGTGTCATTTTCGAGTTTACAGGTATTTAAGTGTGAGATTTCGGGTATATCTTTGTTATGTGGCCTTTCTGTTTACGAATAAAGCAATTTCTCAACTCTGTGCTAAGATAAATTCAATGTGGCGTATTCTTTTAGGTAACTTAAATAGCCTCTGGTAATTTTTGTTCAGTTTCCTTTTTTATGTATACCTGTTGCCTCTTAGTACCTAGAAAGAATGTGAAAACAACCCAGCTTGTTAGAACTAGCTCTGACATGTTACATCTGAGAAACTATGATGATACTCTTACTCTCAAGAGCTTTAGTAAGCAATTCCTTAGAAAAACTCAGGCTTACGTTAAAAAAATCAATTTTTTATTTTTTTCCAATGAAGGGTGTTATTTTTAAGTAAGCAATTGAATTAAGTTTGTCTACGAATATTCTATTTGAAAAATGCACACATGTACTCGAATTCCTGATAGATTAGAAATAAATATTATTTGACTAATTTCTAGCAATGTTTCTAAGTCAATATAATCATCGATCAAACATCCCTCTATTAAGTTAATTACTATAGCAGGGTCCTTTCTTGATATTGAATATTTGCTGTAAAATAAGCATACGTTTGAATTGGCATGAATAGCACTTTATTGTGAGAGAAAATTCTTATCTTTAGAAATGATTCTCCTTATATTATGATACCATTAACTACTTTTGCAGCAGGAAGAATGCTTTCGTTAATTGCACTAATATTTCACTCATAGTATTATATGGGGTGTGTTCAAATAATAAGGTGACTTTGCAAATATCGAGAGCTACATCGATCGATTATCGTTTTTTTATTTTGTTTTGGTATAGGTGCACCGAGTATGTATTCACGGCTTTAGATCCATAGCATTATTTGTTTGCATACAAAGTTATTATTTTATAATAACATACAAAGTTAAGTATTTTGTGTCAAAAATGGAATTCAGTGCTCTAAAACTCTTGAAATGTTGACAGTTGGATGTGGTGAATATACTTTGAGTAAAGAGAATGTGTATAAATGGTACAATCTGTTCCAAGAAGGCCGAGAGGATGTCGAAGACGAACCTCGCCCGCGATGTTCTAGCACGTTAATAACAGATGAAAACGGTCAAGCAGTGAAAGTTTTATTTTCATCGAAAGAACCGTCGCATGACCATAGTTCAGGGGATGTTGATTGAAGTTCAACAGGTTTGATTTGATTTAAATATTTAAATAAAAAACATGGAAAAGATTTGTAAAATTAAAAGAATATAATTCTAGAGAAACAGTTATCTACGTCAGTGCTGTTTCAACTAGTTGTGATGAAACAATATCAGTAAATCACTATCTGAAGCAATTCAATCTAGAAAATGTTTAAAAAGTGGGCAATAAAAAAGCTTCCACAAATAAATAGAAGATTTATAATTATTTTGATAGAATGATAAAGTATATTCAAAATTGCTGTGACGATTTGCTCATAAAAACTATATTTAGTGGAAGTAAAACTATATTATTCATTTTTAATTATAACACAATCATTATATAATCATGATTCTGCTATAATATATAAAATAGCTTGAAACTACAGTTATATAGAAAAATTCCATAACTGCAAGATCGTCTAAATCTTCACATCTCCTGACCTCCCTGAGCTTTTCCTTTTACTTTTGAAGCCCAATGCGAGGGATTGAATTTTAAAGGGAAACTTGTTTAACTCTATGCGACGAGCGAATAAGCGTCAAAAATCTAGACTAGGGAACGTAGCAGCGTACAGTTACTATGCTAATACAACCGATATGTGATCGTATTCGTTTCGTGCAAGTTATTTAACGATATGTGATGATTAAAAAAATACAAATCTCTAAAGAAAATTACAATGCCTCGTATAAGCAATAAAAGTATTAAATTTAAAAAAATTAAATTGCATAATGGTTTTAATTAGTTGCAATTCTACAAATGTAAATAAAATTTTCCGATTTTCTGAGAATATAAAAGCATATGCCTCGCATATAATTAGCATGATTTTTCTTCTGCAGTCAAATTCTTGAGAAATTATTTTATTTTATATATAATAATACAAGATGTTTTTAAAAAATTGCACTTTTACATCATTAAGAGCGCGACCTATCATTTTGTATCCCATCCAACTGGATGCACGGAAGAAATCAGTAACTTCGCGTTCAAGTCATGCTTATGTGTGTTTGTGTATAGTACCGTGGAATTTACTATAGTATCATATATACTTGCATTTCTCTACGTTGTATTTGAAATTTTTGTTGTATGTGAAGGTAGGGAAAGGAATAGGGAAAAAATCACTCCATCTCTTGGCGGTTTAAACTATTGCATATTTTATTTCGAAGTGTATTGACTAACAGTTAAGTTTTAGTTTGTAGATAGCTGAGTAGCTCAAGGTTGTTGTTGTAGGCGTATTGGCACACCGTACGCGTACCAGGTGTTTGGTCAGGCTATGGTATTTTATTAACCGAATAATCATATTCAGCTATACGGCTTATTAAAATGAAATAGACCTTAAACAGATCAACTATTCTATGGCGAACTAACGACATTAGTATCATCACGGTGCATAAGAGATATAAATTTAGCATTACTTTTTAAATCTTACAAAAATATTAATTATTAAATTAATACCCATAATAAAAAAATCTGACAGGTGAATTTTTTTATTGAAACATAAATCATTTAAACATAAAATAAAAAAAGTTTCAATTCTCCATTGTATTGGTATGTAAGCTGACTAATAAAAAAAATTGCTTTTTCATAATGAATGTTTCAATATAAATCTGTTATAATTATATAATTATATTATGTATTTTTATATTATATGTATTGTAACTTCTAAAAAAATTTTGTTATTTAATTATTTTATTAAAATTTATAATTACATGAAATATTATTATTAAATTATGAACAATTACCAATTTGTTATGTCTATTTAACATCCCTTTATTTGGGTTAATGCTATCCATTTAATAAACAATGAAGATATCTCTAATGTAATTAAGAACGTATATGGATAAAATTTTAAAAAGTATATGTCTCACATAGTACATATATTATCTTATTTTTGAATGAAAGAGTAGAAATAGAATTTTATCTACCTCTGATTTTCCATCTATTTATTATTTATATAAGAAATAGACATTTCAGTTCAAAGTTTTTTGTTAAGCTTAATTGATTCTTGCAATACATTATCTCAATAATATATTTTCCTAGTCTAATTACTTTTGTTCAAAACTGTGTTTGTCTTCCAACTAGTTCAAATATTTTGTACATTTATAATACAATTTGTTCAAATGTACAAATCTGATTTAGAAATTGATAAATGTTAGCTAGTTAACATGTTTGATGCTGAACAACAAATACATAAACTTGAAACTCGAATTAATTGTGCTTCAAAATTGAAAACCCATTTAAAT
Organism: Sycobia sp. Sy_11; assembly: GCA_018907035.1. Lineage (NCBI taxonomy): Eukaryota > Metazoa > Arthropoda > Insecta > Hymenoptera > Epichrysomallidae > Sycobia > Sycobia sp. Sy_11. The sequence goes on along the minus strand of JACCIC010000006.1, from coordinate 4,849,220 downwards.
TGTCTCTTTCTGACACATTAAAACAAAATTAACACTAATTATTAACAATTTATAAAAGATTTTCAATATTTTAAATTTTAGTAATGTATTATAGTATATTAAATTTTTCTTTTACAAGAAATAACGCGCGCAGACATCTAAGAAAGTTTAATTTATTATTGGGATAGATAGACAAATTGTTCAAAAAATTAAGATTAATCAGATATGTAAAATTAAATTTTATTTTTAACGTTTATCAAGTGATTGATTTTTAATAATACTTTGTAAATTATAAATTAATTGTTTCGTGAAAATAATAGCTATCTTTATTTATAAATGCTTTGTCACTTTAAATCAAATACTTATTTTAATATTTATCTTACTTACTATTCCTTTGAATATAAAAGTTGTAAAAATCTCAATTAAACAATATTTATTATACCTTAACTATTTCCTTATCTAATCAAATTACTTTAAATAATAAGTATATATATTCCACTTTAAAATTTATATTAACAAATATATATTTTTGAAGCTAAATTTGATAACTTTCAACATTAATCTGATATTTACGTAAGATTCTAAATCGAAAAAAGATAGTTGTATTATATAATTTACAAATTTAAGCATAAAAAAGTTTGAAGTAAATTTCAACTTTTTAGAAAAATTAGTGCTTTTTATAATGCATAATACATTAATTTATATAATAAACTTATTTTTTATTGCAATATATACAGAACGTATTATTAAATTTAAACCATCCTGTAAACTTTTTTTATACATAATAATGTTAACTTCATAAAAAAAACTAAATTAAAAATTGGTAAATGATTATTAAAAATTAAAAATTAAAATAGTTTAAGAGTTACTTTAAATTAAATAGTTTCTTACTATGTACAAGTACATTTTACAACAACATAAGACAAACTTTTCATAGTATACTTAGCATACAAAGGTTAGATAATAAAGCATGTGCACTTATAATGCATTTGTGCTAATTAATATAAAAGTATTTTCTTGTGCTTCCAAATACATTTGAAGTCCTTGTTACATTCGGCAAAACCAATGATATTGTTTTCAAAATTGTAATAACGGTGCAATGAAACTGATCCAGCAGTAAAACTTAATTGGTTTACAAAATAGTTCTGTCTATCTTCAATTTCAATGACTCAATCAATTGCAGTTACTGTTTTACAATTTTTTAAATACGAAATTAAACAAAAAATTTATGATAAATTTCTTGATGCCTAACACGAAAATCACAATGTATCATAAAATAATATGTCTCAAAATAATATTTAATTTTTAGTCAATTAAATTTCTATTGGTGAAGTAATTTTGACTGGTATCAATCGAGGTGTAATTATTCTAGGATTTCGAGGTGTACCCCCCCTTAACGTGCGTGTTGAATTCATTGTCGGTGTACTCATTGCTAATACCTTTCTTCTAACTGGTTTGATAGGCGTCTTCATTGGTGTCATTTTAGTCCCTGGTCTTTGAAGCATCTCATGGGATAGAACTGAACTTCGTAATTCATCTCGATTATCAAGATGCTCTTGAAAATTTCCATAAGATGATACAGAAAGAGATGTATCATTTTTCGATTTTCGTTTCTTTTTATTGACATTTGCCTTTGCTTTACCACTTCCATTCAAATTTATTCCTCCAATCTACAAATAGAATTATTATATACTCATAATTTGATAAGAATTCAAGCATTTTTTAAAACATACAATTCATTTTATTGATTTTCATAAAAATTTTAAAAATTTCATGTTAACAAAATAATTAGTTTAATTAATATCTCTTTATTTATCTATCGTATTAAAACGGAGAAAGTAAATTGAATCATTAATTTAAATTTAAAAAATATATCTTTATACAAAATTATTTAATATTCTTTTTCTAAAACATTTATCTTACCCTGCCACTTCTTCTCACTTTTGTACTAATAACAGTATTTTTGTGTTTTTCAGTACTCAGAGCTCGTTTCTTACTTCTTGTTGTATTCGGTGATAAATCATATGCTAATTTTCTTTTAGACGATGGAGTCATTCGAGACATATTAATTCCCATTGGCGTTCGCAATAATCTATTACTTGCAGGAGTCATACGTAGTATACTTGTACCAGGTGTACGTTTGGACGTACTTAATGGCGTTTTTCTACTAGATTTATCCTTGGCTTGTTTCTAAGATTAAAGAATGTTTATTCAATAAAAGGTGAAAAGTAATCAAACTTTTTGCAAAAATTTTATAGAATGTTACTTCATTAATTTGTTAATTGTTAAAAAATTGATTGATTTAGATGGCTTTTAAAATTTTTACTTTGCTACAAAATATTTCATAGCACTTCTATCGCATAGAATATTTATTAATCGAAAACTGGACAATTAATTAAACTATAGTTGAAAATTTGAATGTAACAAAATTCGAGCATTTGAAGTTGTATAAATAAAAAGAGTAACTTTGTAATCCTTAATTGAATTACTTTATAAACTTGTTTCTTTAGATTTTTAATCAATTTTATGTAGTATAATTTCTTAGTAATTATATAAAATAATTGCTGAATTTCCATAGATCTGTTATCACTGAAAACTTATTACTTATAATGTTATCAAAATATTCATTAATTAAGAACATTATTAAAAAATAAAAATGTAGAAAGAAAAGAGAATGGACAAAAGTTTTGAAACCTGTATTTGTAATACTCACTCTGGCTAATTTTATGTTTTCTTTTTCCTCTTCATATTTCTGTCTAGCATGATCCATAAATTCTTTTAAAGAAAATCCGTAGACTAAAAAGATTTTCTTGTAGATCTTTTCATACTCATCCACTAGAGTATACAGTTCTTTCTCCAGTTTTGGAAGTTTCTAATAAAAATTAAATAATCACGAAATAAATATAAAGATACCTATTAAATAACATAATAGAATATGTGTACCTTTTCAGCAGCTTTTCGTTCTTTTTCTTCTGCCAATAGTTGCCCACCTCTATTATGGTATCGATCAGGATCATTTGCACGTTGATCTAGTTCTTTCAATTTTTCAAATTGAATTTCCCATTCATTCAAAAGTTCAAAAATCTTTCTGTATATTTATAAAATTTATGTATAATTGGTTTAATAAAATGTAGTGATTTTTATCGATAGTATTTTACCTGTTAGAGTTATAATATTTACGAAGGTTTTCTACTTCCATTTCATGAAGTGTAAGAAGATCATCTGTGTAGGTTTGGCATTTCATTGCAGGAAATGATTTCTTTTGAAGTTCACTGTATTTACATAAGACCCATAAAGTTTCAATATCCATTCGAATTTTTTTCACATAATTTGCTACATTTTCACTTCTCTTTTCCTTACATCTCTTAATTTCTGCATTAAGCTTAAATGTCCAATTAAATATATGTTAATAGTGGTTTAATGATTAGTTAATTGCATTTTATTTTATATAAATTTAATGTAATCAAGATTATGTTGAAAATAAACGATTCATATTAAGTTGTTTTTTCAATTTCTGATAATAGTGATTATAAATTTCAGTATAAATGTTAATAATTTGTTAACTGACAATAATAATTATTACTCTACTGAATTAAAAATAATACTATCTAATATTTATGAATGGCCAATATTTAAATTACATTAGTGATGACGATAAAAAACTATAAAATAAAAAAAACAATTACATTTTTGTCATAAAAAATTTCACTTACTGCATTAATTGTTATTAAACTATAACCAGGATTAGAGTCAAGAAATCTTTGCCGAACTTCTATAGGTTCATCCAAGTAATCCCAAAGAGCAATTAATATTTCTCTTTTGTCTTGAGATTGTAATTTTGCTTGTTCAACTTGATCTTTTAATCGTTCTCTTAAATCTCTTAATTTTGTCATATTATTTGAAGAAAACACAAAATTATTATGATCATGATAAACCTTTTTTTCAAAATCTAATGCTGGATTAATCTGGAGTTCCTCCATCATTTTAATTATTGAACGCCTAGTATCTTTAAACATCTCTGCTAATCGATTCTGAAACAAAATACAAAAACATAATAATTAAGATGACTATAATGAAAGATATTTCTACATCAAATAATACATGCCTTTTCAATCTCTTGTATATTCAAATAATTTTCAAATTCTTTAATTTCTTGTTCTGTGGGAAGTTCACAATTAAATCCAACAGACTTAGCTCCTATTTTTTTGCAAATTTCTGTTTCCTGTAAAGAAGCAATAAAATGTATCCCAGATCATTTCTCAGTGGTATTCCTAAACTTCTAATTTTAAATTATTTTACCTTTCTTGTTAATTCTTGAATATACTTCAAACGTTGATCTTTCAAGTGCTGTAGTTTTTCTACTTGATCATTTAAAAAAGTTTCTAATTCTATTAAAGGTAAATCATCATAGCTGTTGTTTGGAAAGTTGGTACATAATTCCTGGATTTAGAGAATTTCAAAAGATCAATATTAAAAAAGTTATTAATATTATTTTATAAAGTTAGAAAAAGCTATGAATCATACTTTAGATAGTTTTGTAGCAGATTGTGCTAATGTTTTAACATTTTTTAGAAGATCGTTCTTTTTCTGGATTGATTCTCCTACCATATCTTTTGTTAGACTCTGTTTTAAAATATAGTTAATTAAATATATTACAATAAATAAAAATATTATATTGTAATTATTCTTTCAATTATAAAAAAACTTACAACAAGATGATTGACAACTTGATCTGCATAAGTATTTAATACTTCTTTTTTGTAACCTATCTCATCCCATATATTAAAAAGCTCTGTTATTTCTTTTTCACATATTAATTTTACTTTTTCTATTGTAATGTCTCTGAAAAAATTAGATTTGATTCATAGATTTATTTAGAACTACGATAATTTCGAAAATTTTTAACATTTTTATTTAAAAACTTTCTTAATAAATCTTATTTTTCATTAAAACAAATTAAAATATATATACTATTTTGTATAAATGTAATAACTGTAATTAAAATTTTCCTATTAATACAGTGCACCGTTAACATGAATAAAGTGAAAAAATCTAAAATTTGAAGCCAATTTTAAATATTAACACAAATATAAAATAAAAGAATAAAAAATTTCTTGTACATTTTTGATAAAATATATTTTTTAGAAAAAACGTTGGAAAATATGATGTATTCCATTGAGTTGAGTCTGTTTTTTAAGGTAATCAATCCCAAGCCTGTTTGATTATGAAAACACGTATTTTCAAACTTTTCAAATCACAACAAATGCTTATTAAGTTAGCTCTTAACATATTATTAAATGGGTGTTATGTTTTAATTAAAGCAAGATCGTACGATTAACTGTGAGTGTATTGTTTAGTTTTTAAACGAAAAAGTGTTCCTTTAGTATATAAGAAAATACTCATATTAACGGTTGTCAAGAGCCGAGAGTGAATTGATATTTACCTGATTGAACTCATTTTTGACGATTCCTTGATTTTCCCTGTATTGCTGTAAGAAACAAGTATACCGCAAAAAAGCTAAGATATTTATTGTCTTATTCAAATTAAGAAAATTAGTAGATATTTTTCGACCTTGTACAGGTATTTTGTATTATTAGCGCGCTACGCTGGCGCTATTATTGTCTTTGCATTGCAGAGAATCAGTGTCCCTATGCGAATCCATTTAACTAACGTTCATCTTTTAAATTCAGAAGACAAGCTACGATTGGCTATTCGTTTTGTTCTCTTTCTCTTTCAATTTTACCTGATCTTACTATAATTCTTAACCTAACCTGACTTGAAATATTGAAATAACCACGAAGCTCGAAATGACGATGGTAACTGGTGAGTACAGGTGGCGCGGGCTATCCCAGATGATATGCCGTTAGCCATCAAATAGAATAAAAAGTTTTTTTGATGACCACTGAATGGTGTACCGCATGGTTTATCAACTTTGCATAATATTCAATTATTCTCATTTAAAAATCATGTAAATAAAATTTGGAATTATTTATAACTTATTATTTTATACAAGAAAATGACAAAAACCTTACATGATGCATTAAATGTAAGTATAAGGACAATGCGGTTTATAATCAGATATACTTGGCAAAGAAAAATATGCGAGGGCGCCACTGTATCAAAACAAAATGGCAATCGTGGGTGTTAAGATTCTGGAGGGTAGGGAGAAGGAGTGGTAGTGGAAACTCCGTTGGCTTTACATACTCAGTTGGCACAGATAACTGTAAGATATCTATTCTTGCCTTTTGGAAGTACCATAAAAGACTTTCACAAAAGGTATCTAAATGGCATCTATTATAGACAAACATTTAGTGGTTAACTCTGAGTTACCATATTGTAGATAACTATAAGTTTACTGTAAGAAGGTACCGCTCCACTACCTTTTTCAGATAACTGTTAGTTACCGTAAAAAGTCGTCATTACTTTACCATCATTAAGACCAATATCGTCTAATAATTGCGCGATATATATTCGAAAAAGACGATCGTATAACCATTATAATTAAAAGTGCACTATTTGCGAAGTTTTACTTAAATAATAGGTTCCATATTAATAAAAATTATATAAGGTAAGTTTCTTTTTAGATAGTGAATCAATTACAAAGTTTTTGTATATCTTATTTATAATAATGGACTTTTTACATATTTATTCAATATATTTTTTTATATCAATAGGTTTTTAAATATGAAGCCTAGAAGTGAAAAAAGTAAAATGATTTATTTTGTTATATTTTATCCATATTTGAATTTCAATCTTTATTTCCTTTCCAATTGAATTTATTGTTATTGAATATGCTTTTTTTATTTATTAACGTTTGATGTAATATTGAAATATTTGTTAAAATTTTTTTTTTATATTAAATGATTTTTTATATATAAATAATATACAATTTCTCTGTATAAATATTTATATCTATTTAACTTAATAACAAATATAACAAATAATAATATTTGTATTTGTTCAATTAATATTTTTTTATATATTAGTTAGAATACTATAATGATTTATGGAATATGATATATTCAAAAATATACACTAATATTGTTTTAGTGAATATTGTAGTAGTGAAAAAAGGTAAAATGTGTTTTTTTGGTTACTAAGTTTGAGTTCATTACTGTAGTCTCACTTGTTTCTACATTGAATATTCGTCATTTTTTACGCAGTTCAGTTTAGTTTTATTTATTATACTTTTTTGACTTATTAATTTTTACTTATACTTTTTTACTATCTGTGTACTATTGAAATATTTATTCAGTATATTTTTTTATTATCAATTTGGTTTTTAAACATAAATAATTTACATAAAATTATATTATAATATGATTAGAAGGAAGGAATTTAGTGAACTTTGTTTGCGGCAGAAAAAGAATCGTTTATTACATATTTTAGACAGGCCAAATGTAAATATTAAACTAATTAATTTTAACAACTCCATTAAACCTAAAAATGTAAATTCTCTAGATAGTAATAATTTAAATGAAGTTATGTTAACATTAGAGCAGTCTAATATATTAAAAATAAATGCAGAAAATAATTTAAATAACCATGGAGATTATCATGAAATTAAAGAAATATTTTTTAATACGAAGTTTATACGTCGACGGGAATCAGAAAGGGGTCCAAAAAAATGAATGGAACACCATTTGCGTCTATTGTTGTTTATAAGAATGAACAATTTTTTCTTTAAAACTTTTTACTATATTCTTATGCTATTATTATGCTGTAATGAATTATGTTGGTTTTTTATTCGATATTTTTTATGTAATATTATGATCGGGCATTTTGGATATACGAATATCCATCTTATAAGAAAAATACTAAAATTTGGAGAATTAGCTGTATAATTTCAAACTTTATTCTGTCTTTCTACTTAGTAAATCTATGAATTCGAATTTTTTGCCAAATGACTGCAATAAGTTCGACATATGAAACGACAGATGACTATATATTTATAATTTTTATAATAATCATAATAAGTAAGAACAATATTATTTAATTTGCAACAACCTATTCGAACCATTTGAATGTCACCGTTTACGATATGGAGAACACAATTGCGGTCTGGCTATGGAGAACGAGTGATAGGATTAATAACATTTTAAAATGTAAAAATACCCTATCAACATCGAATAATTAAATCTATCATAATTATAGCTTCTATAGTTATAAAATTAAGTATAAAATTATAGTTTCTTTTCAAAATTTATTTTTGTTCTTGTAAATATTAAGGATGTCATTAAAAAGTTTTTATATCTTTTATAAATAAAAATGTATTAGTTTATAGAACAAGTTAATAAATATAATCTGTAATGTAATTATTAATGTATATGCGTTTAAATTTGCACTTAATATAAAGAATGTATCTTTTCTATATAAAAAGAAATTGCTTTTATTAGGTAGTTGTGATTATAAAAAAACATCTAGTTAAAAATAATTTAATTATATATTAATTTTTTGATTAATATATGACTAAGATATTTTCGTATAAATATTTGTATAATTAATATAACCACTTGATTAAGGTAATTCTTTTTCTTATATAGAAAAGGTAAATTCTTTGCATCCAATAATAAAATCATTTAGTTACCTATCACATACCATATGTACACAATGTTCAGTTACCTATAAGGTATCTTAGCTATATCTAGAATGCATATTTATGGCGATCATTAAGATATCTGTCGCACATCCATAAGTCATCTTTTAAGTCATCGTTTAGGTAATGTACAGGCAAATTATATGTACCGAAGCGGAATCAATTAGTTATCTGTAAGATGCCATTTTTGCAACTTATTAATTAAGCGTAAAGCAAACTTTCAGATGTCTATAAGAAGTGTTTACGATATACTTTAATGTACATTTAAGGTGGAAATAAGACGTCTGTCGTATACCGCTAAGGCGTCTTTTACGATATCGTTTAAGTGCCCTTTGACTGTTGAAAATTAACTATAAATAGCCTTACAGTTATCTACGTGGTAATTGGGTAGGAAAAACTTATCAAAAATTAGCCGGAGATGGGGTAGTTTAGATTTATCCGGTAGTCGTCGCTGTTTTAGAAATCCCTCGATGTTTCTGCGTGCAACAGAAAGAGAAAGCAAAAACCAAAGCGAGTAAGGGGAAAAAGAGAAACAGAAGTAGGAGAGCAGAGATTTAACTTTTCGCTCTTTCCACGCCCACTACATACCCCCATTCTCTTTTCTTCAAATACATGTTCTTAATCGAGCAATCTCACATTGTGTCGCCGCCTAGGAGCCAATTCGGTTCCAAAGTCCTGTTGTGTAATTTGACACGTTTTAGCGAAGTTTTCACTCCGTTTTTCTACCCTTCATAGTTAAGATAGTACAGAATCTGCAGGGGTACCCTACATTCCAAGTCTGCCAACAGGGGGCAGCTTTGCATTAGTTAAGCCGTGAGCGACCATAGAAGCCTCCAGTTAATATATAAGTCCTTGACTCGGTCTATACAATCGTGTCTAAGGCAGGGGTTACCGACAATGTCTTACTGACGAGTCCAGTAGGTAACCCCGGGACAAAACGCACCACGAGCAATTGCTCGATATATAGGTGTGTACATATGGGAATATAGAACACCCGTGTGTTACACCCTATAAATGTATATGGGTAAACTGTTTGTTTTTAGATTAAAACATATGTGTTTATACTTAAAATATTCATTTGAGAATATAAAAAATAGAATAAACAAGATTTAATTGTTTTCTTTACATTTTAAATAAATACATAATGTAACAAAAAAAATTAAATACAAATAACTATTTGAATAAATTTCATTTTTTGTTAATTGTTATATACGTCTTTTGTAGAAAAATAACTATCATTGTAGCTGTAAATGACTGTTTTTATTAATCCAATTTAATTTTTACTATTTTAGTAGCTTTATATCGAGGCATATAATGAAAACTTTTTTAAAGAAATGTTTAAATTACTCCGAAATGTTACTAATCTAAGCAATGCTTTCGTGTACTTCTATAACGCCGTTGTGCGTCAGTTTTTTAGTTTTCCTCTACGGCGCTAGTATCGCATATTGTTGTCAATAGGGAGAGATTGACGATGTTGATTGGGCAAGAGTACGGAGAATTTTTTTAACTGAAAACAAAGGCTTCTGGTAGCTAAAGCGAGGTAATGATCGTACGTGTGTTTTCGGTTAGAGCAGGAGGAACTGCAGAAAAGTAAGGCAAATAGAACGAACAGCACAGGGGTAAAATAAAAAGAAAACTGCTTAGTTGCAACCACAGACATCTATATAGGTCTGGAAAGTTTCGATGGTGGTGGAACTTATTTTAGATACCAAAAAAGTTTCTCTTGGCGGCCAACTAGCCGTTTTCGTATCAAAAAATCAAAAGTTAAAACAGAAAGCTTCCATTAAAAGAAAACGAACTAAATTATTAGGTGCGGCCCAAACGAGGCTGCCTGGCTACGGGCCCGCCGTAATACGGCGCGGACCTAAGTGCCTCTCCCCTCCACCGATCGTACTTTCCCCCACGGAAAACTCAAGACGAAGCGGAGGGCGCGCTAATACGATCTTTACGACTCCCTCCCCCTTTGTATACACTGACGAATTTTGGGACAAAATATAACCGAGATCAACACTATGAAGAAAACTAAGAATTTTAAAAGGAATTTATATAATGAAATAATATTTGAAAATATAATTCCTGCTTCGAGGTCTTATGTTCGAATTTTAAATAATTATAATTATTATCGCGAAAGCTTATTTTATTTTGCGAATCACGATTATTATTATAATTTTAATTATTATTATTGTTATTGATGATTATTATTAATGATGTCAACTTATTTATTATCATGAAGGGTTATCTTATTTTGATAGTTTTAATTATTATTATTATTATTATTCTTAAAGTTATAAAGTTAATCATATTTTTCGAATCACGATTATTATTATAGTTTTTATTATTGTTATTGTTAATGATATAAAGTTATTTATTATCATGAATGGTTATCTTATTTTGATAGTTTCAATTATTATTATTGATATTATTAAGGTTATACAGTTAATCATATTTTGCAAACCACGATTATTATTATAGTTTTAATTATTATTAGTATTATTAATAAAGTTAATTATTATGGTGAGCGTTTATCTTATTTTTAATTATTATTATAGTTATTATTAAGTTTATAAGGTTAACTATTATTATCAGTGTTTACCTTATTTTGTAAATCATGATTATTATTATTATTTTAATTATTATTATTGTTATTATGTTAATTATTATCATTCGTGTTTATCTTACTTGTATATTATTTTGGAACAGCAGCAATTTGGATTCCTGACCTACGAAAAACAAAAGTAGAGGATCATGGATCTGGAAATGGCTATGTTTGGGTACGATGCAATCGCATCACGTATGTGAGTTGCTATCTTACACCAAACCAAGCCATAGGTGACTACCAGGTCATACTAGATGACCTGGAAGACACCGTCAGAGAAATGAAAGGTGAGCTGGTGGTGGCAGGTGACTTTAATGCAAGGGCCTTAGAATGGGGCATGGCGGGGCCTGACTCCAGGGGTCGAAGAGTCATGGAACTAGTGTCCAGACTAGGTCTAATAGTTCTAAATACTGGCAATACTTCGACCTTCAGGAGACCGGGCTGTGCCGAAACTATACCTGATGTAACCTTTGCGACTGAACATCTGGCCTCTCGAATCCAGGACTGGCAGGTGATCGAGGACTACACAGCCAGCGATCACCAGTACATCACACACCGCGTATGTGATAGAACGCCAGGTTTCACTGGACACAATTCGCGAGGGCCCCCTAGATGGAACGTTGCAGGGATAAATAGAGAGAGAAATTCTCACAGGCCATTGAACGCGGTCAGCAAAGCCTTGTTAGGATTCCAAATGGCTCATCGATAATTCAGTACGCCAGGGAGTTGACTAGCGTCACAATGCGCATTCTACGCCGGGCTTGCGAAGAGTCGATGCCGTGCAAAGTGGTTGGTGAAAAAAGACGTCCTGTTTACTGAGGCGTAGGTGTTTACATCTACGACGAATGTCACAGAGTGCTCGTAAACACGGAGATGACATCACTTTGAGGAGGGCTGAATACAAGCTATCTAAGAAAGCCCTTCGACGAGCGATCGAGGCCAGCAAACGCCGATGCTGGAAGGCGCTGTGTGAAAACATAGATGGGGATCCATGGGGACTGGGATACAGGGTAGTTGCTGGAAAACTGGGAGCTCATGGAAACATGGACACCTTGGACTCCGGCACAATGCGGAACATCGTAGATACCCTGTTCCGCACCCACCCTGATAGGTCTGATCCAGCTCCACCGAAACGAGAACTGGATGTACCTCTTTTCAGCAAGGAGGAGCTCGGCAGAGCCGTGAGAACCATGCGGAATAAGAGGGCTCCAGGACTTGATCGAATTCCAGGAGAGGTGCTGAAAATAGTAGTTGAAGAGCATCCCGAACTCCTTCTGTCGATGTACAATTCGTGCTTGACAGCTGGTTTATTCTATTCTAGCTGGAAGGTGGTGAAACTTGTGCTTATCGACAAGGGCAAGGGTTCGTCGGAGGCGCCCTCGTCGTATCGACCTTTATGTATGTTAGATACAGCTGGAAAGTTGATGGAGCGTCTATTGAAGCCACGACTCCTGGGGGCTGTTGCTGCTGCCGGCGACTTGGCTGACAGGCAGTACGGATTCCGGGGAGGCAGGGCGACGGTGGACGCAATCCTCGAGGTTGTTGATGCGGCGAGGCGCACAGAGAGGGGTAATCACTACTCTCGACCTGTTTGCAGGTTGTTTTATGTTTATGCAGGTTGGAGACACGACGGTGAGTACCAAAGCAGCTGTAAGGTGCCTGGGGGTGACGCTTGATTCCAAGCTGACCTTCTGGGACCAAATAAAAAAAGTGGCGGATAGAGCTGCCCGAGTGACAGCGCAACTTCGCAGGTTGATGGCCAATGTCGGCGATCCAGCACCCTGCAAGCGGCGTCTGCTCATAAGGACAGCTGAATCCATCATGCTATATGGCGTGGAGGTATGGGCCGATGCACTGATGGCCCAAAAATATAGAAAAAGAATGGCGGCAGTGCAGCGTAGAGGGGCATTACGCATCGTGAGTTCCTACCGTACGGTCTCCGAGTGGGCGGTGCTGGTAATCGCATGTGTTACCCCCATTGATCTCCAGGCACAAGAAAAGAAATTTGTTCACCAGAATAAAAATATTCTCGGCAGAATAGGGGCAGCTGCACGGGCCAGAGCTGCCACGATGCCCGAATGGCAGAAGCGCTGGGAGAGAGATCCGCGCGTCCGATGGACGGCTCGACTGATCAGTCAGTTAAAACCATGGCTCCAGAGTTCGTACGGAGAGGTTAATTACCACCTCACGCAGCTCTTATCGGGGCACGGTCGGTTTCCATCTTATCTCCACAAGATGGGAAAGTACCGGATCCGAGCTGTGCCCACTGTTGCGCTCGCCTAGACGATGCACTTCACACATTTTTTCAGCCTGATAACATCGTCCGGCTGATGCTGGAGAGTCCTGAGAAGTGGTTCAGGATTTGCAATTTCTGCAAAGCCATCCTGGACCACAAAAGAAGAATTGAAGAAGGCGTGTAAGCCCGCAAGGGCGAAGAGGGTGGCGCAGCCCAGAAGTAATGTCCTCATAGACGGTTCCTGGGCTGCACTTACGCCATCGTGAGGAGGTCTCCTCGGTGCACGTCTGCCGACCCCGACTCGAAGCTCTTTTCAGAGCTGTGGGAAGCAGTCGAGGGGAATGCACTAAGGAGGTAGTTTTTTAGTGGGTATGCCCTCACAGGTGAGTCCTACATACCCGGGGACCGGTCTCCGGGATCCATAAAGGATTTTTCTCCTCCTCCTCCTCAAAAAAAACTTGTATATTATTTTTTTAAGTATTATTATCAGGATCGTTATTATTAAGATTTTTACTATTATCATTTTTTTTTTTCGGAGTCTGTGAATGCTGTTTATGCATCTCCGATGGTCGTTCAGCAAGAATGGTCCTGAAAAACGACCACCGGAGTATGTGCGACTCGACAGAAAACCTATGTCACTAAGCACTAAACACATATCTCCGTGTTGCACCGACACCAGCCCGGAACTGTTATACACATTACTTCAGCCTGGGCGGCAGTCCTTGCGTGGTCATTTCACGTTCATATCTTTCATTCCAGATTCTCATGCATACTCGATATTACATTCACTCTTCATAGACTTTCAATCGTCCAAACATCCATCTGCTCTTTTGTTCTGAAGCACATTCATAACGTATTTTGCGATCAACCGCCAGCTGTCCGCGTCCGTCATCATTATTTTCGTCACGTTTTCTGGCGTGATCTCTCCTGTCCTCATCTGTAACTCTAGTCGTGGCTCAGTCCAATGTTCGCACACAAAAAATGTGTGCTCCGCATCCTCCCAAGCCCATCTTTACTATTATCATTAGTAGTATCATTATTATTACAATTATTATTTTTAGTATTAATCTTCATATTTTTGACGCGTATTCACCATCATAAAATGTAATAGTTCATAAGAGTATGTTATTGTATAATAGCGTTATAATTAATCAATAATTATTATTTTAATCATTATATTTTCTATTAAATATTAAATAAAGTTAGTTTATAATTCACGTCGACGCCTAGATTTGTTCCATGTAGTTTATATGAAAAGTCTTTGTCGGGCGAAAGAGAAAGCGATAATCATAATAATATTTGTACGAGACGATTCTATAATAAAAAAACGTCCCTTCATCTCTCCCACTACCATGTATTTTCCCAGCGGGGAAAAGTTCGGCGGTTTGGCGCTCCGACTATAAATACGGGCCCGCTGGACTGCGAAAAGCAGACTGCCGGTCGCGTTTGTAGCAAGTGAAACAATCTTTTGTACCGTGTATCTAAGCTATAGAATAAAAGTAAGCATTCTATACTACTAAGTTTTCTTTTAAAAAACTTCATTCCGCGATATGCGTGCTTGTTTTTAGAGCAGGAGACACGGGTCTAGGACACAGAAAGCTGTCGCTGGACTCGTAGACTCCGCTAAAAATAAGCACGATGGCCTAAGGCAATAGTGGGAGGCCAAAAGCGTGCCGCGGCTACCCTTAGGGGATATCGGAGCCACCGCCGCTCTGAATCCGACACGTTGGGATAAGAGCCACCCGGGCGTGGCCTTAACCAGCGTCAAAGCGCACCGCACCGCGCCGCGCCCTCGCGATAAAGATATCCGAGATCCGCCCCGCGTATCCTCGGCTTCAATACGCAAATGCGTTGGCCGAAAATAAGGGGGCAATTCGCCGGTAACTAATGGCATTAAATCGCCGTTAGGATTACCCGGGTGACACCAGCTTCGGCGGGACGTTACATAGCTAAATTAGTTGATGAGGCCATGGATAAGAAACCATTATTAATCGCTGGCGATTTTAAAGCGTGGTTCACAGCCTGGGGAAGCGCTTCAACAAATAACAGATGTAGTATGCTGCTTGATGGCCTTAATTCTCTTCAACTCCACGTGGTTAATAAGGGATTTGAATCCACTTTTATTAGGGGAGATAAACAATCAGTCATTGATGTAACATTCGCCAGTGATGATCTGATTCAGCGGATCCTTAATTGAAGAGTTAGCGACCTTTACACTCACAGTGATCACAGGGCGATTTGTACGAGATTGCGGAGAAGAAAGTGAAGAACAAGTGCAATGAGTGGATGCCCACACTAAAATGGAACATCAGATCGCTAGACTGTGAAGTGTTCGACACTATCATATCAAAAGAGCGTTTAAAATATGGTGCACCAGGTCATCTGGCAAATGCACTCATGAAGCATATCTATGAAGCATGTGATGCGTCGATGACTAGGTCTAAGAGCGGATTTAAACATCGACAATCTGTCTACTGGTGGACAAATGAAATTGCAGAACTGCGCAAGCAATGTCATCGCGCACGTAGACTTGCCCAAAGAGCCCGTACCCACCGCGATACGTTTAATAGTTTATTTAAAGAAGCACAAAGAGCGTTTGTCAAGGCCATTAAGGCAAGCAAACGTCGATACTGTCTTGAACTGTGCGCAGCGGCCAACAATGACTTATGGGGACGACCATACAAAACAGTCATGGAACGATTGAGTAGGGCACCGAATAGCTCGGTATTGATGGATAAGATTGTTTCCGCTCTCTTTCCCAATGCCCCCCAAGGGACTGTACTGCGCATGCAACGCTCTGACGATATACCTCCTAGAACAGAAATTGAGCTACATAATGCTTACGCTGAGATTAGAGACAGTGCTGCCCCTGGCCCTGATGGTATCCCTAATGCTGCAATTAAGTTGGCGATACAGAAGAGATTGAATGTTGAAAGATTGATGGAAAACTCAAAGGTTAGTTCTGTTCCCTAAGGGCAATAAGCCACTTGATGATCCGTCATCATACAGGCCATTGTGTATGCTCGATTCGGTAGGTAAAATATTTGAAAAAATAATATGTAGCCAACTGGAAGCATTCACTGAAGGATTGCGCGGCTTATCCTCACGCCAATTTGGATTTCGGAAATCAAAACCAACAGTCGATGCTATTAAACTGGTAGTGTGTACCGCAAGAAATGCAATCAGTGGTAAGAGATGGAAAGGTGTCACTAAACAGTATTGTGCCATTGTCGCTCTAGATGTTACGAATGCCTTTAACTCAGCGCGCTGATCCTCTATTATGAATTCTCTTAAAGAGTTCGGTGTACCTGGTTATCTACAGAATGTTGTGGCCAACTACTTTGAGAATAGGATAATATTATACCGAACGGATGAAGGTATTGTATCGCATAAGTTTACTGCGGGAATCCCCCAGGGCTTGGTTATGGGACCTATATTGTGGAATATTATGTATGATGGCGTGTTGCGGATTCCACAACCGGCTGGTTCAATAACAGTGGGCTACGCCGACGATATCGCACTAGTAGTGACGGCTAAGACTCTTGAAGAACTCACTGAAAATGCCAATGAGGCAATCAGCAACATCAGTAGATGGATTAAGTCGGCTGGTCTACAATTAGCGGAACACAAGACAGAAGTAGTTCTTGTCAGCAGTCGTAAGAAGGTAGATAGTATTACTCTTAAAGTTGGTAGCCGCCGCATTAGTTCTGCGCCATCTTTACGATACTTGGGTGTACAGCTTGATGCCAGGTTAAACTTCAAATAGCATCTAAAGATATCTGGTGAAAAAGCGCAGAGTTGAAGTTGCCTTGTGTCGGCTCATGACTAATATTGGTGGCCCACGCCCACCCCAGAGGAAGCTATTAGCTTATGTTGTTAATTCTGTGAGCATGTATGCAGTGCCAATCTGACATCATGCATGTGGAATTAAATCGTATTGTGAGCTGGCCATTGCGGCCCGTCGCCGCTCATGTATACGTATTATTAGTGGTTACAGGACAGTATCCACCGACGCTGCTGAGGTAATTGCCGGAATTCTTCCTTTCGATTTAGCTGCAGATGAGCTGGCTAGGCTGCACAACATATGTAAGGCAGCAGTGGATTCTTTACAAGGTGCTAAAAACGTGGAACGTCATCGTTCAATAGGAATATGGCAAAAACGATGGAATGATTCAAACAAAGGCCGATGGACTTATCGTATCCTAACATACATATAAAGATGGATCAACAGGAAACACGAGGAACTAGATTTCCATCTAACCCAGTTACTGCCTGGACATGGTTGTTTTAGGTTCTATTTCCACCGTTTTCACCTGGATAATAATGACTTCTGCCCCACCTGTCCGACATTGGTTGAGGATGCAGAGCACATATTAGTGAGCTGCCCCCGTTTTAGAACACAACGTGCGCAATTGATTAACACCATTAATAAGCCGATAAGACCGGAGAGCATTATATCAATAATGCTGGAATCTCCTGAAAACTGGAAAGCAGTAGCCAGTTTCGCAAAAGAGGTGATGACCAAACTTAGAAATGCCGATAGAATTAGGCGAATGGTCCAGGATGAATTAGGCTAGGTGATTCTATTTTTAATATGCAGAGGATGAATACCGAACCCGTGATCACTTGTGTGGATGGGAGATGTAAGATAATGTCATAGGAAGAGGAGCCGTATAGGATAAGTAACAGCCCCGCCGAAGTAATATTCTCTGATAGTTCCAGCGGGATACTGGTTTCGAGAGGCCACTTCTGGAGAGCTTGCTCTGCCTACGCCTAATAAAAAAAAACATACACACGCATGAACGGAATACAACGCCGAAACACAATATTATAACTGAAATAATATTGTAAACGCAAAAAGCCAAAAAGGACGCGACGAACATTGAGACAATCACTGGCAAACTCGAAAAAGACACACACGGGTATACTTCATGCGACCAGCGAGAGCTGCGCCGAGTGTATTAAGCCTGCGCCGGCTATCCCCTTCTAATACATGCACACAAGTGTCGCGTCCTGCGACGTTGTGAACAATATATATATATATATATATATATATATATATATATATGTATAAATATATATATGCACACGTATGTTGAACTAATTTTCATGGCTTGGTACAAGCGCCTTTTTCTTATCGTTTTTTCGACATGTCCTTTTGCACTATGTTGATGTGAAAAAACGTCTAGCAGAAACTTATCCATTGTTTCAAGAATATTATGGTGAACAAACTCCACCGACAAAGAATGTTCTGGTCAACCGACAAAGTTTGAAGATAGTGTATTGCAAGCATTATTGGACGAAAACGAAAAACATCATGGGTGGACCCAAGCCAACCGTCCATATCGATATCAAAACGGAAGATTTACGACTAAAAGGTATTGCTGTGCATTTGGTGGGACCAACAGGGTGTGCTGTACTATAAGCTGCTAAAACCAAACGAAACCATCACTGCCGAGGTATACAAAAGTCAACCGAATGATTTGCAGCAGAAATTGGTCGAACATAGATCAGCAATCGCAAGCAATAGGTGCAAAGACATTTTCTTGCATGACAACGCTCGGCCACATGTCGCGAAAGTCGTTAAAAACACTCGAATTACGGATATTAAAGTTAAAATCGACGAATTTTTATCGTGAAAGATAGAAAAGCATAGTAAAAATCTCGTTTTGCTTGTTTTGTAAAATACGAAAAATCGAAAAAATTCAAATACTCATTTTTTTGTCAATATATATTTCTTTATAAATTTTATTTCTTAAGAAAATGAGAGTAATTATTTCTACAAAAATGAGTAGAACGAAAAATGTATATTGAATCTACAAGTAAGTTTCCAGCGTTTTTCTCCAAAATGTGATGTTTGATAATGAAAACGTGGTTACATATTCATTATTCAAAGTAACGTCCATCGGGAGCTATAACTTCTTTCCATCTTTCTGTAAATTTATGAAATCCGGACCCGAAAATTTCTCGTCTTTCGAACTCAAGAACGCGTTGTGCCAATTTATGATTTCTTCTACTGAACTGAAGCGTATTTCCGTAAGAGAGTTTTGCATTGATCGAAACAAGTAGTAGTCAGATGCTAGAAAGTCTGTACTGTAAGACGGATGTGGCAGAATGTTCCATCCAATATTCTCCATATAGTTCTTTATTGAAGCCGGAACATGTAGCCGAGTGTTAACGTGATAAAACATGACGGATAATTTGGGTTTGATACAATGATCCTTTGATGATTTGACCACTCGAATGCTGTCCGTAGCATACAACATCCTATCGTTCCCACCATAGGCACGGCATGACCTTATTTATATGAATATTTCGGGCTCCCCAGATTTTTTATATGATTTTCTACGTCTAGTGTTTTCATAAAAAATCCATTTTTCATTACCAGTGATAATACAATGCAAATATAATTTATTTTTATACCGCTGTAGCAACATTTCGGCCATGAAAAAAGTCTCCCGGCTTCAATTCTTACAGGACACAGTTTCCAACCTTTTGAATGAATCCGAATGTTTTAGGCGTAGGGAAACGGATTATTGCGTATCGCCAAATGAAGCAGCAAGTTCTTCTTGAATTTCTTATGGATCCTCATCCAGCAATGCGTCTCATTCTTCATCTTCAAAACTTTTTGTCTTTTGGGAACGATCCTTGTCTTTAGCTTTAAAATCACCATTTTCAACCATTTTCAAGACTCGCGACAAGTCGATTCACCAATACATTCTGCCCGATAAGTTACTGAAAGAAAACGATAGGTCTCAGCTGCATTATTCCTCATATTAAAAAATAGAAGCAGACACCGAAAGAAAGGCTCAAATGTAATGCTGGAAAGTTGTTGACAGATGCATAATCTACAAATATAACACATCAGGTCTGACATTTAAGCTGGAGATCTACTGGTAACGCCATCTTTTCAGAAACGCTCGAAATTTACTTGTACACCCAACATTATTTTCTTTTTAAATTTTTTTCCCATGCATGCTGTTGAACGAGCAATGTTACAGAGTGTCGCCGCCTTACGGCCAATACTTTCCCGAAGTCCTGACGTATAATTTGACACGATTTTAGCGGATTTTTCTCTCCTTCTCTATACTCTCCATACCTTGTAGTGTATACCGACCATAAACTTATATATGAGACCGCGCGCTCACCAACCAGAGTGAGAGAGCAATACAGGGAGTCGTCTTGTCTGTCTCTTACAAACGAGAAAGTGGGGAGAAAAGGAAAGTAGTGGAACAATAGCAGTAGAAATATCCGCAGCATAAATATACGTTTCTTCTATTGTAGTCGCTCTCCTGAGCAAAATCGCGACCGGAGTTATAAAAACGTCGCTAATATTAAATACTTAGGGTAATAATATAATAATACCAGCATACAATAACTGTAATAATTATGGATGAAATACAACAAAGACTAATGAACTAAACGAACAAATGTTTAAAAATGTCAAAATATATTTTAACAAAATTACACAAGTATCTCGAAGCGTACGACTTCGAGACCAAAGGAAGACTGCCGCAAAGAGTCCGCTTTTTTGCAAATCGATGTTGGGCCGCTTGTACTTCCCCTTCCCCTGGCCCTCGCAATCCACCGAAAACCGAGGCCCTAAAATGTGCATCGACCAACAGGCATTGAGCGCTCTCAATAGCACGACCCTTCGCATCCTCGAAACATTTGCCGCGCAGATAGCTTATTGCATATCGGCTTAAACCGCGCCGAGCGCGTCACAGCATCATAAACCGTCTACGCATATTTTTTGATGCGCTGAAACGCCTATCCGCCGAAGTATGAGCGTGACGCGCAAGCCACCCGTGCCTACCAGGAACATTCTCCCCCCGTACAAACTTACGGCGTTTGTACCTCTGCAAAGTTTACCAATTTTCTTATTGGCCTTTTCAATATTCCCCTTACCGTTCGCACTTCTGCGACTCTTACCTGCCCATCCGATCCGGGAAAAACGTTCTCTATTACCCCATTTGGCCATTGATTTCTCTCAGCATTTTCGTCGAAGATCAAAACTAAATCGACGACTTTTAACGCTGACTCATTCTCATGCCCTTTTTTTCTCGGCAGTACGTCGGCAGATACTCACGTAACTACCGGCGTCAGAACGCGTCCGCAAAATGTTGCGCGATTCGCCATTGACTCTGCGTACATGTTGATTGCGCTTCGCAACGGGTCAGTATTAACTGACCTGATGACGAACCTAACAAAAAATGGTTCGGTGTTAGAGCTTCCTCGTCTCGCGGATCCGCGGATACATGGATGAGAGGGCGAGAATTGACACTATGTTCAATCTCAGCTAGTACGGTCAACAATACTTCCTCTCTCGGCGCTTGCTCATTCAAAACGGTAGTTAACGCAATCTTAACGGAACGTATCAGTCGCTCCCATACTCCCCCCATATGCGATGCTGTTCGTGAATTAAATTTCCAATTGATATTATTTATTATGGCAAATTTGTCGATTTCTGTCTTATTTATCTCAGCAACGGCTTTCTTTAATTCCTTATTCATTCCTTTGAAATTAGTGCTGTTATCTGAGTATAGAGAGTGCGGTGTACCTCTGCGCGCGAAAAATCGACGCAAGGCCATAATGGCCGAATCGGTAGTTAAATTGTGCACCAGCTCTAGATGGATCGCAAGTGTCGTCACGCAAGTAAAAAGCGCTCCCCAACATTTTTCTCGTCTCCTACATATTTTTACCTGCATTCGTCCGAAGTAGTCCAGCGTGCAATGGGTAAAGGGAAGCGTTTTATGAGCTAATCTAGATATTGGAAGATCAGCCATTTTTGGATTCGCTGGCCGCGCCCGAAGCATTTTGCATCTTATACATTTTGCAGTCAGACTCTTTAACGCCGTACATAATCCAACAATCCAGTACTTTTGTCGTATTTCGTTGATAACCAATTCGTGGCTAAAATGATAAAACCTTTCGTGATACTGTTTGATCACTAATCGAACAAATGTTTCTCTGGCGTCCAAAATTACTGGATTGTTGCAAAACGTTTTGTTCTCAAAGTTTCGTAATCGTCCTTCCGTGTGTAAAACTCCATTTTCATCTATAAAGGGATTCAAGGAAATAATTCGGCTGTTTTTGGGAATGGGGTTTGATTTTCGAATCGTGTAGAGCTCGGCATTAAAAGATTTCAATTGACTCATTTTTATGCACAATATTTCGGCGTCTATTTTTCTGTCTAGTTGAGTGCGATTTTTTCTCTTTTTACAAATATCTATTACTATATCTATATCTAATACTATATCTATTACTATTACAAAATAAATTACGAATTTTATAAGACGATTGAAGGAGGAGAATCGCGTAAAATCTATTTCTACCGGTGGGCACTCTAATGTATATACAACACGCGTTTCCGACGTTAAATGTTGCTTTTGATCTGCATCAATATTTTCTTGTAATTTTACACTCGGCCATTCATCTTCGGCTTTACGCAAAAAGGAAAGACCTAAGATCCATCGGCTATCTGTAAGCAAGGCATTTGGTGCAGTTCTCGTGCCATCGTCGACGGGATTTTCTTTTGTATTTACGTACTTCCATTCACTAATATTCGATCTCTCGCGGATTTCGCTCAATCTATTGGCAACGAATATTTTTAATTCGCGAGGATCCTTCTTTATCTAACAAAGAACCGTCCGTAAGTCCGACTAAAATACGCGCCGTGTAATTTTGAAATCATGCTCGTCTGAGATCAGTTTTGCCAGCCTTACTCCAAGAAGTGCGGCCTGAAGTTCTAGTCGCGGGATCGATATCGCTTTTAACGGTGCTACTCTACTTTTCGACATTATTATAGAAGTATGGTATCTATTGTTATTTAACGCAAAACGCCAATAAGTGACTGCCGCGTAAGCAATGGAACTCGAATCGCAAAATACATGCAATTCGGCAGACTTTATTTGCTCGGTTTTTATTTGATAACAGCAATCTATTTTACAAATCGTTATGTTTCTTAAATCTTGTAGTCATTGTTGCCATTGAAAAAATTCTTCGTCGCGTAAGGTATCATCCCAAGTAATCCCACTGGCCCAAATTCTTTACATTAATATTTTCGACTGAATTGTAAAGGGTGTAAGGAATCCGAGAGGGTCAAAAATTGACATAATGATCGCTAAGAACTCTCTTTTCGTCAGTCTTTTTAAACCCTCGTACAATTCGTCGGATACTCTATTTGATTTGAATCGAAACACAAGTTGGTCGGTGTCGTTTGACCATTTTAAACCTAAAATCTTTTCATCATTCATCTGATTTTCCACGTTTTTTATTAAACTTGCCGTACTATTTTCCGAACTTAAATCGCGCAAACAGTCAAAAATTGAAATGCGTTTTTATTCTTTATGTACATTGCTGTACAAGGTGATGATTTTGCACCGAATAGAACAAATGTAAAAACGCACTCCTCTGGTTGTTTCGATCGATCCTGTCTGCGCCACAAAAATCGTTGCGCTTCCTGATCGATTTCGCGAATCTTGATTTTCAGAAACATACCTTTAATGTCCGCCTTTATAACATACGAAAATTGCCTAAAGCGCATTCAAATTCCCGGCAATGACTTTAGCAAATCGGGTCCCGATAATAAATAATCGTTGAAGCTTCTGCCTTTTGACTTTGCCGTTAAATCGAATACTAGTCTTATTTTTCCCGGCTTATTTACATTGCGCACACCGAAATGTGGTGAATAGCGAACTATTTTATTTACGGGGTTTGACGCGGCCATCTTCGCGAATCCATTTTCAAATAATCTTTCCATTTCCTTATAATATAAGCTCGCCAATTCCGGATTACGATCAAGTTTCTTTTCCTGAATCATGAGTCTATTAAACGATATGAATCGTGCGTCGTCTATAATATCGAGATCATCCCTAAACAATAATCCTACCTCCCACTCTTTGCCGTTGTGCCTATTATAGTTCTGTCTAAGATTTCGATCGCGCGCTTATTCTGAGGTTTTTCTTTCACGCGCATGCTTACGCCAATAGAATCGATAATAAAATAGGATTTAACTAATTCGTACAAATCGTTTAATATCGAGTCTACTTTCAAGGGAATTCTATCCACGTTGTGAATATATTGATCGTTTTTCCCGTGTGAAAGCCCGTGAATCGACCATCCGAGTAAGCATCGCGAAATTACTAAATAATACCTTTCTATTTCTCCGTAATTACGCGTTAGTATTAGGTGATAGTTATCTTGCCCTATAATCATTTGCGGCGCATCACAATAGGGCAAAATTTGTATTCTCGTTTCTCTTATACAGAAATCGACCATTTTTATATTAACCATTTGTTCTCGCAATGTGAGATTTTGAACGACCAACACGTTCCGTAAACAAAAATTCAGATCACTACATTTGATATTCACATGGGTTTTTTCCGTACATAATATAACGGCATCATCCCCTCCTATTCCCTTCAAGAGCAAATTCGCGCGAGTTTTCTTAGCACCGATCTCATTCAAAATAGCCGCATTTACGATAGTTACTGTCGCTCTATCGTCTAGTAAGGCGTAAATCACTTTACTTCTCATCGAACCAGTAATAGTTATCGGCACTAATCTTAACAGCGCGTGTACAGCTAGTCAACTTTCGGATCCTGATTGATTTTTGTGACCGTTTTTATCGCATTTTCAGTGCTAGGGGGGCCTGTGCCTGAATCCTGTTTTGCGAATCAGTCGAAATCGAATTACTCTGGAGGGGATGTGGGAGTGTATGATGGTTTCGGCCATAGCTATTACAACTCGGCTTCTTGCACTCTTGCACCCTTCGCCCAGGCACCTATAGTACAGCCGGCTTGATTTTACGATTTTCTACCTCTTACTTACCGTTAATTGCGAGAAATACCTATATTCACCAATAGCGTGATATTTCCGACCGCAATTAGTACATTTCTTTTCCGTAAATCTCTCATTCTTTCTCTCACGCTCATTCCTTTTTTCGCGTACATCTACTGTAGCACTCCTTTAACCTTCTTATTACGGGATGTATCCTTTGAATATTTATCAGCCTGATCGATCTCGTAAATGATTATATTGGCTTTTATATGCATTTGCGCTTCCCTCTATACAAATTCCACGACTCTTTCTAAATCTGGTAAGTTTCGCACCTCGTTCGCGGCATAATTCGTAAAATTGTACACAATTGTATCAGGTAATTTATTCAGTAAACCACTTACGAGCTCGGGGCTGTTTAAATATCCGGTCTTGTCCTTTTGAGATTTTATGGCTATAACCGCATTCCTTAATCTAGTCGCGAATTCAATCAAACCATATATTTCCTTTTCGTATGCTGGGAATCAAATGAATTTCATCTAAAATTTTAGTTAGTATCAGCTGAGAATTCCCAAATCGCATTTCTAATGTGTCCATAATCTCCCGCGAATTATATCCCGCCATAAATAATGGTTACACCGCTTCGCGTGCGGTTCCCGTTAGCGCTTCGGACAATCTCAAAACATTTTCGTGATCTGAATAATTACCTAACGCTGTAGCCAAATGAAACGATTGCTGAAATCGACACATGCAGTGAGTGCGGGTAGTAGTGAGCTTGGAGAAAGGGGAAATCTTGCATCATTGATCACCCACTCTTGCTTCGTTTCTTCCCCTCACTTGCTTTGGCCTTTCCATTCGCTCTGTATTGAACGAAGAACCAGAGAGTCCAGGCGAAATGTGTAATCCTTATGGAAAGCGTGTCTTCAGTTGTAAATTTGCGTAGAGAACGACACTCCAGTTTAAAAAGGCCAAACGCCGCATGTTTGACTTCAAAATTTTCAGACTATTCTGGCATGATTGTAGCACGCTTGTAGTGGCATCTAAAACTGACCAATTGCAACCACAGAAGGAAATGCGCTTTATTACTGCGGACCTACGCACACAAAACTGCGTTCGGACTTTCGGAGACACTATGTCCTATTATTTCTCTCTCTCTCTCTCTCTCTCTCTCTCTCTCTACTCTTTCTGTCATTCTGTTTCATTGTTTTGTTTTATTTCTTACACGAGTGAAAGACATCAAGAAAATTCTAAATAAAGTTTTCTGAAAGGAGGAGTGTAACAAAAAAGTAAGTATACGACTTCACTGTTCATTTACAGTTTTCGAACAAACTTCCAATGAATTGTCTCATCCTATTTGATTAAAAAAAATATATATATATATAAATATATATATAGTGTTCTCGTTATGAATAGCATTGTGATTTGTTATGTAAATCAATTTTTTATGACAAAAGCTGATGAATATGCACACAAATAATAATTTATGAATATACATAAAATTTAGAAAAATATTTTAAATAAAATCATCAATACAAATATATATATATATATATATATATATATATTTCTATATACTTTGTCTGCATCAGGATTACTTTTGATGAAAAATAGACTTAATTCCCTATGTATATATTTTCAATACTCTATATTATAAATTAGGTTATCAAATATCTTCCTTCCGCCTTTTTGTCTTATAAATTTCGCGGTTATGTACGAAGCGCTACAGAGCTCATATTTAAAGATTATCTTTATTTACAAGAGGCATAAACATCGCTTTATTAATGCATCCATATATCCAAGCAGATACGCGAGCGGTGACAATAAACAAGGAAAATAATAACTATTGGTCTTTGCCGTGTTCGCTCGACTTCGCCTCGTTTCCGTTCGTTTTGCCTCTTTCTTTCTCGTTCGCGGGCAACAACTCACTTATCTCAGCCCTGATTGGCTTACAGATATTGGCCCGAAATGCAAAAACTATTAAAAATTAATCTAAATGAATATTAAATATTAGGTTGTCAAATATCTCCCTTCCGCCTTTTAGTCTTATAAATTTCGCGACTCTATACAAAGCACTACAGAGCTCGTATCTGGCAATATTATACATCATTTGAAAGATTTTGACATAACGTACAAAACGACGATATGCATGATTAGTTTGGATATTGCGTTCAAAACTTATAGACGTGTAAATATGGAGTTCACTAATGCCGAAATTCGCGCTATTCTAAAGTTTTCCTTCGTGAAAGGCAAAGCCGCTAGACAAACGTTCCGTGAGATTAATGATGTTTTGGGGGATGGCACGCTATGACTTGGAACCGCAGAGGAATGGTTTTGGCGATTCAGAGCCGGTGAAAATGACACCATGGATAAGCCAGTCGGCGAAAGACCTGTGACAACGAATACCGATCAAATCATCGAATTTATCGAATTAGACCGACATGTGGCATCTCATGGCATCGCCCAGGAGACGAGAGTTAGTCATCAAACTATTTTAAACCATTTGCAGAAGACTGGATCCAAAAAAAATCTTGATGTATGGGTGCCGCATGATTTGAGGCAAAAAACCTTCGGGACCGAATCAACGCCTGCGATGCGCTGCTGAAACGGAACGAACTCGACCCATTTTTGAAGCGGGTGGTGACTATCGATGAAAGTGGATCACATACGACAATATCAAGTGAAAATGATCGTGGTTCAAGGCCGGTGGGCCTTTCCAAACAGTGGTTTAGCCAGGATTGACGGCCAGAAAGGTTTTGCTGTGTGTTTGGTGGGATTGGAAGGGAATTATCCACTATGAGCTACTCCCATATGGCCAAACGCTTAATTCTATCCTCTACTGTGAATAACTGGACTGCTTGAAGCAGGCTATAGTCCAGAAGCATCCACAATTGGCCAACAGGAAAGGTGTAGTGTTCCATCAGGACAACGCCAGACCACATACTTCGTTGAGGACTCATCAGAGGCTGCGGGAGTTCGGATGGGAGGTTTTGTCGTATCCAGCATATAGCCAGGACATAGCGCTAAGTGATTATCACCTGTTCCTGTCCATGTCGAACACCCTTGGTGGCGTAAAGTTGGACTCAAAAGAGGCTTGTGAAAAGTGGTTGTCAGAGTTCTTCACAAATAAAGAGAATGGTTTCTACAAGAGGGGTATTATGACGTTGCCATCTAGATGCAAACAGATTATCAAATAACACGGCGTACATTTGAAGTAAATCCGACCACTGTAACACTCTTTATAAAACATTGAATGAAGAGCAAAAAAGTGGAAGGGAGCTATTTGACAACCTAATGTGGATGCGTGGGTGTGTGTGTGTGTGTGTGCGCGCGCGCGCACACGTGTGTGTACAAATAAGTTTCCGCCGTTTTGAAAAGCTGGCGCCACCGATAAGATAACATCGAAATTGCTGTAAAAAGTCGTATATTATGTGTTGACATCTGGAAACACTATTACCTTTTAATATCTCTGACTTTTTGCTAGCATCACTTAGTTTTCATTGTTTAAGATATCAAGTTTTGAGCCAAGTAAGCATCATTTGTGGGAATTGTTAATTTACTTCTTTCATTTAAAGCAATCTGCAGCTGAAACACATTGGCTACTCATAGAACCATATGGTGATGTTAATTTGAGTGAGAGAAGTTGTCGAGAGTGATTCCAAAAATTTAAAAGTGGTGATTTTGACGTGGAGGACAAAGCACGCAGTGGAAGGCCCAAACTGTATGGTGACACACAATTGGAAGCTTTACTGTAGGAAAATCCGTGCCTAACGGAAGAAGAACTTGCACAAGAGTTATGAGTGACTCAGTAAGCTATTTCACAACATCTCAAAACCCTGGGTATGGTCCAGAAGCAAGGAAATTGGGTTTCTTACGAACTGAAGCTAAGAGACGTCGACCGTCGCTTATTCGCTTGCGAACAATTGCTTAAAAGGCAAAATAGCAAAGGATTTCTACATCGAATCTTGACGGGAGACGATAAGTGGATTCACTACGGTAAGCCCGGGCATGCCTTTACTTCGATGGCCAAGCCAAACATTCATGGCAAGAAGCTAATGCTGTGCATTTGGTGGGATCAGCTTGAAGTAATCCATTACGAACTACTCCAACACAATCAAACCATCACCGGGGAACGTTACCAACCATAGTTGATGTAATTGAGTCGAGCTTCGAATATTAAACGTTCACGATATGCCAAAAAGCACGATAAAGTCATTTTTCAGCATAACAACGCTTGGTCACATGTTGAAAAAATCGTAAAGGAAACGTTAGAAGCACTCAATTGGGACGTCCTACCCCACCCGCCGTATTCACTAGTTATTGCTCATCCAGACCACCGCCTATTCCGACCGATGACGTATGGTCTGGCTGAGCAGCACCTCACTTCTTACGAGGAATTGAAGACATGTGTCAATTTGTAGATCGACTCAAAAGACAAGCAATTTTTTAGACACGGTATCCAATTACTGCCCACAAGATGGTCAAAAGTAGTAGAAAATGATGGGCAATATTTTGAATGACATTATTTGTACCTTTTTTTACAATCAATTCTTATTTCGTTATAAAAAAACGGCAGAAACATACTTGTACACCCAATACATACATATATATAATCGAGTATGGAATGTTAATATATTTTCATTAATGAATAAATATAATTTATATATATATATATATATATATATATATATATATAGTATACATTTACCAATGTTCATTACATTGATTATTTTTATATTATCCCAACTGCTAAGTTATATTATAATAATATGTATGTAATCTTACATTTAAAATATTACAGTTTCTGCAATAATTTAACAGAAATGTTTCGGTAATGTATCTTTGTAATATTCCTGTTATATAAAATTTCTGAAAAATTATATTGTAATATATTTCTAGAATATTATATTACTGAAATCTCTTGTTGATAGTGAGGTCACTATTAAGTGCTATGAAATAATACAGAAATATTGCATATGACATATTACGCGGACATGTCTCTAATATTACTATAATTCTCATGCAATAATTGTACTCAATATATATGCATTTCACATAAACAAATCTTAAAGGTTTTTTCTGAAAAATCTTTTTTTCTATAAAGCTGAATATAAAAAAGTTATGATTTTTTAATGTGCACATTTTTCAATATTTTAATAGCCTTGATTACTTTAATGAATATTTTCTAATATGCAAATCCTATAGCTTTGGCAGCTCTGCATATTTTAGGTTGAAATTTTTGGTTTTTAAACATTCAATAGTAATAATTGAGGTGGCACAAGAAAACGACGTAAACGGCTTTACGGGTGCAATAGGAAAATAGCTTCCTTTGTCCCGCGCATCTTCGCCGTCGATCTAAGCTAGAATGTGAGGCCCTCACATTCTAAAGAGGCCCTCCTTGACCGCGCACGTGTGGCCCAGCTGAGGAGCAGCGTCAGTCGGAGGAGCGGACGAGGTCCGAAACGCGGAGTATTCCTGGAGAGAGAGAGAGAGAGGGAGAGATCGCACGTCCGTGTGTGTGTATGCGCGCGTGTTTTTGTATTTGTGAAAGAGAGAGAGAGAGAGAGAGAGAGAGAGAGAGAGAGAGAAAGAGTGAAGAGTAAAGTATTATGAAGTGTGATGTCAAGTATGCGTACAAGTGTTCACGTGACGAGAAAGTATGAGCAGCGGGAGCAGATTGGCGGGCCCGCGCAGTTAACAGCGGGTTTTTTTGAGCGCCGAGAAAGCGCGAAAAAGGTTTTGCGAATAATGCGATATGGTGTGTAGTACCGAGCAGTCGAGGAGTGATATCGTGAGTTGTATATAGTCGGGAGATATAAAAGTAGTGAGTAAACGGTGTGGTGTGTGTGTGTGCTTCTAGCGGGGTAACAGATCTAATTTCTTTGTGTGTATGTCGGCGAGTGAGAAACCGTGAGGGCTTTCGCGGGTAAGCGAGATCCAGCGGTTAGGAAATCGCGGCTTCTCCGTAGGAGCATTGAAGAGGACAATATTTAAGAGTCGAGGTTTTCTCCGGATCCTGGAGGAAGCATGTGGATGTCGAGGCCAGCGAGCGGTGAAAACGCCAGTTCCATCCCATTGTCCAGGACAAGAGCTGCCTGGAAGAGCCTCGTCGACTTCGAGGAGTGTTAGTGGAGTAAGGCCCGATGTAATTTCGATTTGCGCCGAGTGTGTTGTGTGAGAGCGGGTTATTGCCGGGTTAGGGCTTCCGGGTTTTTCGCAACCGTGTTGAGGGAGCGGATAGGAAGAGTTAACGTGGACGGTCGCGGTTATATCATACTAATTCCTGGGCGTGACCGCTAGGCGGAATCTTTTTTTTGTAGGAAAGAAGATCCAATTATTATGCGCTTGAGGAAATGTAAGAGTATGTAATTATATCATTTCAGAATATCTGTATTAATAAATTGTGCCCATGGTTCGGGAGTTTCAACGTAAATTTGTGTATATTTCATTGTCTTAATAAATACCACGTCACAAAGTGTAAACACAAAGTATAATTTTGAATTTTCCAAAATTGTTAATTAATTACCATTTAATATCCATTTTTGGAGAATTAATCTTATGAGCTATTTAAATTAAAATTAACTATATTTTTTGTGAAAAATTTATTCAGTATCTATTTAGTACATGAAAATATAATAGATACTAATAAGCTATCGATTGTTATTATCATATAAACATGCCCAATAAATCATGTTCAGAATTCTTAAATATTTTTGAAAAATTCAAAATAACTGAAAATTTCAATGTTGCCTCGAAAAATTCTGAAAAACTTGGAAGGCATTTTTACATCAATTCTAAGACATTGTTTTTCTTACATAATTTATATTAATGTGACGTCCCGCGCTATATATACATAGTCATATATAACGACGAGTGCCCACCCGGTTCTATGCGCGACGATTTGTTTCCGCGAAAGACCGGTCCGTAATTTGCCCCTATTTTTGGCCTAGTCTCTCGACTACTAGCCAGGGATGTGGGGCCGGTGAGCCGAGGTGTACGCGTTTTAGATGGAGACCGAACCTAGGCAGTCTTGGCCGATCTGTAAATCGCGAGTTACTTCCTACTTCATAACTTGACTTCTATATGTTCCCGTACTAAGATTCTTTTCCCCAGTCTTATCTACTGCGGCGAAAAGGAGTGGCTTCCGTGTACAGAACTACGAGAGTCCCACCCGTTTAGCCTACTCAGCAAAATCTACCAGAGCGGCTTCCGTGTACAGGACTGCTAGAGTCCCACCCGTTTAGCCTGCTCAGAAAATACAGGAGTGGCTTCCGTGTACAGGATTGCTAGTGTCCCACCCGTTTAGCCTACTCCCGAAAATACAGGAGTGGCTTCCGTGTACAGGACTGCTAGCACCCCACCCGTTTAGCCTACTCAGAAAAAATCAGTGGAGTGGCTTCCGTGTACAGGACTGCTAGAGTCCCACCCGTTTAGCCTACTCAGAAGAGTTAGTGGAGTGGCTTCCGTGTACAGGACTGCTAGAGTCCCACCCGTTTAGCCTACTCAGAAAAATCAGTGGAGTGGCTTCCGTGTACAGGATTGCTAGTGTCCCACCCGTTTAGCCTACTCCCGAAAATACAGGAGTGGCTTCCGTGTACAGGACTGCTAGAGTCCCACCCGTTTAGCCTACTCAGAAAATCAGTGGAGTGGCTTCCGTGTACAGGACTGCTAGAGTCCCACCCGTTTAGCCTATCAGAAAGAATCAGTGGAGTGGCTTCCGTGTACAGGACTGCTAGAGTCCCACCCGTTTAGCCTACTCAGAAGGTTAGTGGAGTGGCTTCGTGTACAGGACCTGCTAGAGTCCCCCACCCGTTTAGCTACTCAGAAGAGTTAGAGGAGTGGCTTCCGTGTACAGGACTGCTAGAGTCCCACCAGTTTAGCCTACTCAGTAAAAAATCAGTGGAGTGGCTTCCGTGTACCGGACCTGCTAGAGTCCACCCGTTTAGCCTACTCAGAAAAAATCAGTGGAGTGGCTTCCGTGTACAGGACTGCTGGAGTCCCACCCGTTTAGCCTACTCAGAAGAGTTAGTGGAGTGGCTTCCGTGTACAGGACTGCTAGAGTCCCACCCGTTTAGCCTACTCAGAAGAGTTAAAGGAGTGGCTTCCGTGTACAGGACTGCTAGAGTCCCACCCGTTTAGCCTACTCAGAAAAATCAGTGGAGTGGCTTCCGTGTACAGGACTGCTAGAGTCCCACCCGTTTAGCCTACTCAGAAGAGTTAGTAGAGTGATATATATAGGTAGCGCGATTAGGTTTAGTGGAGATTACGGATAAATAATGTTAATAAGGATAAACGATAAATATTGTTGATTACTTACTATTTATTTGCTTTTCTGAAGTACTTCTTATACAACCGTATAATATATAAAAATAACTTAGATATAATTCGGGTATACAAAGTTAGTTAACACGTACAAGATGAAATTCGAGAAACACGAAAATTTCAAAGTCTGAAAAATACAAAACGTTTCAAAGTTAAAAATCGCGAAAAAAAATATCTAGGTCAGAACAATCCTAAGTCCGAAAATGCCGAAAAATTTCTAAGTCCGAAAAATGTCGAAAAAATTCTAAGTCCGAAAAAGTTGGAAAAATTCTAAGTCCGAAAAATGTCGAAAATTTTCTAAGTCCGAAAAATGTCGAAAATTTTCTAAGTCCGAAAAATGCCGAAAAATTTTCTAAGTCCGAAAAAGGTCGCAAAAATTCTAAGGGTTATAACTACCGGATCGATCTGACCTAGTTGAAGTCCCGACCGGCAGTGAGTTTTCGCTTCGTCCGACTCCTATTTATATGTGGTCTGGACAAAGTAAAAAAGGCTGTCCAAAATTTTCGTGGAAATTCATCTGAGCAGTCGTAGGGAAAGCCAATGAAGGGATCAAATTTCATTTATAATATAAACTCCTTCGTTCGCTTTCTTACAATATTTAATTCTTAAATATATCGTATCTGCTATGATCATGAACAACAAACTTATAGCGACATTATAAAATACGATCTTTAATTAATACCTTAACCGTTTGTTACGTTTATAATTATTAATTTTAAATAATCTCTTATTTTATTAGCTAAATTAATCTTTATACCATAAGTTAGAACTCTTACTCTATTATTTACGTACTTTATAAAGTATATAACTAGTAACATTCTGAACTAATATTATTAATCTTAATGTTTCGGTTTTGTTTTACATTATAATTATTTACGTAATCTTTTATTATTAACCAAAGTAATTTTTATACTATAAGTTAGGAATCGCTTAATCTACTATTCGATTTATTTTATATATTTTACAAGTATATTGTTATTAACATTCTATTAACTTAGTATATTATTATTAACATTCTATTAGCATAATATCGTAAATGGGACTAACATTATTAATCTAAATTGTTTGGTTTGTTCTACATTTTACAATTATTAAACTGATCTTTATATCGTACTCTAATATATATTTAAAAGTTTGTTAATCCATCATTCTACTTATAATAATTAATATTTTATTAATCATACTTAACATAATAATTAATTTATCAAAATAAAAGTACGTGCACATGCATATGTATCGATGTCATACTATCCTTTAATTTATGATTTAGTCTCTACGTTCTTTTTTAATTTTAAAAATTACAAATTTAATATTAACATCGATTGTAATGAGAAATTTCGACAGTTAATATTCGGTGATGATCGGGAACTTTCCTCCGAGGTCAGCGTCGACGCTCAATTTTCGACAACAGGGTGTCCGGTTACTCTCGGCGATAAGAAAAAGGCGCTTCTACCAAGCCATGAAAATTAGTTCAATATACGTGTGTATATATATTTTTTTTTTTTGTTCATAACGTCGCAGGACGCGACATTAAACTTAATAATTTGTCAGATAAAAATAAATAAAATTTTTTTTAATAATTTCAAATATAATATTACAGAAAATATCACGATTGAAATGCTATCAAGGCAATTTTTGATCTGTATGTATAATATACTTATTTAACATTACGTTTGAAATATTTCATATTTCATGTATTTATTATACTTGAAAAAACAAATTTTTGTATATTGTAGTTGTTATATACAGATACTACCTACAATATATTACCTCTAATATATCTTAATTCCTTTCCCTCGTATGTCAGTAATATTAATTTATACTGAAATTGAAATATTGCAAATGTATATTACAGAAATATTTCGACTACAGAAATAATGCTGGTATGGTGATATAATTTGGAAATATATATGCAATATTTATCTAACATTATTTTTCAAATATAACTCATATCAAGAGTATTTCAGTTGTAAAATTTCTGCAATAGAACATAATTATATTTTATTACGAAAAGTAATTACTTTTAGTAGCATTCTATAACATTGTATTTGTCATATTTCAAATTTAATGTTACAGCGATATTTTATTTAAAATGCTTGCTAAGGGAACTTGTTGAAGTATGTAGTTTACATATTAGTGTTGCATTGCTTTTAAAATTGATTTAATGTACTATTACCTACATATTGAATTTTGTAAATTTCCGAAATTTTGTAATACGCATAATATACAGGCTGGGATATATATATATATATTCTGATGGAGATCGAAAACGTCGCCTGCATTTGCTATCCTATGTCCCTAGGTACCGAATTTCTCTTTCCCGTCTTCGCGCACGCCGGCGCTCCGACAGCCCTCGGCCTGCGATCTGCGCCTCGTAACTACGCTTAGTAGTGTACCTCCGTTTTATCGAATTAGACGTTCTCTTAATTTTTAATTGTTTGCTTATTCATTTCGCCTTATTCGTTCCCTCTTGATTTGCATGCGATAGTTCGTCCCTCGCGGACTACCCCTCTCCCTTGCCGGATTTATTTGAGGCCTAGCCAAGCCGGGCACATTTCTTTGTGCTGACTATGTCTGCCATCCTCGTGTTCAAGGCGGATACGCAAACCGTTACAATATATAGATATATATTTGATTATAAATAAATTGAACAAAAATTCAATATTTTATGTAGTTTATATGTTTTAATTATGACAATTATACTTTATTAAAAAATTAGAGCAATTATTTATATTCTTTCATGAATTTTAGAAACAGTTAATAATTTAGTTTTTATGAATAATTATGCACGGTAATTTCTATTCAAAATTATAGAAGAATTATTCCAAAAACTTGCAATTGTTTTAACTACGAAAACATTTCATTTTATATTTTTCAGCAAAGGCAATTTTATAATAATAGATTATCGGGTTTTATTTAAAAAGTTAAATTACAAATAGATAAAATTAATATTAAAAATTTGAAATTTATAACGACATTAATGAAATATCCTGACAGGTGTATTACAAGACATACAGAGCTTTTCTAAAGGATTTACTGATAAGTGACTGTATACTTTTAAAAAAGCAGCATTTTCAATTTTCTTGTCTTAGTAAAATAAA
This sequence comes from Sycobia sp. Sy_11, assembly GCA_018907035.1. NCBI lineage: Eukaryota > Metazoa > Arthropoda > Insecta > Hymenoptera > Epichrysomallidae > Sycobia > Sycobia sp. Sy_11. The sequence goes on along the minus strand of JACCIC010000006.1, from coordinate 4,812,615 downwards.
ACCGAGGCGACAACTGAACGGAGAGTGAGAAAAATGAACAAAAAAAAGTACGGCAGAAAAAACTGGTATACTGCGCACGAGTAATAGTAGTAAAACTGAAGAGAATTGCAGCGGTTTGGTGTGCAGGCGTGCGGTGCGGGGTGCGTGAGCAGTTTTTGTTCTTCGGCTACAAGGATTCTCAACTGCGTTGCCAAAGTAATAATCTTTCGATCTCAAAAAGTCAATATCTGGCTTTGGGCTTTTTGGGAGTTTAGAGCCAAGCAAGCGATTCAAAGACGTCACTTATCTCCCCCCTCAACTCTGACAGAACTATGATTTTCAAGAAAGCGACATCTATTGGACAGATCTGAACTATCTTACTCCTTCTCTCTACCCTCCATAATATAGATCATGTTCTGACGCGTGCGGCACCACTGTCCGCTACACGCTTGATTTGTTATCATGAAACACTGAAAGTACACAAATGTGATATGTCAAGAATTTGTGCAAAACTTCTTAACAATATGTAGATTCAGAAATGCATAAAATTAGTTAAAAACATCTTTTCAATCATTAACTTTATCCATTCTATACTTTTTTGAAAGTAACAAAAAAGATTGATATGTATTTCTTAAGGGAATCTATTACTTGCAACAGTCATTATTATATTTGTCGAATTCTTAGATTATATGTTGATAATTTATTATATACTGTATATGATGTAACAGTTGTGTAATTTACATTCAATGTGGCTAAATATCAATTGGATTTTCACAATTTCAAAGATCTAACAACTATACTAGAAATTAATAAATATTTTTTCATTGATCTTACAGTCCAATCAAATCAATCAAAAACAATAGGTAACAACATCAATACACATCTACATTAACATTAATACATCAATACACAAAAATAAATAATTAAATTAAAAATTAATTTTTAATTTAATTTTATTTAAATTAAATTAAGTTAAATTAAAAATTAAATTAAAAATTATTATGACAGTCAGACTGTCCTTATTTACAATCACCCCCGTAGACTAATCTAAAAATAAAATATTAGCTGAAAAAAAAATTTTTTTTCTTAGTAAAGTGCAGCCTGACTGTCCCCAACACCCTTAACTAATTGAAGATCCAGTCCAAAGTTTCGAGCTCACTACGGGTCCTCATCAGGGACTATAGTATAAACTAAATCAAGAATACCATGATCTCATTTTTAAAAATCAATTTTTTACATGCAATATGATTTATGAATACTCTGTTTACAAAAAATATACAGTAAATTAGGCTGATTGCCCTCTATTTTTGAATATTTGCCTGAATTATATTTGCGACAAAAAATGCATTCTTCATAATCAATAATTCTCAATTGTTTCAAGCTTTGTACTACTTGTCCTATACACTGATAAAGAGAGAAAAATCATAATCATAATGAATAAAGAAATCTAAATTTTAAATTAACTATAGATTTTATATATTTCAGAGTATTAAACAATACATACAATTTCAAAACATTTTATTTCAATATTAAATACAATAAGAACCTTTTTCGCAAATTTCATAATAGTATAATTAAAAGACAGGGGAAATATACAATATAATATAAATATACTATAATATAAAAATAGGGTAAAATTGTTATTTAAGGATAAATTTTTTTTAATCAATGCATTCACTAACAACACTTTCATTATATGTTGAAACAAAACTAAATTTTCAAAAAATTTTGGGTCTATGCTCTGCGGACATCCATTTATAAGATTTAAAATTTTGAGTTTCATAAATTACAATTATAGTAAATATTATTCCAATGATATTTTTTAATCCATTGAATCTTAGAGGAATTAAAATTTATTTAATTTACAAAAACATTGATATTGTTTATAATTAAATTGTATAAATTATATAATTTTTTTGGAAATTATATAAATAACTTTTTTAATAAAAAAATTATATATGATGTAAGGAAATAAAACTGGTATTGAAATTAAAATACATCTAAATACAATCAATGTTAATTAAGATTGTACAAAAATTTATTTTCTTTTTCATTTACATATTCAAATTCATCCAATAATTAGTCAAAATGTTATTTGAATTACAATGTATGTTTCTATTATTACATTAAGGTAATCATTCATAAAATTCTTAAATCTAATGTTGATATTTTCCTTCTCATTGGAACTTAAAATATTTGATATTTTAGTAATTTAACATTTAGTTTTTTTTAAATTACAAAAACAGACATTTATGAACAGTAAAATAATCTGATTTTATTGTAATAAGCTGAAAAACTAAATATTAAATAGATAAAATGAAGAAATAAATTAATATATTCCCATGAAAGAAAACTTAAATGTTAAGTGAATATAATTTGAGTACAAATACTCTGTTTCCCTAAAAGATAATGATCTTCAATATTTTTATTGAAATGTAAAAAATAGAGTACTTGCACTTAATATCTATACAAATTGACTGCATTTATATAAACTTAATAAACATTTATAAACAACGGAAGATAAAAACAAGTACGCAAACCTACTTTAGGTAATCTATGGGTTTATATAATAATTAAAATTTTTATCTTTTTGCAGCATTTGTAATTATTACCTATTTCAGGAACCGTTTTATATGTATTTCATATGCAATGTAACGATTAATGTTATTCATTGTTCTATGCAAATCTAAATTTAACGTTTAGTAACAAAAATAATCCAAGTCCTATTGGATTATACCTTATACTTCTTTTGTACAAAATATAATACGTCATTGTATTAAATTACAATTGAATAAAACCTAGTCTTTGAAACTCTGAATGAATTTCATTTAATGTTACGAAATTGTTAATCTTCAAATTTAATAGAGTTTATACTCGTGTCTATTTGTCCACCTCTATAACTGCCACGTTTCTTCTTGGTTTTCTCATGGCGGAAAGATTTACCCCTTGTGAATTTCAAATCTAAATTGGCTTTTTCTCCCCATGATCCTCTTGCTCCCTTCTGGCAAACAAAATTACATTTATTAATTTAATACTATAAATTTAAAAGCTGTAGTTGTATTAATCATATTTTAAACCCTGTATACTAGTAAAATAAATCTAAAAATATTGAATGTATTTCAATAAACTATACTTTAACTTAAAAATATTGCTCTTTACTAAATATATATTTTATATCAAAAATTAATTTTCTTACCTTGCAATTTAAACTATATTAAAGTTATCTATGTTCAATCATCAAAGGTAATCTTTTTATTTTGTGGTTGTTTATCATTGTTGTCGAAGCTTTTTCTATTAAAACCACCGCCTCCTCTACCTCTTTCCCCATTATCCCACGACTTTCTAAATCCGTCCCCTCTGCCTCGGCCACCACCCCCTCTATCATTACCAGTCCATGATTTTCTGCGATCAAAACCACCTTTATCACCCCAATCATCTCTACCGCGACCACCCCTGAAACCACCTCGACCACCGCGATCACCACCCCGACCACCCCTAAACCCACCGCGGAACCCTCCTCGGTCACCACCACGAAACCCTCCTCCTCTATCACCACCGCGACCTCGGAATCCACCACCGCCCCGGCCGCGGAAATTACCACCATCGAATCTCTTAAATCCACCATTTTCTTCATTGTCCTAGAACAACAAAAGAGAAACGACAGGTCAATAGCCGTATTGTAAACAAACTATTTTTATGTTCTTTTGTTGTAAAGATTTTAATATTTTTTATGTCTGAAAGATAAATATTTCTATTATTTGATAAATGATTTGTTTATTGCTAAAATTTTTATTATGTTAACAACGGTGAATGCAAGGAAACAATTGAAATCAATTTTGCAGTTTTCTTTTCAGTATTCTACAATTCTACAACCAATTCGGCAAATGACCTGTGTCTCTCTTTCCCTGTTTCCGAGCATTTACCTTTGCTTCAAATGAATTATTCGCCAATTTAGGGTTCATTTCTATTTGGTCATCCTTTACTCGTCGGAAGGGTATATTTTTCTGTAAATATTTGAATAATTTAACTATAATAAATATTTTAACAATATAAAAGAAAAGATAATTTTCCAATTCTTTTAGTGTTAATAATTTAACTAAACTTAAATGGTACATATTAAATTAACCAAAATAATTTTTAATTAATAAACATGATTTTAAAATTGTTAGATAATGAAAACTTCAGTAATAAAATGTAAGTATAACAACATTAAAAATCATACATATATAATACTATATACCTTTTCCTCTGACTTGTCATCAGCTTTTACAAAGTTATTATAATTATTCTTTACAAATTTCTTTGATGGCTTTTCACCATCTTCCATTTTATTTTCATTTTCAAATTTCCTTTTCCCGGGTTTAATTGCTACAGTCTTTTCTTCTGGTTCATCATCTGACTCAGATTCTTCAGAAGCTGCTGTCTTTTTGTTTGGCTTTACGTTATTTACTTTGCTAGTGTTTATTTCTTCATCCTTTGATGATTCTTCATCACTTGAAGATTCTGCTTTAGGTGTCTTTTTCTATAATAATTAATTATTTATTATACATATAAAATATACTAACCATACCAAATTCTTATTTTATAATTTACATATAAAAAATTGTTTGTAGTTAACATAAACAAAATTATTAAAAAATATAATAAAAGAAATTCAACAATTAGATTATTTTAATTATACCGTGGTTGCTTTTTTGGTAAGTGCAGGTTTTGTTACTATTTTAGAAGTATTCTCTTCCTCATCACTAGAATCATCACTTGATGATTCCTCTTTTTTTACATTAACTGCATTTTTTTTTGAAGGTGGTTCATCATCACTGCTATCATCTTCACTGGAGGATTCTTTTTTTTGTGAAATAATTTTATTTAGGAATTTTACAGGCTGTACCTTACACTTTTGTTTTTCATCTTCGCTACTGTCTTCATCATTAGAGGGTTCTTGTTTAATTGCAGGAGTTTCTTTGGCAGTTAATTTTTGAGGAGTTTGTTTTGATTTCTCATTTTCAGAACTATCATCAGAAGAATCATCAGACTCTGAAGATTTAGTTTTAGGACATGTTTTAGAAATTGGTTTTACAATATTCGGCTTAACAGGAGTTTTTGCTGAAGCTGGTTTTTCATCTTCCGACGAATCATCAGAATCGTCACTTGATGATACCTTCTTTTTACCAACTGATACTTCATTTTTTATGACTGGCTTGGCTGGAGTTTTTGCTATTGATGGTTTAATTGATTTTGATGTATCTTCATCGCTATCTGAATCTTCGCTAGAAGATTCTTTTTTAGTAACAGTTTTAGTTACTGCAGCAGCTGTCTTATTTTGAGCAGTAGATTGAACGGTTGTTGATTCTTCTTCACTTGATGAGTCGTCTGATGAAGATTCTTGTTTTTTAGATTGAGGTTTTATAGGTTTAACTGGTATTTGCTTTTGAGTCGGAGTTTTACTTGCAGGTGTTTCAGTTTCATCAGAAGAATCATCATCAGAAGAATCTGATTGCTTTGTTGGTATTTTTACTACTGTTTTGATAGGTGTCTTTACAGGAATTTTTGAAATTGGTTTACTATCTTCACTTGAAGAAGAGTCATCTGATGAAGATGATTTTTTATTATTTGCCACCTTTGCTGGTGGTTTCACTAATGTTTTTAATGGTGTTTTAGCTGAAATTCCTTTACCAGAATTATTAATTGAAGTTTTTTCATCACTAGAATCATCACTTGAAGAAGATTCTGCCTTTTTTTTAGAAGCATTTTGCTGCTTTGCAAGTCCATTACCATTAATCTGAGGAGCTTTCTTAGGCACTTCATTTTCACTATCAGAACTAGAATCTGAACTACTGTTACTTTGCTTTACATTTTTTACTGTTATTTTCTTAGCTGAAGCTTTCTGAAAATATTGAAACACTTCCAATATAGAAGGACACCCTTTTGCAAGTGCCGGCTGAAAATGAAAATGAATAATGTATGATTAAGTTTAAGAATTTTTTTTATTTATATTTATTCTATATTTGACAAGGATTTAATTGTATAATTTATAGAATGGCATTTAGCACATTCATTGTGAAATAATATAAAAATTAATGTAAATTTTACTTTACATTGATTAAAAAATAATAATTTAGTATTTATAAATTATTCCAAATAAATTTTATTTAGTAGAACGCATTTAAAGATACTTCTCGGAACACGTGGTGATCTGTACGTAAATGGCGGGATACTCGAAAATAAATAGGAATGTTTTACTAAGTACGAAATAAGCACTTAATTAAAATATTTACCGCATTTGTCTTCTTCTGAAAGACTTTAGCCAATGATGAGTCTTTTTTAAGTAAGTAATCATAGACAAGCGCAGAAATTCCGAGTTCTTCACTGATGGCCATGGCGGCGGCGTGTCTATGTATTTTTTTAAGTTAAAAAATTAGAATTATATGCGTTTTGAATTGCTACATGCAAAGTCAAAACGAGAAAAAAACGAAATAATTCCGATTTTTGATCTCTCACTTAATACCAAGTGTGTTAATTTTAATTACAATTTATGTTACTTTACTTCAGCCGTAATATCTAGCCACGAGGCATGTCGCTTATCTTCTAAAAACCCGCAATCTCGCATGGCCGCATGTCGCCGTGAACCCGCTGAGCCGCTATTGAACATAGAGTAATTTTTATAGAAATTTAACAGCAGCAGCATACATCTGCGCGTGCGCGAGAAATATATGCGGGATTAGATGCGACTACACATATCCGGTTCTTCGTCTGATATTCGAATGTTGAAGTCCCGCTTGAAGCGTTGTAGTCGTTACTGTCACTAGTCATAAAAAGTGATTTTCATAAGTCATAAAAAGTGATCAGGTACCAATCCTCCATTTTTGATTGGTCATGAAAGTCTCTTACAACGTGGTCGCTGGTGGGAGTGATAAAAGGACGGAATAAGATTAGACAGTCGATTAGACATTAGATAAATAGAAATATATAAATAGTAAATGTGCATAATGAAATCTGAAGATCTCATATTGGTAATTGCAATATACATTCCATTAACTTTTAGAGTGCCGCAATTTGAGAAATTTCAAAAGCTCCGTTTTTTCTATAAAAATAGAGTTTAGGCCATGCACAAAAGACTAAACTAAGGCCAAGCCTTTGGCAGTTCGGAGCATGACGCCTCCAGGTGTCATCCTGGCCCGATACTCTAATGCGCATGGTAATTTTTTTCTTTTTTGTAAAAAGTTTAGAAGTTTTCCTAAGCCTCAAAAATGTTTCTCGGGATTTTGGGGTTGTTGAATACGATTCTGCAATGAAACTTTCAAAATTACAAATGGCAGATTCAAGATGACGACCAACTTGAATTAAATTTTTTTTCACTGATTATGCTGGAAATAAGCCATATGCTTGATTAATGAAAAAACATATGACACCTACGGGCGTCATCCCGGCTCTTTAAAAGTGAAAAGATCAGCGTTTTAACGTTTAAAGTTATTTAATATTGAAAATTTATCATTATATAGATTAGTGGTTACATATATTAAATGTAATTATCTGTATGTAATAGCAGGTATAATTATGCAAAAATATTGCTTACATTAGTACAATTTTTTTAAAAAAATTTTTTTAAAAATTAAAAATTATCGAAATAAATAAAAATAAAACAAAAAATGTTATAGTAGAATTAAGTGTACAAAAGATGCAAAGAATTCTCTTCATATCAGTTTAAAATACAATGTATTATAAATAAACCAGTTCAAATTCAAGATTCCTGTTTGACAAATTATTATATAATTATGGCTTAGTCAGAAATGTGATGTTTCATTGATAATTCGTGCTTAATGATTGCTTATAAAATACCAAAAGAAAATGAAGTTTTCAGCTATTATTCAATTCTAAAAAAATAAATAACATTACATGGAGTTCACATATAAATTGCGATATCTATATATATATTTAAAAGTTTTCATTGAAGAATATTTATTCACCATACAAGCTTTATTTCCTGCTATATTTCTAAAGGACTATGAAAAATATATATTACTATTAGATTGCAAACAAGCATAATTACAATTAAATCAATTATTTTTTATAAGTTTTATATATTTTTTATAAAGATTTTATAAAGATTTTTCTGAAAATGGTCCTATATTGTTCGTATTATCGAAAGATTTTTTAATTTTGTCATTAATTACAAGATTATTATTGTGATAAACGTCACAATGCCTTCAAAATATATGATCACATAAATTAAAAATATACCGTATTAACAATGAATGATGATTTTAAATTGTTCAGTTTCATACCTCACATTGTTATATAATGTTTTTTATTATATATCAAAAAATTGGTACTAATTATTTGAATTTCATAATTATAAAAAAAAAATTATTTTTTAATAAATGTGAATAAAAATTAATAGCAGTATTTCATTTTAAGATCATTCCAAATTAATAATTTAAACATAAACTCTAAAATGCAAGACAGGTATAGGGTGTATCACATGGGACTCTACATTCCCGTATGTACACACTTATATTTTAGAGCAATGGCTCGTGGTGCGTTTCGTCCCGGGATTACCGACTGTACTCATCAGTAAGGCATTGTCGATAACCCCTGCCTTAGACGCGGTCATATGGACCGGGTCAAGGGTTTATATATTAACCGGAGGTCTGTGTGGTCGCTCACGGGTTAATTAAGGTGCCAAGCTGCCCTCTGCTGGCAGAGTTGGCATGTGGGTACTCCACATAGGCATTTTATTTTGAAATTCGAATTTTGGCGCACTTTATACTTTTTTAGGTCATTAGGTGGAGACGTTAAAAGTCGTAAGCGATGAAAATTGATTATTATTAGTATATAAAACTTCGGTTAATTCTTTTAATGCATTTGCAAAAACGTATTTAATTGTTTGTAATCTTGCGAAATGTATAAGTGAAATGTGTCTATACTCAAAGTATAATTATTGTAATATTATTGCATATATATTGTTAGTAGTTAAGAAATATAAAAAAAATTAATATAACTAAAGTTATATATAACAAGTGCTTATTTGTGGATACACTATATTAATTATGTATAAAAATGTGCACAAAGTTATCCTGTTACTGACTATATTCACAATAATTTTTTAATTAAATAAGTGTGTAAATTTATATAAAAAATTTATCTTAACTATATTTATAATGCACATTTACGATAGTAATTATGATGTTTATAGCATATTCATCATTCAGCTTATTCAGACATCGTTAAGCTAACGTCAAGACAAATGAAATGTACAGAAACGGAGTCGATTAGCTTTCTGTATGATACCATTTTCGCAACTTATTGTTAAATCGTAAAGTAAATCTTTAGATGCCTATAAGATTTCTTTACGATGTGCTGTAATATACTTTTAAGTTGACTATAAATATCCTTATAGTTATTTCCATGCTAAGTGGGAGCTGTTACACGCAGAAGTCTCTTGAGATTAAAAAGCTAGCGACATCTATTGGACAGAAAGGAACTACGTAACTCCGGCTAACTGTCGGAACACCTTTCCCATAAAAAACGAGCGGAGTTCCACTCTATAGAGAATTTATATGGGACTTTACATAGTAAAATCTTATCAAAAATTGGCCAAAGTGGGTAGTTTAGAATTGTCCGTTAGACGTCGCTTTCTTGAAAATCATACTTTTGCGTGCAACTAAGAGAGAAAGCAAAGCCAAAGTGAGTGAGGGCAAGAAAAGATGCAAGAGTGGGGGGAGCAGAGATTTAACTTTCCCCTCTCTCCACGCTCACTGCATACCTCCACTCTCTTTTCTTCAAATACATGCATTTGACCAAACAACATCACAGGGTGTCGCCGCCTTGTGGCCAGTTGGGTCTCGAAGTCCTACAGTGTAATTTGACACAATTTTAGCAGAGTTTCCACTCTTTCTCTCTAACCTCCATACTCTATAGTATGACTAATGATTCCATGTCGTATTTTGATTGTTTTAGAACTTTTAGGAGCATTATATAGAAGTGAATGAGTTGCTCCTCTGCTTCCTCATCGTTGATCCTAAATCCTTAATCTTAAACGTGCACGAAACCATATTAAAATATGGTATGTGGCTGTGAATTTGCAAAATTGGCAGAAGCAACTAACGAAACTTGTGTCGTCACTCGTTGCAGAAATACAAAGCTTTATACGCCTCCTGTACGCCAAATATACACTATACCATCATTTCACGCACTCATCTGCTATATATGATATGATACACTACACAGCTAGAACTCTAGGTATAATAGAACCACTGCCTGATCCCTGATTGTGCGCTTTCGAAGCTGCGTTCGCTCGCGACTGAATCGCGAAGGCGGGCGAGGGAATCCTCTTCCTAAAACGAACGTGAGTGATCGGGTAATCCATGATATGTGCGAGGTCAGTAATTTCCTGCAGTGGCTGCAGTTAAATTATGACTTGAAAAGATAATTGCCAAGACAAAATTCTGTTGCAAAAATGGCAAACAAGTAAAAATTAACTTATATAGCGTTTTAATTTCGCGAGTGATGCATGAATAACCCCAGTAGGAGAATAGACACAATATTGCATGTGTGTATTTAAGTGTATAGAGAAAAATACATCCGTATAAGCGCTGCTATTATAGAGTAAAAGAAGGAAGAGAACGAAGCTTCTATACAGTGAATGTCTTACATAGCAAACTTCTGAATATCTATTTGTATAAGGTGTGCTAAGTTTTTGAAAATATATCTTCGTGTAAAGAGTGAAGAGGAGTGCGCTTCGTATAATTTCTTGGCTCGCGTGAGAACGTGTATTTTGAAGACTAAAAAGTCTTCATTTTTCAACAATCATACATCTTTAACAATGTTCCTCGAAGTCATATTTATATTTTTCTTTCGTTGGATTTCAGCATTGCATGGTGTTGTCCAAGTGAGTATTTATTATAATTGTATACTCTGAGCGGCTGTCAAAGCTCCAGTCGTTAAACTCATTTTTTGCTACACACACACACACACACACACACACACACACACACACACACACACACACACACATAGTATCTGTGTGTATTAAGATAAAATGAGAGAGGCATATTAATGTCGTATATATTATGTGTATTGAGCATTAGTGTGTATGCGCTTTGTGCTTTTTCGATTTTTGGATCCCGCAAAATGATAAAAGTGTAACGAGATAAATCTGAACGTACTTAGCTATATAGAGAGATAATACCTATATGATATAAAGATTAATTTTTGTCGAAAATGTTTAAATTATCGTGACGAAAAAACCTCGCTTACCTTTTTACTGAGTTTTGTTTAGAAATATTTATAGTTTAATCCAATTGTTCCAAACCTTCCATGTTTTTTCTGACTATCAAATTCTCTCATCTTTCTCTATCTCCCTCTCTTTCTTTCTCATGTATTATCTTGTGGGCTTCGGAAGAAAATCGATACACCGTATTAGCGTTGCGAAATGTCTCGTGTAAGTTCATGTGGGTAGCTAAGGAATAATTTTTAAGTTTTTATTCTTATAATTTCTTCACCTACCCTGCTTTTTTATATTATTTTTTGTTTTCTACTTGTATTTTTTGTTAAGAGTCTCATCCGAATGCAAGAAAAAAATAGAGCGGGGAGACGTATTTGTGACGAATTTACCCCTTTTCGGTTGATAAAAATAGCTCGTCGCCGGAAAGATTTGCTTCTAGGTAATATTATGTCCCGGTCATTGCTCGTTGCACTTGCAACTTATCTCTTCTTGTGTGTCTGATCAAGTCATGGATACAATGAATGTGTATAGACTATACAAATGATTTTCTTCATCCTTCATTCAGGAAATAAGTAAAAGCAATTTTACAATATATAAAATATGTTTGTTTACAACAATATTACCATTTTGTACAATAAGTTTTCAAGAGTATTATGATGTATTATTAATAATTAAATTGTTTTTTTAAAACACCAAATAGTTAATTATAAATGCAATATGATTAATTGGATTTAATTTTATAAATTTATATGTTATTCTGATATTTTTATATACAAATATCATGTATTTTTTTAGCTTTCTGATCGGACTTATATTATATTTATTTTATAAAAAATTATATAAAGTCCTTTTTTTTATTTATTTTTTCATCGATTTATAAATTTAGAAATATTTATTTTAAAAAATGCATCTATGACTAAGCTATAATTTAAAGTTACATTTAAGTAACTGTGCATTTTCAAAATAACAAAATGAAACATTAAAAATTTTATCAAGAGATATGTGTATAGAGAATTTATTTTTAGTAACTAGTTTAAATAGATTTTTTTAAACCTAAATTTTATTTTAGATTATATAAATGATCGATTATAAAATAAAAAACTTAATATTTTGAAGAAATTTGTATAATTTCTGTAGTAATAAATGTATTTTGTAAAACAAAATATATATAGTATATGCATATATAACATTTCCATAATTCTTTTTATAGAATCCACAACATGATTTATTGAATTACTTCAGTTTTTCTAATTGGAATGGCAAAATCTTCAAAGGGCTAATTTAATATGTTCTTATTGATCTTATGATCATTGAATGTGGGGTGTGATATCACGCTTCTTCAAGAATAAAACACAGAACACAAATACTTACTCGAAACATCAAATCTACAAATTTAACGAAGACGTGCCAGTGGCCAATGCAATTGTCGATGTTTTCAATACAATGGATCGTAACACGATTGATGAGAGACGAAAAGGACATGGAATATCCACTGATCAACATTCTTTCAGTGGAGACTCGGGACATTCATCGGATTCGTATGATTTTCGCCAGGTAATTATTTCCAAAATTTTTGTTAGTTCTATTTAATTAGTGTATTACAGTAATTTTTATTTTTATTGGACCATATTTGATGTATTCAAAATATTTTTAAATATTCTGTGAAATTTCTATAAAACTCTAAGCATTTAAATGCAGCTAAATTTAAAAAAAATCTTTGTTTTTAATTTTTACAAATTATATAGCACTATAGGAAAATAAGAATGCAGATTAGTTTCTGCAGCATTTAAGTATTAAATGTTTATATGCATGGAAAAATTACATGGAATATTTTTATTATTAAATTATTATAAATTTATTAGCATAATATGTTTATTTAACAAAAGATAAACAAGCTAATATTTTTATCAATTCTATATTCTTTTTAATAAATTATTTTTTAGTTATATTAGACTTTTGGTTAATTTATATCAGTCAACAAAAGTATACTCTTTAATTTTTAATATAGGATTATGTTACTCTCAAAAATAAAAAATTGCATAGTTGGTAGCCCATGTCTAGTTATAAATTAAACAAATGCTTTATAAAAAGAAATTTTCTGAGAATTTTAGTAGAATATTTTGTTATTTACAAATACTTCATTTCAATTTCAAATGTTAAAAATTTAATAGGTGAAAATTCTAGTAAAATTTTGATCCTGTTAGATAAATTTAATAATATAAAGTATATAATATTTGAATATTATTGTAGATAATAAAACTTACAACTATTTATATATTTCTATAATAATCAAAAAAATTAAACCCCTTTAGAAAGCATATATAGTAAAAATTAATTGTTTAAAAGAAAGGTATTTTAAAAAGAGGTCTATGAATCATTAGTTTGATGTTTTCTAAAATTCTAAAATTATCTTATGTTTATTCGGTAAAAGTAATCTACACATGAATACGATAAATCTTGATAAAGGGGATCTAATCTAACAAGAAATTACATATTGAATTTTGTAATGTATTTATCATGTTACAACTTATAAGCTATTGTAAGATCACTTTGACTCTTTTATATAAAATTATAATATAATGATTTCTTCTAGTGTTAAAATTCAAACAAAAGATTGTTTGAATTTTGGAAATTTCTTATTTTAAGTGGTAAAATTTTTATTGTCACATTAGTTTAACAAAAATATATACAATATTCTTCATAATATAATTATTTGAGGATTTTCAAATATGATATATATGAATATATAAGAAAAAATAATAAAACAATAAGCTCAAAAGATCTCATTTTTATTAACAAGAATAAATAGATAATAGTTAGTTTAATGAACACCTGCTGATTGATGCTTACCTTGATATTCATTATTGTATTAAATTCTAAATTTATTTTAATGAAAACTTATAAATCCAAAACACCAGTGTGGATTTGAAAATTTGATGAGCACTAAAGTTTACGTTCATAAGTATAATTTTGCTATGGTTTAAAATATTCGATTTCGCAAGATATAAATTAAAAAATAAGCTTCAAGTTTTTGTTTTATTTGATTAAACAAGATGTTTTACTGGTTATGTCCCCGTAAGCATACATAAGACAAATATCTCTGTAGATCTAGGATTCAGATGTGCTACACCAGAAGTATTAATTCTCAATCTTTTAAATGTCGTATATTGAAAATATTCCATAAATATTTTTTGAAAAATGAAAGGTTTTGGTTCTTTTTACATACATGTGTGGTTCAATTAATATTATATCATTTGAAATTTTGATTTTGAATAATACAGCAATTTTTTACTTTTGCCTTATGCTGTATTTGATGTTATATTTTTGTTTTATATAAATATGCTACTATAATGTACTGGATTGTTGTGCTCTTTTTTATATTTATGGGACTGTTGAAGTTTATTTCGATAGGTACTCTATTATTAAATAATATTATGTAATACAATATTGCTTATATATAACAATGAAATGAATCAGAAGTTTAGTTAATCATGTCCTTTACTTATGTCTAATCTAAATGTCAACAGTTTCAAACCAACTCATTGAATGGTGTGAAAATTAGAACATTTTGAAAATTTGTTTTCTAATTTTTGTTGCAAAATTTTGAAATCGTTCTCATTCCTCTACTGTTAGGAAAATTAGGTTGAGGTTTTATATAATTATAAAACTTCTTTACTCATTGCTTTATTATTATATAAAATTTTTACATGGTTAAAAATATTATTTCATGGAGTGATTATTTTAGATCAATTGGTTGCTTATTTTTTCGTTATGTGGAGATTAATATCATTATATTCATGGGAAACTGAATTTATTTTTAAGCGATAGCTTAGGGGCTGTTCATAAATAACGTGACTGAGTTTTTGTCATTTTTTAATCCTTCCCCTCTTACGTAGCCTATCGTAGAATTATCCCAGAGACCCCCCTCTCTCTATAAAGCACATTTATTTATTTTTCTTTGTAATATGATTAATATTTGTGAATTATAAACCAATAAAAAGAAATTACAAATTTTTTATTCGTGTAAGACTATATTGAACATATGATGAACCAAGCCACATATATAAATCATTAATTTTAAGTTGAACTTCGTTTGCTATTTGGAAATCGAATTGGTGATTGCTTACATCTATTTTGATCTTGTCTTTCTCAAACCATTATACTATTTAATCTAGTCGCACAGTAGGGCTGCCATAATAAATTGAAGGTCTCCTGGAAAACTTGATCTTGCTTTGTTTTTCAATGCGCTGAATCGATTTTTCGAGGTTATCAGGACTAAAAATTGATAGTTTTTGAAATAAGGTCGGTTTTTTCCTGAAATGGTTCGGTTTTATTTTTTTATAACAAAGCTTGATCCTTTTCTTTTACAATAAAAGAAAAATAGTATATAAAATTATTTTTTGATTCAAGGTGTCAACCATATGAGGCGCCTCTGTCATTTTTTCTTAAAATATGAACTTTACGAAAAAAATGTAATTAATTATTTACAAAAAATTTGTAAAATATAATTATTTATTGAAATGACTAGCTTATAGAGTAACATTTATTTAATTTTCTCGAAAAATAAACATTTTTGAAAAAAATGGGCATTAACGCGCATACTGTTTGTCTGTTCACCTGAATTATACTTCTCGCCTTCAAGTATATATAGTCATATTATTTGTTAGACACTTTAAGAATATTAAGCGAGCTTTTTAACTTATTTTAAAAAATGTAAAGTAAAATTAACTACGTGCGTGAACATAGCTTCTCATCTTCTCACGTAGCTCATCGTTGACTTTCAATATATCCCTCCCCCTGAATCAGTTACGTAGTTTATGTATAGCTCCTTATGACGAAATAAAAAAAATTACTTGACAGTCTTTTGGAATTATGTGTATTTTTGTTATAATTAATTTTTTGTGAAGCAAAAAAAGGAACCCGGAATTCGAATTTCTGTATCGCGCCATGATAACGACAGTGTTCCAGAGAGTAGTTGGGTGAATTTCAAAATATAGGTATGCTGACCATTAGGACAATGTAGAACCATTGTCTGGCGCAACCGTGCTATAAGTTTATACACCTCGAATCTCGATTTATATAGGCTGCATGTATTTCCGGTTCAGTAAGGCTCGATATTAATAAATGAAGGTTTCTTCGTTTATAATACGTGCTTTGTCACAATGGTTTCGCATTGTCGTAATGAACATCATCGACTTGAATGAAATATACTCAACTACTTAAAATTAATTATTACATAATACAAATACAATACAAATACATAAAATTAATTTGTATGATTTAATAATATTTGCATTTAAAATATTGGTAAATGAAGTGAAATAATTTTTGTAATAATGAGTAAAATAAGGCTTCCTTAGGTATTTTGACCCATAAAATGTAAATCGGGGGATCTTTTTTGTTTAAACACAGTTTAAAGAACAAAATTATTTCAACAAATAGGAAGTAGTTAACATTTTATACCAGATAAATATTTTCTGAAGATCTAAACCAACTGAAGTTCAAAATCTTCAAATGCTTATCCTACAAAAATGAATATTTACAAGTTATGAGTTTTTGAAGTTCTAATTTTGTCGTTTTTTAGTAACTTCGACTACTTCTAGAATCACAATTAAGTAATATTATTGAAAAATTCAAGACGATAATTTCTGTTGGCATTTTAACGATTTTGAATGATTTTAGACTAAAAATTGTTTATGAAGGATTTTAACAATAAACATTTAACAATTTTTATATATGCAAATTGCAATTGCCTTAGAAATGAAATTTTGGGGCTGAAACTTTTTGTATAAAATTATTTAAAATGATTAACGAAGATTTAAATAGAAATTATCATCTTGAAAATTCTAAGTAAATGCAATTTTAAAAATAGTAAAAGTTGTTACAAAACTACATAAATTGAACTTCAAAAGATCATAGCTGTTTAAATATATGATTTTGTAGGATAAACATTTGAAGCTTTTTAGCTTTAAATGGTTTATATTTTTAGAAAAAAATATATTTATTTATAAAATAATAATAAATATAAATATTAACCGCTACGTATTTGTCGAAATAATTTGGTGATTTAAACTATGTTCTACTCTGTTTAACAAACAAAATCTCCAGATTCTACAAGTGAAATTATATAGCACAGTAAGAAAGGCCTTTTCTCTTCCTGGACTCTTATGATTGCGAGCGGGTACTCGTTTGTAATACACGGAGAGAGAAAAATCAAGTTAATTTTACAAACATGATAAAACTCGCAAGTGATGAAAATAGATCATTAGTAGTATATCAGAATTCAGTTAATCCTTTTAATGTAACTGTGAAAATGTATTAATTGTGTATAATCTTGCGAAAGTTATAAGTGAACTTTGTCTATACTCAAATTATAATTGTAATATGGGTATATATTGTAATTAATTTGGAAATATAAAATATTAAATATAAATAAATTAAGTTACATATAACTAATGCTTGTTTGTGGATATACTCTATTAAGTATATATATAAATGTTTACAAATTACATTGTCACGAAGCAAGCATGTTGATTTAAGTAAAATTTACAAAACTGTTTGGTAAAATTTACTGCATCTCTTTCAGAATAAAAATGATAAAATTCTTAATTTTGTTTTCTAGAAAGGAAAATATAGTCCGAGTGCGCAAGAGGGATCCCGTAGCAAATTTAAGATTCCCTCTATAATTTGGTATTGCTTATACGTTTTTCGACGTTTTTTTTCGATTTATTTTTTTATTATTTTTTTCGAGGTTACCAGGCTCAAAAATGTATCATTTCCGAGATAAGGCCGATCTTTAGACTAAAATGGTGATTTTTTCAAAGAATTAAATAAATTTTACTATGTAAGCCAGTCATTTCGATAAATAGGTATTTCGTAACAAATTCAAACTCTCCTTGATAACTTGATGTTATTTTATGTTTTTCGGTGCGCTGAATCGATTTTTTGAGGTTACCAGACCCAAAAATCGATAGTTTCTTAGATAAAGCCCCCCCTTAATACCTTCCGCGTTTAGTATTTGTCTTGTAATTTTAGTTTTACTGCGAATTTCTAAATCTAATATGTCCTATTTTAAAGCTGAAGAAATATATGCTAGAATATTAACATAAAATAATATAAAAAGTGATTGTGCGTTCCTTAAATTTTCAAAATGAGCACAAAATATAATTTTTTATTTGTTTATAACAAAATTTGACCCGTTTTCTTTCAAAATAAAAGAAAAAAACTATATAGAATTATTATTTGGTTCATAACGAAAAATTTTATGTATGGTAAAGCTTTATTATCTTTATTATTTCAACAGAAATAAGCTTTGAAATACCCAATTGCGTGAGGTGCGGACCGCTTGAAGCTCCGTTGTCATTTATTCTTGAAATATAGATTTTCTGAAAAAAATACAAGATACAAAAAATCTGTAAAATATAATTATTTATCGAAATGAGTAGTCTACCTAATAAAATTTAATTAGTTTTCTCGAAAAATAACCTTTTTAGTCTAAAGATGGGCCTTGTCTCGGAAATGACAAATTTTTGCTTGGTATCCTCGAAAAATCGATGATAAGAATGATAAGATATGTAGAAAGAAAAAATTTTGATTATTAACGATTTCTTTAGAGCACATAATAATAACCTTATGTGTACTTACTTTAATCTTTAAACTGCCGGAAAGCCTATGTTTAGGTCCGATCTATGACATGAACTTTGTATATAATTAATATATGATACATGATACTAATTTGTCCATTTTTAAAAGGGCCCTTGGAAATTTCAAATTCCAATAGTCTAGAGACTAATCATAAAAATAAGAAAAATTTGCTATACAGATAGAAATAAAGTATTTTCACATTTATTTGGAATTATCAAAAGTACAACCAAAAATTCAAATTTTTTTAAGGCTGCATTGTGCGAAGTCTATACATGTGTTCTCTCGCTGTCTACCAATTTTCATAAGTTCCCCACACTATCAGGTAAATTATGATTACTAATCATGACAAAAAATCGTTATATTGTGTAAAATTATTGTCAAATTACGTTTCACCGTTTATCATAAATAACCATTAGATTTTACACCGATATCCCCTTGTAGAACATGAGAGAATTTTTTTATTTGTTGTTTTTTCTAAAAAAAAACATCAAATTATTAAAAATATAATTCAGTATTTATCATTTTTAAACTGTTCGAATGAGCTCTATATAATTATGTATATATTTCTATATAATTATTTACCATAAACAATAAAATTTTTATTCTAAATTTATTCTATAGATTTAAGTTTTATTGTGGGTTTTAATCATCGCGTGTAAATAAAAATTGAAGTAAGATTTTACTGTGGCATTTCTTTTCTATGACTTAGAATTCCAACTTTTCAAATTAATGCCCCGAACCAACTAAAGCTTTGCTTCTTTGTTTATCATATTTCTAATTTGAAATTACTATGTGGTCGAATTTTTTGAAAAGTATCTTATCAACTATTTTTAGAAGTGATCTAACGATTGCTGTAACGTGAATAATCCAAATTCGATTATATATATATATAAGAAAAGGAAATGAAGATTCATCTGTAAATTATTATTATTAAGAAAATTAATTATATTTTTAACACCATTTCAATATTAGAATAATATTCTTACTTTAATAATGTAAGTAATCTTGTACATTAGACAATAAATATTCTTCAAATTTCTTTAACAAAATTGAAGACTTAATATTTAATGTAATAATTTAGAAGTTTTATATGTGAGAGCTTTGAGGGCTAAAGCTCCACAAGTTCTTATGTATATCCGATCCTGAGTTACGTTGAAATATTCAATTTTAAGCTTTTAGTAATAATTATTAGTATAATTAGACTGAAGTGCTGAAAGCTCTATATGATGTTTTGCATTTTTATTTTTTTCACGGGAACCTATTAAATTTCGCATTGTCTTATAAAAGTGAATAATAGTGCGCGTCCAATTATTTTGAATATTCTGCTCTGAAACTATAATGCCTTAGCAGCACTGGCATTTATACCAGGAAAATCCCACGCATGGTTTCTCATTTTATGCATACTTTGGATCGGAAATCAACCGCTACTTCCTCATCCTTCTTCTTCGGTGGTTAAAAAAAGAACAAATTTGTACTTATTGTCATGATAGGAATTCCTTGCCGAAAGCTAAAATTATTCCAGGCTATGATGATAGATTTTTACATATTTACCGTACAATTACGAAATAGTAGATGTTATACAGATATATAACATTCTTACACAATTCGGAAATCATCAAATATGTAAAACCATGAGATCATGAATGAACGTCCGTTTATACATGATGCCATTGTGCATGTGTATAATAGTTAAACGACACGAAGTTTACCTAAGTCGGAATAACATTTGTTCAGTTCTTTCTTACCAACTTTAGTGCCCTAACTGTATAAAACTGAATATTTCTGAAAAAAACTAAAATAATGAAAAGCAGAGAAAAGAGCGATTAAAAAATATTTCGCAGTTATTTAGTTTAAATTTCTTAAAGTAATAATGATTTCTATAGTTATAAAAAGTATCAATAATAAGAACAAAAATAATATTTTATGATAATGATTACCAGTATATGTAAATACTTTGAACAATTTACAAAGTATTTTATAATATTTAATTAGTTATTAATTCTTACCAAGAAAAAATATTAGTAACTTAAAAATAAAAAACAACTATGCATAGCACTTTATTTATCATGAAATATAAGGATGCAGTAAATACAAAATGATATACATAATACATTTTAGAAAATTTTAATAAATAATACTTGTGGATTTTAAATGTTAATTGTATATATTTTGATGTAACAATTTTATATAATGTTTGCATGAAAATCGGTTAATTTGAACTTTATTTTCTTAAAGTTGAAAAAATTGCTAACTTGCTTTGTAAATAATTATTTAACATTTAATATTTATGTAAAAATTTTAATAATTTTCTTTATTTGAGAAATACTACGTTCGTCGCATATTGTTCTCTTATAAAATGGATAAAAGTGGAATGAAGTGGATACGAACAATAAAGTATTTCATGAAAAGTCGAGAGGCACGAAGTAGAAAAGTTGCACAATGCGAAAACTAGTACCATGTCCATGAACCGAACTTCCTTAAAAAGGATTTGTTTGTCTGTTACGTGAATCGGTCGTCACACAAAGTCTTAACGTTATGTGCCTTGAAGTTCTCGTGTTTCCCGGCTCTTGAAATACAGCGATCACTTTAGCAAGTACAGCACAATTGCCATCAGGATTTGATTGATGGCGGATGCAGCAAGCTTGGGTGATTAATTTGAATAAACTAAAAATAAATAAATAAATAAATAAATAAATAAATAAATAACACACGCACATGCATACACACACGCGCGCGCGCGCGCGCGTGCGCACATACACAAATGAGAAAGGAATCTCGGCGCTGATTGAGTGTTGCATGCAAGCGCGTAAACCACCAGGCGCTTTTGCAAGTGCCACCTTCGACGAATTATGCGCGAGGCTATGGTGAAAGTCATTTATATATTTTTTTTTCTTTCGCGGCCACTTTGCCGGGAGCGCCGCCCAGCTCGCCTTTTTAAGAAAACCCGAATATTCAGGCGTGGGCGTACACGCAGCGCTTATATTAAATATGCGCGCATGACCCGCGTGTCTACATAGATGGCGCGGCAAAGGTGACCGGGAGACCTTCGGGATGGAGAGGTGATACTCTTCCTTCATTTATATATATATATATATATATATATATATATATATATATATATATATATATATATTCCGTCAATACAGAATTTCACTTCCATCCGGACCGGTAAACTTTAAAGGCCACAAGCATAACTGATCAATTCAATATCAAGTTATGAAAGCCTCGATTTTTCCTTAATTGAACCGTCCGACTTGATGGATTTCGATTTTATGCTTAAATCGGTTGAAATCTTCTGAGTATGCTAATATTATTCTTGAGACTAGTTTTTTTCCTTTTTTTTTTAAATATATAATGGTGTATATATATATTGCTACTCCTTATCCCTGAAATATTAACCATCTATATATTCTATTATTTCTAGATTTTAGAAATCTTTATTTTTACGAAAATTAATATGTATAATAGCATAACTAATTCATAATGAATAAGAAGGAAGTGACGACTATTTAGCAATACATCCCAATAGGTATACGAACAAGCAAGTTTGAATTAGTTTTCGATAAATTGAGTAAATTTTATATACTATATAGTTTCGATTCATTGTCTATTGCACGGAATCCACACGAGTAAAAAATCTTATTAAATAATAGATTATTTAAGAATAGAAATATGAAGAAATAAAGTAGAGTTTACTAATAAAAAACACGTGGAAGAAAATAATTAAATAAATAAGAGGTAAAACCATTGTAACAGCCGGGAAATAAACCTAAAGCTGCTTGATTGTTTACGTATGCATGAAAACAATGATCAAAAAGAAAGAATCGATTTTTTGAAAATTCTACAGTAATGTTACCTCTAATAATTTGGAAATAATGGGTTTTTATATACCTGTCTAAACGATGATTTTCAGTAAAAATATAGGTCTGTAGTAAATGTTAGATTAATAGAATCTTTGCTACACACTTGGTGAAACATAATGAAATATAAATTAATATAGTGTAAGAAACACTAATAAATACACTTGGATATGTTCACAATTTTATTTATTTTGATAAACTGACAGCTGTTTCGACTATAACGTCATTTTCCAAGTTACAAATGTAGTATATGTTACAAATGTAGTATATACAATTGTAAACACAAGTTACATTTGTAACTTTGAAAATGACGTTATAGTCGAAACAGCTGTCAGTTTATCAAAATAAATAAAATTGTGAACAAGTGTCCAAGTGTATTTATTAGGGTAGTAAATGGCTTAAAATTTATAGTGTCAGCAATTATCTTATTTATAAAAATATATTTTATACGTGTTTTAAATAAGGTATATTGCAAGACAGTTCAAAACATATATTATGAACTTTATATTTCAATATTAGTGCGTTTTGGAAGGAAAAGGTTGTATTAAAACTATACAAATTCAATTAAAAACCGTGCTATTAATGAATAACCAAATTCTATTCTGTTAAGTAGATGTATGGTGGAGCCGCCTCCCTTTTCAAAATTTTAATTTATATACATTGAAGTTGAATCCAGCAATTATTTGATTTTGAATTTAATTACTTAACGCATTTTGTTACTTGATAATGAAGTTCTATCCTCTTACCTTAGTGTGGTAATATATATTTTACTACCTTTCCAAAATCTATTTACAATAGCGATCTCAATATCCAATAAAAAGGAATAGTCACGATAAAAGTTTCTTATACATGCTAGCTCAAAAATGGCAGATGAAGTTACAATATTTTGACAATTTATAAAATTTTCTCTTGAAAAATACATTTTTCAAATTGCAAAAGCAAAACAGGATTTATAAGTGTTTTTAAAGTTGCTAATTACGATTTTGGTTTGAAAATTTTAAAATATGAAATTTCGGATTCAATATGATAGCTGCGTTTTTTTCAATTTCAATACTTTCTTATCCAAACAGTCAGAAGCGACTTGTATATATTTATATTTAATGTACAATTATAAAATAAAATGGTGATCAGCGATTTCATAAAACGCTTAGGATGTTTTACTTTTGATACGACAATGAATTTCTCAAGACCATATTTCATAAATTGGCCCCCATGATATT
The DNA here is from genome assembly GCA_018907035.1 of Sycobia sp. Sy_11. NCBI lineage: Eukaryota > Metazoa > Arthropoda > Insecta > Hymenoptera > Epichrysomallidae > Sycobia > Sycobia sp. Sy_11. Next base: position 4,788,688 of record JACCIC010000006.1, on the reverse strand, counting down.
ATGTAATAAACAAGAAATCTAAATAGAAAAAACCTTTAAGAAAAAAATCAAATTTTTAAATACTTCGTGAATAATGAGCTTAGACAATTGTTTTAAAATTTTCTTAACAGAGAACCATTTGACAGAACACTTAAATACATAGGACTTGATGATTTTATAGGTCGAAAAATATATTTTTGAAAATGTACCAAGCAAATTTTTCAACGTTTTCTCCCTAAAAGAAAAACTGTTTATTATTGGACACAGTAATTATAATTTTGTGGAACTTCTCGATACGTTTATTATTACACTCGAGTAGCTGCGGAAGCGAGCCTCCAGAAAGGAGGAGAAATACTCTCGTTTCAAATGCGCCGCCTATATATGTAAACCCCGACCATTCGCACGGATGACCTTCGGAATTCCTGCACGCGCACGCGAGTGAGCATCAGCGAAAGCGAAGAATGATATACCCATCAGCGACCTAAAATGTTGAAAGGGCACTGGGCGATTATTAGAGAGCTCGCGTTCGCCTCGCGCACGCGACTGTACGATGTGCAAAATGCGCGAGCGCGCAATCGGCCGCGGCGGCTCGCGGGCGGCACGCTATTAACCTAGAAAATAAAGAGCTGCCGTGCCGATGTAGCCTGCTTTGTGTGCATGTGCGCGCGGGTGTGTACGTATACATATACGTATGTATACAAAGAACGAAGGTGAGCGCCTGGATGCGGTATTAAGACTCCGCGCATCGAATAATGATTGAAGCCCAACCCAAAGAGCGAACCTCGTGTGGAGCATCTGTTATACAAATATATAGGAGGTTTCGTCTGGTTTCGTTCGACGCGTGCCTCTTGCCCTCTTCTCATTCTTTTGTCGTGCCTCGCTTCACTGAATTCACACATCCGCCATCTCGGCAATCGATCGCCCAACACTCTTTGCCAATCTCTTTCTCTCTCGTTTTGAGATATTTAATGCTACCGAATGCTTCTAAGATTCTGAGACATTTCACGATCTGAAATGGAAGAAGAAATTGTTTACAACTAATAAAATTTTTATTGTAATTTGCTTTTTAATTAGTTAAAAATATACTTTCAGGCGCCAATGAGTCTTCGAAATCACAAAGTTAACATGATTTTTAGACTCTCGGTCGCGTGAAATACAGTCCAATATCCAATACTCGCTTTACTCAAGGATAAACCGCTGTCTTATGAAGTAAAAACCAACGCTCACATCCGTATTCTAATTGTACTAAAAATATCGAAAAAATTGTTAAATTATTATTTTATAATTATAATTGGATAATTGGACTGATCTCATCTACGGGATGGAAATAAACATGTAATAATTAAAAGTATATATACGTTACCACCGCCACTCTCCAACTTAAACGCAAAGCACAAATTTATATTAATCGAGAATGATAAACTTTATCTATGCATACTGAGCTCAAACATTAAATTCACATTATTCTGATTCCTTAAAATATGAATACTTTCAAAACTTTCCCTCTTATATTTACTTATAATGTCCTCTTTTAAAATATTCATATTTTCAAAACAGGAAGACTGCAACAAATCTAAGTAAACTTTGAATCCGGATGTACTATTCGTACTTCGTAAACTATACTGATGTGTATAAATTCTCTTTTTCAAATATTTACAGGATTTCCCGATATAACGCGCGTCACAATCCTGACAATTTATTTTGTAAATTATTCCAGCTTTAACATATTTATCATCTTTATCTTTACGATTATTAATAATAATTATTAAAATATCAAATTTAAAAATAAAGTTTTAAATTGAAAGCAATGATAAAATTTCAAATTAAAGTTTTATTCACCGATCATTTTATCGTTTATTATGACAGTTTTCAAAAATGTAAAGTAATATATACCGAATTTTTATCGTATTTTTGACCATTTCAGATCTGAGAAAGGAAGAAAATAATTATGTAGTTCATTCAAAATTTTAATGTGATTTAAGAAACTATCATAAATGTTCAATGACTTTGATTATACATTATATTTCAGAGAACGTAATGACGAAAGGATTTCGATCGATTTTATATTATTACATTTCAGTAGTAATTATATTATTCTAATTGATATGTACAAGATTTATTATTACGAGCGAAGAGTTATTCAATTATATTTATATAAATTAAATAATTTATTTGACCATGTTTATTTGAATTCAAAATAAATATTTTCAATCGAAAACTAATTGAAATAATTGCAAATAATGTATTTGATACTAAACCTATTTGACCTAACGTAAAAGAAGAAAAAATGGTCAATTTATACTGTTTAATGTTAAGTTTGCATGCACGCCGTTATACGTATGCAAAGGTAGTTCTAATTCATTGGTTTCAGTTGCATAACACCACAACTCTTTTCTTCGTTACAGACTGTACTGTAATCGCTTATTATTATGTTTTTTTAATTCAATATTATTATTAAAACCTCAAAGTAAATCAACTAAATATTTTTTCCTTTTCTATCAATTCAGTTTTTCAAATAAACAAAATTCTCCTATTTTTAATAATTATATAATTTATTCTTGATTTTCTTAATAAATACTCTTTTCATTTCATTTTCACGAATTTCCACTAATTGATCACTATTGAGCTTGAATATGTCTTTTACCAATAGTTGTCTTTTTATCAAAGTAATCTTTCACGACTGTAAAAATAATATCTGTTTAATTTCAATGTTACTATATTAACGTCCAAATGGAAATTTTAGAGTAGCTGGTACAGTTTATTTCTAGACCACATAAAAGTAAAATAAGGTGATCATATATAGATCACATTCGATGTTCTTACGAATAATCGTGTTATTTGTTAGCTACAATTCCTAGTAAAAGGCATTCCTACTATAAAGTTGGACAAATTTAGCAAGAACTTTTCTTTTCTAACGAAAGATAACTTTTTCTTATATTTTTTTATATAACATCAACAACACTCTCATATAATTGATATTCTTAGATTACCATGCCCTTAGAAAGACAGTTTCTGGAAAAATAAAAAAATATGTTTTTTCAAAATCCGCAATTTGAACGTCGTTTTGCGGGTACATATTGCTCTTTTTCTCTACTTCAAACATATGCACACATGTATAAAATGTCTATTTTTTGCTTGTATATACATAATCATTTTTATTTTTATGAATAGATTTCCAATTTGCGATTACTATGGCATCAAAGACGGAAATTTTTTAACAATTTGGTTTTTACTATATATCTTTCATTTTTCAATTCTAAATTTATGTATATATTATTATTGTCATTCCTCATTTCTGTCCTTTAGAATATCTCAGAATAAATCATCTCTCGATCACAGAAAATTATCACTTTCTGAGAAATATGATCAATTTATCAAACTTGATTTCCGAAATATATTTGCGCACATAATGAATAACAAATTATTCAAACTTTTTTTATTTTGGAACAAAATGTCTTCTAGTAAAGACTTGAAAATATAATAATATTAAATTATAAGGGAGCGTTGTTCGCATTATATAAAAAAGTAAGAAAAAATATTTTTTCATTACAATTGACAGTTTCTTACTAAGCTCCTCCAACAATTTAGATTTTACATCTTTAAACCATACTTTTATTTAAGAAGAGGAGTTGTATCTAAAAAATAGCGTGGGATTTAAAAAGTAACATGTATTTTTAGAAAACCTTGCTTTTATTTTTATTACTCTAAAACAAACTTTTTTTTATGTTTTCAAAAATGTTCATTTCAAAAAAATTTTCATCGATTTGATTATAATCGATTTTTAATTGATTTTTTCTAAGTGGTTTGTGATTATACCCAATAAATAATCCCTCATTACCAAAAATTAAGATAGGTACATATTGTTAAGAAAATCTAAATATCAATTTCTTATAGTAATTTTAGTTATGAAATCGGAGAAAATAGTAAAAAGTTTTTCCGAGGTCTTAAAGTGATTTGAATTTTTTAATTGAATTTAGAAATCTATAAGTCTTAAAGAAGTAAAAAAATCATTCTAAAAGAACAATAAGAAGAAATTACTTTGTAATTAGTATAAATTGAGCCAAGGGGGTATTGGGAAGATGTCGTAAAAACATTTTACATTTGATAATATAGATATGTGCGTTTTAGTAATGTTTATGATTTTTTTATAGTCTTACAACGGTTCTCAATTTGATTTTACGAAAAGTGGTAAAGCATTAAAGTTTATTTATCTATTATAGATACTAATTATTTAAAATAACATCTGAAAATATATACTATATTTTACACGTGTTACTTTGATAACATTATTATCACTGAACGTAATATATCTAATTGTTTTGAGAAGTAGCGAAGAACTTATATTATAGTTTATAAAGTGCCATCGTGTAAAGCGTAGTAAACATACGATCCGTCCACGTACGACTTAAGGCTCGTGTATATGAAATATGCCATTTAAGTTTTCTACCTAGAGAATTGAAAACTATACATAGTAAAACATTCAATAACAATATGTATTTATATATAATGTGTTGAAGATAAATCGAATGATAAAATCTAAAATTTTGACGCATGAAAGCTGTTTTTTATGTATTCACTTTTAGTATATTGCTCTTATAAAATTTTTCCAATTTCAAGGGTATATTCAGTTCTGATTGTATTAAGTTAACAGCTGTGCGACGAAAAGGCAGCTATAATACTGTGCTAAATGGTGCAGCTTACGAGTACTATTGTCAAGCTGCACAGATACAGTCGAACTATAAATATTATGGCATATGTTCTAAAGTTGTGGTAATTCTGTGTTACATCTGTTTTCGTTTAAACAATATATATATACGTAGTCCTTGATATAAGAAAGCCCTCACAGTTCCACAAATTTTATACAACTTCGTTAAAACGTGTTTCATAAATTGCATTCTGAAGCTGGTGGGCTATACCGAGTGCCAATTCAGGTGCTAGACCGATGCTACATAAGCTTCGCAAACGTCTGTGATGAAGCAGACTTGCGAAATACTACAAACCAACTCCAGCACGCATCGTATATATCTCACAGGTCAATTCAGGTTCGGATTTAGTCTGACCGCGCCCCAGGGCTATATAAAAGCCTCGGGGCCAATTATAAGGCATAATTTTCTGTATATAATACAAATCTGTGCTTGAAAATGTTAATTATTTTTTTGTAATTTACTTATTACATTTAATTAATCGTCTCATTTTGTCTAGTAATTATTTTATAAACATTTTAAAATTCATACTCGTATTATCAATATATATTAAAGCGAAAAAATAGCTAAATTTGTAATTAATTAAAAACTGTCTAATAAATTTATGAGGAGTTTTATTAGGTTCTTATAAATGTTTCTTAAAATATTAAACGAAATTAGAAGAAAATTATTCAGTTAACATTTAGAAAAAATTTCCAGTTATATTTGTTTTTTTATATATATTTACTTATTCCATAAGACTTCCACAAGCTTTCATACGAAACTGATTTTTTCTATCATAGATTGAATTTTCCTCAATTTTCTTTGAAATTACGCGAGTGGCTCATATATTTTTGGTGGGCTGTTTAATCTATCGATAGCTTCTTTGTAAAATTATGGATTTTAAAATGATAGAAGCAATACAATATTTACGTATTTTAAATTTGTCATCAAGTGTAATGTTCAAATTTATCAAGCTTAATCAATAATTTTCTTTTTATTAGGTGGAATGGCATAATTAGATTTTTGCTATTTTAAAGGTTGAAATTCGACCAGTCTTTAATTAACATTTGTATTTTTCATTTCTTATGGATTTTGTCGATCGATCCAGCCTCTAATTCAAGCGGGAAGTCCTCTTCCACCTGATCTTTTAGCCTGGATTTAGTGGACAAAATCACAACGCTAAATTTTCTCTCCTTGAAAAACAGCTATAAAGTTGCTAGTAGCTGTTAGTTGTTTCTATATAGTAATAATATGTATATAAGATATTAAATATACATGTATTGATATTAGAATGTTCGCAAGCCGTATCCACGGGTATATTGACGTGCGCTCTAAATTGCACGCACACCCGCGCAATGCACAAGATGTCCTCTCTAGGCGTCCTTCTCTTTCTTATAAATACATATACACGGTACACTAGCGTTATATCTGGTTATATACACGAGGCAAACGTGCGAAGAAGGGGGCCTCCTCCTCTCCCTCCCTTCCACCATCATCGCTCTCATAGCGCTCTCTTTCCACCGCAGTTTCCACTATAGGAGCCGCTGCATATATATATATATATATATATATATATATATATATATATATATATATATATAGACATTCACACACGGTGTATAGGCACAGCTGTGCACGCGGTGTTAAAATCATATACGGATGGGGGCTACGCGGGCTGCTGGCTGCTGCTGAATCGCCTGGCGCGCGCGCGCGCAGTCCGTTGCGCTCTCCCGTACCTTCCGCATCGCCCGCCGCGGACGGAGTCCCCGGAGACACGGTGAAAGAGAAGGCGGTGGTGTACCCGCGCGCACGTGCCGCGTATTACAATACATATATACATCTATAACAATAACAATATCGCGCGCGCCAAGAGTCGGTCCTGTTCCGCGTCAGCCTTACCTTGGTCAACTGCGCGGCATCGAGCTTATACGAATTTGTGCGGGTATTGGTGCCTTATATATATACCTGCGGAGAATCACAACGGATGTTCGGTATGAGCACGCGTCTCTCTTTCCTGGATCTGGATGGACCCCCGCAGGCTCTCTTTCACTCCCCAAGCTTGACCCGACCTCCTCCCGCCTCTCTCCCCCTTTTACACGCGAAAGTGGAATTTTCTCGGTGCGAGTGGCTATATTGTATAGATAGTTCGTGATTCGTGTATAATGTTTAGACGCAAACTGCAGCGTTGAAGATGCATAGAGTATAGCCGTTATGGCGATGTTGTACTAAAGTCGTACACGAAGGATAATAATTATTTTGTTCCAGAGAGTTTCTTTAATATACATATATACACATATATCAGACATTTCATGGTTTTTCATGGGAATATATCGTTGAGAAAATTACGAAATAATCTTTATAGGGTATCTGATGCTATGCCTGTTAATACTTATAGAACTATATATTCAACGTATATAAAACATCATAGTTATTTTTAAGCAATGATATTAATAATTTTCGTGCTCTTTTGAATTATGAAAACAATGCGTTTTTTCAATTTTTACGTTAAATCTTTGTAAAATTAGTATTCAATTTTTTACTTCTTAAAAGTCTAAATTTAATGTGCGTAAGCTTTATTCAGATAAGTACGTAACATAGTTGGAAATCCTACCGTAAATACAGCTTTTTCATGCTTTGTTTACAGACACGCGATTTGAAAATGCAAACTTAAATTTTTTTACAATTTATAAAGTGAAAAAAATTCCCAATATAATTTTTCCTCGAGTATACCATCTAAAGAATAAATAAAATATACTTATAAAATATGTTGACTTCGTGGAGACTTTTTGCTATAATAAAAATTCTCGTTCAAGAAGCATACGAAAGCTGATAATATTTACAAAAAAGCAATGTAGTAGTATTGGGTATCGAATCTTAATGGCAAAAAGTAGCCGAGTATATGTATATATGTGCCGGAGCAAAAATGGCAAAAAATGCATGCTCCACTGGATGTGTGTCACATGTAAAATTGATCGTTCTAAAAAGCACTTTATTAAACATAAGCAAAAAAGTAAAACGCTTCGTAAGATAATTCTAAGAAGCTTGCGTATAAGAATCAGTCGGCCTATAATAATTCAAAGTATTTTTGAGAAAATCAATCGTGGCAAAATTTCTGTCGATCGGCTTCTAGAAACTAGAAATAACGCATTTTTATCCACATATAACTTTCTGTGTGTATGCGATCTGGAACAGTGCATGAAGTTCATACAATATGTCCCCCCTCTCCTTTAACCACACGCGTGTGTAGCGAACGGGCACGAGATTGCATGCTTACGATACGCGCATAAAAAAACGTCCTGACATTTTTCGTGCTGAATACATTCTAGAATACTATTAATCGCTGGCTTTTGAAAGTGCCGCCGATAAAGCTCGGCCTGTATATATATATATATATATATATATATATATATATATATATATATATATATATATATATAGGAATTGCACATGCAGAATCGTCGCGTCGGCGCTCTTATATTTCGCGTTAAATTGGATTTGGGTCAAGTTTATACAAGATATAGTGAAAGAGAGTCTCGGGACGGTCCCTGGGTTTCATTGTTAAATATATAAATATATAATGTACTACCTATTCCTTGTACCTGTATTAGAAAGTGCTTTTTGCGACAACGAAAACGAAATCGACGTGCCTTGTTAGTCTATTCCTATTCTACGCCATACACGTACCGGGGAATATTACGTTTACAGTGTATAAAAAGAGATATATAGAAAGAGAGAGAGAGAGAGATAGAGAGAAGAAAGCATCGAAAGAGCAAACGCAAACAAGATAATAACGTGAGTGATATATATCTCGCCATATTAAAGTGAAGTGAATAAGCATTACATGTGCACGATGAAGTTATAGAATTTGAATGAGAGCGAAATCATCCTACATATATCAGCGTCATGCTGGCTTTAACAGCTACGCATCGGCCTATCAAGTTGGAGACGGACGACGTCAGGGAGATGACTAGAAACGTCAAAGTCACAACTAATTACGTGAGTCTCGTATTAGAATTCTGTGTTATATATATACGACCTTATAGCGTATAACACTTCCGATTCTATCTATGCAGTCGACCGATCGATTTTCTGAATATTGACGCGCTAGTTGGTACATTAATGGATGCTCGTTGATTTTTAAATACACACCGAATGAATTTGGTTTTTTATTCACTTCCATTCTTATGAATAAGGTTCAATTTATACCGAATACTATGTTATTATTTTTTATGCGATCTCCTTATAGCATCGAAAAATTCTGTATTTAAATTACTATTGTTTACATTTTAATTTAACGTTTCATTATGTGTTATTAACAACGATCGGTGGCTTACTGGATTATTTATTATTAAATAGTTGAAAAAGTAAAAGATCTTCAAATATCGTTAAACATTACGATATCCTCATAAGCTAATTCTGTAAAATTAATAAACAGTGTGTAATAAAATGAAAAATACCGTTTACATAGGAATTTTAATTAGTTGAAAAATACTGGTATGATTAGCGTAAATGGATTTGTACCTCGATTTACTTGGGGGTAAATTATTTCACGAAGTAAAGAGCACAATCGACACGGTGGTACAATGTACTCTCTATTATTTTTCGCAACAAACCGTTAATTATTGTTCTATCAAAAAAATTTTTATGTAATTTTGTAAATGAAAATTGGAATTCATATCAATATTCTCTCATTGTCGATATTTTTACCATAAATTAGATTTTTTTTATAAAAGGCATTAGATGGTTGTTGATTTATTTTTAATCATTGGAAATGAATTTGACCAAATTGTTGTATTTCAAATATTTGTTGGAAACTTCAATGTGATAATGATTTGCTAAAGATATGAGAAGATTTAAGAAATTTTATTAAAGTTATAATAGTGATTCTATTTTAATTCAGGATTCTTAATGTGCTATGTTACATAAAACATTATACTATATCATAAATAAAAATCAAGTCTAAAATGTGAAAAAAAAATTTTTAATTATTAAAATCTTATTAACTAGATTTTTTTTCTATTATAAAAAATGAAGCATACTTCTATTTTCAGATCGTTATGTTATAAGTAGTATGTATAAATTTTACAGTAGAGTGCTTAATAGGTTTATCATTTTCTATATTAATCTTTTATTATCATTCAAATCTATTTATACGATCGATTTGATATAAATGAGATTAAATTTTTTTTAGACCTTAAATAAAAACACTTTGTGCCGTTCAACGCCTAGACTTTAATTGCCAAGTCAAAACAAGTGCTTCCGTTCTGAAATTTTACGGGGTGTCATTTTAAAAACAGTGCCTGCCGGATTATTCGAGGGATTATTCGCTTTCGGTCGGGAACGAAGAACCCGATTCCAACATTTACCCAATTTTGTATCGTGTCTTCTAATACGGCTTTCGATAGCACGTTAAATTTCAAATAAAGAAACAACTAACAAACGCAATATTTTGTAATGTTATTGTTAATTTGAATATTGTGAAATTTTCTGATGAAATGAAATATGAAGCCATGAATATTTTAAAATACTACCAAATTTAAATATTGAATAAAGTATTTATTAAATTATTAAGTTTACTAAAAATTATTTTTAGACAGATGCGTTATAAATAAATATGCAATATAAATCATGGATTTGTTCATATTCTTTTAAAGCATATTTTGCAGAGGAAAATTTTATCGTATTGCACCGCTTCAATGAAATTCGTAAAAAATATGCAAAATGAAGCACATAATCAAACATCATCATTAAGGCGAATGATAAAAAATTACTCCGATGCATTATTGTACGCGAGTCAATGATTATAATAATACGATCAATAATAAATAAATGATTTACTAAGTTACTATTTAGTTTTCTTATAAAAACTAACAATTTATTGTATGCATAATAAAAAATATTGTACAGCAAATGAAAAGTCCTCACTAAACAAGCGTCAAAGTTTTATTTAATGCTCATGAATTATTCAAATCGGTATATAAGCGGTAGCCATTTTTCAGAAAGAAAAATCTGTGCCACGACGACAACTCACGCCTCTATTATATTCCCCGTTGCGCAAAAGTAAAATCCAACCTATGGCAATATCTCGAATCGACAGATGCCTTTTCCGCGAGCGAGCGCGCGCGCATGCGCGACATAGGCAACAAGTCAGTATAAGCGCCCGCATATAATAAAACCGCATAAAGCGCACCAGTTGAGATTCTCGTAGGTGTTATCCGTCTTATATGGGAAATTTAGACAGCGCTGTAATTCCCATGCAACATACTAGTATAGCAGTCGGTGTATATAAAGTAGTGTCCGTTTGGAAGGGAAACGCAGGAACACGATGGCGTCAATTGCAAGGACGATTGCTCAAACTGAAACGAACTCAGAAAATGTGACAAAGGTCAGGCTCTGTCACGGACTGATGAAAATGCATCGATTACAATGCACTTCGAATAATTGTGCAGAAATTAATAAAAGTATAATAAAAAGATATGAATAATTTCTAGAAGCATTTGCACTTATTTACATTATATTAATAAACTATATTATTATCTTTTATTCTCAAGCTTAACCATTATCTTTTACTAACTTCAAAATATACAAATTGTGGAGTCATTTCTATCAGGGATCACAGCATATAATTTTTTCTTGATTGATAATGTATAAAAACTTACCATTAAAAACTTTATAGTATTTGTCCGTGCAAAATATATATTTTTTTACTATTGATGGTGAATAAAAGTGTATAAATAACTTTTTGTCCGTATCACGAAGAAACATAAAATTTAACAAATACTATTTTATCGCATTTTTTTATATTTAGAAGATATTTGCGACTAACATTTATTGCTCGCGCGCGCGCGCGTGTGTGTGTTATCTATGTACTAAAAGCTATACTGAAATAAGAATCTTAAAATAGATGAAGCTGGATATGGATTGAAATAATATAAACTTTTATAGTACTAACATATTAGTTTAATTTTAATCAACATTTTCTTAAAATTAATAAATATACTGCTCAAGTTATTGCAATAACTATTTTTGTAAATCTATTGCGACTATAACATTGTGCGCAATTCAAGTATTAAAATAATATGATCCCAACTCCAATTTGGACTGAAGAATATTCTAACTTAAATTTTAAATGTAGACGATTCTAAATAAAAATTTAATATGTATTTTGTTACGAAAATTTTTCAGTAGGAATCGTTTTCAATAAATTTTAGAGTCGATATCGTATTGTCCCGTTAAATAAATTAAACGTAATGTTACTTCCAGTTGTTGATTTGTACTTTTGAAATATATCTACGCTATATAACATAGATTTTTTTTATTAAAGATATAATTTTTTCTAATTGTGCTCCTAAATTTGCCTTAAACGATAATGGCTATATTTAAATAAACGTCATCATATCCGTTATAGTCCATATAAATTTTTCGTTGTAGATACAGTTATAATTGGCTAATGGGCAGTTTAAAAAATAACGTAATGAATTATGCGTAACCGTTTAAATTAAAGGCTAATGATACAGCTGGATTGCATAATGAGTAAACGCAAGCATCCGATTGGCAATAGTGTATGAAATTATGTGTGATTATAAATATATACATATTAGGCAAACAAATATAGTCTCAAATAGTAATTTACGGCATCTTGGGCCTAATTAATATTTACTTCCGATAAAGTAAATAAATGATATTCTTTTTGCGAATTTTTATAAACTTATTTTGTTCAAAGGATACTTTAGATTCGTAGACATCTTAAAATAATTTTTCTTATTAATATTATTTTTTTGTAATAGAGTATTTTTCACACGTCAGAGCTTCTCGAATAGATAGTAAGAGCTATAAAAGCTTATTGCCGAGTTTATTGGACTAAGTTTTTCACATAAAATTGCATTAAAAATGTAGTTAAAAAAGCTTTGGACATGATTCAACAAGTATAAATAAAAAATATTTAACAATATCTTAAAAATTGGCATGATCATTTTTATCAAGTTTGTTTGATGTAAATACTTAAAGTATCCTATTAAATTTAACTCATTAACATAAAAATGTGTGTTTAGGTATTAAATTTTGCCGACTTTTATTCTTCTTTTTTGTTTCATTTGTTTGTTTGTTTTTTTCTTTTTTACAAAAAATGGCTCAAATACATTGTCTCAGAACTGACTCCTCATTACCATTTAGGTAACAACTTTGCCTTAAACATACCGGACAAAAGAAGAAGTCCTCGAAGTTAAACTATAGCATCGTAGGTGTAGATATTAACATAATTTACATAAGTCTCGATATTTTTCTCTCTACTAACACTTCGTCCTATTTTCGTCGATCGTCGTCCGCATTTACCTTTTTCTCTAGATATTTTAACGTACCCGATTAGCTCAGTAATGAGTTGTGTAATATACAAGACTTTTCTATATGCTTGTTCTAATAGCCATTTGCAGAGAGTGCAGCTGCTAATAGGAAAAGTGTGAATTCGCAACTAATTTCACGGGAGAACGTTTAGATCGCAAATTCGAAAAAGTTGCTTATACATATATGCTATAATGTTACTTTTAGAATTTGCTAATTCGATTTATTAAACGCGTATAAGTAAATATGACTTAAAACTACTAATTTCCTTTTTTATTTTAATTTAGGGTGTAATATTTTTTTTATTCTCGCTACTCGGAAAGCAGCTGCGGTTATTACACTTAAAAATCATTAATCTTAGATATATGTTTTTCACTTTAATCATTGTTTTCAAAAAATCTTTTTCTCCTATTACATTTTACTGTAACGCTATTTATTTTAAAATCTATTTACAACGCTCACTCGGAGTTCACTGGAGCCGCAACGGCTCTTCATTTTTTTGTATAAGTGTCTTATGCACAACTATTTTGGTACTTCCTTTAGGAAAAAGCCGTCGCGGACTTAAGATACTTGTTCCTAACTCTCATCATTGGTTAAAAATATCACAATTCTTCAAACCGTATAGCTAACTTTTTTACACTTCATTTTATCTTATTACTTTATACTCTTTCATATAGTTTATATATCTCTATACTCTCTACTCTGAGATCCTAAACACTTGATACATGATTCTATAATTAAAATGTTTATATTTCGCACTGAATTTTCAGAATAAGATATATATAGATAATATATAGATTGATAATATATATATAGATAATATACAGAATAATATATAGATTGTAATTTTGGATTATATATTGTTTTTTTTTCTTCTAAAAGGATATAAAAAGAACTTACGTGATATTTGTTAATGATTTTTCACTCAATAGCGAATATAGAAATATATAAAATATAATTAATTAATCCAATAAATATTATATAAAGTAATAATTTATAATATTGTTAATTTTAGGTTACAATTTATTGATTTAAATGTAATTTTCTTTTATTTATGAAAATAGTTTTTCAAAAATTTAAACAGAAGAAACACCTCTATAGCTACAATGTTAAAGATAGAAAAAGCAAACGAGCTTGCGTTGAGTGACTAAAAGAGAGAGAGAGAGAGAGAGAGAGAGAGAGAGAGAGAGAGAGGGCAAATAGAGTGATTTAGAACTTTCTATTTCAAGATAGTAAAAATTTTTTATAAATCGTCATTTAAAAATTTCATGTATTTTTCAAATTTCAAAGTACTTATTACGTAGATCGTGCGCTGCTTCCAGATCAACTAAAATTACTGGTTATTATTGGAGACTCCTTGCACTATATGTATATACTTAATGAGAATCAATCAGGAGGTCAAAGCACGTCTTTTATGATCGGTTCGGAAGTTAAAAATTTTAAAAACGAAACCAATGTTGAAATAACCAATTTCCGAAAAATCGGTTCTATTCACCTATGTTATATATTGTATACACGTAAATGAAGAAAGTGATATAATTTTATTACTACATCTAACAGTTTTCAAATAAGAAATGATGAAAATAATTAAATAGAAAATCGAACGTGTATATATAAAAATATTATGTTCTTTAGAAATGAATGTATAAGCAAAGTGATCGTAGAGGGTTTTCCAAGACAACTTTAGTTTTTTTTTCTACGACTTATTTCACTCATCAATTTGCTAATTAATTTATAATATTAATTATATACTTATTGACTATAAATCATATATAAAACATTTTTAATAAAAAACTTTATTACATAACATTGACTTGCTTAAAGCCCTCTCGCTATAAATTTAAGGCGCATATATACTGCGTTTCCTTCGTTAATCATCGAGCATGTACGATAGCATTGCCAAATAGAATTTTGGACACGAAAACATCTATTACTTTGATGTTCAAAAATATTTCTGCGTCACTTCTAGCTCTTAACTTCGAATTAATGAGTACAATGCACTTTAGTCGCAATTAAGCCGATGATCAGCCAGTCAGCTTATTTTTTTCTCTTGAGCTTTCTACCAACAGAGTGCGATAGCACATCGGGAACTTCCGCTTTATTCCCAAAATCATTCAGCACATTAGATATTTAGTGAGATATTCAGAATGAAACTGAATCGTGCAAGTGTCAAATATGTTTATGTGAAGTTATAATTAAAATAAAACTTACGCGTGTGTTTTTGTATACGTACATAAGCTATAAGTTGAAGGATTTAGGGATTTAGTACTAATGAAAAAAATTGCATAGAATAGTTTTTTATGCTATATATATATATATATATATATATATATATATATATATATATATATATTTGTGTTATGAATCTAAAAGAACGGTTATTCAATTCTGCATTCGTTCTGCGTTGCGAAATGTACCGTAGCGAATTTTATTCCTGTAAAGTTGTTGAAGCGAGATATTCTATACCAAATCGTGTTTCGATGCTTGATCATTTTCTTTTTTATTATAATAGCTGTGTACGATGCTGCCGAGATCTTACATGGAAGTTTATCTTTGATGTTAGAAGCTTTTAATTAATTATAACGGATAGAAAAGATTTCCTTTGATTGTAAATTATTTTCCTATAGAATTTGTCATCAGTTCTGGTAAATCGATTGTTGTAAATCATCACCTATCGTAAATTATGGCATTTTTACAAAGGAATTATTATTGTGAATAATGTTGATTTACAAATATATTTATGTTCTTTTTGTTAGACGTTATTAAAAAAATAAGTTCTCGTTTCATTACATTGACCTAATATGGAATTTACATGAAATTTATTTTGCTCTATTCAAAAAGAATTTTAAGGAGGTTATAGTTTGAAAATCAAAGTGTATTTAATTAAGTAATTGATGTGCTTTATTTGAAATACATATAATCATAAAATATAGTTAAAGGTATTTATTACTGATGCAATGGATGAACAACCGATTACTCGATAACACGTTAAATAAATAAGTTTTTCCAAATTGATGGCAATTATCTATATTTGCGCATATATCTGCATAAGTATCATCGGTAGTGCAAAAATAAGAAATTCAGCTAAAGATCTTTTATGACATATCTGCATTGGCAGACATAATGAAATGTTCATTTAGCACGCAGGCGTCCATTCCGTTGACAAATAATATGAGCGAGTAAACAAGTTCTCTTAGCAAAGGGGGAGTCTGACATCAGGGCACTCGATTTCCCAAGAGTTTCTTTGCGGCTGCGGACAGCGCGACGCCTGCGCAGCCTATGCGTGTGTGTATATATATATATATATATATATATATATATATATATATATATATATAGCAGGGCAAGCAGGTCCGTAGTTGGTGACTTCTCTCTTGACTCTCTCTCTGTGCGCGCGCGCGCGTGTGTATTTTGGCTTTCTTTTCCTCCGAAAAATGTGAAAAATCCGGGGGCAGGGTGACAAGTGTATAGCGGATGAAAAACGAGTTCGGCCTTGTGAAATAACCGTTTGGCGCTCGTGCGCGAGAGTCGGTCGTTAACCTCTCTCTCTCTCTCTCTCTCTCTCTCTCTCTCTCTCTCTATCTGCAGCACTAGGCGGCAATTAACGGGCGCAGAAAAGCCGGGCACGCGTACGCGCGCGCGCGCTCGCGAGTCTGGCCTGTTTAAACGATCATTGCGCTCGCCCGCGAAGGAGCGACCGGGAATCAGAAACTGCTACTGCGCTGCAAGCTGCCTCGCTGTTGCTTCTGCCTCCGCTATCGTCCTCCTGCAGTCGCGTTCGCCCGAGCAATTTCCTGCCGCGTGCAGAAGCGCAGCTCGCTTTGACCGGCAAATTGTCCGACGACGCGATGCCGCAGCCGCGTTGCTCGTACACGAGCGGAGAGAAAGAAGACGCGCTGCGTCCAAAGTTTATACGAGGAAGGTTAAATTCACCGGCAACTTCCAGAATTTGCTAAGAGTTTCACAAATTTCCAGTATGACCAGCCCTAGAATATTGAACATGATGTGATCAAACTCTGTTAATCATTGACAGATTTTAGTAAAAGTTGTTAAAAATTGTTATTTAAGATAACTACGAATGCGAATTTTACTCATTTAGCGCAAAGTTTTACAAATTTAGGCAACGTTTGATAATAGGATCAATCCCACTCTAGACTAATTCATATGTTCAGCAACTAATTATTGGTAATAATACGAGCCTTGATAAATAATTTTTAAATTACAATTAGTTTTGTGGTGATAACTTTCAGATTACATATGTGGGTCAATTCTCGCTCTCGTTCTATAAATTACAAAATCAAATAACAATTTGGAAATATTTTCTTTATTGTATTATATTTTACATTAACGTTCTACTATTTGTGGACGAAATTTGAAATTCGAATATTTTAGATATAGTATGCAATTTTTTTATGCTTTGGTAAGATTAATTAAAAGTCGATACAGACAGCTTCAATTATGTTAGTTTAAACCTATTTCACGATGCGCATATATTATAAGTTATCTATAAATTTCAATCAATTTTGACATTACTTATAATACATGGTATTACTGGAACTAAATGTATAAAATATTGTTATAGAAAAAATCCATTTTACATTAAAGAAACGCGTTTCATTGTTAGCCTTTTTTTAACTGTGCGGATTTATCTTACGTTCAGTTCAGTAAAGTCGAACAAAAAAGTTATTGCGCAAAGAGGTCACGCATTATTAAGAAGTAGAGGGCATAGAAAGTTACATCGGGTCATTATCCCAGTAAACGTAGAAGAGGAAAATCGAGGAATTCCAGTAGCCAAAGCTGTAAATTGCCTGTTTTATATATATTAAATTACATACGCTGGAGTAATCGATACAATTATTACACGAAGCGCGCGCGTATCATACTTACAGTAGTACAGCAATGGAATACAGAAGATTTCTCTTGCCTTCTAGAACAGCGTGTTAAAGTGTATACGTTAAAAAAATTCATATCGATGTCGAATTTTTCTATTTCTACATACATCATATTAAATTTGAATGATTTTAAATGTTCGCTTTTTCCACACTTCTGAGTCTGTCTACTATAGGTTCAATATATAGAAATTATATAATGATCTTTGTGAAACCGTTTTCAACGTGTATCACTTACGTACAAATTCTCTGTGAAAAAAAAAACGTTCTCTCGACAATTTAATCCGAGAATTATAACGGTATTGCAGCTCGTATAAGTCATTAGCTGCAGTTTTATCAAGAGTCTTGGAGACGCGTTGATTACAGTGAGCGGCTTTAAGACTGCGATATACAAGAAGAGCCCTTATTATATATATATATATATATATATATATATATATATATATATATATATATATATATAATGAAGAAGGGCAAAATGTAGGAGAATAGTCGGGCGGGGCGAGGAAAAACAAGTAGGAAAAAGAAGAAACGCGAGAAGGGAGTAGAAGAAGAGAACAATTAACAGTTAATGCACTCACCGGTGCGTGCGCCCGGCGATCCACATGCGAAACAGTGCGAGTTCTCTACCCGCGTCGAGCCATGGGCCAACGCGGCAACGATACTATATATATAATAGTACCGGGCAGCTCGAGGCATGGAGAGGAGTACCTTAAGAGGACTACTATCCGCTTGCACACCTCAGTCGTCGAGAGAATCGCGCTTGCACTCGTCACCGTGGTGTGCCAGTTCCAAGTTCTGGGCACTGTAATTTTTTTTTTTTTTTTTTTTTTTTTTACATTGTATGTACAATAATTCTTCAAGTGCGTTGCGCGTTCAGTTTTCGACTTTTCGCCCCCTCCCCCCTTCCATCCACTTTGTCAGTTCTCGTCCCTTTTGTAAGATACGGAGAATTGTGATTGGTTAATTTGCCGAAGGTAGGACACGTTTAAATAAATTTAAAATTTTTATTTTCGCAGTTTAACGTATAATTCACGAATTTTCATTGTAAAGTATATTATAACGCAAGCGAATGCCGATACTTTAAAATTTTGTCCGTTAAAACGATCACCGACATTGGTTATTTTTCTTTCCCCGACCAACAAGCAGTACTACATCATTTTATAATTAATTTTTTTCTAATCTTCTTCTGACTTACAGCTTACAAAAATACAATCCATTGTCTTGTCAATTTTATTCTCAGATTTATCTCACCAAATATATTATTGCACAATGTTAATGCTGAATAATAATAAGAATGACGCTAACAATAGAATCGTGCGAAATAGCTATAATTGTAATCGTTCTCTAATCTGTATTTTATCTATCTATAGAAGTTACAGCTAATTCTTCAATTTTCGAATTCTGTTTTGAATATTTATAAATAATTTCTCGAAATGATAAGTAACGCGTATGCTTTTAATTAAATAAAAAATTCCTCTCCAAAAAATAATTTATTCGTGCTCTCACACATTGTTCTGTGCTGTTATAAGTAATTAATAATTTTTTCAACACTTTTTTTTTAAAAAACAAAAAGTATTTCCTTCGTTCAAGACGAATAGCGTATGTATTGTTTTTTACATCACACATCAAAATTAAATTCTTTCAGTCACATCTCTATACATGCCGTTTTTTTTTTTTTTTTTTTTTAATAAAAAGGCGTTTCTTTACGTTCGTACGATTTGATATGATGCTTTAAGATAATTGCTCCGATCTTGAAGAACAGGTCGGTAAGCTGATTTATGTTGTTATATACGTAACTCTTGAGTTTACACTGTGTATTACAGAGAAACTCATAAAATCAACATAAAAATGTAACCGGAAAAGATAAGTAGGTGAAACGTATACAGAATGCTTTTTACAGTTTCATAACCTTTCTCCACGGGCATTAGCAGTAAAATTATAATAGTGAACCTTTCAAATTGTATTTTGGTATTTTTCAGGAGACTAATAGCAGCCTCCATTGTTTTAAATAACAATTCAATGTCAATTATTTTCATCGCATTATTCTTTCTTTTCGCAAAATATTATTTCATGCGTGCTTAAAAACGCCGTATTATAAAATTAATATGTACACACATCCGCGTGCACACACACACACACACACACACACACACACACAAATTTAATATTATTTATATTTTAACCAATTTAATAAATACATACTTTAAGCAGCGAAATTAAAATTTTAAATGTATATAGAAATATCAGTTAGTCTTACTATCTATAGTATTAGCTAATTACAATTTTTCTAGCCTATACAAAAGATAAAATAGAGTGGAATAAATGATAAGAGAAGGATTATAATTAGTTTAGATTATTTACTTGGAGTTTCTATTTAAAATTCAATTTAGAACGTTATTCAGTCGCAGTTTATTCGTTGTAATAATTTGGTTATAATTATCAATTCTAATAAAAATTATTTAAAATCGTCATGTGATAAAGCAACAATGGCAAAAATAATCAAGTTATTAGCCGTTATTTTGCTAAAAAAGTTTTTAGAAGTGTTGAACGAATCTGTTTACGACATTTTTTTCAATCCTTGCTAAAGAAGTAATATTTATGTACGAGAAGAGCGGATTGCAATGAATTAAAGTCTAAATGATTTGGATACTGCGTCTCTTTTTGGTAAGATATGATTGGTATTTAAAACTTTACGTGTATGTATATGCATATATTATTTTAATGGCTATTGCACTGCCATTCACGTACGGGTGAAATCATGACTTCAATAATGATTTCACGTTTTGCGCATTGATTGTATTATGGATAAATTTTTCTCAACGTGGCATTGCTCGATTCCGAAGTACAAACAGAGTGTACATTATTGTAATTTTCTCTTTTAATAAGCGAAGAAAAGACAATAGTCCAGGTTTTCGACGCGTATTCCTGACAAAGTGAACGTGAGGCGGTTATACTATATAGGATATATATAGTCTGATATTATTTAAAACGCAATTTTTAATTTTGAAAAACGCATCGTTCGGATAGCTCCGTTAAAACGTTGTTCACTAATAATTATGTACAGATACTTTTAACGGAATTAAAAATTTATCGCGGTCCAATATTAGATGAAAGTCAAACAGAATTTTGATAACAAAGTCTTTGATGCATTTCTCTGTGCTTGCTACTAAAATTTGCATCTGTTAACGAACACGGCACTCAACTCGCGGAAAATATCATCAATCATAAAATAATTGCAATCTAACGGTACACACCTTCTTTCCTGTAAATCTTACATAATTCGAAGAAAGTCTTGAGATTATTAAAGCTAAAATAGTTTCGAGACTTTCATAATAATGGTTCGAAATTGTTTTTTCAAAATTGCAATCTTTCAAACGTTTTCTAGAATTTGCAAATTGATTATGATTATGTTTTTACTATCCTACACATTTTTCGATCGTGAAAATTATTCTGTGTTTATTTTTTATAAGTATTTTATACATTTATGTACGTAAATTAGCCATTCTTATTATGCCCTTTTACTTTTGAAATAATAGAAAGATTTTTTGACTAAAAATCTGTTTGAGCATATATATTATGTAATAGAATAATTGTAAAAAATCGATATTACAAAAATTATAAAATCAAAAGTTTGTATAGTTAACCTTGATAATGTTTCGTAGCCTCTGCTTTGTTCACATGCTTTTACTTCGATTCATTGGCAAATATTTTGAGAATGTTTAAAGTGCTCGACACTTATGGATCTTATCGCAGATGAGAAACCATATATGCAGTCACATTAAAAACATTTCTTATTCAACAGAAAAACTTGATATATATACGTTTTGGGATTCTGTCGCATTAATCTTGCGGCAGTTTTCATGGTATGTAGGTTGTCAAAGCACACGCAAATGTACACTCACGCGCACGCAAGTGTATGAGAGTCTCCCCCGCTTGGCATTGACTCGATTAAAAGTTCTCAGAACATCTCGTGCGTGCAATTGAGAAAGAAAAAAACATTGTGAAAATCCAGATGCTATTAAGTGCTCAAATCTTAAATTGAGTAAAAATATTTGTTAAAATCTTATTTTTATTTATTAAAAAGTCAAGCTCTGCAGTTTTTTAGCTTGATTATGCAGTTTACATAAGAAAATTAGGACGTACGTTAAATGGTTATAGTAGATACGTGATTATAGAAGAAAAAAAATTAATTAAACCTTCAACCATCGCAATGATAAATATAAATTATACATTTTTAACGTAAGCTATAAATAATGAGCAATAATTAATAATATTTGTTACATTTTTTCTCAATCAATATATTCCGTTATTTGCGTAATAAACAGTTTTACGTTAGCACACCTGCATTTCATTCATATGGTAATAGCTGAACACCCACCACAAATACTGGGTTATGATTTATATTAGAAAATAGTAGAGTACAATTATTTTATTAAATTATATATGAAGTAATTTTTTTTATATTCCTATTTTTAAAAATAATAATTTTAAAATAATATTTGCACAAAAAATAATCACGTGCATCGAATATATTTTTGTTTATAACTTTAACGTATCTAAGAATTTGATTATAACTATATCTTATTTTATATTTGATAACGATTAGGACATGAAAGATTATTGATTATAGTATTTGTTTTATACTATGGCATATATTAAAAAAATTTAAAGGCTATACAATAACAAACGATGTCTTAACTATTACACACTAAATATTTAAAATACTATGATCACAAACGGTTACTTAATTTTTCATTAATTTTCCTTTCTCAGAGCACCTTAAGCTATAACTTTATTTATTAAGAAAGAATTTATATTTTATTGTTGCTACGAGTATCTTATATAAAAAGTTAATAATTTTTAATGAAGATAATCAGGTTTGTTAAAAAATGAAAAAAACTTTATGTTTTCCAAATAAATACTTTATAAATATATTCAGTTCAATTAAAAATTTCTTGATTATGTATTAGAATATCAACGCATGATCTTTTCACTTTTGATTTTAGTTGACAATGACTTTATATACATTTAGAAACGAAAATCATTCTGTGAAGAAAAGTAACAATAGAAGTAACTGAAAGAAAACATCAAAACGCAATTAGAAGTGTTAATTAATATGAATTTTACGAGTATAATGGGACAGTTAAGTTAAAGGTAAAACTGCATCTATGTATATAAACATTGAAAGCGAGTCAACGAGGCAGTAAAAATCTCTCTTCTCTCTCTCTCTCTCTCTCTATGAATGAAAAACACAGCATATTATCCCGCGTGTCAGGCTGCAGTATGGGGTAATAAAGAGGCGTTCGCCGGGCTCTCTTTTCGCGTCCCGCGGAAAAAATAAAAGGCGAACCGCCGTCCGTCGCGGCCGCGCGCTTCATATCGGAGGCCACGAGGCGCGGTTTGTCAATCGCGTAAGCGAGCTTGCAGCGTTCGGCAATAGTATACATATAGATATATAGACAAATACGCCGGGCCCCAAAACGTTAATATTCATGAATCGATTTATGCACGATCCTCGAGGAGTATTGGGTGAGCCCGCGCGTAGCTGTCATCTCTTTTTACGCGAGGCTATACGTATACGCGACGATGGCGCAGCGCGGCGCTTTCGACGCTCGACGACCTTCCGCGCACATCTCGATCGAGAATGTTTTGCTCCCACGCACCTGCTCTCTTGCGATAAAATGCGGCGCTGCGAATAATTTTTGTATGCGTGTATGTGCGAGCGCGCGCGAATGTGTGTGTGTGTGTGTGTGTGTGTGTGTGTGTGTGTGTGAGAGAGAGAGAGAGAGAGAGAGAGAGAGAGAGAGTTTGCCGAAGAGCGAGGGCGAGAGAGTGAAAAACACGCATGAGCATAAAAGGAGCGAGCACGTAAGCCGCTATATATACCGCTACCGACGTCTTGTCGTAATGTCGCGTAAGTGTACACGCGCGGGAATCCGGTCTTTTACATAAAAGTCCTTTTTCTTCTCTCTCTCTCTCTCTCTCTCTCTCTCTCTCTCTCTCTCTGTACCCATTATTCCCGATACGAATTATTATTATTATTATATATATATATATATATATATATATATATATATATATATATATGATATTTCTTTTTGCCGCGACTCCGCCATAAGACGAATGGCGCGTCAGGTGTTCTACGCGCGCGCGCGCCGATGCTCGATATTCGCTTTGTAGTTGGCCGACGAGTTTGGCGTTTTCGTTCGCACAATCCACCGATCGGGTCGTGGATTACGCGGAGAATCAGGCTTGGAAGTAGGCCATCCTTTCGATTTGTCGCTTATATATGTAGATTTTCAGAATTACAGCACAGATATTGGATAAGAGGGAAATATTAGCCATTTATAGGGTGTAATATTTAGACGAGGGTTTATACTTCCTCAGATTTAAAACGATAAAAGTTTTTAAAAATAAAAAAAAAATCTCTCAAGTCTCTCTAGCTTCGTCTTATAAGTAAATAATGTATCAAATCACATGTTTTGGAGATTATACGAGATCGTACCAATAACGGTTTTAGAAGTAGTTAAAAAAGTAGAACTGAGAACCAAGAAGTTTAGAGCAGCGAATACCAGAGAAAAACTAAAAAACCAACTATAATCAATAAGGACCAATAATAATCATAGATAATCGAGAGTCGAAGAGCACGTATTGAGAACATGTGAGAGTAACAGTTCTTTTTTTAAATAACTTGTATTCTTCGATTCTTTGTGGTTCTCATTGCTGTTCTATTATTTTCTGATTCTTTCTGATACTCTCTACCCTTTTGGCTTTTGCATTAACAATGGCCATTTTATTTGCTTTTAAGGCTATTGTATGAGAAAGCATAAACTGGGACAAGAAGGAACAAACTAGGCACAGAAAATTGGCTGTTCTTCGTTCTAGTTTTTGACTCTTTGTGTTGGAGACATAATCGAGGGTTATGATGAGAAAAAGCGAGCTCTCTGCCCCTTGCGCTTCCTTATTGTGCCCGTAGCTTGTATCTTTTCGTGCAATAGGTCTTAGAAATGATTGGCCTCTCGTCCTTAGAGATCCTTCACGTGCCACTGTTTTGTCAGCTTTCACCTTCGACGAGTCACTTTCCCTGTAAACTTAAATTGACCCGGTGTAAACGACAGGATGCCTCAAAGTTTGTACGCGAGTTATACAAATTATATGGTTTTTGTGGGGGGAAAAGTACACGAAATCCTTGTCCGCATTGGAAATGTTTAATTTGCCTCGGAAAATCAGCAGGTAATCGAGAGATGATTTCCGCCGATTATTTACGCTCCTGTTACCAAACGATTTCAGTCGATGGGTGTTGTGGCGCGTTTCACGGCGGCGGCACACGCACGCCGCTGTTATTGCAAAACAGCTCGCGAGCTATTACCTATATGACGATCGGAAGCCCACGCGACAGCACGCATTCCGCATTATTGCGTTTGTTCTGATTCGTGCATATTAAATGTCTCGGTGGCTCGTTATAAGATTATAAAAAATCTTTATTTTGTCTTAACTCGCGGGAGAGGTGCGGAGTAACTTGGAATATTTTCTTTTGAAACGACGAGGCCATTTGTCTTCTGGACATTTCCGTTGTGTGGTCCACTTTAGTCAGAATACTATGTATATTTTAAACTGCCATGTAGATAAAAAAGTTATTGAAAATAGTTTCTATTATATTTAAATTTCTATATCTATGGCGAATGTGTTGCCCGCAGCTATTTGGTTCTTGATTTTATCAGCTTATTGAAGTACCCAAGGGGGCCATATAATAGGAACGAGAATAAGAAGCTTCAAGTTCCACAAATTGATACAAGTAAAGGCTTAAGGTTACTTCAGATAGATGAGAGTACGTCTATCTCACTTTCTCCCAGACATCTATGAAGCATTAAATAGTTTTAATCTTCACGCGAAATTAGCATGAATCTTGTAGGCATATGTATAATCAAAATCCATCGCCGATTTTCACAATCTGAAATACTCTGAATTGTTACTTCAATATTCATTTTTAAAGAAATTTTATTTTTTACTTCGATTATAAATCCCATACAAATACTCTTACTATTTATTCAAAATTAAAACTTATAATTATATGATACAAATAAAGTCGATATTATATAATTACAATTTCCTTAAAGCTTCAATTTCATCTTAAAGGCACTTCTTGATAAGTATTCGTAAGATATAAATTTGTATCAGATATCCATGAATGATTAGATTGACGGGCGCTTATGCAACACTACTGTCAACATTGAAAATCAATCTACCGAGGTTGCAAAGTATTTTCATATTGCAATTCATTTTTTTCACATCCTTATTGGATTTTTTTAAATGTACAGTTATGATTGATACATTCATGCTTTCCTGGTAGAGAAACGGCGAAATCCGTCAATCAGTTCATATTTATCATAACGACAACGTTATACTATTATAAAGGTGAAAACATAGTTTTATATTAAACGTAATAATGCAATAATAATGCAACTGACAGAGAGATTACTTAAGTAATTATTAGGCAATCTAAAATAAAAAAAGTAGAGTCTGTTCTGAGAAGTATAATTGACATAGCTTGTAAATCGTGTCGATGTCTAAAAAGGACACGACATTACAGATGTCAACATTGTTAACAGTATAGCACTCCCTTGCTTATCAATGACACTGGGTTCGTATGCCCGCGTCGTCAGCTATATACATATGTAAAATATAAGTTATATTAAAAGCAAAACTGCTTATCTCTGAAGGCAGATATATAATGTATATAGCGCAGTATAGCTGATGGCTTCTTTCAAAAATCGGAATAAGGAAAAAGAGACTTTTTCATGACATAAATACCAGTCGGAGAAAACCTGTTCTATCTATTACGCGCAGAATGACAAATAAAACATTTGGTCAACTTTCCAACTTGCAGTACAAGATAATAAAATTATTATTAATAAACAACTAAATTATTTATTTATTTAAATTATTGCTTCTAGAGCGAAATTAACTAGCTTAGTGTGATATCAAAAGCAATGTTATAAAGTATAGAGTAAACAATGAAAATATACACAAATCGAGTACTTACAGGACGACTTTTAGTAGGTCTGTTGTTTCCCATGCTCCTTCTTCTGCATTGCCATGCAATAATTTTCAGTCGCGGCAGAAATCGATCAAACAGTATTGACATTAGTCAAGTTCTCGAATCGATGTGTCCAAATCAAAGTGCTCGATCTAATGGTATAGTTTGTATAATTATTTAAGATGTATATCAAAACAAAACAACATAACCTACTCTGAATCAATAAATGAAATCAACACTATATTATTGTTAATTCTAAAACACTGTAAAAGTATATTTATAAAATCGGGAAATAAGTGCTATGCAGACGTTAAAAATTGATTTAACTGAATATCAGCAGGG
Organism: Sycobia sp. Sy_11; assembly: GCA_018907035.1. Classification (NCBI taxonomy): domain Eukaryota; kingdom Metazoa; phylum Arthropoda; class Insecta; order Hymenoptera; family Epichrysomallidae; genus Sycobia; species Sycobia sp. Sy_11. Next base: position 4,761,416 of record JACCIC010000006.1, on the reverse strand, counting down.
TATCAAGAAAAGGAAGATACTTTTAAGATATACAAATCAAGTATATATATTCTTATCTTCAAGCTACATTATGCGATGTTCAGAGACATTATTATTGGATTAATTTAATTTTCTTATGATATGATTATATAAAACTGATTTTATTAACTTTTGCCGGTTATTGTGTTAGGAGCAAAAAAACGAAATTTTGCCATTTTTTATTAATAACAAATTTGTGAACTAATATCGCCCAAAAGGGAAGCTGAACAGGGGTTTTTATTTATCATTCTGCACGCGAAGGCTGTGTTCGGATAGTATGTGTGCCAGCAAAAGTTTTTAATATTGATCAGAGTATATTTGGGCCTGTAAGAGGAAGAGAAGATATAATCGTCAGCATTCGGTCTCCTAGAGTCACATCGACAATCTGACTGAGTGATGTCGGTGGTATGAACAAGAAACCGTATATATAACTATTCAGTAAAGGGTGGGTACGCTTCATCGACTTGCTTGTTTGCCTCTTCGAATTGACGCCTTTGGACGCGGAGTCTGCTCGTTCGCTAATGATAATTTGCATCCTAATTTTTATGATCGTTGCCATGTAAAGATGATACTTTTGCACTTCTCCAATGAGAATTAAATGCGCGAATTAATGAAATAGATTATTGTTACTTTTACTCTCGTTTCTCCTATTTTTGGAATTTGATACGGAGAACAATTGAAAGCATAAGCATACTCAATCTTCGGAGTCAGTGATAAATGCAACGCTGATAATTTATTTAGAGCGAAGTTATTTAGTTATTATGCAATCACACTATGACTTGGCAAGCAAGCTATATAATGGAAATTCGCCGAAATGGTTAATTTATTTTAATAGAACCTGTTGATATTTTTAATATACTATGTTGAAGTATAAACAATGTGTGCTTTTGTCAGTAGCTTACGATCGCAATATTGTTCGTAATTTAAATCATTGAACGGATTCATTATCACCAAGAAATTACTTTATAAATATATCATACTTTATAAATACATTCAATATGTAAATGGCACCTTAATTGATTTTTGATAACACCAGGTGTTCAGACATCCATTGAAATACCTCAGAAACACCCGCAAAGAAAAGCACTAATCATATTTTAATTTATACATGTAAATTTGATTCATAAAAGAAATACTGTTCTGATAAGTTAAGAAAAAGTTTATACTTATAGATAAACCCAGATTGAATTGATAAGTATCACAAAATGATCGAAATGTTTTCAAATAATAAAGATGTGTTATCATTTTTATTTAAACTTGTTAACAGCTTAATACTGTGGCGAAACTGACATTAGGTTGCCATAAGATTTATAAAATAATGCTTGTATATATTATTTTACTTACTAACTGAAGAAGATAATGAAAATACGATCAAAGTGCAAGTGAAAATTGTAAACTCCCTCAAGTGAAAGGGAGGGTATATTTGAAGTTCTCACAAGCGGTAGCGAGAATATGGAAAATAAAATCCGTTGTTGCGCCGAACTCGTTAAGTCGTTAAAGTTTTTCATGCGCCCCTTGGTGCTTCTAAAGCTCTTACAAGCTAAAATAATCTACACGAAGTACCAGGCTCGCTTGGGGTTTCTCAATCTTCGCCATCTACAGCGTCTACTATATAGGCTTTGAAAGTGAAAAAAGATACTGTATAAAAAGCCAACTTAGTACATTACATTATATATTTATAGACTTTGCGACTGACGTGATGATTGTTCGGCTACATCAAATTCGCGTTATAGTGTAGCATTTTTTAAATATTATGTTGATATTTTTTATTAGCAAATAAATTTTTACTTATTTTATTTATTACTAAGATGTCAACAATCTTTGCAAACATTGACGAACAAAAAATTCATAAATGCATATAATTGAATATAATTAATTTTTTTGTTGCAGGTGAGTTTCGGAACATGTCTTTCTGATAAATCTTTACATATACGTAAGTTAAGTTTAATTTAAAAATAATTAATTTGTATCTAATTATATTTTTCTATGCGCGCGCGCGCGCGCGTGCGTTTATGTTAAACGTACGTACTAAATAAATAATATTTTAACTTAACAGGATCGGAAGTTCATACTTTAATCGAATGAAAAATTGATATAAAAATGTAATCATTTTTTGAAGTATCGTTTTATATTCATTTCATAATGGTTGAATACATAGAATTTTTTTTTAAAGATGCCTCATACATTTTAAAACTAGTATGTAGATCTGTATGGAAATGTAATAAAATGTAATTTATGCCATAGTTATATTTCATTTCCGTTCGCAGATTATTATGAAAACGATCCAAATATTGTGAAATAAATGTTAAAATTTTTATTTTCGTAATCGTTTAGTACGCCATGGTAGTTTTGCATGAAAAATAAAATGGCTATAGATTTTATTACGAAAAATATAATGCGGCATAAGGAAAATGTTAAGTAAAGTACGAAAATTAAAATATATTTTGTATTACAATGAGATTAACTATTAAATCCTTGATTAAATCGTATTTGAGAGTATTACAATAGTATTACAATTATATTCTTTTTGTCTCTTTAAATAAATTGTGCCATGTATATTTCTTCTAAAAGTTTTTAATAGTTTACACAAGCTGTTCTGTAGAAATATTATTAATAATCATAAAGCACTTGTAATCTTTATTTTAGATTACGCACCAAATGTATAAAACACTTTAAAACAAATTAAGTCCTCTTCCTGTTGCCAATGTAGAATTCTATTTACCTGCTCTTTTCGAAGTCTTTGACAGTTAATAAGTATCTATCAAAGACAAATCTCTTTAATGGCATTGCAGTTTAAATCTAGATTGATTATAATTAAATTCATTTGTACCTCTATGAAAAAGTTTGTAATTGATCGACATTTGTAGTGGTGTCCTCTATGAATTTTCTTGTATTCATTAATATTTGATCTTTGAATTAATCTAAGCATAGAAGGTAACATTTTAAAACTATTCAAAAGTGATCATTTCGATCTATCACTCAATTAATAAATAAGTAAATTAGTTTTAATACATTCAGAAGCCTTAAACATTTTTATCTATCACTCCAATAAATGCAATGATGACATTTGAAGTATATATGTATGCAAAAAGCGTACTTTTTCAAGGTTATCTTTGCTAGTACTTCAATAGCCGTCAATTTTATCCCAACTTTTCAGTTTTGTGCAGCAAAAACCACTATATGTGTTAGTTCAAATTATTTAAATTAAAAATTGTCATAACTTATGATGATATGGAAATAATTCAATAAATATTGCAAGGGTATACCTATTGCAGATGTACTAATTGTTATGATGTACTAACTAATTGTTAACTTTTTTAGAATTCTATTCCTAGAACTAGATCTTCTTCATAAGCTTGAAAAGAGATCTTAATATCTTATTTATTTATTATTTCAACGAACTTTATTAGTTTTTTCCGAGATATATAATAAACACGTGGAACGAGCGTAATTTTAGGGAATAAAAAAATTTCTTTGAAGAAAATCCAACGAACAGCCTCGACTAGGCAAATACGTATATCGTTAACGATACTAAATAAACCGACGTCTTTACTGCCCGAGCCAAGGATTGTTTATCAGATTAAGAACTGCAGTAGTCTTTTGACTTAAACAGTTAAAATTCATTAATACTTATGATATCTAAATAGTCAAAATATATAGTTTCATTAATATATCGACTAAAAGGTTAAAATGAAATTATGAATTTATATTAAAGAATTAATGAAAATAGATTAAAAAATAACTATTTTAATATTAGAGCTAATGAGCCGCTGATCTTCAAACGATTCTCGTTAAAACTTATTTAGCAGGTAGAGTTATAAACCAATCGCGGTCTCGTTAAAAAGCTCCGATACATGAGGGAACATATTGAGTAAAGTAAGTATAGATAAGATGATTGAACACGAATCAGTAATCGGGGCACATTCGAGGAAAGAGCATTTGTATTCGAGATTGTAAGGAAAATATAGCGGGTATTATTGTTTTTCCTTTTGATCGACTGATTTACTTTACTTAAAAATCGTTGTATCAACGCTCAAGAAAATTGGCATCTATACCGAAATTACAGACTTACACCTAATTGTACTTCCAGTTGATAGACTACGTACGCTGAATACTCGAATAATGGTTTTGTTTAAAATATGAAGACCAGTTGTTAAATCAGAATAAGAAATCGCTGATGCCAATAAGACGAAAAAGAGTGGAATGGAAGGTAATGCAGAAGTGCCAACATCGGATAGCAATCGAATCCGAAAGACATCTTTTTTGCGCTTGTACCAAAATGTCTTTTTTTCAGTCGAGGTCAACTTCCTTTTCTGCATTGTAAATACAAAAATGCATTGTGTGATAGCTCAACCTTTGGGTATTCGCATTGCGATTTTAAAGCTATTTTTGGTTGAAGCCATTTTATAAACATCCACTACAGTACTGCTTTTTATTTGTATGTATAATAGAGGGTCGTGATTTTGTCTTCTTTATAAGGAATAAATGAAGACCCAAAATAGATATAAACTGCGGAGACTTGAAATCAATCCCTTTAAGACGTCGACTGCGTTTAGCATAGCAATAACCTCCCTCCCTCCCTCCCATCACACTTGCTTTCCACTTTGGCAAGTCGCGTTTGTAGAGGAACGGGCTCCGAATCGATTGTGCACTCTGAAGAAGCTGTTGGATTTTTCTACGACCGCCGAGGCTCGGATCTACTTTAGTCGTTTGGTCCTGCGACAGACTGCAACGACATCGGGTAATTTTTACGCTCGTATGAATAAATCGTGATACGTAGCTATTCGTTCGACCTCTTCAGGATTCAGTTTGCAAAAGACATTGTTTTATATGCTTGGTCGGTAACCGTGCGATTTTCGCAGAATGCTAAACATATTTATATAAGGAATCTATTGCTTTCACTTGCCTCCCCACATGCATTGCACATATGTATACAGTCTACGAGAATCTCGGCGTATCGCGGAACCGTTAAGCTTCGAGCGTTCTCCTCTCCTCCCTTTTCCGGGGCCGTGTCCCCGGCCCAGAATTCAATTCCTCCAGTGTATATATCTAAAGCACTGATAAAGCAGGAGGCGAAAAAAGTACAGTTCGAACACGGTGTTTTATCGCGTCTGTCTCGTATCGGTGCGGGATTGTGATTGCCCCCCCCCCTCTTTTGCTTGTCCGCACATAACTATACTCCACAACCTGCATCTACCGGATCGAGCGCAGCCAGCGAGGTGGTGCATGGTGCGCGCGCGGATCGGATCTCCTCGCGCCTCTCTCTCTCTCTCTCGTTCTCCCTCTCTCTAGTCGTTTCTCTTTCGCGCGGTGCCGCGCGCCTTTCGCTCCACGATGCATCTGCATGGGGGCGCGTCGCTGCATCAGCATGTGCGCGCAAATTGCCACGCGGCGCGAGCCGCGGAGATGCCGCGCGCCCGATGTATTGTGTGTGTGTGTGTGTGTGTGCGCGCGCGCGTGTGTGTGCGTGTGCGTGCCCCCTTGGGGCGCGTCGTGCGCGCGCGCGTGCGGTCCGCCGTCCGCGATCGACCGAGCAACCTAGCGACCTACTGAGGAGAGAGTTCGCTTGAGATTGCACCCGCGCCGCTGCGGCCAGCGAAGAAAAGGCCGTCCGTCGTGAGAGACTCTACGAATGGCCGACGACCACTTGCCTGAAGTTACCGGGTATGTAGAAAGCCTCGCGGCAAGTACCGTGTGTCTGTGTGTGCGCCTGCACGAGCGCGCGTCTATCGGTACTCTCTGCAACTATACGCGGGCACACGTATTGGTTCCAGCATAAATTTTTCCGCCGATCCAACAAACAGTTGATATATATAGTATTTGGAGGATTATAATGTAACTGGTAACACGCTGTATATATATAGCATGTTCCGGGCGTGATCCGAATTATTGTCTTCCTTTTTGGGGCGTACGTGCACAGGATTTAGGGCTCCCTCGGTATTCTCAGCTCTCTTTTTTCGATTTACACGGATATATGGAACTCTGACCGGACCTTTCTAGCAAACTCTCCTTAAAAAGTATCCCCGATATTGAAGCTGAGATTCACCTCGTTCACCTTCTAAAATTCACTACACCACTACAGGCTTTTCCACTTAGTTTATTGATGTGTTCAATCGTACAGTATATAACTCTGCTTAGCTTTTTCAGAGTGAAGACATCAAAAATTGATTTACGTTTAAAAAATATTTTAAAATCAAATGAAAACTCTTTGTAGATTTTCTCCTGTAAAACTTATCAGAAATTATATCCATGCTAGTTTCACAATTTATTATGACTGCTAGATGGTTCGGACGTGCAGTAGAAATTATGAGAGTCGTTAGAAATTGAAGTCGCTTAGTATTTATAGCTATTGTATTGAACAATCTTACATCGCAAAAATTCGAAAAATTATTAGTTAAAGTTTTCTTTTTTAAAAAACCTCTTAATGGAACACGAGGAGAGAAGTTTACGGTTTTTATTTTATACGCTTTTCTATCTAACTATCTATATATATATAAACTTATTATATTCTAATAGAACTTAAATTATAATTTCAACGATCAATCCCATCTCAACAACAATGAAATAATTATTCACTGTTGGAATAGGAGTAATACCTTGTGTGTGAAGAGTTTCTTTTATCAGCAAGAAGGTATTTAGTTGATGATCAATGTTAACCATTCAGTAACACACTATAATAATAATATTAATAGAATGGCATTTCTAAATTTAGTAACATTTAAATTAAAAAATAACCTTAAAAGTTAATGAATTGCCGATAGACAGGAAGCTTGCTAATGGTAGCTATTTTTCATTATTGAAGTCTAAAGATTTCCTTTTATTATCAATAATCCTAGTCAAACCTTTTATCCTATTACACCGTTTACAACTGTGAGATTTTCTTCCAACATTCACTTAATGGATCTTGATGTGTGCTTATGGTATAACATTTTATTCGATTATATATATAATTCACAACTTTTACCAAATTGTTGATTTATTGTAATTACTATTGTATATTCATTCTTTCCAAGCTTTATATTTATTTTAGATGAAATAAAAATGTTTAACTTTTTTTATAAAACTCAATTGTATTATATGTTTAGGCAATTTAAACAAATTAAAGCCAATGAACCATACTTTGTAAAGCCTATACTTCTAGAACAATGAAGTTAATTAATTTAATGAGTTCATTGAAGCTTTGTTAGTAAATGGCAAAAACATACTGATGTGCCTACTTAAGGTGGCTCAAGCGTATAGGCTGATGTATCAAATTAGGACCCTCATGTAGTCAATACAAATTATTGAAAATTATATAAATATAATATAGACCACACAAGTATAAGAAAAAAAGGCATAACTTAATACTTTCTACATTAATTAACATAAATTTTATTATTTACCGAGACTAAAAGAAAATTAAACTTTTTTCATTAGTTAACTTGACAATTTGACTGCTAAACTGCATTTTTTATTTTATAGTAATGCAATAATTAATTATTGTTGACGTTCTATTTTTATTATATTTTCCTTCAATTTTATTGAAATTTGACTCAATAAAATAGGAACCAATATTCTATGCTAATCTAATTAAACGCGTATAAAATTTTTCATTTTTCAACATTGGCAATACCAAAAATTAACCACTAACTTTTTTTTATATTTTATTGAATTTTTAAGTTTAATGAATCATTTATAGGTATATATTCCTGTTACAATTTCAAAAGTATTTAACTCGTAGAATGGCCTTGCTTCACAGCCACCTTAACTATCTATCATATACTTTTAAATCACTTTGCTACTACAGTATTATTATTATTATAAATAATGACTTTGGCTATTAGATTCATATAATTTAATTGTTAATGATGGAAATACACTCCGTATTTTTCTAAATACGAAAAGTTTTGAAAGCCTCTAGAGAAGGTCTCTCCGGGTCTCTCGCATTGAATATACTCTGCTAATTCATTGCGAGTATAATTTCTAGTTTGCACGCAAATTTCCCTCCCGCCCTTTTATTCCGAAAGTGCACATTTGAAATGCTCGTGTAATATCACGGCACGTGAAAGTTCAAAGGAAGGGGGCGGCTTTATTCCTTGTCCCGAAACCGCTTCGACAATGAAAACGATCACTCGTGCAGCGGCGGCAATGAATAGCGTTAATAAGTATTAGCGATCCGCAGGTGCCCGTGAAATGCGCGCCTATAGTCTCTTCAAAATTATTTATCGCGTTCGATATGCCAGACAAAAGCTTAGCATATGCGCATAGGAAACGGCCGAACCCGCAGCATTATGCGTGTATAGAGCGAAATCAAAACGCTCGCAAGACATCGCGAAAATAATCTGGCCTATATCAGTATCACCGGCCCGTAATATTTGGGTCGAAAATCGGCGGAAAATCTCGGATGCTTAAAGTCCACGTGCGCCCGCGCGAGCATACACATATAACGGGAGACCGCAATCAAATTACAGCCGCGCGAGAATCGCGTGCATGCAGAGAGAGAGACCCCGTTTCGCCGCACCCAGGCGCGCGCGTGCCCGCTAAATTGGAAGGTCTATATGTATATATGTATATCTATATGTATATACGTATAAGCAAAAGGGGAGAGGCCGATAGTTTTCTACAGTCATGATGCTGCGATGATAATTATAATAGTGCTCTGATCTGAACGCGCGCGCGCGCGTGAGAACCCCGGCTCATCGAAATCGTTTGTTTTTTTTGCGGCTCGATCGATTGCTCTTCGCGTTCGATTTATTTGTTCGACTGACGCGGTCGCTTATGATACTTCATACACTTATACACGAATGGGAAGCCACAATTGAAATAGCTCTTTTCCAAGTAACAAGCATTTCGTTATATATAGACGTTAAATATTTTATTCAAAATTTTTCATATATCTTATTCACACATTCAGAATTATTGTAAAGATTGTTTTTATTACATTATTATTAATAAAAAATTATCTGTAATCGTTTAAAGTTATACAAACTTTTTTCTTTTCGAAATCTTAAATGTAATTAAGTCAATTTTCAAGTCGTTTTAATGGAAAAAATTTCATGATAATTTGAATATCTTGTTGACCTCTATTGCTTTTGTAAATAACAATATTTTAATTATTGATTTGCTATAACATTAACTGAACTTGTGAGCAAAAGATTATATTTAAAAAAATATATAACTTGTGCCTTCGATGGACAATGGAGTTTTCTTGATTCAAGTTCCATAGTAATTGTTTCCATAGATTTTTAGGTGAGAAAATACAGATTCTGTCTCTTTATACAGTGGCTATTAAATATACTATTTAGATTAATTATAAATGTGTGGTATTCCTGAGTGTACAAAGTTTCATCTTAATTTAATTAAATCGCCATAATTTAATTAAAATTCATATTACAATGTATTCTCTATTTATAATAAGTAAAATATATATAAGCCAATGTTTACTATTACATGAATGCATATAAAAAGAAATTTATACGAATTTTTCAGTTTAACTTCTTATACACTATTATATCATATAACTAAGAAAAAACACAACTGTCCTGATTTTTCAAAAGCTGTAACCTGTAATTTTCTACTTATTAGAACAGCATTGAAGTTACCATTGCTATTCTCATAGCTTTTTGCATAATACATAAATTTGCGTTATATTTTCACGTGCGGGAATATTGCTCAAGGAAATTAGCCAAATCGAGACAGTTGGTCTTGACATCTTAATAACAAAGCGTGGGATTACATTTTTCCATTAGAAAATATTTAAAAATAATTGGAGATAGCTCGCTTACAATTTATTTTTTATTTTTCGCATAAATAACGAGCTATTGATGAAAAAATAACACCGGATGACAAAACAAACTGAATTATCGAATCAAACACGAGACATTTAATGAGGGATGTGTAATTTTGGTAAACAGATATATTAGAACGCCACGTCGAGGTATATAATTTTTTTTATTAACTTAAAAAAAAACATTAAATTCACATAAAATTTGAATAGCTTTTTAAGTTTCATGAGGACATTAAAATTCAAATGTAAGTTAAATCCGCCCAACTCTGGATAAATTCTCCAACTAACTTATACAACTTGCGTTGAGTAATTCTTTTATTCTTTTTTCCGTGGGAGTAGATTACGAGACACCATTAAATTTAATATAAACATATTTAAGCAATAACATTAGAAAGATTTTTGCTTAATTCGACAAAATTTGTATAATATGTATATTTTTATATAATATAAGATAAAATAAAATCAATTCGTAATGACTGCATTATAGAAGCTACTTATATGTATTTCTCATATAGTACAATATATCTTCAATCTACCAATATTTGTTTGTTTTTTAAGTTAAATTTATTTAGTATTTTATATCATTGATCAAAATATAAATAAGTATTAACATTTATAATACTTAATATTTACGGAATGGAAAACAGAAAGTTTAACATTTTATAAAGGCAAAATTAACTTTTAATCGTATGTACAAAATCTCAACTCATGACAATTTACTTATCAATATATTGTACGTGTGACAAACGACGAGCAAGAGATGTGCACTTTAAGATTTTGATTGGACAGATCATGCTTAACAAACAGGCAGCCATTTATGATGAATTCTTATAAATCATTTTTACTCATACCATTCAAATTGAAATATTGATAATCTTTTTTCAAATACATATCATTCGGTTGTACAATTGAACATTATAGAATGTAGGTTTATATAAATAAAAGAAATATTTTTATACAAGTAAATTTTTAAATCTCAAGGTGGTGGTAAAGTGAAAAATCATCGGTTTATAAATAAATTCCAACGTAATTATTAAAGTAAGCAAAGAAAAATTTCGATATTCATTGAAGAAAAATAATAAAGTAAATTATTTAAATTAAAATAATAAAGAAAATAATAAAGAAAATTACTTAAATTAAAATTATATTTACTATAATACATTCGTATAATATTTGTACAGTATCCAATATTTCAAATATATATATTTACAGTATCCAATATTTTAAATATATTCTTGTTTGTATTTAAAAAAGTCTACAGAACATTGTGCCTAAATTTTTTTTCAACAAGAGAAAACCGGAAAGGAATAGAAATAACGTATCCTAAATATTTTCGGAGGGGGGGGGGTAAAGAATTGTCTTTGCCTCGTCTTCAATATTTACCAGAAGGTTTGAACAGGTTTAAAAGTGAAAGTGTTTTCGGAACATTTGGGTGTGTTGGACGGCGAATTTATTGAATGGCACGAGCGTTTATTTTATAAGGAGTCAGCTTTATAAGGACCAAACACGTATTAAGGGATACACGATCAACGCCTAAGGAATATATATATATATATATATATATATATATATATATATATATTTATAAGCATTAGTATCAGTGTGCTCTAAAAACAGCTGCACTGCACTTTCGCACAGATGCGCACCTTCGCCAAACTTAACATACTAAATGTGAATTGACCAAGTAGGTACTACAGTTTTTAATAGCAATTTCTCTCAGTGTAGAAATACGAGCAGAAATATATAATACTGAGATAAGTAAAAGGAAATCATTTAGTTTTGAATCTTTCAAACAGCTTAAAACAAAAAATTTGCGCAAATATTGATATATATTTTACATTGTATATACATATTCTTATAATCTTTATAGAAAGTACTTAATATTTTCACTTATATTAGGAACGTCATAAGATTAAGTTTTGCAACTATAGTAATTGCTAGTCAAGTTATTTGATTCATTAACTTAGCTATAAGTTATTGAACAAGTATTCTTAGTATTTAGGAAATAGTTTTTAAAATATTTGATGAATTATGAGAAATGGAAGTATATATGCGTTTGATTAATATTATTATTATTGTTATTATTATTGTTATTATTATTATTGTTGTTGTTGTTGTTGTTGTTGTTGTTGTTGTTGTTGTTGTTGTTGTTGTTGTTGTTGTTGTTGATTTAAAAAATTATTAAAATTAATATATTATTTTAAAATACTTGCTTTACTGCAATAGTACGTAAAAAAGAAAAAATATTTTTATCAAATTCTAGTATTCTGTAATAAAATTATATTTTTCAGAAACCAGAATATATCTAATTAATTTATATGAAATAGAAATTTCTTATAGTAATTAATAAATGTGCCGTTCTCAGTCGCTGCACTGCTATGCGAAGCGATTCTTAATCGCATGTGCATCGTGATATGGTCTATGCACTTGAAGAATCTTAGGAAAAATTTTAACCTTAAAATTTTTCATTATACTTGTATGAAATTTCTCATTGTATATAAAACTATTTTTTTTTTGTACTATTAATACATATTCTTTTGTAACGTTCAAAAATTTTTAAGTAAATTTCTCAAATATAAACTATAGGAGATTAAGAAATAGGTTAATACTTTGTTTATTTATTTTAACGACGTCATGAATCATTTGTCCATCAAAATTTAATTATTAATTAGCAAAAAGTTTGAGAGAATTGTTTGATTACAAAATTATTGCAACTATTCTTGGCTTATGAAAAAAGAAATATATTTAATACTATTGATGTCCATTTTTTTTTAAATTAATTTTTTTTAACACACACAGTTTTAAAATAAATGTTTATTATATTATATTATAAATAAAGCTATATCTATAAAATATGTCTAAACATTAGCATACAATACAGTCATAGACCACCGCGGATACTTCAATAACGCATCGACAGACAGAATTGTTTTTAATTGTTAATCTATCTACGTGTTCAAGATATTACGTGTTAAATTGAGAATACTTGTACAAAGGTAGCCGTCTATATAAATATTGCAAAGAAAATTTAATTCTTGTAGTAGTTGTTTAGGGGCTCAAATCTTGCATTAAAATAGATATTAATAAAATATTGTTAAAAAGTAAAACTACTGACAAATTTTTGGAAAATTCAGAAAATCGGACCTTGTGACAAAATGTTTAACAAAAATGGACACCAAAAGCGATGTTTCATATATTCATGGAACTATTGATTACGTTGTTTGAATTCATTCTTCACCTAATCTACAGAGGGGCCGAGGATTCTTTATTTTGTGATCATTGCTATATCATTAGACCGCACCTGGATAAGCCATGAAGTTATAGAAGTTTCCAATCAGGAGCTTCGCTTTAAAAGTTTGTTTTCCTTAGTCGGAGCCCGGATCGCCAAATTTTTCTAGTCCTTACTATATAGTGCATGTTGATTTCAATAATTTCAAGGTCATTTCGTATAAGAAAAAGGTTTTCGTATTTCTTCTACAGAAATTTGCTTAACCAGAAACCGGTTTTCAGTATAAAATGAGTTCGTTAGCAGAGTTTTAGTAAAAATTCGTATTCGCGCATTATTTAACTTTATTTCAAAATTAATTTGACTATTTTTTTCTCAAAAGTTATTTAATTAAGCTAAATAAAATTAATATCTTAATGGATAATTATAATATTCATTATAATTATAATATCATTATAAATTTTCAATATTTTTTCTTTAATTAATGAAAAGCATCTAGAAATACAGATTACTAACTTTTTTGTTAATCAAGAAATTATAAATACATCTATTGAATTAATTTTAAAAATTAATTTACATACCGTTCTTTACTATATAACATGGTAACTTTTGACGTTCGTCAGATTTTGTTCATTGTACAGATCATAACTTTCGTTGATTTTACTTATATATACATTATACATTATTTTAACATTGTACATTATTTTAACATTTATAAATTTTTAATATAATTTTTAAGAATGTCAAAACTGCAGGTTCATACAATCCCTATTCGAGCCCGAATTAATATGTCGTCTTTTCACTAATCAGTGCATAAAAAAACCACTTATTTAATAAAATGAAATCGACTAGGCTTAATAAACTAAAAAAAGCAATGAAAGAGAGCAAGCAATGAAAAAGAATATATTCATCTTGTGGAGTGGAAAAGTCATTATATTGTTGTATATAGTGGTTAGCACGTCCTGTGTTGTGACGCTGCATCTTTTTATAGAAGTGTCGTGAGCGTCGTGCAGTCGTCAAAGTCGCCGGCGGCGTGGCGCTTATATACCAGTTTATAATATATATACGTGTGTGTGTATATATATATATATATATATATATATATAGTCTCGTAGACAGGCACGACCGCGACGATCGCGTTTTTAAGGTGCGTCCACCGCGGACTTCCGTTCGACTCGACTTTCCTGGCTGTGCATATATATTATGTAGCTATATACATTATAAGGAGCTGTGCAAATTGATGTTAGGTACTTGTGTTCGCGCACGCACGCGTGTGTATCTGTGTGTAGCGCACGAGCGAATAGACTCGGGCAACCTTCGTGTTTGTGCGCAGTTTCCCTGCTCTCGCGTGTCTGCTTAATTTATGCAAATTTTTTTTTCGATTATATTTTTTCCGTAATCCGTAATTAAACTCGATTATCGCTGTAAATAAATTATTTGTTTTTCTTTAAGTTTTATAATAAATTTTTATTTAGAGTTTAAAAGCTACAAATTAGTTTGTATAACTAATCAGGATTACAAAATTATTGTTAATATCGAGTGATGCAATTTAATGGAATATTTATGATTTTTTCCTGTAATTTGATCTTGTGCGCTTTTCCGATTACCAATTGATTATTCGTATATAATAATAATTTATAAAAAAATATCTTGTGAATTTTTATCAAATTAAATGACAATTGTTCTAAAAATTATTGAATAAATCATGTGTCGCTTATGTAAGCAAACGTAATTTAATAATGATGTTAAGGAATATCGAAAATGAGTGATTATCATATAGGCTATTAACCATATATATATGTCCTAGCTGCATTGACAATTTAGACAGTCCTCGTACAATATTAAAAATGATCATTTTAATGGCACTTGTGGCATCAGGGTCCATGACAATTAAAGTTTTCTTGTTACATTGTTATCCACAAAAGAACATGGAATTCTAATTAAACCGATAGATTTGTAAAAGCACGATATTATAGAGGACTTTCAGTTGATATCGAGTATTTCTATTAAACCAGTGTCTGCATTTGTAGTGTCAGAATCACTGATTCAAATTTGACCGATAAATAGAAAGTAAAAAAAAATCATTCGTTTGATGTAAAATGTAAAATTCATTCGCTCTTAACAGAATTTGTAAAGGATGAAATTAATGAGTAACAATCTCCAATTATTATCCAATGATTCCTCACAATTTTTTTCAAGATTATACCTATTAGATCAAAGTTCAATAAATCTGGCCAATCATATTCACTCGACTCGTGTCGTAAACGAGTATACATTCATTAAGAAGAAAATTTGAACAATTAGCCGAAAGTTTAAAAATTACACGCGACAATAAAACCTATTGCATTTACTAAGTACAGAGTCAACTGCAAGCTGCTTTCTATGTAAGTGGTTAACAAATGACATATATATATATATATATATATATATATATATATATATATATATATATATATATATAGCAAAAATGTGACCGAGGAAAACGCATCAATCTATATTATACTTACTTTAATTATACAACTGAAAAAGGAACTATATTCACTGAAAACGCTTAAACCAAACTTTCCAAACTTAAATTATAAATTTATAAGTATACATTTGAAATTTTGCTACTCTTGGAGATTAAACCAATATGAGCAAAAGCGTAGTAAGTCTATCCATTTATTTCTTAAAAATATTTGTTTCGTTTTCTAGTCGCTCCAAAACTAAAATATTTTATTATAGAAGTGGAGGCTCCGGTACATTATTATGATACTTTTTTATTCAAACTTCCCAATTCTAAACTTACTTGGACAATTTCTTATAAATATATGCAAATCCACAAAAGCATAGCTCCAGAAAGGCCTAAAAGAAGATATTATATAGCATAAATAGAAAGATATTATATCGGGTTAAATATCTTTCTGAATTAAAAAAATGCCTTTTTTTTAATCCGATCTGATATGTTCTGTCAGAATTGACATGGCAATGTTATCGTCGAATCAAATCATTTGAATCCCGTTTGCAGGAGGCCAAATGTCACAAATTTATTAGTTACTTTTGCAACTTGGGTGAGGGTGGAAAATGTGATAAGAATATTAAAGCTATATATGAAACAAGTATATAGTGAAGTAGTTATCGTATATAGTAAGATAATGAAATTTAACATATTTACATTAGTTCAACCTATAAAAAAAATCCAATCAAAAATACCGAAATTACGAGTATCACACCATTAATATTTACTTTATTAGATTTAAAGGCTGACTAACAGAATAACTACATTAGTTAAAATTATTTTTTCCAGTTATAATGCTTGTTCGAAGAAGAATTGACACACCATACAATACACGTTTAATAATTTTGCAAGTGCAATGCCGTTTAGGATTTCAGAAATTTCAGAAAAATAATTTGAAATAAAAATTGAGCGCTATTAAAACAAGCAGATTTAAATTTCAATACTTGAGTATATTTATGGTACAATTAATACGCATTAATTTGAAAAAAGTGTGCATTTTCAATAAAGCTGAAACATTATGATTTAGTTTGTTAGAAAGTTTGTTTTACATTACAGATTCAGTTATATTCAAAATTGTATGAAATTAAATTAATAGATTAAGTAGAGTTCCATTAACTTTATCTTTATTTACGTTTAGGTCTATACAAGATATACTTTTAAGTTTTTCATTGAATATCAGTTTAGATTTGACTATAAATTTAAGAAAATCTAAAAATCGTTCTTCGACACATTAAGATAATTATATTATACATAATAAAAACATCACATTTTGGATAATGCTATCAATTTTACAATTCTTTTTCTTGAAATTTACTTGAACGTGAAGACGTGAAGAAGTTTAATCGAATAATTGATTTATATCGCAATCATATAATTTTTAAATAAATATATTGTGTGCAAACAATAATACTAAATTATACAAATAATCTTATAATTATTTATATATTTTTATTTATTAATTTGTTGTACATTTAGCATATACAATTTTTTGCTATCTTATCTGTCTGTGCATTTGTTCGTGTTAAAAACAGAAGTGTGGAAAGTATGTAATGCAGTCAGTAGCATTCATATCTTAATTTTTTAGACAATAAAATTTGAAACACAACATAATAAAGTTGAAATGTTTGAGTTAAAATAGCCTAGAATCGTGTAGAACTATTAAAAGTACCAATTTTTATTATATATACACGAAAACGTGTTCAAATGTTTTTATATAACCGAATTTGAAAAAACACCCCCGTATATAGTCCGCATCGGTTGCTTATGAAATTCCCCGTAAACGAATTCCCGGACAGTAAACGGGCCCCTCACTTCAAATGCACTGCGAAAGCCTAAAAATATTTTAGGTTGGTATACACTGTTTTTGTCTGTCGGTACACGTCTGTGTCGCATTCGCCGGCTAGTGTATGTATATAGTATATACGTGTGCACAAAATAGAGCGCCGTCGCGGCTCGCGTGGAAATAGAAACGAGTTCTATATTTGTCGGGCTTGTAGTATTGCTTAACATTCGAGTGCGTGTGTGTACACCTTCGCGCGTCACATGGGGCAATTTCTTCTGTAAGGGCCTCCGTGCATGGAAAGAATGCGTTGCGCTACGAGTTCGAGGAAAGGAGTGAATAGAGAAAATGTGTGTGTGTGTGTGTGTGTGTGTGTGTGTGTGTGTGTGTGCGGGCGTGTTTATAACGATGCAGTTGTTAATTAAGTAACGGACTAAGACATGGGTTGAGCTTCAAAGCTTAACTGTCAGAAGAATGAGTGGAATTGAGGGTATAACAAAAAATACGGAAGGAACGAGAAAAAAGAAATCAGGATTCTACAAATTTATTGAGTTATGCAAGAAGTAATAATTCTATAGATATTATGTATAGATAGAATATTTTTTATATAAAAGGATAATATTTTTATCACGAAACGGCACCTTTTGATTAAAAATAATTAGTTTTTCTACTGTTAATTTACAGTGTAGACCATTTATTAGCATTTCAAGTTTATTTTAAGATTTGAATTCGAGATTGAATTTTTATTACTCTTACTTTATATTAGTGAAAATAAGATCGATCATCTGCTAATTGATTATTTCACTATTTAACGTAGATTTACCTCGTTACGGGTAATAAGTAATTAAAAGTCACTGATTTAAAAGTTAACTGATCTGCCTTGCCGTTACACATGTCGATAATAAATAGACACGAGACATAAAAAGTCGCTCAAGGACCTGCACCTAAATCCTATAATTACATATGTTAAAAAATCTGTGCAAAGTATATTTTTATAACGCAAAGTTTTACTGTAAATCAATGTCAAACGTTTAAAAAAATTATAATTAATTTTTATATAATTATAATTGTTCAGCTACGGCTAAAAATTAGAGTTCCATTATTAAAGGATTGGGAAGATTTTATGTAACATAATTTCGTACTATTTATAGAGGGATCTACTTTGAATTACTCATATTACGTAATAGTTACACCTTGCGAAGCAGTGTCGCTCATTTCACGATGTAATGTTAAATATCGGGTACCACGAAGTCACATATATAGTTATTTTCCTTCGTCAAATCGCTAATTTACGAATGAAGGCTATAAATTATCGGACTAGCTTTTTTGTAATAACTTATCATTTTTATATCGATCTGCAGAATTGTTTCCATGGGGATGGTTTTAAAATTACAAGGTTTTAAATATAATTTTTATATTATAAAGTCATTTTGTGATAATTGAATTTGGTCGAGTATGAAAAATAGGAGTCTGAAATTAGAGAATATATTTTCTAGAAAAATATTTAAAACATCATAAGACTGTCTTCTGTACTCAGCTTGTGGGTTTTTCAATGGGTTCTTATTCCTGGATTATGCATAAAAAGAATTTTTGTAATAGTAGTCCCTATTAGCGAAGTTAAGCAGCATTTACCACGGCCATTCAATTTGGATGCGTGACTGCTCGAAAGTTGCGGTTCTGTTGATAAGTTAAGTATTTTTTTTTCAGGCTTAACAAAGTGAGTTAACCAATTCCAATAGCACCGATCGATAAGTATCCCATTTTTGTTATGGCCATAGATTTATTCCGATCTTCACACGAACCGGCTGCGAAATGCACCATAGGCGGAGTTTCTTATTTCTGCAAAAGTATAGAAAATAGGTACATTGAATGTATTTTTAAGAGACATATAAACATAGTCGTTGGGGCATACACGCCAGACTGTATGATTGTATGCGAAAACCAAAATTAAAAAAAAACTGCATTATTATATTCGACAAAACAATAATGTAATGAAAGATTATAACGTGTCAATAGAGAGTAACTTTGCGAGTATCTATAAGATACAGATATTTTCAGCAGATGCATTTCGATATTTTGTCTTATACCATCTTTATACTTCATATTTATAAATTAGACCAATCAAGACATCCATTATATTCAAGAGCATTTGCATCTCCTCAAATATCATCTGAAGCTATCAGAAACACGCAAAAGTAAGGATTCGTAATAATTAATTTTAACCTTATGTATCTGCCCTGTAACGGTATGCGAAATCTTCTCGAGTCGCGATCAATTTGAAAAATAATTACTAGAAATTAACATTTACTTCACGTCATTTATCCGAGTCATGGATAATGATGTTCCAAAAAATATAGTAATTTAAATTTTAATGCGCCAAAGTGTTAGTTTGAGAAGTGTTTTTAGAGCAAGAAGTGCATCTACCCCGTGTATTTTTTGCATGCATGCACACGTAACTGGGCATTCGAGCTTCCTTATAGACTCTCCATATACACACGTGAATGCTCGCACTTATGCTTCATACACGTATACTGGCCTGTGCAGACATTACGGAAGGCTTAAAGTCAACGGACCGCGAAGATATTCTCTCTCTCTCTCTCTCTCTCTCTCTCTCTCTCTCTCTCTCTCTCTCTCTCTCTCGCTTTCTCTGTCGCTCTCTCGGTCTTGCTCTCTCCCATGAGACAACTTGGCTTTGTATAACTGGCACGCACGACGCGCGCGCGCGCGCGCGCGTGTGTGTGTGTGTGTGTGTGTGTGTGTGTGTATTAGAAGTCGATATTCCGCGTAACCGTTGCCCATAATACGTCGCTCGCCCGTCCAATTGTGACCTCGTTTTTTTGACTTCTGATCATCGCAGTCAATCATCGATGATGTCCGTTCTTTCATTTTTATTGCGATTTTATTCAGTTCCGGAAGTTCGCGGTGAGTCGTCGCGCGTTTTTTTACTCAATTTCGTATTTTTTCGGGCTCAAATACTTTACTTTTTCTTTTTAATATTCCTTAAACGAACTGAATTTCGATTTTTGTGCACTTTGCAGGGGACAATCATATGTGCAACATGTAGAATGGTGATAACAGTAAAACGCTCATATTGTAATATATGGTTATTTAAAAAGAAACGTAACAACCGGAAAATTGAAAGTATATTCTATTTAAAATTCTGTGTTACACGTAATTAAAATTATGAAATATATGTCTAGGAATAATTTTTCTGCTTTATTTTTTTGCTGTACGATAATTTTCTATTTTCTTTTAATACTATATTTTTCATCGTTTAATAGCAAAAATAAGCGATTTTCAAGTGAAAATGTGTCATTTCCTCTAGTAAAGTGATTGAAAGCAATTGGACTAACTCTATGTTATTAAAATATCGTTCTACGTTTTATTAATTCATGAAATTTAAATTAATAGAAATATCTGTGTGATTGTTTATTTTTATATCGAGAACATGAAACAAAAAAAATGAAAACCTTTTTCAATCCATCGCAGAAATAGATAACTATCAATACATACATTGACGTTCATTTTAGGATGGGCTTGCATACAATAATATTAGGCTAGGTTGAGGCAGCCGAAAAGATAGCTATAAGGATTGTGCACATATATTTATAATTTGTAGAGTAAGATAAATAAAAATGTATGTATGTATGTATGTATATGTATATGTGTATGTGTGTGTGTGTGCGCGCGTACACATACACATAATAAGGCTTTCCGATTCATCGATCACAATTCTATTATTAGCCTATACTATTAAATTAATTATTAGAATCTATAATTGTAAATTTTAAAAGTTGAATAATTGTTTCATGTAAAGTGATTTAATAATACGCTATACTTTTTCAAAACAAAAACTTTTTTAATCAAAGATAAGTCAAAATATTAAATTTTTGTGAAGTATAAAATTTTAACATCCGTATGACTCTTTAGAAATCAGAATCCATAAGTCACTTCACTGATTCAACGCATGGTTGACTCTTCCGCGATCATTTAAAAGGCCGGCTCTATGCTACGTATAAGAGATGTTATGACAAAATACACCTCTGTAATATGAAGAAAGTTTTAGGTCATATGTGTTTCTAAAGTAGTCCTAACTAAGTAAATTTGATCTTGTCCTCGGTCGGCGTAAGTAGTTCACAAGATCTTAAATGTTAATAAAAGTCAACTTTGAAGAAAACATGGACGCTCGAATAAAAGATAATCCTTTTTAAAAATTAAAACTTACCGATCTAGGATACAAAATATACTGCTTTTAAAGAAAAAAGCGACTATAAAGCATTCTCGGCAGCACGTATCGGGTTCAAAGTATTTTTCCACTCATAAGAAATAGAAAGAAAAGTTTAGTAAGATTTGGTTACCCGTGGTATCTAAAGTGATAATTAAGCTCGTCCACAAATCTCTGTAATACTATCGTTTGAATTCTATTTAATTTCATTATCAGAAGTAAAAATAAATTATTTAATTTATCGTATTACTTTTGAAATAGCAAAAAAATTAAGTTTCTCACAGTTCCGTTAATCCAGTATAACGGGACTGTAATTCTTAATATAGCTCTTGGATGAATTTATGATTACAGTATTGTGCAATAATAGATTTTAATAATATATTAATGTTGATTAAAACATTATTAAATATTTATTGTAGTTTTTTATTAAATTATTATTAGATTTATTTATTTAATCTCCGCCTGTATAGGATTTTCCGACAGCTTTGAATTGTTAAGGGAGCTATTTCCGTATTGCCCTCTTCTGTCTCACAAAGTAGCTAACTAAAAATGTGGAGAAAAATTTATGAAAATATAGAACTATTAACTTTGTTACATCTTTTTTAATAAAAAAAATTAAGCAGTTGTGAAATTTGAATTTTGGTGTAAATACGAGTTATCTTACAGACGCAATGCAAAAACTGTAATCATTTTTATGAAACGAGTAACTGACTGGAAAATAATATTCCTTATACGACGCGATATTTCGGTTTTGCAAAGCAGATTTGTCGCGAGTTTAATCCTGTCGACGTTTTTATAACTTGATTTTTTATATCCGCGCAATTTCACGCTTCGCAACGAATTCAATCGTATCTCCATGCTATTTCGTTTTAGCCACATGGCGTTCATTGGATAAAATATGTATCATAGTTGACCTCTCTTTCCATATATAGAACCACAATTAAATTTACAAAATGCTAGTACGTAAATTGTCTGGTGCTTATTTATTCTTGAAATATTTTCTAGATTAAAATAGATAAATTGTGATGAATTTAATTGGAGTCATCGTAATAATTTAATCCCATTTAGATTACTACAATATAGTTTAAACAATAAAAGTATGTCTAAAAAACAATTATATAAATTAATAAATCATTTTAATAAAAAATTTAATAAAGCTTAACGTTTGTTTTCTTCGTATTTAAAGAAGATTTGTCTCAAAAATAAATATTTAATTTCAAACGCATAAAAGACATATTAATGACAATTTTAAAATATTATTGAAAGTGTTATATATATGTTATATGTTTAATATATATTTATTTGAAATAATAGAAATCTTATTTGTTATTTTGTATATAGAAATTACTTTTTTGTATCTATATCTAACATCTGTCAATTATCACTGCTTTGTGGGTAATAATGAGACAAAAAGTACATATATAAAGCTAATAAGAATTGTATAGAAAAAATATATTTAGTCACTATTTTTATTTATAAAGCTTATTGTTATTAGTTAATAAGAGCAGAGCCTAAATGAGTTTGTTTAAACGAAGAATCTAACAAAATGCAGTTTTGTTTAGATAAAAAATTAACTTCGTTTCAGAAACTGTTGCTCGATAGTTTCTTGTCTGACTGGCTCGTGAATCTCATGAAACGTGATATTTCTGTCGCACACTATTAAGTAGAAAAGAGAGGAACTGGGTCAATCGTTCACTTTCTCTCCCTTCACAGATATTAGCACTATATATGTACGGACAATCCATCATCTTTTAAATTCGGCTTATCATAGTAAAGGTTTTTTACTATATAGTTATGCTATATATGTTCTGTACATATATTGTCTGCAATTTAAAAGTTTAACATATTTTTTTGCGTTTATGTTTCAGGCCAAACAACGTGCCTCCGTAAAATGGCTTCTATCAAAAGCGTACAACAATCGTGTCCCAGAGAAACTCCGGGAGCCTTACTATCGCGATCACGAGGTAATTGGTATTTTTTTTATTAGATAAAAAACTATAAATTAGAAGTATTTTTTTATTACGAGAAGTGGCTGTATCAATTATATACATATATATAGCGATTAAATACTTCAAGTTTAAGTTTAATTCAACGATTTATTTAATGCAATCTTTGCTTTTGCAGGATCAAGAGCACTTGAAGCCACAAATTGTACATGCTCTATCCAACGCGGAACTTTACTGCCTGGCTCTCGCGAATATCTATTCCGATCCGAATTATCACAATCAGAATCACACTGGCATTTTACAGGCTCTTGCACGAAAAGGCGTTTACGTCGCCGAGCCAAACAGCACATCACTCACGGAGACGATTCTCATCCAAAATTCACCATTAAAAATGGTAATCTATAATAATTTTCTCTTACCCCCTGTCGACGATTTACAAGTTTCTTTCTATTATAAGTGTTTGAATTTTTTTTTAATTAAAGTTAAATTTTTCGTTTTCGTTAAATAATTACGCTATTCTGCTGGAAAAGAACATTCAGTTTTTTGCTTACGAAATTTCTGAATTTATAATTACAATTTTGAAAGTGACGACTATAATCGTTATGATTAGCAATATCTATAAATTGGATCAAAAACTATTTTATGTATTTGAAAAAATAATTATGAACACCATAAAGTGAAAACGGACTACTGGAAATAATATTCTTATGGTAAATTAAAAAAAAAATTATGGAAACTACATTTGTACATATTACTGTTATGACGATACATTTATATTTATCTTCTATATATTTTGGCTCTAGAACTTGTATATACAATACGAACAATTTTTATTTGAAATATTTTTTTCTAATATTGAAAATGACTAAATATATTATCATTTTCATGTTTTATGGAGTTTTCAATTTAATCCAATTTTTACGCAAACGGTGTTGCCCGAATTACGTAAGACGAACAAACAGAAGTTGGAAGGGGGTCGTAAATATTTCCTTACGATCTTTTTTATATAAATGAGACTGATATAAAATATTCTATAAAAAAATGTACATGGGGGAGGGTGTAAAATGAGATCTCCGAACGCGAAGTAGCTGCCATCAAAATAAAAGAATTGATGCCAGTTTGAGTTGTGCTAAATGAAAATTTGAGCCGAAAGTTGCAAAATGCGTCGCGAGGTGTTATCGATATTTTACTTTAAACTATCGCTAACTCTTCGACAGCCCCTTAACGAAAGTTGCAGTACGCTCGCGCAAAAAAAATCTTCTCAGATCACACCGAAGAAAAATTCTTGGAAAGTATTGCGGCGGGCGACGCAATTTGAAAAGGTTCTCTCGCAAAACGAGCCGTTAACACTTCCTTCTTCTTCTTCTACTTTCAGTCCGCGCATATGGCTGTGATAGAGGGCCTGATGGTCCTGTACGCGAAGGAGGTAGTGACGGGGGAGCGCGTAGTCGCGGCCATCCAGCGCTTCGACCCCCAGGCCCGGGAACCGGAGCCACCCCAGGACCACGAGCGCGGCCTCCTGCTCTGGATCAGTCACGCGTCGGCCGCCCTGATCGCCAAGGTCCAGGCCGAGGAGGGCCCGGGCTCGGACAAGGCCCGGCCGCCCGAGCTGCCACCCGCCAAGGACCTGCAGTCGCTGTGCGACGGCGTTGGCCTGGCGGCGGTCGTCGCCTACTACTGCCCCGGCGAGCTCAACTGGATGGACATTCGCGTCTCGAAGAGGCCGTCCGTCGCCGACGCTCTCCACAATCTCGCGCTCGTCCACGCGTTCTGCCTCAGGTGTTTGCCTTATCCGATCTTCCACATGCAGCCGGAGGACGTCACTTACATGAGAGGGTATGCATTACTTCCTGTTATCTTACGTTTCCAAAAATCATCGGTCCGAAAGAGCGGTTGCACAGTGTTTCGGCGAAAATCTTAATACTGCGTTTATTAAGCCATCCTCGTATTGCTATTTTATTTTTTAACAACAAGGTGTTAAAAATTCGACATTTTTTATACATATTTAGTTACTTTACTGTTCTATATAAAAAGTTATAGTAAACAATCAAATATACTTACAGTATAAAAAAATTTTTTATTCGCACAAGTAAGAGACTAATAGAATAAGTTGGAAATATATTATTTTAATACATTTTCCAAAGTACAACGAACAATTTGTTTTTGGATTAATTATTCGAATATTTCTCAGATAAAGTCGAACTGTAGGAAATACTTTATAGAAAATTCAGTTACTTTATATCATCAATAAAGTTAATTTTCTATACATCTAATAATGTTAGGATTTCTAAAAACTTTTAAGTTATTGCTTATTACTCTAATATTTGAACTTCTCAAAATAAATTTAAGATTTACAGGCTCTATAGATAACAATGAGCAGCGTATCTAATGCTTGTAGTACGTTTGATCTATAAGAAGATATTAAATTATTCAAACACCATAAAAATTCATTAAATATAAAATGAAAATTCTCTTATTTTATTAAAAATTTGTTAAATATAAATATCTTTCTGACAATAAATAAAATAACGATACAAATATTTCATAAAATTTTTTTACATAGTTCTCAAAATGATAACTTCAGAAGAATCTGATTAATTCGGTGGCTGTGCTTATCATAATAATTTTTTAACTATAATTATTTCAATTGTTAAAATTTTTTATTTTTTTAAATAATTTACTTTTCATTATATTCAATGAATATATATCTGCTAATTTATTTATTAAACTAAAGTTTCTATAACCTTAAAGTACTATATTGGATCTTATTTTATATACTGTATTTCTCAAAATATTTAATAATCTAAGGGCTACCAGGGGCTACCTACAACTAAATTATTCGTAAGCTATAGGTATATGTATAATTTATATACCAAATATTTCTTATTTAATGGTAGAAGCATAACCATATTATGAAATGTCATTTTAGCGAAAATAGATAGTTGAACTTGAAAATTCTGATGAAAAAAAGACTTTAATTTTCACTGTTTGCTTTATATAAATATTCTTCGAATTAATGCGTCTGCTATTTTTTGTAGCAGTCTGTACAGTTAAAACACAACATTATAAAATTATATTTATTTTGTTTTATTAAATTTTAGTAAGTTGGATAATATTTATTAGATTAACTTTTGACAATCAGACTTTTCATGTCAGTTAATAAGATGGAGTTTTAAATAACAATTTTAATTACCTATATGAAAGATTTTTTTAATATCTTATAGTTAGGTATTTACATTTATAAACGAAATAGTTAAATATAAATGCAACAATAACTGATTACATAAACAAATACAATTTCTATCAGGCTTCTTTCTTTATTTCTCTCTCTCTCTCTCTCTCTCTCTCTCTCTCTCTCTCTCTCTCTCTATGTTCCTTTCATTCTCTCACTCTCTCACGATAACAAAGATAATAAAATAATGAATTTTTCAGATCAATGAAACAAAATCTTGTAGTTTTTCTGGCGGAGATGTACAACGTTTTAGAGATTCATCCCGCAAAATGTGTTCGCTATCCCGGCGAAGATACTGCGCAACAGTACTTGGACGGTGAGTAAATTGGCATGTGATCAAAAAACTCTGGAAATGTTAATTAAACACGAGACAAGCGGCCGAAGAGCTGTGGGGCCCCTTCTCTCTTTGTATTCCACGAAAATATGTATTTTGTTGGTGATGGGGTACAAATGATTGGTGAAGGCTGGCTCGCACGTATGACAATGATATACTTTTCGCTCTATATTTGTTCTTTATTTTCAAATTTTATTATTCGTGGAATTCCAATTTGATCGCAAATAACTTTTCTTTCTTCTTGTTCGTCTTATTACTGCTCTTTTTTCTTATTATAGTTAAATAAAAATAGTTTTTTATTTAAAACTTCCATTATTCTATAATATGCTAATAATAAACATAGATTAACTTGACTATTTATAAATTATTGCTACGAATTTATATTAGATTGTTATGAACTAACCATTTTCTCTAAGAATGCGTTATTAAAAATCCATTATTAAAGCCCTTGAGTATGCAAAGATCTCATTTTTACTTTCATACATGATGAATTTTTTCAATTTATATAAAATTGACACAAATTAATAGCTTTTACTTAGTAGTTGTTTGCGAACAAAATGATGTCATGCTTCTTATTATTATACATATATGTGTAAATATGTGTGTGTGTATGTGTATAATAAATGTGCACATTGATATACACACGCGCATAGTCTTGACATATCGTTGCACCCAATTGGCTGAAATGACCAATAGCTGCTAACAGACATGAACATGTATATACAAAATTTTGCAAAAAGCAAAATACCTTCGTATAATGTAATGTAAACAATAAGGGGCGAAGATTAGAGACAAAATGACCGAAGAGCAGAAACAAAAAACAAAACAACACACTTTATTGCATTTTCTCGTTATAAGTGGGATTAAATTAATGAAAGATATGTAACATTTCCATATATCTCTCTATGGCGTATCTACTACTCTCGCTCTTGATGCTTGACTCTGTGATCGACGCGCCTCTTCAAATTCCTCTTCTTGACGAACACATTAAGCAGCGTGCCCGCGCAATAGTCACGGCGTAGCTCATAAGCGGAGTCTGCCTCAGTCCGTAACTCCGATACCTGATTTGAGAAGCAACCTCTCCATATCCGCTCCGGGTTTTACAGGTATTCCGTACGCTGTGCTGCCAACAGCAAAATTCATCGAGCGTTAACTAAATGGTGTTCTCTATCTCTTTTTTCATTAAAAGCAGAAAACAGTCGCTAGTAAGCACCACGGCGACGTGAATGTGTCCATGATTTCTTTTTTCTTCTTTTTTTTTTATAATTTTTTTTTAAATCCATTTAATGATTTAAGTCCTTCGACTCGGCTTAAGGGGTTGTAGAAGTATTATTGTTTGACAATATTTAATCGCAAATTCAGAAGATTTATTGTGAACAAATTTAATTATTATGTTGGGCGATTGAATCCATCTGTCGTTTCAGTTTATACGAAATATTAATACGAGATTGGATGAATTCAGAAAAGTATTTCTGTACTGATTTATGCATTGTAATTTTGTCTTTTGAGTTCGAAATAAGAAAATATTATTTGATAATTAGTAATTATGAATGACGAAGTACTACATTTCATAAAATGCCTTGAATTTAGCTTGAATAAAAAATTGTCAATATTTTTTAAAAAGTTTTATATATAAACATTAATTGATACGTTGTTAATAACAAATTTAATTAATATGGGGTTTTAAAAATGCTTTTAAGTTGGAAACTATAAAATGTATTAAATAATTAAATATTTCAAGGCAATGCGATTTAAAATATTCAAATTTTCGAGGCACACTCCTTAAGCAACAAAACATTGGCTAATGCTTGCCTTAATATCTCTTATTTTATTTTGAGTTTGCATGTTCTTTACTTATTTGCATAGTTCATCTAGTTGCTGCTCAACAAAACGAAGGACTTTCGTATACTCTTAAGGTCTACTTCTAATTCGTTTATTTATATTTTTTGCGATGTATTTTATTTAATATTCGCACATTTTTCTTTTGATGCATTATTTTTTCATTCGTTATTATTTCTTCTTTTTTCGTTCTTCTGTATCTATTACTATTATACTAAGATGAAACAATGCAATGTTAAGAATGAACTGATTTTTGCAGGTAGTATTTATTCAAATTGACTTTTAAATTTGATTAACATTTTCATTATACTTATTATCTATTACTATACTAACCACTTGTAGTATTAGTCGATGGCTATAAAAAATTTAACACAAAATTTAAATGTCACGTAATTGTAGTACTTATTTAATATTTCATTCTTTATAAAGTCATTTAACATAAGGCGGATTTTTATTTAAGATAAAACGAATTTGAATAATTAAACATATAATTTTTCAAACTATCAAAGTACAATAATGTTTATTAAAACGAAAGTACAATACATTACATTTTTATAGAAAATAGTTTATACTATTTTACGTTTAAAATATCATCATTTAAAATATTTATATTATTTATATTTGAACAGTTACATAATATTTTGTTACAATTTAAAGTGACTCTTATTTTAGTATTATTACTTGAATAGTAACGAGAATTTTTTCAATATATTATTCAGTGCCTGAAAATTTGTATTTTTGTATTTTCGTATAATAAACTGTTAATAATAATGTCCCATGATTAATGAGTAATGTATCATTCAAAATTTTTATTAATAAAAATATAACAACGAATCTATTATTTATATCTAATACATATGTAATAATACTATTAATATTCATCTGTCAATAAATATAATAATAATATTAATAATGATGGTAATAATAATGAAAATGATTAGAATAATCAGAATAATAACAATCAATTTTTAATTTTCGAGTAACAACTATATTGATATTAAACTATTAAAATAAGTAATTAAACAAGTAGTTAGTAACAATGATAATTTTATATACTAAATATATTAATTGACACTGCTTGTATCTTTCCAATTGTTTGTATAATTAGAGAATGATATTTGAAGTAGTAGAAATAAATTATATTAAAAATTCTGAATTGCTTACTAAAAGAAAATTGTTTATTTACTTTAGTTTCAAAACCACCTGCACAACATAATACAGTAAAAAAATCGCAGTCCATGCAGCAAACTAATGAATCTCATCTAAATGACGAAAGGTATGTAACATTAACATTCTATTATTTCTATATTATTTGAATTTCAGGTACGAATTAAATTTGATCTTTATCACAGAGAGCAATGAGTCACTGTTAATATGTAAAAACTGTATATAATTAAAAAGTAATAATATTAAATTGTTGATCTAGAACTGTATATTAGATATATATACACATAGAAAAAAAATTTTACTTTTAATATTTCAGTCAAAGAGTGTTCAAGTATACTTACTAAATAATATAATTTGTACAATAGAAAATACAAAAGATATTTAATTATCCGCAGAAAAATGTCTGGTGAAGAAACGTATGGAGCCCAAAGAAGTAAAGGGGTTCCAACGTTAAGTTCAGTATGCGATGATAAAACGTTAATAAGAGCAGAAGCCGCTGGTCGGCCAAGTAACTGGGAAGAACACAGGCGGAGTTCGTATGCTGGGCGAAGATCAAGGCGCAACAGTGTTACGACTGCCGAAGATTCACAACTTACTATTGAAAACTTCGGAGGGTCTCAAGTGAGAAAAAATTCTGTTCACCAGACCTTATTAAAAAAAATTGAGATGATTAGAGTAAGACTAGGAATTAATTACTTATTATTTTAGAGCTTTTGTTTCGTTATTCTCATTATTTATTTCTATTTATTTTTTATTATGTTGAAATGAAGAAAATTTGCTTTGTACAACTCATTTAGTAAATCAAGCTGCCATACTCACTAAGAAATGTCATAAGGCATATTTATGTGCATCTGTGCAATTGTTTGTTGTATGTATGTTTAGATTTGAATGTGTTATATAAAGTACATATTTGATATCGGAAAGAATGCAAGAATGTGTACATGAAAACGTATGTATGTTTGCACATCGCAATGTATCATCTTAATTCAGCTTTGAAATAATTTAATTCCAGAAAATTTTACAAAATATCAATATTAAAGTGCCAATTCATCTTTGAATTTTGATTGTTTTTACTTATAATATTAAACATATTTTCACTAAGATTTAATAATATGTCTTATATAAAATAAGGCTGCTTTGACAATTTAAAGTAAAAATTCTTGTGGTGTAAATTAAAGCTTAAGTGAAAATATATAACAATTTCAAAAATAAATCAGTATTTTAGCTTTATTAATATTAAAATAGTATATAATGAAAAAAATATATTTATTGAAACATTTAAAAAATTTTATCTGATATACGTTATTTTGCCATTTATTACTTTATTCATAAAAATACAGATTATGAAGTTACTTGCGACTTTTCTTAGTGAGAAAGGTGGCACAACGACGCCGGAACTTAACAATATGAGGTGTGGGTTTTTTCTACTATTTTAGGATAATCTGCACAATATTGGTCGTAATCCTGATAAAGTAGTTGGGAAGCACGTATCCAGGCACCCTCGATTAGTTGCAGAACCTACACTGCCAGCACGCTCAAGTATCCAAGATGCTTACGGCAGTGGAGTGCACCTTATCCTCGCAGACAATGGCCATGCAAACGATGACACGCCACCGCCATCACGACTGAGACGGCAAAAGTCTAATCCGAATCTGAGCCATCATGTATCGCTTAAGAATATTCTACATTCCACAGAAAATGAAAGTACAGACGGCGAAATCGCGAGCACAACCGTAAATAATGCGAAGATGGCGAGCTTCGCGAACTTGAGCAAAAGCTCGGAAAAGGGCATCAATCTTACATATATGGATCAGGACAAAGAGGACCAGTCGTTAAATAACAAAAAACAAAATCAAAGCAATGGAAATGGTTTCGTAGAGAAGAAAACAACATTTGCAACCTTGCCAAATATGACAACATGGCAGCAGCAAAGCAATCAGCAAAATCAGCAAATCGAACGACAATCTGCAGGTTCAGTTATCAGTTTTACATTAATGCTTCAAAATTTTAAATATAAATAAAATGTATTAAATTTCATTATTAATTGTTATTATGTATTGAAAACAATTGTCTAATTTAAATTTAAAATGATGATAATCATAAAGTGTGCTAGAAGCGTACTGTTTATTTAGATTTATTTAATACAACGTATTTAAAATTTATTGTTAAATTCTATATAGATGAAAACAACGGCAGTGCTATTATGGCATCTCAGTTAAATAATATTCGGTTAAAGTTAGAAGAAAGAAAACGGCACATAGAAAATGAAAAAAGAAAAATGGAAGTTGTAATGTCAAAAAGACGACAAAAAGTTGGAAAAGCTGCATTTCTACAAGCTGTAACAAAGGTAAGTTTTAATGTGTGTGTGTGGGGGGGGGAGGTGAGCGTAGGAAGGGGGAGTACGTGTATACGCGTTTGTTTTAGTGTATTTTTGTGTAAAATAATTAAACAATTAAATATCAGATTTTGAATATATTATCAGTATTTGTGACATGCATTTGTGTGAGTTTTATTATTTTATTGTCCTTGTTATTATGCTTTTTACTTAATTTTATATTTAGGTTTGTTTCTTATTTCTTATAGTTTTTTAATTCACAAATCAATTAGTAGCCTGAAGCATGTGGCACATTTTTTATACATATGTGTGTGTTTTAAGTTTTTGTGTAATACATTTTGCTGGAAAGAATTGTATATATAAAATTCATTTTACTAACATCTATGTAGTAATAAAGCATATTTTTAAAATAATCATTTTTTAATCATCACTAAACTACGAAATAAATAAAAACATAAGTTTTCCTTTATTTGCATGCTTACGAAGTTTACACTATTTTATAACGATTCCGTAATTTTGCACATATGATATATAGCTTAATGAACACATTAACTTAGTTTTATTAAAATTTATTAATTTTAACACTGGTCACGAAAAAAATTGGACAATACTTTATTAAAAAGAGTCTAACTATTTGGAAAACTTTTTTAACTTTTATAACGCAATGCTTTAAATTTGAACATTAGCCTTTTAATGAAATAAAACAACGAAATATTAAGTCTTTATTTCTTACATGCTGAATATTTTTATTTTTATTTATAAATTCTATATTTATTAATAAAATGAATATTTTCGTATAAATATTAATAAAATTGTTTATAAATGTTTAAGAATTATTATATAATTAACGTTTTAAAATAATAATTAATATATTAAAATGAATAAGTAAATAAAATTTGGATAAATTCATGAATACCTTTTATTTTCTTTTTTTAATATATTAATTTTAATTATTATATTTCACCCAGTATATAATGAGCTTCTCACGAAATTAATAAAAACTGTTTCAATGTATTAATTTGTAATGAATAATTAAGAATAAAGTATGTTATATTTGAAAAATTATCAAAACAAAATCACAAAATCTGTATTCATTAAAATAATCGATTTATTGTAATTATAATTTTGACGATCAAGAGAAAATCAGATAAAATAATAAAAAAATAAGAAGGCGGGGAAATCGACAATAATCTTACTCATATCTTTAAGTATTTGATCGGGTAATGTTTATGGCGGTGGTGGTGGAATGTGAGTACCTAACATAGCACGCCTTGTGGTTGGGCTCGTTGCAGGGTAAAGTTAAGTCTCCCTCTTCGTCGACGTCCGGCGGAGATAGTCCTGTGGAGATGGGCCCCCCTACCCCGTTAAGCTCGGGACAGGCCGGGGAGACGAGCATTGACGAGTGCTCCCCCTCTGCCTCTGCAACGGTAATAAGTAATCAACAATTGCTTCCAGAAAAACCGCAACGACCATTCTCTTTAAAGGTATGGATATTATGGCAAGCACCTGCGGGAAATCATTCGATGTTTATATTTCGTTTTTATAGATTTGCAATTGTTACAAAACAGTTAAATAATTTAACTAGCATCTAATAATCAAATACTTTTGACGAAAGTAGGAAATATCCCTTTCAATATTCATAGTTTCGCTTTAATAATTATAATAACTGATTTTTTTATCTGCTTAAATTGTATGATGTACATTAAAACGTATCGAATAAAATTCTCCCGCGTACGTAACACCACGGAAAAGTATTTTAGATGTACTATAGGTATTCTTAAATTCAACTTTGCTACTACGGATACCTCGAATTTTATATATTTACTGCAATTAAAAAAGAAAAATGTATTATCGTCAAAGATGAATTTATTTGTATTATTTTTTATTTGCGTACGATAAATTGTTTTATTCGTTGATTTTTTATTGCAGATATTGTTACATGTTAGACCAAGTTTTTATGCTTTGCATTTTGGACTAAGTATTTATAATATTTGAAAGAGTTAGTGGAAACAACATTGAAAAAATCTATTTAAAAAATCCATCTATAGTTTAATGACAATTTTATCTCTTTACACATTTAAAACCTTTTAATGTTTGAATGTTGACCAAAATCTTTTTATGCAAAAGTAATAATTAATATAGAATTAAAACACTAAAGTAATAAATTTACTAATGTAAGCAATATGATGGATTTGTTCAATTTCATTTTAAATCGTTTCTTTTTTTATTCATTTTTTTGCAAGTAAAATACAAAACTTGTATAAACATTATTTTTTTAAACACGCTTTAAAAAAAACGCTTTCAAAATTGAATTGTGCCGCGTTGCGCCCGAGCATTAAGTGTGCGCTCTTATATGTACTGTGTAAAATCTAATTTGGATTTCGTGATGAAGCATATAGTTTTTTAATCTACAAATTGGGAATCATTTTAAGATAATGGCTGAGAATATTTTTTCTGGATCAGACTCTTCCTTTAAATATGATATTTTGAATAGAAAATAAATCCAATGTAGTTTTAGTGACTGTACTTGAATATAGTCTTATAACTGTAACATTCAGTTATTATTATGATTTATTTACATGTTTATTTTTATTATTTTATTGATATGTTATTTTAAATTGAAAATTATTTAACATTAAACGTGGTGTATTATATTTATCGTTATATTCCTATATTTTAATTTCATATCAACATTTTAATTATGTTTTCAGGCATGTTTTGTTTATAAAATAAATTATCACTTGTAAATTAAAATCACTATTTAAAAGTTTATGGTCATTAAGGTGGTGGTGAAAATTGTTAAAAACTTAACTTTATTTTTTTTATTGTATTGGTACATTTTATTTTTTTAAGTGTTTAGTCTTATGTAATTTTATGCTCTATAATATGGATATGGATAAGGTGTTCCGCAGATTGGACCTATTGATTTCTTAAAGTAATTAGTGTAATATCTATAATAACTATTTTGAGTCAATCACGATTGATTTTATATACAGGCTGGAGTGAATACAGATTCAATGAGAAAGAAAACCTTGACACATATCATAGCTACTTACAGATGGCTCTATTGATCAAACAGAAGGACAAATAAAAAAATTTAAGACTATCTTCTTAAACTAAACGTTTCTGTACTGTATTATTCAGTTGTTAGTTTTGGTTGCATTGCCGTTATACTTTTGAATCAGCTGACTATATAAGTTGGCTATTTTAATATAAGTTTAGAGAAATTTAAGAATTGTATAATAATTAATTTTTGACTTGATTTTATTAAATAAATTTTATGATTTCTAATTCTCGTTTCTAATAATATTATTAGATTAACATACTTTTCGTTAATCGAATTAAATATTAATTGAAAAAAATTGCTAATTGTATAAACTATTTTTAATATTTTAATAAATTATTTTTAATCGTTGCGAGTTCAAATATATATCAAACTATTTAAATATTTAAAAATATAGACATCTCATGAGAACAGTTACTCAATATGGTCAAGTATGGAATTTTGGAGAGATACAAATTATTTTTTTTTACAAGGAATGGTAAATTATGTTTCTGGTGCTAAACAAAGTAAAAAGGATGAACATATTGATGATAGTGTAAAAATAGAAAACCTTTTTTTTCTTTTGCACGGGCATGTATTCTTGTATGCAGTATATTGTTTTGTCTAGGAAATCAGCGAAGACGTACGAGACGTAGAGCACAAGTGGTTGGATCAGGATGGGGCGCCGTTCGTGGAAACTCGACGAACACCAGATATCGAAAATATGGATTACGAACAGTATCATCAATCAATATCACAGTTAGTATTAAGTTAATCTTAGAATATACTTGTACGTTAGTAAGAGTTACACTTGCATCTATCTATTTTTCAGAATGAATAATAGTTTAACGGAAATTCAACAAGATATTCAACGTCTGGCCAGTCAACAAAATCAAATTCAACAGCAGCATTTAATGACACAGCACCAGCAGCAAATGCAGCAACAGTTGCAGCAGCTTCAAAGTCTCAGTCATCATCATTTACATGTAACTATAAAATAATTAATATAGATAATGATATTTTATTTATTTCGTTTTGCCTAATTTTAAAATGTATATAAAACTTATAAGTCCATCACGGCCCGTGCTATAATAATGCGTGTGAAATTTATTATATTAATAATTAAATGATATTTATTATTCAATAATAGTATCTCCCAATGCAGCTTTATCCTCATTAATTTTATATTTTACATTTTAGTATAAAATTTAAATTTAAATCACTTATTTAGTAAAAGATAAATAAAGAGAAAAATTCATCATTTTTGATTCCTTAGATTTATGGAAAATTCAAATTTGATTATTACAGAATTGTATTTCGACATTTCGATATAAAAGTAGTTGCATCTCTTTTATACTCAGTTTCAGAAAGATTTAGATAATATTTGAAATGTTTAAATCAGATGTTTACATAAGTTAGGATTTGATATAAAAATTGACATAATCGTTTTTACAATACAAAATTTACGACGAAAATTAAAAAACTTTTGCTTTCCTTTTCAATCCTTTTAGTAGTGACTTTAGTATATAATCCAAAAAATTGATGTTACGATATTATTATAGGCATCTTCTAGGAATAAAATATAAATATTTAACTTCGGAAAATTCGAATACAAGCAGAAAAAAGAATTTAATCAATTTTCACCTTCTTAGAAGCAGATTGATGTAAAAATTGAAAAAATTAGAAATTCATCTGCAGGTACTTTTCTGGGTAATATTTTATAAACAATTAAATTTATAAAAATTGCATTGACAGCGTTCGAAAAAAAAAATTATCAATATATACGTGAAAGTACGTTTACCCCCCCCCCCCCAGATGCAGAAATTGATGATTGCATATTTGTATAAATGAGCAAGCTCTGAAATCAACAATAGAATGTCTAATTATGCAATATCAGAAGTTTTCAAATAAAATCTAAAAACCTATAAATATCCGTTTTTTCTTTTTTACCGCTTTAGGAGAGGATTGAAATAAAATTGAGTAATAGATATTAAGGTATTAATACGTGTATAACCATTTTCAAAAAACTAAAATAATAACTTAAAATCTGTATACTATATACTAAAATAGGTAAAAAAAAACGTGTATCTCATTTTCACTTCCACAAATTTGAATTAAGATAAAATTAAGATATTATATAATTTAATTTAAAATATTAAACGTTCTAAATAGAATATTATACGAAACATGGCCCAATGTCGTGTACAATTTTTCTTAATTTTCGGACGAAAGTACATTGAATAATTGACATTTACTAAAAAATTGTATTACACACAAGATCTGTATATATTTCATTTATTTTCTGTGTCATTATATTTTAATGATCGTCTATATAAATCTAGTATCCACATCATATTTGCAAAACAAAGCGACAACGAGGAACCCAATAGATGCCCGACCGATATTTGCAAAACCGAGGTGAAGCCGAAGTTTTTGCTGGTCAGGTCGGGCAAAAAAAAATGAAAATGCAGTAAATAGTGAAGAAAAAATAGAAATTGGTTATAGTTTTTAGTAATATTATTTATAATATAAATCTAACAATACAATGTAATATAGTTTATTTAAAATGATTACGAAATTTATATAATTAAATTAACTTAACTCCAGGTTAAAATTAAAAATTAATATAATGATTGAATTTTTTAACTTTATTTTCTTTGTTACAATTACATTTATAAATGCCCATCACAAAACTTTTAACTATGTAATTGTCAACTTTTATCTAAAATGTTATCCAAAAATTTTTGTTAAAGTTGAAATATCTCATTTAGATCTTCATTCTCATGTTTATTTTCATCATAAAAATTTACTTTATAAATTCTTTTTTTAATTTTTTTAGTTTTACTTTTACTTTTATTTTTTTTTATAGCAGTTGCTAATACCTACTTTACACTCAACAACGGAAAAAAATCCGACATATTCACACGAAAGTCGTGTAGAAAAAGTAAGTGGGCTATGGAAGAAAATCAAATAAATAAATAATAAAACAGTAATAATATAAATTTAACAAATCAGTTTATGTTATGCCTACAGGACTTTCACGGCATATACGATATGTTACGGCTATCTGATTGTCATTTGATCGATAGCCAAAGTCGACCGCAAAAACCGCCTCACTTTCTGGCCCGAAATAGAGCGAAAAAGTTTCTTTCGGTCGAGGAAAAAAAAAAATTAATTTTTTTTTCAATTAAACTATACAAATGCGTTTAAAAGTACGTTGATCTTCATACGTGTATTATAGTAAAGTCCGGAAATAAATATTTAAGTATTAACATGAATGAATTAAAAATTAGTGATTATAGATAAAAATTAAAATTGTGCTTATGTCGATTGTTGTAACTAAACCAGCCAATATTTTTATTGGTTTTTCAAATTATCATTATAATTATATTATTTTATAAAGACTGTAAGACCGATAAAAATATTTGTTAGCTTAATTATAGATAAAATCGTAAAGCACAAAATCTTATTTATCTCGTTTTCTCCATTTTCGGGGCGCTTTAAGGTGAAATGTAGCAATCGGTAATCTATAGGGATTTTTAAAAGTAATTCTAGAAAACAAAAAATAGAATGTATAATATTGCACAATCTAAAATTATGTACAAAAATGTAAAAAAAATACATTATCCTTTATCACTTTGTGTTGATTCTGATGAGTCAATATATCGGACATTTTCTTTTATATAGAGAATCCATCCTTTGCTAGATAATTAAAATATCTATTTTTTTTATAAAAGTTCTTAATCATTTTTTAACTATATATATATATCGAAAATGATTTAAATGTTTTAATTATTATTCTTATTATTATTATTCAGACATATGGAACACCCCCACAAAATCCACTGACTTCAAGGGTGCACGAGCCACAACAATCTCAATTTTATCTTCACGATCAACCGCAAGTGCCAAGACGAACATGGGGTCAACCACAGCCAATACAATTAGGAAATGAAATGTCTACCGTTGGTTACAACCAGTCCATGGATTCACGTTATGTTACTCCTCCAGGTAAGAATATTTTGAAGTAATAATGATTTGTATGTAATGTTTAAAAAATTGTTGAAATTTAAAGATATAAGGAAAATAAAATAATTTAATTCTTCTTTTACTAAAGTATACATAAATTTATACATGTTTATAGTGTATCAACAAGATCCGCGATTGTATCAAGATACTCGATCGTGGGGGATGCCAATACCTCAGCAAAAAGGATTTATTTTACACGATACATCGCAAGAACAGCGGT
Organism: Sycobia sp. Sy_11; assembly: GCA_018907035.1. Classification (NCBI taxonomy): domain Eukaryota; kingdom Metazoa; phylum Arthropoda; class Insecta; order Hymenoptera; family Epichrysomallidae; genus Sycobia; species Sycobia sp. Sy_11. The sequence goes on along the minus strand of JACCIC010000006.1, from coordinate 4,721,759 downwards.
ATCTTAATGGTGGAGAGCATAGTCTATCAAGCAATCAACATCCTATGTCTTCGTATCCAGTAGCACAAACACTATTTAATCAAACTCCAACTTCATCAGCTAGTCCGCAACATCGTAATGCTGTAAGTGTATCTTAATAAACATTGCTGTGATATATATATGGTTGTGATATATTTTTTTTAAATTTTGCATTCCAAAAAATATTCTATAGATTTAAATATAAAATATTTATCGTCCATATACTGGGTGGGTGAGAAACCAGTTAGTGATGTAATACGCTTTTACAGATAGCAACCACCCAAGCACTCAATAGCATGCGCAAACTCTCTTCCCACACAGCTTTTCTAACTTACATATATATTGTATACCTGCAAATTATCGTACTCGAAGTATATCGGATAAAAACGACGTCAGTGTTCTGATCTCCATTCAAATAAAATTTATCTGTTTCATTCATCTGGCACTAATTCTAAAATGCGCTCAAGCGCGACTACTTTCAACGGCAATATTGTTTAAGTTCGTAGATTTGAATTTATAATAATTAAGTAGAAATTCTATACAAGGTGTATAAAAGTTGAATACATTAATTTTTTTCTTACATTATCTTTTACTCGATTAGTTTTTTTAAATAAAAGAAAACATGATAGAACATTTTATAAAATTAATATGTAATATTTAATAGTACTTTCAGAACTTTTTATATAATTTTTTGTATGCTTACATTTTTTAAAATATCTCAAATTAATTTATATTTTCTAAAAAGAAGTTTTAAAAATCACTCATAATACTATTTAAAAATAAATTAAATTAATTTAAATTCAATGAATAATGAGTAAAATAAAATATATTAACAGAATTTTTATAGGAAGGAATTTATAGAGAATACAAATTAAATTTTTAATTTATGAAAATCTATTGTGTATATTTCACCCTAAGCTATTGATTAAATATTAAGTGAACAAGTTTAAATACATAAATACTCTTTTCATTTTATTTCTTTTCACAAGTAAAATAATACTTTTCACTTGATAGATATTGAACAGGTTACCTAACATCTTACTGATAAGCCTAACAAATAGTTTAGGGTGAAACATACACTAAAATTTTCTCTAAATTTTTCTCTAAATTTGTTCTAAATAACACTGTTCCTGATATATTTTATTTGACTCATTATTCATCGAATTTAAATTAATTTTAATTATTGTTAAGCAAAAATAAATATTGGTTCATAGTTTATAATTTTTATCCAGTTATTATTATTGTCTATTTTAAAAATAAAAAAAATGCTTATAAATCTGTTTAAGGTTCATCGAATAAGTCAATTGATGAATGATAGTACAGAAGTGAAAAGACAAAATATGCATCAGATGCCATTATCATGTGAAAGTCCACTGGAAAAAAGATTAAGTTCTATGCCATCAGAAGAACTAGAAACTCATAATATGTCCTATTTAGGTATTCACTGACTAATTTTTATTTAAATTGATTTTAAATAAATTCCTTAATTTTATAATTTTTATCACACATTTCAGTTAATGAAGAAGATTTTACTCAGGGTATTCGTAACTTAAATATTACGTCAGGTAGTAGAACATATAGGATACCTTCACCAACAAGACCGTCGATATCCAGAAATTCCTTTCAGCCTCATACGTCTTTGCGAGAAATGACTCCATCACCATCTGGTAACACGGCGGAAGTTGTACCTTTAGACACCAACGATACAAGTGAAAAAGGTTTTTATATTTCGTTCGATAATGAGCCTAAAAAACCTAAGCCGTCTCTAAGAACAAAACGAGCTTCTCCGAAAAAGGTAAATCAAATAAACATTTTGTTTAATTCATTAAGTTTAATATAAAAGCTAAGTAAGATAAAAATTAAATAATAAGTATTTAATATAAATTTTTAGTTCAATAGTATATTGAGTTACATTAAAAAAAAATATTTTTTATAAATTTGTAGATGTTAAACAGAAAAAAATCGAGCTGATCAATTAAAACCATACTGAAATATTTTATTATTACAATTAAAATTAGTAAAAAAATATGTTTTGGTTTTTAGGAATCTTTTTATTTTGTCTTTCAAATATTTGTTCATGCTTGGATATTATATTCAGCTTATATGTTTAAATTAAATTTCAATTTAAGTTATCAATTCTAAGTTTATTTTTTAGGAATTTTGAATTTAATACTTCAAAGAAAATTATTTACAATTATTATATGAGTAACATTTATAAATATATTAAATATATAATAGATAATTAGTTCTTCATAATAAGATTCATGAAAACTAGAGCTTTCAATTTTTCTTAATAATACTATTGTTACAATCTGTAAAAAATCATAAACTTTTTAATCTATAGATTAAAAAGTTTTATGTAATATTTTGTAATTGTAGTCTCAGAATTATTTTAATAAATTGAGTTAATTTATGGCTATATTAAATAAAAATAGAACTGCTCAATAGTTGTAAATAATTTTTGTACATTATTTCTAAAAATCTATTTACTAAATGTAGTTAATGAATAAATAAATGAAACATTAATTCTATATAGAATAGTAACATTTACTTAAAATAAACTACTATTTTTACAGGAGAGAAGTGTTTCTGCCTATTTAGATCAAAGCGATTACATTTCACGTTTTGAAGCATCTCCCGCAGCTGTTACGTTAGACAGACAACGTCAAAACATGGCTCGAAGAGATTTGGAGAGAGAAAAACAAAGACAAGCTGATGAACGGGATCAGCAACGTCAAGAACTAAGAGATAAGGAATTACAGCGAGAAATGGTTAGGAATGTACAGAGAGAACGGCAGAAGAGTGAAAATTCAGAAAATCGCCAAGCCAATAGCGTCGGCTTAGTTATTGGTAATCAGTTGGCTAATCCAGATCCTGTAAGTAAATGTTTGTTAGTTTTTTAAAACAGAATAAATAGAGTATCTTGATTGTTTAGACTTATCCAAGCATTATGTTACAAAAAGATATAAAAAAAAAGCATTTCTGTACAAACAATATGTGCCCTATTATTGACAAAAAATCCAAATAGTTTACAATATATTTTTCCAAGCAACAAAATGATATTTTAAACGTTTTCATTTTAAAATAGTATATCTTTATATCACATCTTTTCCACCGCTCTATAATACATCGATAATAATAATTGTTACTAATGGAAATAAATTATCTTTTTTTATTGTATCTTGCATTTTAGTTTAGTAATAACTATTATTATAAACTTATTGATTATAAAAATAACTAGTAGAAAATTTTATTAGATTTTATTGTTTTCTAATTATATAGGTGTATAATTTGTTTATTTACATACGTTATAATGTTTTTTTTAGAATTCCATTGATGAAATGGAACGTAAAAAAGAAAAAATAATGCTTTTGTCACTACAACGAAGACAGCAACAAGAAGAATTAAAAGAACGAAAAGAAGCTGAAGCACAAGCACGTCGAGAAGAAGAAAAAATGAAAGAGGAAGAGAGAGCTAAAAAGAAGGAAGAAGAAAAACAAAGAAGGGCAGCTATTCTAGAACAGTATAAATTAAAGAAAGCTATAGAAGAAGCTGAGAGAGAAGTAAGCCTTTGATTATTAGCAGTTAATTTCTAAGTTTTTAGTTATATTTAAATTAAATATTAGACTTATGCTTTAAATCAACCTTTCATTTTTTGCAATTAAAAATACTTTTAGGGTAAAGTTATCGATAAAGAATTACTTAATGCATTGAAACCTGCCAAACTTCGAAATAAAGCCACTCCTAGTCGACCAAGACCGAAAACTATTCATGTTGATGCTGGAACAGAATTAGATTCAGGTGCATTAACACCAAGTAGAGGGAAAAAGGGCTCATCTTCCAATCTTAGTACAGGTAATTTTAATATAAGGTTTATTATAATTTACAGTCACTATTAATAATTAATATTTCTCGGTAATAAAACAATTATATTGCATCTTCTAAATTATTAAAGCAAATTATATCCGAGAAATATTTCATATTTTTTTCTAGAAAGATTGTTCCCTATAGTTACTATAATGTGATAAATAATTAATGTTGTTGTTGCTTGTTTCTTGCATGATATAATTGTTTAACTGCAGAGTATTCTTTATGTTGAATGAAGCAATTTGTATATCTTTAAGGAGGCTTCGGCGTTTGGTGTTGTATTATTAAGGATTGCCCAAGGGAGCCCCGTAGTAATGCATATAATAGGAATGTTTAGCGCTTCTTAATTTTTTAATGATTTGTATACTATAATTTTATATAAAAGCAGAAGTGTAAGAAATCGTGGAAGAGCTACTAAAAAAGAGAAGTTTTAGTAGTAGATAGTTTTGAAAAAGAGTTCTCATACACTATGTTATTTATTTTACTTTTGTTTTAATTGAGTTTGGTAAATCTATGTTTTTCGGATTTAAATAGATTTCTCGGAATCAAAAATGTAATATAAATTTAATTTAATGATATTCATTGATTATTTTAAAAAATATTAATAAATTAAGTGCCATTATGCTACGTATTGAATTGGTAACTTTCATCAGTAATTTTATTTAAAAGGCACAGAGAACTATAATGTTTCATTTTCAGAAGTAAATCAAGTATATTTTATTTACGTTATATTAGAGTTTCAAATGATTTTGAGATGTAGTTTAAACATGCCGAATTCTCCTTAATGAGCTTTGTCAATATGTTTATAGAGTGTATTTTATTTTTTGTTTCAAACACAAACAAACAAGCTCAAAAAATTCTGTCCATTTAATAAATTAAATTTTATAGAGTATCTTATATTTAATAAAATAAATAGACATTATTAATTGATTACTTTAAAATAGCTGCTAGTTAAGATTTCTATCAAAAAAGAAATAAAGATTTTAAATTATTTATAAATAATATGTAATTTCTGAATATATTTCAATTGCCCATTACCGTTTAAGTGGACAACTATTATAACGTTTTTGCATACAACAAACTTTTTTTTGATTTCACATACAACATTTCTGAATTTCTGTATTACAAGGTGAATGTTGACAAATTAATACATTGTCCACAAATTGGACACATGTTGTAAATACAAATTACTTATTTTTCAGTTTCATGTATACAAGTGTGTTTTATTTTAAAGATTTATTAGTTTCATGGAGTATTATTATCATTGCATAATATAATACGTAGTTGCTTTAGAGGGATAATATATGGTGATAATTAGCATAATTTAAGAACATGTTTTTTACTTTGAATATGTGAGCAATAGAATTAAAAAAATCATTCGAAAAATCCGTTAGGTAGCTGATAGAAAATTGTTCATAACGGAATTTGAAAGATCATCACATCTAATTTTATCTCGATGAAACACTTTATCATATTAGGCAAACTAAAAAAATTATTAAAATTAATTTTGCTTATATGTATCAAATTGAAAAATAACTGGTTTATAACTATAATAAATGTTTAGTTTTTTCTGTGGCTTCTTACATTTTTTTTTTTCATCTTTTAATTCAGAAGACAAAGACAAAATTTTAAGATGGCTGTAGTAAAATCTCATATTCGAATTGTGCAGGCTTTTATTGTTATTCTGAGAATATGTACTACAATATCTCGAGAATTTCGTTGCAGTAAAAACGTGTTTATAATTTTACCTGCTTCGGCGGTAATGGGTCAATATAATAATACTTACAAATCTAATACTAGAAAATTAAACAATTTTGCAAAAATTTTAATTTTTTTTATAAAATAAATAATTTAATATGTTTGTTAAAACTTTTGGATAATGTGCTCTTAATATAGTTTGAGTAGTTTACAAATATTCTATAGAGAACCAAATATGTATTAAAGATGATTCAAAGTTTCTCTTACTAATAAATTATATACTATTTATTCACGAGTTAAAGATGCATATGTGTTATATATATATACACATGCATACACACATGTGATATATATATATATATATATATATATATATATATATATATATATATTTCATTAAAGTATATACAAGAGAAATTTAGGATAGAAATTTTGAGCTGATTTACATTTTTGGCACTTAAAACACTATATAGCGTCGCTGACGTCACCAACAATGAGGCGAGATTACTACCGAGGCTCGCAAGATAGCCTTAGTGTGGCACATTTTGACGACCGACGTTCCAGCTCTCTTTACCGAGGTAGCAGCCTCAGGGGTATGCACACGTTTACACGTACACAAACACTACCAATTCATTTAAATAGTACAATCATCATACCATATACTAATAAAACATTTCTTTGTTCATGTATTATTTATGATTAATTTTTATTTCATTTTATAATAAGTTTATCATAATTATACATTTTTAATAATTTTATTTTATAATTATTACATTTTAAATCTGACCACTTATAACGGTTTGCAAGGAAAGATTTTAATTGTGTGTTTTTAAATTTAAAAATACAGCTTGTTTTTAATCATTAAACCCATGTGATTTTTTTTTTATTATTTAACGTCGCTCTATTTATGCTTCCAAATATTGGTGCTAATCAGTGACGGAGGTCTACGATGTGTTTGTAAACAAACCCATGTGATTTAAAAATTTTGTTTATTTATATTCATACTTTTATTATCAGGTTTTGTTGTTAGAATAAAAATAGAAAAATACTTTTTTTCATTTCATTATCTTACGAATTTATTAAATCAAAGCAGAATTATATAAGTATAATTAGACGACATATATAGTAAACAAATCAGCATTCATCTTTGTTCGTTTTGCAGTGCACGCTCATTATATTTACATTACTGTAATAATAGAAATATCAATCATCGAGAATATCTATCACCAATGCATCTAATCGAAATAATCATAGGCATAAGGCTTTACTAACATACTATAATAGTTTGTTACCCTATTTTAGTATCTTCTGTAGATTCACCTGATGATGGCAGAGGCTCTTCCCCATCTCGAAGTGGCCAACAACTAGGACGTCGAGGTTCTTACAAGACTTCTAGAGGTGAGATCTTATCATTTAATTAATGTTCTTTCGAATTCTTGTTAATTTGATAATTATATGTTTAGTATCGTATGGTAAATTATATGAGCATTTTGAAATAAATGTAAAACAGTTCGACAAATGTAAACACATAACCATTATAATTTTTTGTTTCCTTATTATTATAATTTTTATCGATTGCGATGTAAGAATAAGGTAGATTTTGTGTGTTTATAGCTTTATATGAGTTTGAACGCAACATTATTCTGCACCAAACTTGCACTAGCATATGTTTTATATATAACTGGAGCTTTGATGCTCGGCTCGTAGTTAAAAAAAAAAGTGAAATTAAGTACAATTTGAGAAGCATCCTCTTTGTCCCTGTAAAAACCATTAATGTTCGTACAATACATGTACGAGAGTGAAACACAACGGAAACGTTGTATATTATTGCAGATACGCAGGAAACCCAGCAACAGGTTAGAGGCAGGCCTAAATATCCGAGTTACCAAAACTTTAAGGGAAGAAAGTCTAGTTCCTTGATGAATTTGTGCGGTAAGGAGCACTACAGTGACTTGGAAACATACATTTAATCCCCTGAATATGTTACTCCTTATTTGTGTCTCTTGCAAAGTTTTACAAATTTCTATGTTTCTTTATACATTACTACAGTTTTAGGCTTTAGAGTTATAAAACTAATACACACATGTAGTCTCGCATGGTGGCAGGTTGCAGAAAAGTTAGACACAAGGTAGTGGTGTTGAAAACACAACATTAAGACACTTCCATTCACATCAACAGCACATCATTCATTTGATTTTATCAAAGTTTTGCCAATATCATTTTTTAAATTTATGTTTATTCCTATTTGTAAAAAAAAATAGTTGTACACAATAAATTATTTATAGAACAATGTAAACAAACTTAATATTTTAATACAGGAATGATAGATTAATTATATAACATTAATTAAAATAAAATAACTATGTAAGGTTTTCTTTCAAAAGTTTAAATTATTACTTTTTATGTAATGCAAAATTAGTAAAACTTTGAAGAATTCTATAATTAAAAATAATCAATCGATTTATAGATTAATATTGAAACTTGTTCAGCTTATCATTGTATAGCACTGGTTGCGGGTCCCGATGTTTTTATTAATGTCTTTCAGATTGTCTCAGTGGCTCCAGTATTTCATATTTTACACTGCGCATTTACTGAAACCTACTATTCTTAGAGCTTGATTTGTTGATTCTATTTCAATGAATCTAAAAATTATTTTTTAATTTATTTTTTCAAGTACTTATTTATTTATAATTTTTAAGATAAACTAATTTTGTATATTAATGTTGTTGTTTTTGATTATGATATAGAAAAGTTGTGGATAATTAGTAATATTAAATTAATATTAAACAATCAGTCTAAGAAATAGTAGGAATTTTTCAATTTAGTTAATTTTATTTCTTATCTAAAATTATTAGATAGAAAACGAAAAATGCACATACATTTTTTTTTAAATTGTAGTTTATAGACTATTTTTATAAATCAAAACATAACTAACTCCTTATACCTTATAAATAATATAAAAGAAAATTAACATTTATTTGGGATTAACTTTGGTATGATAATGGTTTCAGTTATTAACTTACTCTACATGGATCGTAAAGGTTAAATAAGGTGTAAGGCATCTTGTGGGTTGTTTTTGTTTTGCGGTTTCACGTTTCTAAATTCTTTCTTGATAATTCACAAAAAAAGTAAATGTGTAAATTATAATATTATCCTTTATATGTAGATACAGATAGCGGACTAGGAAGAGCTACACCACCAAGACGAGCACCAAGTCCTGGCATGGGAAGTATGAGGCATCTCCCTTCGCCATCAGGTCCTGGATCCTTACCACCAGGTCTTATGACAAAGCGTAGGGTTTTTGATGATGGAAGTAGTGATATTAGTAGTACACCTAGTTCAATGATGGATTATAATGGTAAGTCTTATTATCTAGTAATTCGTTAATTATTAATTAATTTGATATAAATTGAATGGTAGAATATTTTTTTTTCAATTGTTTACCAACATTTGAAACGTATTCCAAATTATTTTTTTTAATCCAAAATTCTTAAACTATTCCATGTTTGCAAAGTTTTATTATTATTATTTAAATAATTAGAAATTTAATAGGCATTTCAGGTTATAAAAATCTTTATATCATTTTTATCATTTTAATATATTATATATTATAGGTCCTAGATTATATAAACAGCCAGCAACAAAATCAAATCGAGGTATTATGTTAAATGCTGTAGAATACTGTGTATTCCCAGGTACTGTTAATAAAGAAGCTAAACGGAGAGTTCTTGATGAGATTTCTAGATCTGAAAGTAAACACTTTCTTATCTTATTTCGAGATGCTGGCTGTCAATTTCGAGCTCTCTATTCATACTGCCCAGACAGAGATGAAATTAGTAAATTGTATGGAACTGGACCAAAACAGGTCATAGATAAAATGTTCGACAAATTTTTCAAGTAAGATATATTTTTGTGTTACTTTATTAGCTTATAAAGAGAAATTTTAAAATAATATATCATTTATAGTAAAATGAATTTTTTACATCATGAATCTTATATCAATCCCTGATCTTGAAATAAGTTTGCAGAGCCAGTCTGTATGCATAGAATTGTATTTTAAGTATTATATTTAATTGAATTTATATCAATCTAACAAATATTTTTATCGGCTTTACAGTTTTTTTAAAATAATATAATTATAATTATATAATTACAGTCAGACTGTCCTTGTTTACAATCATCTTGTAAAATTTAAGATATAAAAAATATTACTAGAAAATAAAAAAAAAGACTATACTATTACTAACAAAGGATAATCTGACTGCTCTTGCCACCAAATTTATCAAGTCTATATATCTTTTTCGTTTAACATTTCAAACCATCTAGACTCATCATCAGGAACTGTACGAATTTATATTCTAAAATACGTAGTTTTTTTAAATAGTTATATTGTACATGACTGTATTAATTGAAGTTCAGTCGAATTGACAAGCCGACACATAGTTAACATAGCTCATGCTGATCATGTGGACTGCTTATGTAAGCGTATGCAAATTAAATTCATTGTCAATAATTAAAAAATTATAGTTTTTGGGATGTAGGTATAATTGAAGTTTTTGCTTGAAAAAGTATTCTTTTCTTTATCTACAGTCTGTTTCAGCAAACTTTCTTGAGTGATGGGACACACACACGCGTGCGCGCGCGCGCGTACATATAAATAAAGAGAGAGAGAGAGAGAGAGAGAGAGAGAGAGAGAGAGAGAGAGAGAGAGAGGGCAAATAGAGTGATTTATTTCTGAATTTATCGAAATTTATATAATTTAATTAATTTACATCATCAATTTGATTTGTATAATTTACACTATCATAAATATTGTGTAAGAAATACTACTGAAATATTATTTGTTCTCAATAAAAATTCAAATTATTATTATAGCTTCATTAGCATATATAAATACTAATTTTCAGATATAATTCCGGTGGAAAATGCTTTTCCCAAGTTCATACGAAACATCTGACTGTCACCATAGACGCCTTTACGATACACAATAGCCTATGGCAAGGTAAAAAGGTGAATTTACCAAATAAAAAGGATATGGCTCTCGTCATATAGTTTTACACAAGAAACAAGTTTAATATTATGCTACTGTGCCCTCTGTTGTTCATAGTTACTATTTTAATACAGGCCCATATTAAATTATAATGAAAGCGTTGCGTTCTTAGTCAGTTTTATATCGAAAAATATATAAACAAAGAAAGCAAAAGAAGAAATAAAACTTGTCACAGGTTGATGCTGACAACCGAGTATGGACGAATGGATATTTGAATGTGTATACATTTTTGCGCGTTAATTTTATAAAAATGCGTTTTCTGATTTTTTATTTGTCTCACGATTTCGGCATCCGCTCCGATGCTCTATTATTGTAAGAATATCGGTATTTAAAATAGGAATTGTTTATTGTCAGCAGCTAATGTACCGGCGACTAATTCATAATCGCGATGTTTCATCTTGTTATTTCGCATAAGACTATAAATAGATAGCTAGTTAGTTTATTCTATCTGTACAGTTTATATATAAACTTTTTACATTTTTCCCTCATTTTTGTCGCCCTCCTAACTATTAAATTAAATTTAATTTACATATATTATAGTACAATATAGTATTTATTCCCGTTAGCCTTTTCTAAATATATTATTTTTATCTTAATACTTTTATTTCATTTTAGTTAAAATACATTTCTTTATTTCTTTTAAATTTACTAAGTACATGAATATTATCCTTTTTAATGATTGTAAAAAAATTTATGAGAATAGTGTATGTTTTATATAACATGTTTTTAATCTAAAAAGTTATTATTTTTTAATAAATATATTATTAAATATATTTATAAATTTTATATTTAAATATAATTTTCTTTCTGTTTCAAGTACTGAAATTTAAAATATTTTTGAATAAAACGTTGAAAGAATTTAGAATAATGTACTTAAAGAATTTTATTTTAAAAAATTTTTTACCACAGCCTTTTAACGTTTTGTATCTAATTTAATACACTTAAGGAAATTTTTTCTTTTAAATCGTATAAATGAAATCATAAATCATTTCTTCCATTGAAATTAGAAAATTGAACATGATTAATGGCTTTAATATATTTTGCAATTTTCGTATAAATTGTTAATTCAATATCTATGGTATGAATCAAAATTAGGACATGGATTCTTCAACGATTTTCAAGGCAAGACTTTATATGTGTTATTGCAACTAATTTTTATACATTTATTTAGTCCATAAAAATAGCCAAATACGTATATAACCGGTTATTCGGAAAATAATAATATTACAAAGTATTTTAATATGATATAACAAAAAAGTAAAAAGCGTGTCTTTCAAAGTAGTCAATGATAATTGATTGCTCGTCGGAATTTTAGGAAATTTGTCTTATAAATAATAATTATATTAATATCAAATTAAAATTACGATAAAATTAAATTTGAATCTGCACAAAACTTATACACAGATTATTATTTCTTGTTTTCTAGTTCTGCTGTAATAGCATGCTTTAAATACTGCATAAATAGGAAGTGAAACAAGTGACACTTCGAAAACCACGCTAAATAATCACACTATGAACTTTTCAAATCTTCTCATCAATTTTTTTGGAACATTGTTACTATTAAAATTCAAATTTTGTAAAAGAATGTGATAAGAACGCACTGTGATTTTCATCTATTAATTTTAGTTATAACTAAAATGTTATAACTTTATCGATGAAATCATAAAAATTATATAATCAAGTAAATTTCATGATGATAAAAATTTCTTTTTTCAATTTTGAGAAATAGTTTGAATATTTATGAATCTTGGAAAAAAATGTAGAATTTTAACAAAAATTTATATTATGAATGTTATGAGTGAATGAGTACCCTAATGCCTCTTGTGTGACATAATTCTCTGGCATGCCGCTTTGTTTCATCTTTCAATTTTGTCATTTGCTACATTCCTAAAAAACTTGTTTGCATTAAAATTATTTTTATAGTTGTAACTATACAGTAAAATAATTTTTATTTATTATTAAATTATCAGTGTATGAAATAATTAAGGTATTCATAAAATTACTTATATAAAGAAAATTATTACATGCTTTACTCAACAATTATTTTGAGACTTAAAAACTACAAAAAGATGAGACTTTTTATAGAATATTATATTTTCTAAACGTATTAAGTTTTTATTATTCTAAGCATGGTTATAAAATTATTACTTAAGTGTAGCTTTAAACTTAACAATTTAAATTTTGCGAATTTACAAAAAAATTTATTTAAATTAAAACATTTATTAAGATAGCGAATATGCACAATAGTTTAGTAACATAGCTTTTTGTGCCATAATTAAAAAAAACATAATTAATATTCGCTGGATAAAAAGGCTGATTAAAATGATAAAATAATTTTAAGATAAAATTATGTCATATCACAGAATATTTTAAAAATTTTAAGATTGCCATTGTATGTCTTCGTATTTTATTTTATTCTGAATATTTTAATAGAAGTTGGATAAACATTAATTTGATATTACTATAGCTTAGATAAATTTTTTAGTATTTTTACTGACTTGTTAGAATGAAAGTTAATATTGCAAAAATTTCAATGCATAACATTTATAACATAGCAGAACTTAAATATTTCGTTTTTGGAAGAGATTGAATTTAAAACTTATTCGTAATGCTATAACATATCGACCTCAATTCATATTGTGTAACCATTTTAATTACTAAATATATCCAAGTGCATTTAAATTAATCAAAGTGAAACATGAAACTATGAATATGTTTTAAATAAAAAATAGCAAGTTTTTCGTCTTATCACTGAATAAATTTAAAAAGCAAAGTTACTTAAAACGATAAAAATAAGTAGTTTAACTTGACAATATCAAGTAACTAGTTTAAATAAGAGTTATAGAGCCTGCTGACAGAGAATTAATGTCAATAAGAAAGAAAATTTAACTTAGTCATTAATATTAAGGCTCGGCAACAGATTATTACGTATTTTAATGACGATAGAAATAATGTTCAGGCCACATGTAAACAAAAAAGTAACATCACAATACAGAAAAGTTACTACTCGCGCTTAATATTTATATTTTCTAAGCAAAAGAGAGAAAAATTTGTAAATTAATTATCTTGGCATCATGAAGCTGTTAAAAATAATATTATAGTTGATTTATTGAATAAGTCTTGGGAAATGATAAAATAAGAAAAAAAAATTACGTATAACAGAAGTTAAGAGTCATTTAAGCACTGATAAATAATATACCCTTATTAATCATAATTATATTAATGTATGCGATCCTTGTAATTTCAGTTATAAGGTCAAAACATTAGTCCGAAATCAACTTTACATCCAAGCCTGTAAATATTTATGTTCGTATATATGCGCGTGCGCTTGTACGTCTGTAGATATGAATGCATGTATCTTTACACGTAATTTGTATGAATGGTGTATGCTACTGTGGTTTTTCAGTATGTGCTGTATTTTGTATGTGCGCACGTAAATACATTTTCATAAAGTATATGAAGTTTGGCAAGTAAGATATAGAAGTAATATTTTATTGTTAGCATTCTTCCGCGAATGTCTTTAAAAAAAGGAAAATAACTGATATATGCTGGACTCTTGTATCTGATCCTATTGCAGATACTTCTTTGAACTGTCCTACACGCGTTAAGGACATAATTCATTTAGCTTTTAAGTGTATATATGTATAACTTGATTAAAGGTAAATCATTCTTTGAGCAAAAAATCTGTATTAAAATTATTTATCAAAATACCATAAATGAAACACTATTTAAGAAATGAATATGAACAGACTTGAAAATGTATATCTGATTTCTACTAAATTATAAAAAATTGATTTTTTGAAAACTTTCATAATCTTTCTTACAATTACAAGTAGGTGATAGATTTTTTTTCAAATTTAAATATTTTGTTAATATTTAATTTTAAAATAATAATTTTATGTTGTGTAACTATGCATGTGTTTATAGACACGTTGTTTATGCACGTGTATAGCTAGGAGAAAATTCTTTTTCCTCATTCTAACCTACAAATCGCACCTTCACTGCTTGATTCTGGTTCTCGTGAGGAAAAATATAGCCCTTACCTAGTACGAAAAGGCCTTTTTACGAACCTCATTACAACCCTCGGGCTGCAAACCTCTCGTTTCGTAAATAAAGCCTTTCCATACTTGGTAAGAAATGTACTATTCTCGCACTCGTGGCGCAAAATAGGATTTTCTGCAGTTAGAGGGAGCAAAATACTACTTTTCTTACTCCCTAGGGAGGAAAAGTGTTTATGGCCGCTTCCCGACTAATCAGAAAGCAGAATTTAACTTATCCTCCCTTGGGAGGAAAAGTGAATGAACGGAACCCTGTAGTTCGGTAGGATTTTCAGTTTTCTGTGCCTGCACAACATCTGGCATTTACGATGTTTAGACTTACGATTATATGCGCCAGTTGACTGTGGGCTCGACCTTTTTTTATACTGAGTTAGGTATTGAAGATTTAAAAATAAAATAAGATTTATATTCTATCTGAAATTTATTATAAAAATTCTTATGTTTTTTAAATATTAAAAATGATCTATATCTTTTTTTTAATTAGTTTTAATTTAAAATTCTATTTATTATGATATTAAATTTTTTTAAATTTTAATTTGAGCGTAGATTATTAACAACTTGTAATCTTCAATTAATTAATCTTATTTATTTATAGAAAAGGGGGAGTTCCACCCCAACCCCCGTCAGGGGTTTCACCCCCTGCACCCCCACCACCCAATCCAACATCTCTTAACATACTTTATCCATTTCCAAATAAAAGGAAATTATTTAATTAAATTTTATTCAATTCAAGTAAATTGCAGCTATAACCTTAAGAGAAAATCGATAATATTATTTTTTTTCAAACCGAACGAATTACATTTTATGTTAGGGCAACTTATTTCAGAGCGAGTATTGTCGGGAACGGATATATTTTTGTATATAATAAATATATCCACCACCGCACGACTCCGTAGTGCGGCTTAACACTCGCCCGATTATACGCGAGGGTTAAATTGAGTAAAGGTAGGATTTGCTCGGATTCAAAGAATTGCCAAAACAAAAACGAGTCTACGTCCGAATAATATTTGTTGCTTTATTTTACGTGTATATACAGACATGCATCTGCTCCTAAGCAGCTACACGACAAGACTAAACTAACTGTAGCGCGGATGCGCTTCGTTGCCTCTGCTACCCCCACTTTCGGTAGTGAGGGCGCTCGTGGCGTGGTTATGTGGAGGATGTAATCCCCACAGTATCATTTGGACTATAGGGTTTATTACAGGGAATTCTGCATTCCCATATGAGCAATGGCTCATGGTGGGTTTCATCCCGGGGTTACCGACTGGACTCATCAGTAAGGCATTGTCGGTAACCCCTGCCTTAGACGCGGTCTTATGGGCCGGGCCAAGGGCTTATGTATTAACCGGAAGCCTGTGTGGTCGCTCGCCGGTTAACTAAGGTGCCAAGCTGCCCTCTGTTGGCAGACTTGGCATGTGGGTACTCCCACAGGACCTTTAGATTTTATACCTGCTCGCTCTAACTAAGCATGACTAACACATGGAGGGGAGGGGGGAGTTTGACATTCTTTAATTCTGTGAGTTTGCCGTTCAATTTTTTGTTCATTTTTTGAGAAAGAAAAAGTGCCCTCGTATGGGAAAATAGTATGTACTATTACGGGCCTCCAAGCACCACGGCGGAAATCAACCTTCTGGGTCGAATAATCGTTCGGAAAAGAAGGTACCACCATGCGTTAACTGGACACGTAAGGTTACAGACTACTGAAACCCTACATCGATATCGAATCAATTGTGTTTCACGTTACTTATTTACCTCTTAGTGCATCTCAAGCGATTCGCGAGTTCTAATATCTATATGCGTGTGGAAGCCGACCGTATATTTTATCTATTCAACAAAAACTGTTTCGTTCTGCTGGGAGTAGATCGGTGCGTGTCGGAGTTTTTGCTTTATGTGCCATTAGCCTGCCGATGGTAGCTATGCCTCAGCATGTATACGTAACATACGCGCATGCACGCGCACACACACCATGTAGGGCCGCATCATTACATCATTCCTCGTCTTTGTTACGATTTTACTATCCGAGTAAAATCGAATGGGACCGGTGAAGGTGATTCCTCGTTGTCACACACAATGTATATACATTATGCGTATGCACGTTTTCTTTTTTTTTACATTTTTTTTATATTGGGTTGTACAAGTAAGTTTCCCGAGTTTGTCAAAAGATGGCGTCACCAGTGAACCCCGGGCAAAAATGACAAACCTCATGTATTATATTTGTAGGTTGTGAAAATTTCAACAACTTTGCAGCATTATCTTTGAGTGTATCTATCGGTGTCGTTTATTTTATGGATCAAAATCATGGTAAGTTTTCAGCCAAATAAACGTGATTTGCGGAAAGCGTTAGTTACTATCTTTCATATTAGGAAAAGTGCGGCTGAGACTATCGTTTGCTTTCGAAAACCAATGGGACGAAATATATTGGTAAATCGACGTGCCGTGAGTGATTTAAATGGTTAAAAGTAGTGATTTTCAGTTGAAGACAATAATCGCTGCGGAAAACCGAAAAGTCTTGAAGTCGAGGAATTAGACGCTTTGCTGGATGAGAAACATTTGTTGTATCATTGGGCGCCATGCAATAAGCTTTTTTCCTGCGCTCCAAAACATTGGGATTCATTCAAAAGGTTGGAACTTGGATATCGTACGAATTGAAGCCGAGAAATGTCGAATGGCGATTTTGGATGCCCGAAATGTTGTTGCAGCGGTATAAAAATAAATCATTTTTATATTGTATGTCACTGGTGATGAAAAATGAATTTATTATGATAACCATAAAAGCAGAAAATCGTATACAAAGCCCAGCAAGCCCGCCCAATCAACGTTGAAACGAAATATTCACGTAAATAAGGTAATGCTTTTCATATGGTGGGATAAAAAGGGTGCCCTATACTACGGACTTCTTCCGAGTGGTTAAATCATCAAAGGGCCATTGTAGCGAAACCAGCTTATTCGTTTGAAACGAACATTACAGGAAAAATGGTCAGAATATGAGACTCGGCATGATTCCGTCATTTTTCATCACGATAACGCTCTGCCATGTTGCGGCTTCGGTCAAAATCTATTTGGAGAATAGTGGATGGAAAATTCTGCTTCACCCGTCTTACAGTCCAGACTTGGCATCATCTAACTACTATTTGTTTCGATCAATACCAAACGTTCTTATAGGAATACACTTCAGTTCAGTAGAGGGAATCAAAAATTGACTCAATACATACTTGGGCTTGAAAAACGAGAAATTTTTTTGGTCCGGAATTCATAAATTGTCAGAAAGATAGGACAAAGTTATAACTTCCCATAGACGATACTTTAAATAAAGGATATGTACCCACGTTTTCATAATTAAATCTCACATTTTGGAAAAAACGCTGGAAACGTATTTCTACATACAATATTTATACAGATTTTTCTGCTTACAGCTCTAATCCTTATTCTATGTCTTAAGACCAGAGGTGATGTGGTTTTTTTAGTTACATTTTTTCTTATTCAACGTCTTCGTATTTACTATGCAGCCTGGATCTTTATAATTGTTCTTGAAACTAGTGGTAGTACACTTGCGGTTTAGCCATAGATTTGCACAGGGTGCTACCGATCGCTCGCTAACTTCTTAAAGGCAACAAAATATTTGTTATTTCTTACGACAATTCCCTCTCACTTATTTCTGATGACACACTTTACGTCTCAGATAAGTTACAAGGAACATTTGTCCAAACGTATTTGAAATCTATCGCTGTGTCATAGCATAACTCGGCATATGTAAATGAAGGATTTGGGTTCACGTGGAAATGTTAAATGGACCGGCTCTCCTTTCCCATGGAAATATGTTGGAGTCCCGCGTACGAAAAGCATAAGCGCTCTATATTATTTTATTAGATATTCAGAGACCCAAGAAGCTGTCAATTGGACTTTAAGAGCGCACGAACTCCGTGGTGTCAATATCCTGAGAGAGTCACTGTTTCTAAGCAGTGAATTGCCAGTAAAATGGGATAAGCCACCGGTTCTTGGTTCACTGCGGGATCTTGACCTCCACAAAAGTCGCAATGATGTACAGATGTGCAGCTAAAGTAAAAGTTCGGCAAGAATGAAAAGTTTTAAAGCATAACCGGCCGATAAAGCGAAAGCTAGATGCGTCCGGTTGTGTTTATGCGTAACAAAGCACAACTGAGCGACCTTTGTTTTTTGCGGGATTAATGCTCTTGTCGCACGTCAAACCACGTGGGTTTGACACGGATCGAATTCAGATTCCATTTATGTACGTCCCTTTCATGTTCTTGATACACGAGTGTATTTTGAACATACGAGGTGTGTTAAAATAATAAGGTGACTGCAAATATCGAGGGCTACATTCGTTCGATTATCGATTATTTTCTTTTGTGTTGGTACAGGTGCACCGAGCATATATTCACAGCTTTAGTTCTATAGCGTTATTTCTTTATTTGTACCAGGTATGCAAAGCTAGGATCGCTGGTTTGGGTATGAGACGTGTATTAGCGAAATCCGTGCCAAAACTGCTTAATTTGGATCAAAAGAATCCTCGCGTGACCATAGCTCAGGAAATGTTGATTGAAGTCAATAATGTGCTGATTTTCTCAAAAGGGTTACAACCGGTGATGAATCGTAGGTATATAGTTATGACGTCGAAACTAAAGCCCAATCCTTCCTATGGAAGTTCCCAGAAGAAGCAAGGCAGAAGAAAGCACACCAGGTTTGATCAAATATCAAGGTTTTGCTCACTGTCTTCTGTGATTTCGGTGGCGTAGTGCATCAGGAATTCTTACTACAAGGTCATGCGGTGAATAAGGAACACTACCTTGAACTTATGTGTCGTTTGAAAGAGGCGATACGCAAAAAACGTCTGAAACTTTTGAAAAAAAATTCATGGCTTTTGCTTGAAGATCTTGCACTTGCTCATTCATCGTTGCTTGTGAGATTTTTTTTCCAAAACCAAGATCACGGTCATGCCTCATCCTCTATATTTACAATATGTGGCAACCAGTGATTTTTTTCTTTTTTCGTGGACATCGATTTTTCACGAACAAGGAGACAAAAACTGCATCGCTGATAATAGCAATTACAGAATATCTATTGCAATGCATAATAGCTATTCGAAATCGTTTGCCAAAATCGGGCTCACTAAGTTTGCGACTAAAAATTCGATGATGATTCTTTTTATCGAGTATGTCTCGATCTTCGTACAATTCGCAACGTATAGTTTAATATCCGAATTTTTGTTTTTTTCTCGTTTTGTTGTAGTATAATGGAGGTTTCTATTCCTGAAACGATTAATATTAGACTCGATATTTTATCTTTAAAATGTAGGCGGAAAGAATTGGCTAGCGCCTGGACTATCTCGACAGCTATGTGTTCATTTAGTTTCCTAACTCTCCTTTTTTCTTATTCTTGTCTCTAAACTTGTAGTAACGACGGTGATCGTAAATGCATGATGAAGCGCTCAGTACGGTAAATGTATAAGTTTAAATAAATTATAATCTTTACCCGATACGCGCAACTATCACACCTGTACTTGTTACGTTAGTAAGTGTTCAATTAGTTAAGGTTAAATGAAAAAAATTAAAGCAAAAAATTTGATAATAAGTGATATTTATTTACAAATTTTACTTATGAGTTTACAAAGTTTCGCAGTGAGGTTCGTCTAAAAGTAACTTTAACAGAAACATGCAAGTATCAGATTAACTTAGTTAAGCGTGTCATCGTACAGTTCATATCTATGAAGGTAAAAGAAAATAGGAACCCCATTGGTGAATTTACTGACTAGGCATTATAAAATTTGGAAGGAAAGAAAAGGAGAGTGTTTATAAGTTTCAATTTTTAAGCTCGAAAATTCGGAAACTATAAATATTTATTTGAAACTTCTGCATTTTAATATCGCTAGTTTATGGTTAGACGATCCAGATTTTATCCTCAATGAAATTCAGGTAGGTGTATGTCGAGGGATTCGAACACTTAGGCCTAGTACCCGAGCTTACTTACTTAAATGCATATACTAAATTTACGCCAACTCAGTCTGTGTCGTATGTATATGGCAAATACTGAACATCCGGCCGCCAATGGATGTGGGCGTTCAATAAGTAAATTTATATTTGACAATGTATGCTTCTGCAATAGTTATTTAACTTTTCACTTCTTTCTTATTCTCTCTCTCTCTCTCTCTATATATATTTTTACCGATATTCCTTAACTCTTCTATTTCACTTCCCCCGGACTTGGGAGAACGCGAATCCGCGCTCCGTAAATTCCAGCCGGATTTTTTCTATCTCCGAATCGTCGCTGGATGCGACACCCACCGCCTTGAATGGTTACTTGGTTATTGAAAAGATCCCAAACAACCATCACGCTGAGTTATATGGTACTAGCGCAATTATTCTACACTCGTGAGTTTGTTGGGTTAGTTGGTATCTTAAAATGGTTGTTGTTACCCTACTGTCCCATTGCTGGTCGTTGTTATCTCTGATCTACTTCCTTATAACTTATAAATATTAGGCGTAAATGAAGATACAAACTGAGTAATAAGTTTACATAACAATCTCATCATGCAAGTGCTCTCTTCATTACTACAATTAGTCGCAGGTACTTATACTTACAGTTTTCTCAGTAAAATCAAACGTTAAATTTGTGGTTTATAATTTATCTAATCGTTGTACATAATATATAATACGGCATAATATAATGGCATACAATGATATAATATATAATATTGCTTAAAATCTTGTCGTGTAGCAAAAATCTAATGACAATACAGTTAATAATCCGATCTTTTTGTATTTTACATTTGTTTCTCCTTTTTTTATATATAAATAAATTTATCTTACATCGAATATATAAATATATGCACACATATTCACATATGTGCTCAAATATCTATCCATTCTCTAATTTGTGACTGCCAGTTATGTGTATCTTTAAAATTTATTATTATTTTTACTTTTCAGGTTCCTCGAGATTATTAATATACGATATTCATATATTAATAATCTGTTCGCGTGCATAATTTTTCCGCCCCTTTTGTTCCTTAAGTGGAAAAATAACGTGGCATTTTCATCATAAATGAAAGCTCGCCAGGGCCGCGTGTCTCAGTTATTTTTTGTGATGTTCTTTCGGTATTCCGGTGCGGGAATCGACGGCATTCCCCAGAATACCCCGCCACGTGAGGGAGTTAATAATTGCGGCTGTAGTGCCACAGGGCCTGGTACTCGGGCTCCGTTGGGCAATGCAGCCTGCTCGTCACCCGGTGGTGTAGTTATTTCGTCGGCTTGCGCCGGTGGTGGTAAAGCCGCAGGAATCGGTTGTTCCTTTGCGGTCTTCAGCGTTCGACCGGCTAGTTGGTGATGCGGTGGCCGAATAGGAGGTACCACTAGGCGCGGACGCACACATACATGCAGTATATTATTAAGCTCGTACTCTGCGATGAGCAAGTCGCGCTGCGCCCGGGTGAGTTTAAAAACAAAATTTATAATAATATAAAAAATAAACAGAAACTGCTGATTTTAATTTTATTTATTCTCTTTAAAGGTTTTAGGACTACCGGTGTGACGTCTAACCACGTGTGTTGAAGTTACACGAAGATCACGACAATGATCTAATGCCGTTGATTCCGCCGTTTTTGCCCTCTAGTTTTTCGGCCACGCGTTTGCGTCGAAGCCGGGGATACCCGGGACTGATCGGGTAAATATTGTTCGTGGCGCGGCGCGGTCAGTATGCCGTTCGGTAAGGCCACTTCCGAAGCTGCTTTATCCCGAACATTTGAATATACGGAGAGGCCACGGCTCTGGTATTCTCTAGGAGGTAGCAGGGGCAGGATAATCCTCGACCTGTAATCTACCTCGTTAGCCCACCGCGCTTATTTATAACGGTGAGTACAATATCGAGTGACAATTTTCTTATCTACCCAATTAGTGTCCCCCGCCCTAAAAATTAGCGCGTCTATCCCGTAACAAAAGAGAAAAGGCGAGTCTAAAGAAATGGGTCAAAATTTGGATATATGACACTTACATTTTATTATAAAAATCTCGAATAGTATAAATCAGTATGCGCACGGAAAGAGCTCGACCGGCAGTCTGCTTTTCGCAGTTTCGAGGGCTCGTATTTATAGTCAAGCCCCGGCGCCGTCGAAATTTTAAGAATCACTAACACGAAGGCATACCCACCAGAAAACGGCCTCCTCGGTGCATTCCCTTGACTGCTTCCCGCAGTTCTGAAAAGAGCTGACAGAAGAGTCGGCAGGCGTGTACCGAGGAGACCTCCTCTCCCTGGCTCAACTCCCTACCCCGGAAACCGCCGTTAGGCATTACTTCGGGGAGGGAACCAGGATGTTTGCCTTTGGGCGCTACCAAATTCCAGCCAAATAGAAGAATCTAGATAAGGTTGGCCTTCTTTCGTCTGAGGATATCCTCGACGAAATAGGCAGCCCTTCCCCATGTCTCCTGGCTGGAGAGCATCAGGAGAACGATGGCTTCGGGGTGAACTCTTCCAGCATCTTTTCCCAGTAGCACCCTCTGCTGCTCTCCCTGCCCGCACACAAAAAATGTATGATGGGCACCGTCTTTTGCGGATCCACAGTATATACAATCTGGATCCGCGACTTTGCCTATTTTGTGGAAATACGCGCGGAAGTACCCGTGGCCGGTTAGCATCTGGGCGAGGTAGTAATTTACTTCCGCGTGCTGCCGACCGATCCACAGGGCCACGTGCCTTATAAGTCTGACGGTCCACCTTCCGCGCGTATTTTGCTCCCACCTGTTCTGCCAGTAAGTCAGTAAACGCTCTCTGGCTCGCTGCTTCGCTTCGGCTTGACCAACTGTCATCTTCATCTGGTGGACGAACTTCCACTTCTGGGCCAGGAGATCTACCGGGATCACTCCACCGACCACTAGGGAAGCCGCCTCTGAGATATTGCGATACGAATACGCTATACGAAGAGCGCATCTCCTCTATACAGCCACCATGCGCCTGCGATACTTGTCGTGCTGCAGCGGATCGGCTCAGATTTCAGCACCATAAAGCATGATGGACTCGGCAGCTCGTAGTAGCAGCCGCCTGATGCAAGGGCGTGGCCCTCCTACGTTGACCATGACTCTGAAAAGGGAGGCCGTCACTACCGCCGCGTTGTCCGCCTACCTCCGAATATGTTCCCAGAAGTTGAGCTGCGTATCTAACATCACCCCCAGGTACTTGACAGATGCTTTGGTCAGGACTGACATTTCCACAATAATTAGCGGCTGCACTCTGGGGACGCGTTTCTTCGTAAGGAGTACAATCTCAGTTTTGGCCTCCTCTAGTTCTAGTCCGTGATCACCCATCTAATGGCGAATTCTGCGCATGGTCTAATAAAGGCACGTCTGTGCCAGCGTCATATTGCGCGCAATAATAACAGCTGCCACGTCATTCGCATACCCGATCGGCGAACAGCCTTTTGGCATGTCCAACCGAAGTATTCCGTCATAAGAAATATTCCTTAGGAGCCCTCTGCTGTTTCGTACAGAATAGATCTGTCTTTCAAATAATCTCTGATGATCTGGAGTAGGTACCTTGGTACATTGAACTCCTACTCTAGTGACCGCAGTACGTCTGTCCACCTAACCGAGTTGAAGTCGTTTTTGACATCAAGTGTCACCGGAAGATACACGGGTCGGAAGAAGTGATTCTCCCGCTTCGTAGTCCTGGCCGCCTCCACTACATCCTGAGTAGCATCTATGGTGGACCGCCCTCTGGTGGATAGCCATACTGCCTCTCGGCAAGGTCGCCAGATGTAAATTACGCTGCCTGTAGGCGGGATCTTACCAGATTTTCCATGAATTTCCCGGCGGTGTCTAGCATGCATAAGGATCTGAACGCCGACGAAGCACTAGAATGTCCCTTGTCCTGGCTTATCAGTATAGTTCTCGCCTCCTTCCAGCCGGGATAAAATCTTCCCGCGCGAGGGCACGAGTTTTACATGCCAAACAAAAGTTCAGGATGACTCTGTACCAAAGCTTTCAACACTTCCGCCGAAAGTCCGTCAGGTCCTGGGCATCGCTTGCTTCCAGGCTTGACAGGTCAGATGCATTTTAGCTTCCGTCACCGCTTTTGCACGCTTGCAAAGCGTTGCGAACAGGCGAAATTCATGGACACAGTCGTGCTTAAATTAATACTATTTAAACTAAAAATTTTGAAAATCCTTGTTAAATTTTGAATTTAGATATATTGAACGGAATTATTTGTTGGATGGGATATTTAGAGTAGATAACAATATTGTCAATAATCGAATAAAAGCAATGAAGGTCTCGTGGATATATAAGCTTCATACGGAGCAGTTGCTTATAGAATTAGCAAAATTCGATTTACGTTTAGACGGCAATATTGTTCAACTCCGGCAGAGATTAGTTCGATACGTAAGTCAAAATCCGGAATTTTTTGATGATAAGCCAGACGATGCACCAGATTACATAGAAGAGCACGATAAGACGGCCGATGAGCAGCAATTGCTCACGGAGAAATTGGAAAATACATCGTCTCCACTATTAGGAGAAAATAATATACTATTAGCACATAATCAAGTCATGGCGAATATTCTAATTAATTAATGTGGCGGCAAAAATAGCTGACCAGATGAGAAAATGGAATTGCCATTTCGACGGGAAAAATGTTCACGCATTCCTGGAAAGAGTTTCGGAATTGCGTGCCGTCTACGGCCTAACAGACGCACAATTGTTGCAGGGCTTACCGGAATTATTAAGAGGCGACGCGCAACAATGGTTTCGAAATTTTGCCAGAGATATCACGACATGGGAGGAATTGCAGAAATTAATGAGAGAATTTTATTTACCTCCGAATGAACAACGACAGTTGGATAGGCAAATGATAGATCGAAAACAGAAATCGAAGGAATCGATTTTAGATTACGCGAACTCTTTATGCATGTTAATGAGACGTCGCGGAGGTTTAGATATTCGTACACAAATAGATAATTTGTACGAAAATATGTTGCCTGAATTGCAATTATATGTTGCAAGAGAAAACATAGCCTCTGTAAGCGATTTAGTGCGGAAGGTGGAAATTGTTCGCGAAAAATTAAATAGAATGGAAGGAGATAGAACAAAAATTATGGCAATTACGACGTCGTATGACAAAAGTAACTGTTGCTGGCGTTGCAAGCAACAAAGCCATACACGTTTCCAATGTAAAAACGCGCAAAGAAAATTTTGCACCCGGTATGGCAAAGACGGCGTGTTTTCGCGCGATTGCAAATGCCAAAAGTTGGGAAACAAAATCGCGACCAACAATTAGATTTACGCTATTTTGTAATAGTAAAAATAGGCCAAAAGAAGTATAAAGCATTAGTTGACACAGGTTCAGTTAATTCTTTTATACGGTCAGACGTGGCGAACCATTGCATAAATAAATGCAATTGGACTGCTGTAGAAAAATCCAAAGCAGCAATACTGGCAAACGGTGCATTGATATCCGAAATGAAAGGGATAAAAGGCGCAGTCAAGATAAAAAATTATTACGTAAATCAAGAATTTTACGTAATGAATAAATTAAGTAGTAAAATTATCCTAGGAATGGATATTTTAACTAAATTGGACATCGACGTTTTATTGAAAGGCAAAAAACTTAGAAATAGTAATATATTTATAAATCAAATTTCAAGTATTCAGAACCAAACAGGATTACAAGAGTTACCAACACAGTAAAAGAAGATTTAGAAAAATTTATACATACGGAAATGGAAAAATTTAATTCTGTTAAAGGGGCTACGCCTTATGTGAAACATGAAATACGACTGACCGACACTACGCCTTTAAAACAACGTTACCGAGCTAGAAACCCGGCAATGCAAAAAATTATCAACGAGGAAGTTGATAAAATTATAAAGGAGGGCATAATACGACCGTCCGACAGCCCATGGAGTAGTCCTGTGGTAATCGCAAGGAAAAAAGACGGCAGACCTCGATTTTGTGTGGATTTTCGCTGTCTAAATAAAGTTTCGAAAAAGGATGCTTATCTCCTGCCACAAATACAGTCAATTCTTGATAAGTTGCAGGGCGCACGAATACTAACAACTATTGACCTTAAAAATGGCTATTGGCAAATTAATTTAACAGAAGAAAGTAAGCCTCTTACGGCTTTTACAGTGCCAGGACGAGGCCTTTATGAGTTCAATGTAATGCCTTTTGGTTTACATACTGCCCCAGCAACGTTTCAGAGACTGGTAGATACAATTATTACACCCGATATGGCACCAAATGCATTTGTATATCTTGATGACATAATTATCGTCACCGAGACATACAAGGAACATAAAGAAATGCTAAAGACGGTCTTTGAAAGGTTGCGGGCTGCCAAATTAAAGCCGAATCCAGAAAAATGCAAATTTGCAAGGTCACAACTTACGTATCTGGGACACATGGTTGATGCACAGGGAATTCGAACAGATCCTGAAAAAATTAAAGCAATTTCAGCAATACCACCACCGAAAAATCAAAAGGAATTGAAAAGATTTTTTGGAATGCTTTCCTGGTATAGGCGTTTTATTAAAGATTTGTCAAAAACAGCAGCACCGTTAAGTATACTATTAAAGAAGAAAACAGAATGGACATGGACACAGGATCAAGCAACGGCTTTTGAAGAGCTAAAGAAAAACCTAACGGAAGTTCATGTTTTGGCATATCCAAATTGGAATCTGCCTTTTGTCCTGCAAACAGATGCGAGCTTACTTGGCCTAGGCGCCGTGCTAACACAGATAGACGTAGAAAAAGAGAACGTCATTGCATATGCCAGCCGCACACTAAATCCAGCAGGAAAAAATTATTCCGTCACTGAATTGGAATATTTAGCTGTGCGGTGGGGCATATGGAAAATGCGCCCATATCTAGAAGGTATCCGTTTACGGTAGTAACGGATCACCAATCATTAAAATGGTTGGAGAAGTTAGATAATCCATCAGGAAGGTTAGCACGATGGGCACTGGAATTAGCTCAATGGGATTTCGATATATAGTATCAAAAAGGGACAGAAAACAACGTGGCCGACATAATATGACGGAATCCGGTCGAACTAAATGCGTTATCGAAAACGGAAAATAAATGGTACGAGAAAACTTATAAATCGGTATCAGAAAATCCGAAAGATTTTCCGGATTACAGGATAGAAGCCAATAGATTGTATCGGCACATATTACACACGCTTGATTTTAATGAAACAAATGAATTAAGCGAGTGGAAAATATGTATAAAAGACTCAAAAAATAGCGAATATTGAAACAAAACCACGATGATCCCACAGCAGGACATTTAGGAGTAGCTAAAACTTTAGCAAAATTAGCTAAAAGCTACTACTGGCCAGGCATGTTCCGTGAAGCGACACGGTACGTACGCGCGTGTATAAACTGCCAAAAGCATAAAGCACAGCAGTTAGCCCTGGCGGGAAAAATGCACGCGACAAATGTAACAGAGCCATGGGAGATGGTCTCTGTTGATTTGGTGGAGCCTCTCCCACGATCGAATAACGGACATATTATGCTTCTTGTAATGCAGGATCTATTAAGGAAATGGATCGAACTACGTGCATTACGAAAAGCAACGGGTGCTTCCATAGGACGAGCAATCCAAGAACAAATTATATTACGTTTTGGATGCCCGCAAGTAATAGTGAGTGATAACGGTAGACAATTTATTTCGAATGAGTTTCGCCAAATATTAAAAAATGCGAAAATTACTCATCGAACTACGCCACCGTATTCACCCCAGTGCAATCCTGTAGAACGGGTAAATCGCACTGTAAAAACTATGGTAAAACAGTACATAGATAAGTCCCAAAAACATCGGATAATTATCTAAACGAAATTTCATTCGCGTATAACACAGCCATGCCCGATAGAACGGGTTATACGCCAGCTTATTTAAATTTCGGACGAGAGTTAAGAATAGGACAGCGTTCAAAATCGAAAGAAGAAGAAAGGATAAGGAATGTTCAAGAAGCACTTGAGCTCGCCAAAATAAAAGCGGCACAGTCTTTCTCACGGCAAAGAAAATATGATGACTTATGCCGGCGTGATTGGCAGCCACGTGTTGGCGAACAAGTCCTGAAGCGTCAACACATACTGTCAAACAAAGCAAATCAGCTCAATGCAAAGCTTTGCGAAAAATATAGTGGGCCATTTGCAATAATAAAGAAAGTTTCCCCAGTCATATTTAATCTGCAAGGGACAGATGGGAAACTAATAGAAAAAATTCATCTCAAGGACATAAAACCGTACACCGGTAACGATAGGTGAATTTTTGTAAATAATAATTAATTTTGTAAATTTGTAAAATATTGAACATTGCCGGCAATAGTAATAAGTAAATAGGATAATTAAGTAAGCCATATCTCTGTAAATAATTTTGTATATAGCGAGTTAAGAATTTTCTATAGCGTGTTAATAATTTTAATAGCGAGTTAATAATCCTGTACAGCGAGTTAATAATAGGTATAATTAAATACGTAAAATATAGTAATGTACATTGGTTAAAAACCAATTAGCAATATGGCTCGGAAATGAATCGGGAGGAAAGAGGTTGTTTTCTTAAAAAAAAAAAAAAAAAACAAACGCGACTCACGATGGAGAATGTATATTCTGCAAACACACAGGATCAAGATACAGAGTTTAAATGATCGATCAACTATACAAATAATTTTATATATAGGCATGGGCTTTACAATTTCCTACTTCGATGATAAACTCGAACGTACTGTCGAGTCGAGAAATAAATGTAAACAAACACGCCCTTGTCCACTGTTCAAAACGTTCTAACTTTAATACTGAATTAATTCAAAGAGAAATAATTTGATCAGTATAAGATCAACCGTGATTAAGTACAGCTATGGACGCAATTATGAACATGACGCCGCAGGAGCTGTACGAGGAGTTCGAGCATTGGTTAGATGCTCAGGACACCTCGTACTTCGGGGAGGTGGCTGGAGATGAGGGACATTTCCCTTAGCCCACCCCACAGCAGACACTGGCAACGGCAGACTATCAGCCGACAAGTAAGGCGGTCCTGGAGGCTATGGCCAGGAAGCCAATGGTGCGGCTGGAGCGGCTGCAGACGCGCCCGAGACCCTTAGCTTTTCCACCGCCGCTTATCACACTCCCGCCAATCCATCGGCAACAGCGGGACACATCGTTCACGGTGCCTCCGAATCCGGCGGAAGGATTCCATCGGATTTCCATCCCGGAGCCCCCACGGCCCAGAAAGGTGAAAATCCCAAATGGGCCGGAGATCGTGATCCCGCCAGGAGTGCGAGAATATAGGGCTCAGGACAACGGTCTGCGCTGGTACATCAGGATAGATGCCAATACAGGAGCAGTCCGAGTAGGGAAACCTAAGGGTTTGTTTTTTTTTGTTGTTGTTATATAAAAGTTATTATATGCGCGAAACCGGTTTCCTCACAATTTATTTCAGCGAGTCCGGCGGAATAATATAATGTAGTTTAGCGGTATCTACGTGTCATTATCTATTATGTATCCGCGTTTCACTCTCCACGGAGGACGGTGGAGATGCGACGAGACAATAGTCTCGCGCAAATATTATATATTGTAGAAAAGTGGCGTGGCGCGGCGAAGGGGGAGCGCCGAAGGCTTCGTGGCACGGCGCGGCGCGGGGATAAAGCGCCGGCAGCGGCGAAGATGAGCGAGCGGTTTCGGGCCGCAGGCGGCGACGGCGCTGCGTAGTACTAAGGCGCGGTACCGTGCGGTAAGGGGAGAGCGAGCGCTCTCTCCCAATTCTCAAATAGAGCCGCACTGACTGCGACAATTCAGTGTGCCAGCGACCTCGAAACTGGCTATTCGAGGGGGACCTGTCGTCGGCGCGATAGCGGGCGACAAGTCTCAGCACACTCAGGGCGGGACGCGATCACGTAGAATAAAAAAATAAATCAAATTTGTAATTACGCTCACGCGGAGCATTAATATTAAGTTAAAAATTAATTGTTAAATTTCTACATCATAAAGTAAATGTATTTTATGATTTTATTTGTTACAGCGGATAATGGCGCGACTAAACAAGTCGATAGCAGCGGCTAAGTTGTCAAATGCCGAAATAAAATAGTTTATTAGTTTTTATATTTTTTTGTTAATTATTTTATTATTTTTGTTAAATAAATTTTCTTATTCTTAAATAAATAGAAATTTATTTAGATCCTAACATCCAGCAACGAAAAGAAGAAAAAAAAATACAAATAAATAAAATAAAATCCAATTCGAACTCTGGTGGGTCAAGCGAGAGTGAGAATTGGATTTCGCCGTTCGGTGTGTATTAGAACAAACTTGGTGGCGGGTTGAGCGACCAAGGACCTAGGCGTGTTGAGCGTAGGCTAAAGTATAGTACGCACCGTAAAAAATTATAAATAAATTATCTTGCACAAGCGAATCTAGTGGCGCGTTGAGCCGGAGCACGAATTAGCTCTCACCAAAATGCTTATGTTACAAGCTTCTTCTGATTTATCAGACCTCTTCTTCTTTGTCTTCTCCGTTTTGGCCGCCCTCTTCTCTTGCCTCGTGGAGACATTCTGCCAACCTTGCTCGGGCTGAGAAAGCACGTCCTCACTACAGGATTTGGCGACCATATTTTTTTCTTTGATGGTCTCCTTTTCTTCCTTTCTCTTCTTTTTTTCTTCCACCCTCAGATAAATCTGTTGGGGAGGTAGATGGATGTCTCTTCTCGAATTCCAAAGTCTCCGCGATCTCAGGAGTATAAAGGCGCCGCGCTCTAAGGCGTCTTCTGCCCGCAAACTCCTCAAATTGGCTTTGTAAAGCCGGAAGCCGCTCCTTTATAGTGTTGATCACATTCCTTTTTTTCTTCATTGACTCCATCATAATTTTAAACAAATTGTTGATAGAGTAAATAAGTTCTTTATCTTCTTCATCCTCCTGCTTATCTCTTTCTCGATGTCTGGTTCGGCTTGCCGAACTGACAGCATAGACATCTACACTGCTACTTACCGTACTGAAGACATTCAAGCTCTTCAGCCGCTTGCTTTTTTGGGCCGTCTCCTTGTCCTCCGTGCTCCATAACTCTTCTTTATTGTTGTGTATTAAATCCATAATTCTTATTGATGTTTTCGTCCCCTCACGCGGCCGGCCTCCATGGATCATTCAACGGCGAGCTCATCAGAACTCCCCAACACTTGCCTGAAGGAGTCATTCTGGCTTCGACCTTCGTGTAGGGTTCTTTTTTAAAGCTGGGTGACATAACACGCCCCGTCCCGCTAGTCCACCTCCGCTTTCTCGAGCTCGGCTAGTGCGGTGGACCGACTTTAGCTCGGTTTGGAGCCCCTTCCACATTCCTGAGAAAAGCCGAAGGGGAACGATCATTTTAACGTTATTTAATAGTAATATCTAATATAGCAATATTAATAATAGTAATACAAAAAACTAAATACATTGGTATGGTTTATTCAGATGTTATATTCAGGATAGCAACGACAATATCTAAATAATTAAATATAATCATATATATTAATATTAATAATAATATTATTCAATAGTAATATTCATAAAGATTTTAATAATAATATTAATCGTATTTATGTAAAAAGTCGAACATATACTTTTCTATTTCTTCTTTGAACATAAAATATTTTTCCGCTGCATATCTCTTGATAGATTTTAAGCAGCTTAAAATCTTCGTTTCTTGAATTTCCTTTTTGGTATAGAATAGATCATAAACCGTGCATAGGCGCGTTTTGTTTTTTCTTTCTCCCAATTTTCCACGAGAAAGATATAATCGGAGGGGGAGGAAGAGAGGGAGACGTCAGTCCGTTCCGCATTTTGGATGGGCCCGCGGCTCTGTTATATGGCCGCCTCTGGTCCGAGTTTTATTACTCGGGGGGTACGCGCAACTCAGCCCCTTGACCTTCGATCGAGTCATTCGATTGTATATATATCTATATATATATATATACATGAATATATACAATTTACCATTTTCCGGATCAGCTTGTAGACCGTTTTTGTCTACTATGTGGCCTAGATATTTTAGGCTTGAACGGGCAAAATGACACTTATCTAGGTTCGGTTTTAATTTTGCGGCTTTTAAGCTGTTGAAAACTTCTTTCAATTTTTACAGATACTCCTCGAATGTAGACCAGACTACTACAATATCATCAAGTATGCAAATGAATATGGTGCCATTTTTGAAGTGATTACTCTATACAAAAGTCTTTGAAACATAGCCAGTGCTGAATGTAGACCAAACGACATTACGTTAAATTCAACAAGACCTTTTTCGACAACGGTAATGGCAGTGACAGGGCGACCTTCAAGTGTTAAAGCTAGTTGCCAATAGCCATTTGTTAAATCGAGTGTTGACAGGTATCGTGCTCCTCGTAATTTCTCTCGAGTAGCATTAATTTGTGATAACGAATAAGCGTTTTTTTGTTACTTGATTCTCTTTTCTGCAACTAACACAAAATTTAGCTTTTCCGTCATTCTTATTCACAAAAGACGATTTCGTGTTGTAAGAGAGGAGTAGGATCTTTAATATAATTGAATTTTTCCATTTCTTTTATTAAAAATGCTTCTAGTTTACGTTGTTCGGTATGATTTAAATTTTGAAGTTCGCAGGATGCTTCAATTATCATACTTGATGTATTTGATTGCTTGATGTTTTGGTGATTTCACGATTATTGAATGTTATATGGATATCGATTTTTTAAGAGCATCCATACCTAAAAGCATAGCATGGTTTAATACGTTCATCCCTAAGAAGTTTTGTAAAAATCTTATGCCTTGTACGTATATCGGTCCGTATATATTTTTCTCAAGGTTGATTTCCGAACCGTTTTCCAGTACTGCAATAGGATAACTTGTCTCACTATGCGATCCGAATTTCATGCTGATCACTCACGTAAGAACTCACAGAACTGGTGTCTAGGACTATTGATACTTCATTATCGCCAATCATAACTTTCACAAAATGTCAGTTGTCTGTTTCTATTTTTAGTTATTGATGGGTCGAGTTGGGTTCGGTGTAAGCTCAGCCCGCGGGGCGTTTCCCGACGGAAGACATTTGCAATTACGTGTAATAATCCATTCCGGCCACAGTATGAACAGAAAAGCTTTTTCTGATTTGTACACTTAAATCGAGCATATCCGGTTTGTTTGCACTTCCAACAGTACTTATTCCGGTCGTATATGGTAGCTACCTTACTATTGTAATTAAGCATTCGAATTTCGTGCTTTCTTGGTTTAAATTATGGTTTGCGCATAGATGTATTTGAGATTTTCTGTTGATCATATTGTTTTTTCGTTTCGAGATACTCTTCTACTCGCTGTATAATATCAGACGTGGAATTGACGTTATCACGGCGTATATGCAGACGGTATTTGGCGAACATATTATAATACATGGTTTGGGTCTTTTGCTCTTCCGGAATATCTTCTCGAGATCTCACAAGCGTGATGAACGAGTTATCAAACGTTCGAATATCTTCGTTCGTAATAAAGTAAAGTGGTTCGTCGTTAGGAAAAAAGCAAAGTGGATATGGAGAGAAGCTGAGCAAAAAGCTGAGCTTTTGATAAAATAATACAAATTCTCACAAACGCACCCATCTTTTCCTGTCCAGACTGGAGCTGCCCGTTTATCCTACAAATGAATGCTAGTAAAGAAGGATTGGGAGTAGCGCTTACACAAGCATATGAGAACAACGAGAGAGTCATTGCTTTTGCCAGGCAAACACTCACTTCAGCCGACAAGAATTATTCAGCCACTAAGCTAGAATGCCTATCAATTAAATGGGGCGTGTGGAAATTCCGCGTCTATCTTGAGGGATACCATTTTATCGTCTTAAAACATTGAAAATCCATTTGGTCGATTAGCCCGCGGGATACTTGAAATAAGTCAATATGACTTCAAGTCAAATTCCGTCCAGGAACAGGTAATTCACTCACCGACACATTATTTCACCAGCCATTAATAGTCAAAGCTACAGAAATCAAAGTAGAATATTGGTATGAAAAATCGCACAAAAATATGGAGGGTGATCCTGAAAACTACCCAGATTTTTGTACAATAAATAAACGATTATACAAGCCCATTTTACATACAGAGTATCATATATAATAAAATAGATTGCCGAACGAAGTACATTACGATCCGACTTTGGGATATCTAGAAATTGCAAAAACTCGTGTAAAAATTGCAAAAAATTATTACTGGTCAGTCATAATCCATATGACTGCAAAATGCATGAGAAATTACGAAAATTGCCAAAAATTTAAAATACAGCAACAAGCACCAGCTAGTAAATTACATGCAACACTAGTGGAACAACCATTGGAAATACAATCCGTAAATCTCATCGGACCTCTCTAAATCAACGAAATTCAACACCTGGATGTTAGTTATGCAAGCCAAATTTACCAAGTGGATGGAGTTAAAACCACTCCAAAAGGCAACAGCCAGAGCAATAACTTACGCTGTAAAACAACAAATTACATTACGTTTCGGCTGTCCTACAATTATTATCTCTGATTATGAGAGACAATTTATCTCCAAAAAATTTACAACTATGCTGTAAAATGCCGAAATATAGCATAAAAGAATTCTGTATTATTTCGGAAGGATATACGCTATGTTTTTTAT
This sequence comes from Sycobia sp. Sy_11, assembly GCA_018907035.1. NCBI lineage: Eukaryota > Metazoa > Arthropoda > Insecta > Hymenoptera > Epichrysomallidae > Sycobia > Sycobia sp. Sy_11. The sequence continues at coordinate 4,686,447 of JACCIC010000006.1, read as the reverse complement.
TGAAAATCATTTTATTTTCATCAGTAAATTAAGATAGTGATCTTAGCAGTCAGTTTCACCAGCGACCAATAGGTGGTATCTTGAAACATGAATATGAACACAAAGCAGTCCACTTAAAGTATTAATACCAGGCCAGTTCAGTTGGATGGCTTATCCAACTTTGGGATTTGTATCCTAAAGAATGTGTGACGATAGTCGGTATTGTCTTTTTTTATCTCCAGATTAAGCTGATACTACTTTCACATCTTATGGATATCTTTTGATTTTTGTAAATTTTATTTTTTCTTATGTGGAAAAATCACTCTCTCTCTCTCTCTCTCTCTCTCTCTCTCTCTCTCTGTCTCTGTCTCTCTGTCTCTCTATCTCTCTGCCTCTCTCTCCTTCTCATGGCCTATGAAGGCCCATGAGTCCTTAGGCTATAATAAATGATATTCTAATTCTAATTTTACTCTGTCTTCTTTTATAAAATGGTTATATTCAGTATATATTATTAAGTAATAATTCTTTACCAACAATCTCAAAATATGTATGTATGTATGTATGTATATATATATATATATACATCGTCACTTCTGAATAAAAAGGCAATATCAAAGGTATTTAATTTTAAAAACGGAATATATTATATATATATATATATATATATATATATATATATATAATACACATTTTAAATACGGTTTCTATTGAGAAATATTGTATAAGTGTGTCCGGGCTGTTGAATATGTTATCCCGGTGCCTCAAGACGATTTCTACAGGGACTTTCATGTTTATTTCGTAGGTAAAAATGTCCAGGTATGTAGGGATGATTTCTATGGGGAGATTTGTGTTGGGACGATAGAATATGACGTCCAGGTGTTTTGAAATGACTTCTGCGGGGAGTATCATATTTAATTGGTAGGAAACGTTGGCTAGGTATATCGGGACATCTACGCATACTTTTATGCTCGCACGGTAAGATACGGTGTCCAGGTTTTCTGGACGATTTCTACAGGGAGTTTCATGTTAGGGAGGTAGAATGCGATGTCCAGATGTTTCTGGAAAACTTCTAAGGGGACTACTGTGTTTAGTCAGTAGGTAACAATGTCCAGCTTTCTGTGGACGACGTCTACGGAGAGTATCGTGTTTAGTTGATAGGTAACAATGTCCAGGTATGTCGGGACGACTTCTACGGGGTGTTTCGTGTTCGGACGGTAGAGAACGATTTCCAGATATGACGGGACGACTTCTATAAAGAGATTCGTATTCTAACAAACGAACACGCAAACTTCCAGTAGAAGTCCTCCCTGGATACCTGGACATCGTATTCTACCTCCTCAACGCAAGACTCTTTAGAGTTCAGTTGTTCCGACACAATTCTATCGTCCGAAGATGATACTCTCCGTATTCGCGAAACACTTAAACATCTTTTTCTACCGCTCGAACTCGAAATTACAATTTTCCCCATAGAAGTCGTATGTAATATGCATATATATATATATATATTGTATTAAATGGTCGAAAGATCACGTTTTTGGAGTGGATGTTTCTTAGAAGCAGCTTTTAATATGGATTTTTACATATAATATACATTTTCTTGATGTTTCTTAGAAGCAGCTTTTAATATAGATTTTTACATATAATATACATTTTACTTAGATATTATTGAACTGTTTACGCAATCGTTTAAATTATTATCTCGTGTGATGCCGAAACGGAGGATGCTAGACAGTGGCGTGTCCCAGTGAAAGCTACTTTGTGGCTCCGGCTCAGCACGCCTCGGCTCCTGATCGCACAGTACGCCACCAGGTTCTTTTGGCTAACATCAGAACACGTTTGTTTAATATTTATCGTTGTGTAAGCGTAACTCCGGCTCAACATGCCTCGGTTCCTGGTTACTCAATACGTCACCAGGTTCTCTTACGAAATATAGAAATTTCCATTAATTGTTGAATTTTTAATTATTTCTTTTATATCTTTCCACGTATTAATCGCGTCTGTACACTGTACTTTAGCTCCGGCTCAATAGGCCGAGGCCCTTGGTCGCTCAACACGCCACCAACTTTGTTCAAGTGTACTTCTCGGTATTTAAATCTATTTTTTTTTCTCTCGCTCATCATGCCAGAGAATTGAAATTGATACCCCCCATTGGAATTTCCTATTCACGCTTGGACAGAGTTATTTAAAATAACAATAAATAAAATATAAAGAAGACAATAATATAAAAGAACTTTCAATTTAAATAAAACTAATTTTAAGTCTAATTTACTGCGCCTTATCTTTCCGTTCGACCTGTTCATTGTCCATTTCTGTGGACAACAGAAAAGTATAATATAAATGTAAGTTTATTGTACTTTTTTTACATTTGATTTTGCGTTTTTGTGATTTTTAAATCACGGCCTAAATTATTTAAATCGCGTCGAAATTTTCCCCGCGCGCCGAGTGTGCCTGAGACTTGTCGCCCGCTATCGCGCTAACAGCAGGTTCCCTTGTGAAGCCGCTTTCAGGGCTGGCGGCACACACTGAGATTTTGCGATCCAAGCGGCTCTATTTGAAAACATACGTTCCCTTTGCCGTGCCGCTTCGCTAGACTTCGCGAATTGATTCGCGAAATTCAGCCAGCGTCGCCCGCCACACCGCTGAAGCGTTCGCTCTCTCCGCGACGCTTACTTTTGCGCGGCTACGTGACTATTATATGCGTCTGAAAATAATCATATGCATATAATACACGTATTTTATTACGCATTTAATCTAATATTAATTTGTTCGTGCGCAATTCTGTTTCTATTCTTTAGTAAATATTTTCGTATTGCGCTCGTCGCATCTCCCGTCTCCCCTGGTGAGAGTGAAACGCGGCTCACGAAATAATATACAGAATGAATAAAATAAAAAAAAATATAATAATGTATTATCAAATCTGGTCTTCCCTATATGATGGACTTCTCCTATGTCCAGATTAATCCTTATTCGTCACTGCATGCTCTCGTGGAATACCCTATAGGTCGTTACTTCGACGGATATTTCAACTTCCGGCCCGTTGGGGATTTTCATCCGCAAAATTATTGCCGTGTTTGGTTTACACTTTTCAATTTTTATTGGGTGGATGCCTTCCTCCGGGTTAGGTTTGCACTTGAAAGGCGTGTCTCTTTTTTTATACACTACAGGTGTCAATGTAAAAATTGGCGGTAAAAATTTCAATGGCAGGGGCCTGCCCGTCAATTTTTCGAGCATTAACATCGGTGTCCTTGCCATGGCATCGAGGATTTTCTTGTCTGTCGACCGATACCATAGTTCGGCGGAACTCTCGGCTGACGACACTAGTTTGGGCGTAAATTTTTCTGTCCATTCTTCCCCGAAGTATGTTGTGTCCTAGCCGTCCAGCCACCGCTCGAACTGATATTATTAAAGATAGTTATTATTGGAAATTAGGTTCTAAATAAAGAAATCTTAAATTTGAATTTAATATATTTTATTCAAAACATAAAATGGAAAGCACGACTTCCCGATACGAGTAACTACACGCAACAGACAGTATAGTGACTTGCAGTTGCAGTCTTATAGAGGAGGGTCAAGTCGAGAAAGGCTCCTGAAGTACCGAAGGTGTCATAAACATTTATAGCGGCCTACAATAGTTATAGATATAAATAGAGGGACATTTATTTTTGCACCCAAATATATATATATATATATATATATATATATATATATATATATTAATGTCGGGGAAACCCAACAGTTATTATTATAAATTGTTATCATTATAAATTATTGTTATTATAAAAATCGGCGGCTCGTTGGATGTTAGACGAGCGGTGACGGAAGTTACACATAATATTGCTATAAATCGGCCTGCAAAAGGTAAAATTGGCAGTTCGCCCGTTAAACCGACTACCCCGAAGTCGATTCACACGAACTCCTCCCGTAGGTAATCATTTGTCCAGAGCTCGATAAATCCTGTCACTAAAACTTTGTTCAAATTATTAACCTGATCTCTGTTGCGAGGCACTCCTCAAAAGACAGACGGTTATTAATTTATCCAAACCGAAGAGAATATGATCCTGGTTGCAAGGTGCACCTCAAAAGACCAGCGGAATTAAGCGTACCTGTAGTTTTTCCATATAATTCAACCTGTCTCGTTGAAATTCCCCGTGTGGAAACTAGAACCGGATATTCGTGCGGAATACAGCGCCAATGTAAGAGGGTTTAAATTATAACTTTAGGATTACATATATCCAGTCAGTTTTTTTAGATATAATAAGTTTTGCGGTACTTTTATTTATTGATTTATTTATTTAGTATTAGTTATTTGAATTTTGTTATCGAACCATGTCAAACGATACAGTCTTGAATAAATATATTTTTTTGATTATGAAACAAAATATACTGTTTAAATAATAATTATTTTCCTAATCCGCCATCCGTTTCAGAAAAACTTCCTCCGCTCTCAAAACTACCGTGGTAAATACTGCTATCCCGAGGGGGATATAGCTAACAGTATATTTTGTTAAAAAATAAAAATATATATTTATTCCGGATTACTTTCCAAGCTTTGTCACCGTTCTCTAACAAAAATGAAAATAACGCATTCTATTTACTAAATCAATAACAATAAAAGTAACACAAAAATTATTATAAAGTAAATATAAAAAAGTTAACTGGCTATATTTTATTAAACGCGCGCTAATTTCCGCAACGTTATTGGTTCGGCTCTATTTTCCGCACGAATACCTGGTCTTAGTTTTCACGCGGGGAATTTATTCTAACAGGTTGAATGATATGGAAAAACTACAGGTACGCTTAATTGCGCTGGTCTTTTGAGGAGCGCCTCGCAAACAGGATCACGTTTTCTTCGGATTAGGTAAACTATTAACCGTCTGTCTTTTGAGGAGCGCCTCGCAACAAAGGTCAAGTTAATATTTCGGAGAAGGATGTCAGTGTCAGGATTTATTTAGCTTTGGGCAAGTTGTTAGCTCCGGGAGGAGTTCATGTGAAACGATTTTATCGAAGTCGATTCACCAGGTGAATTGGCGATCTTACCTTTTACAGGGCAATTTATAATTATATTGTCGGTAAATTCCGTCCCCACTCGTCTAACATCAGACGAGCCGCCGCTTTTATAATAATAACAATAATTTATAATGATAATAATAATGTATAATAATAATTATCTTTAATAATCTAAATATTCTTATTATAATACTAGTATATTATAATAATTACAATACTAGTTTATAATACGTATTTATACTATATTATTTGTGTTAGTATTTTATGTTATTTAGTTTAATAAATTTAAAAATACAGCTTGTTTTTAATCATTAAACCCATGTGATTTTTTTATGTTATTTAACGTCGCTCAAATTATGCTTCCAAATATCGGTGCTAATCAGCTACGGAGGTCTACGATGTGTTTGTAAACAAAGCAGGTGTAAATTATTACAGTGGTGCTTGAGTCAATCAGCCGAGACCGGGATTTGAACTCGGTTGACCAAGTTACTAGTCCTTCGCTCTAGCGATCGAGCCATCGTAGGCCCTATTAATTTATAATGATATATTAATTTATTTGCTTATGACTATGCGTATATATATATATATATATATATATATATATATAAGCATCCCAATGTGTATATGTAGAATGCATCCATATATGTGTTCTCATATAGGCATAGATGCGTACGGGCGCGCGCGCGCGCGCACACACACACACACACACACACACACACACACACACACACATTTATACAAATGTATACACGCATCTACTTATATATTATATGGGCGTTCATTCGAGTACACCCGTTATATACAATTCGAGTGTACGCGCTAGTGTAGAAACTCTTGCGTTCCCCTTCCACGGTATACATTTCGATATTTGCGAGTCGAGTGAGGGAGAGAACAGTAGTGCACGGGTATGTACTAAAGGCATATAGCAAGCGTCCGGCTTAATACACTCGAGGCGTATAACCTCCCGTATACTAGTATATCTTTACTCGGCCGTAGAGAGAGAGAGAGAGAGAGAGAGAGAGAGAGAGAGAGAGAGAGAGAGAGAGAGAGAGAGAGAGAGAGAGAGAGAGAGAGAATGAGAGAGTAAGTACTGCTCTCTCTTTCATTTTCGAGTTTGCCGATGTACTTAATGTTTTTGTCTTAGTATTCGTCGCGACCTTTTCATATTGTGGAGTATTTATTACTTATTGTCGACCGGTTTGAACGAGTTTATAATATTATGCTTAATCTAATATTACTTACCGGTGTTGTGTCTCGCGTATGTATATTAGTGTAATATATATTTGTTAGTTATTGATTCGTGTTTCGTGTCGTGTATTAGATTGTCTAATATCTCCCTTCCAACTTTTTGTCTGATGAATTTCGCGGCAATGTAGAAAGCGCTACAGAGCTCGTATCTAGCTATACATCATTTATATGGTCTCAAAATGACGTACAAAACGACGCTATGCATGATTAGTTGGGATACTGTGTTCAAAAGTTGTAGACGTTTATAAAGTTTTCCTTCGTCAAAGGCAAATCTGCTAGAGAAACGTTCCGTGAGATTAATGGTGTTTTGGGGGATGGCACGCTATCACTTCGAACCGCAGAGAAATGGTTTCGACGATTCGGAGCCGGCGAAAACGACAACATGGATAAGCCAGCCGGCGGAAAACCTGTGACGACGAATACCGATCAAATCATGGAATTAATCGAGTTTGACCGGCATGTGGTATCTCTTGACATCGCCTAGGAGATGAGAGTTAGTCATCCAAACCATTTTAAATAATCTGCAGAAGGCTGGATAAAAAAAAACTTCATGTTTGGGTGCCGCATGATTTGACGCAAAAATACCTTCTGTACCGAATCAACGATTGCGATGTGCTGCTACAACGGAACGAACTCGACCCATTTTTGAAGCGGATGGTGACTGGCGACGAAAAATGGATCATGTACGGCAATATCAAGTGAAAACGGTCGTGGTCCAAGACCGGTGGACCGTCCCAAACAGTGGTCAAGCCGGGATTGATGGCCAGGAAGGTTTTGCTGTGTGTTTGGTAGGATTGGAAGGGAATCATCCACTATGAACTGCTCCCATATGGCCAGACGCTTAATTCTACCATCTACTGTGAACAGCTGGAGCACTTGAAGCAGGCTATCGATCAGAAGCGTCCACAATTGGATAACGCCAGACCACACACTTCGTTGATGACTCGTCAGAAGCTACGGGAGTTCGGATGGGAGGTTTTGTCGCATCCACCATATAGCCCGGATATAGCGCCAAGTGATTACCACCTGTTCCTGTTCATGCCGAACGCCCTTGGTGGTGTAAAGTTGAACTCAAAAGAGGCTTGTGAAAAGTGGCTTTCCAAGTTTCTTCGCAAATAAGGAGAGGGGTTTCTACTAGAGGGGTATTATAAAGTTGCCGTCTAGATAGAAACAGATTATCGAACAAGATGGCGCATATTTGAAGTAAATCCAACCACTGTAATACTTTTTAGAAAGCATTGAATGAAGAGCAAGAAAGCGGAAGGGAGATATTTGACAACCTAATATTATGTCCAATTTTTGTATTATAATTATTTGCGCGGCTGTATATTTTGGCCAACGCATCTCCCTTCTTTTTTGGGAACGCAGCGAGTATTTCTGTAATTTTGTGTGTTGTGTTATTTATGGAGTCGATATTGAATAATTCTAAAAAGTTTAGATACCTAAGTTTTCATCTCGCCGCATGTGATACAGCCTACCTCTCCCGTAACGGAATACATGCGCATGTAGAAGTGCCGGTTCCCGATTCTCTCACGGTGGAGCACGGCACCCAGTCGAAAAAAGAAGGTGGTTTCACTATCATAGATGAAGGCTCTCCAGTGCCGCGCGTCTCCAATGTTCTTGATATGATGGATTGTGTCTTTCGGAGTGGGAACCGACGGCATGCCCGAATATTCCATAACGAGAGGGAGGCAGTGACGACAGTGGTCGTGCCATAGGGCCTTGCACTCGGACCTCTTCGGGCAGCGCGGCTTGTTCATCATCGCCCGGTGATACATCCCCTTCCTCGGCCAGTGGCGGTGGTGGTAGAGTCGTGGGAGCCGGTCGTTCTTCAATGTGATTCGTGGGTCGACCGGCTACTTCATGTCACCGTTGGGCGCGCAGGAGGCACCACCAAGGTCGGACGCACAGGTACTCTTAATAAATTGTTTAAATAAATAAAAAAATATATAAAATGATTAATTATACGTTTTACCCTTTCGCAGGTTTACGGAGTAAACTAAACTGACTAAATATAGTTCTGGGAGCCATGGTATGGATTTTATATAAATTTTATTTAATATTCTCGAGGTTAATTTATTTATCTTTAAGGAGGGCATTGACTTAGGTACGTATATATATATCATGGCTTATATATTATCGTATCTAACAGCGGTTTCTTATAATATTTTACGGTTTTACATTATATACGCATATACATTTCGGTTGATATGTGCGATCTATTCTTATACAACTCTAGTTAGGTTATTACATTCGCCTGTTCGGTATATGTGTATATATGTGATAAATATATGTTTGTTGTGACGGTGTTAGAAATTTTATTTAAATTATCCATATATATAAAATTTATAATAATTGTTTAGGTAAATAAAATTAAAAAAAAAATTTCACGCGAAGTTTAATTTGGTATTATTTATAGTATATATATATTATAATTTTATTTTCTTCTTACAGACTTAATCGGTGTCGGTGCTCAGGTGTTCGGATTCGGTAGAGCTGAAGTGCCCAAGGAAGCAACATTCCAGAGCTTCAGTGTCAGGGAGTTGACCCCCAGAGGAAGCCTGAAGATCAGGGACCTAGATACCTGTAGGACAAAGTAAGAGGTACATAAGACGCGGAGCAGAATACTGCCATCGTAGTGCTGGAGGAGGTTTCTGCCGTGCAGCTGCTGAAGATCAGGCTACTAAGATGCCTAAGCTATGGTCACTGGATTCATTTCTGTAAACGCTCAGATCGTAGCGGCTGTTATCAATGAGGAAAGGGAGGATACAAGGTAGCGAAGTGCACTACGCCAACTGAGTGCTTCCTCTATACAGGCGAAGCGATTTTGGAGGAACGCCGATATGTTGCCGGTTCCGGCACTTGAATGGTGCTAGACGAAAGCCAAATGCTCGCAGTACTACAAGGGAATCTGAACCACGAGAGGACTGCTAATCACCTCTTTCTCCGATTCTGTTACGATACTAAAGGTGGTATCAGTGAGCAGTTTTGGAACAGAGAAAGAAATAGCTGGTACATTAATAACTTTGGGACGGCAGCCATTTGGATTCCCGGCCCACGAATAACAAAAGCCGAGGCTCATGGATCTGGAAATGACAACGTCTGGGTGGTATGTAATAGTATTACCTACGTGAGTTGCTACCTCACCCCAAATCAAGCCATAAATAACTACCAAGTCATATTTGATGGCCTGGAAAACACCGTAAAACACATGAAAGGTGGGCTGGTGATGGCAGGCGACATTATCGCAAGAGCTCTAGAATGAGGCATGCCGTGGTCCGACTCCAGAAGTCGTAGTGTCATGGACCTTGTGTCTAGGGTATGACTAGTGCCCTGGCTCAACTTCCATATTCAGAAGATCGTGCTAAACTGAAACCATACCAGATGTGAGACGGCTGCGGCCCGAGAGCGCTCGGGCGTCTTCGCGGTGCTGCTGGCGCTTTCCTCCCGCCGCGTCGTGCCGCGAGGCCCTCGGCGCTCCCCCTTCGCCGCACCGCACCGCTCGTAACTTCGCGAGTTCAATATAATATTAAATTTAATATAATGTAATTTGCGCGAGACTATATGCTCGTCGCAATCATATTCTGCGTATGTGATGAAACGCTAGATTTTACTGGATGCAATAAAATAAGAGCCCCCCAAATGGAATGTTGCAAGGCTAAAAAAAGAGAAATTCTCACAGTTCATCCAATGCGGACAGCAAAACCTTATTGGGAATTCAAGTGATTTATCGACAACTAAACAAGCCCAGGAGATGGCTAGTATCATAATGCGCATCCTTCGCAGGGCTTGCGTAGACTCGATGCCGCGCAAAGCAGTTGATGGAACAAGACATCCTGTATATTAGTGGATGGAGGAGATTGTTGATCTCAGACGAACATGTTTACGGCTAACGCGGTTGTCACAGACAACTCAAAAATACGGAGACGATATGACTTTATTGATTGCTGAAAATAAGCTACCAAGAAAGCTCTTAGATGAGCAATTGAGGCCAGCAATGGAAGTGCAACCAGAACATATTCTGTTGATGTTCAGTTCCTGCCTAATGACTGGTTTATTTTACCCCAGCTGGAAGGTAACGAAACTGCTGAAGCCACGCCTTCTCGAGGCTGTAACCGGTAGTCTGGCCGACAGACAGTGCGGATTCGGGGAGGTCGAGCAATGGTTGATGCAATTCTTGAGGTTGTAAATATGGTGAAAAACACAAAGCGCGGTAATCACTACTCCCGACCTGTATGCCTTCTGGAGACCCTTGATGTTTGGAATGCCTTCAACTCTGTTGAATGGGCTAATGTTTTATGAGCCATACAGCACGATTTCTGGGTGTCGCCCTATATACTTCAGATATTGGGTGACTACCTCAGGGACTGCTTCCTGGTTTATGACACATCTGATGGCCGGACAAGACAGAAACTTAGGACTGAGGTGGCTCAGGGCTTTGGGCTTGAGGCCGACATGTGGAACATTGCATATGACGGGATTCTCAGGTTGCAGATGCCTAACGACATCTTTTTAGGTGAATACGCAAATGATGTAGCAGCTTTCATCACCGCTAAGGATTATGATGCCACACAGATGCGACTCAATCAAATCATACGCTGCGTGAAAAGACGGTTGAAGAACAATGGCGGCGGCGAAAACAGAGATCATGTTCCTGACTAAGAAATGTATACCAAAGATACGCCTTATGCAGGTTGTAGACACGACGGTGAGTGCCAAAGTAACCGTGACGTACCTAGGGGTGACTTTTGATTCCAAGCTGAGCTTCTGGGACGAAATAAAAAAGTGATAGATAGGACTGCCTGACTGACAGCGCTACTTAGTAGTTTGATGACCAACGTTGGTGGTCCTGCACCTTGCAAGCGGCATCTGCTCATAAGAGAAGTCGAATTTATCATGCTGTACGGAGTGGAGGTATGCGCCGAAGCACTGAAAGCCCAGAAATATAGAAAAAGAATGGCAGCAATGCAGCGAAGAGGGGTATTATGCATCGTGAGCTCTTACAGAACGGTCTCTGAGTCGGCGGTGCTAATTATTGCATGTGTTATCCCCATTGATCTCCAAGCAGAAGAAAAGAAGTTTATCCACCTAGAGAAAAACATTCTCGGCAGAATTGAGGCGGCACAACGGTCTCGAACTGCCACGATAATCGAATGGCAGAAGCGCTAGGATAGGGATCCCTGTGGCTGATGAATGGCTCATCTGATCACTTACTCAGAGCCATGGATACAAAGGTTGCATATAGAGGTTAATTACCACCTTAAGTGGCTCTTATTGGGGTATGGCCGTTTCCGATACTATCTCCACAAAGTAGGGAAAGTACCGGACCCGGCCTGTTCCCGCTGTCGTGCTGCCCCAGACAATGCGCCTCACACGTTTTTTCAATGTGAGGGTTTCGTCTGGAAATGGAGCACCTTCGGAAAGACTTATGCCTCTTTAGTCCAGATAGTATTATCGAGCAGCTGCTGAACAGTCATGAGACATGGTCTAGGGTATCTTGTTATTGTAAGAATATCCTGTATCACAAAAGAATCTTTGAAAGAGGATAAACCCACCTGGGTAAACAGGATGGCGCAATTCAGAAGTAATGTCTTTTTAGACGGTTCCTGGGCTGCATTCATGTTATCAAAAAGAAAGTGGTTTTAATAGATTCGAATTCTGTATACCCTGGAGCCGTATCCAGCGGTAATCTTTAAACGCGAGGGCTCTAGGCAGGCAATGAATTGAGTTATAGGATGATTTTTTCACTATTCACAAAAAAAATATTATTATTATTATTATTACTATATTATTGAGGTGCTACATGATTAAAAATATTTTAAAATATTTACAGCTTTTACGAGAAAGCCTGTTTTTTCTTATTACACTTGAAATTTTTGTTATTTCTATCCTTGCATCTTTCGAATGTCAATTTCATAAATGGTATTCTATATTTTCTAGGAAGCATGCTTGCATTTCAGAAATACAATCTATACATATAGTATTTGTATTGTATATCGAATGTATCTATTTTTAAACATCTATTTTTTAATATCTCCATAAAGTACATTGAGTTACTAATATGCCTTAAAACAAACCTACGCTGCAGTAATAGTTAAGGGATTGTATATCGACACTGGTAACTACTACATTTCATTGTTAATGTCAAAGATTAAGGTAGCCTTGATAAAAGCAGTTACGTTATACTGGACATTAAGCTTGTGGGTGGAATTTGCCGTGAAAGTGATCAGGTATTTAAGCTAAACGAAGTGGCTTATAAGTATATTTTACTTATGCTTGGTGGAATTGTCTTTTTCTTCAACCCCGCACACTAACTTTTTATCGCAAAGTTCATAGAGTAGAATAACAAGTTGACATCAACCGAGCGTTAATAATTTTTTTAACTAACTTTTATCGCAATGAACTTATTTAACGTATTTAATAATAACTTATTAAATAAAGTTTAATAATAACTTATTAAACGTATTTAACTTATTTAATTTATTAATTAATTTAACAAATTAACTAACTTTTCATCACAAAGTTCATAGAGTATAATAATAAGTTGACATCAACCGAGCATTAATCGTGTTAATCATGCGCGCGCGCGTGCATGTGTGTGTAGCCCAAAAAAATTTGCAACAGCAGACCTTATAGCAAAGTAGCAGTGGGAACAAATAAAAATATAAATACAAATATAAATATATAAATATATACAAATATAACTCTAAATCTAGTTGTTCACGTGTATGCGGATCACACGTACATCTGCTGACGTCTTCTCCAGGCGATTCGAAGTTTATCTCCGATAACGTATGATCTAACGATAGAGAACTTTACACTTTTGTCTTTCAGTTACTGTGAGAATATGCGTGCATAGCTATATAGAAGTGTGAATTAGGGCTGATTGGCAGTAGAGCGGCCAGAAGAAAGTGTAGATCAGACAGAAAAAAACCTTGTCAGATAGAGTTGAACGGGATAAGATGACAGAGAAATATATACATAGTCTTTATTTATCTTTATAGCAAAAAGGAAGAAAGAATTATTTATCTTAACTGAGAGAGAGAGAGAGAGAGAGAGAGAGAGAGAGAGAGAGAGAGAGAGAGAGAACGAGTGAGAGTGAGAGTATAAGGAGAGAAAAGTATTGTGTTGAGGGGTGAAAGACTGGGGCACTATAGGCTAGCAAGTATTTCCGAAAACTCAGAGGAATAGAGGGCCTCTCATAGGTGATTGCAATACATTGGTATTTGAGATTGTATTAAATCACAGAAAATTCGAAATTTTCGAAATCTTTAATGAGATATGACTACTAATCATTTGTTAAATAAAAAAGGTATAACAATAAACACATTATTCAATATGCTTACTTTGCAATGAAACAATAAATTTATCATCAATATGTCATTTCTGACATTTCGGTATAACTTGAAAATTTTAAAAGAATGATCTTGGGCTCAAGTAGAATACACTATTCAATCTTTTCAAAAATAACACAAATCTATTTTCCATTAATATAAAAAAATGGATGTTTTCTTCTGAAATATGTAATTGTTTCACACGTGGATTTTATTTTCTTCCATTTCTATATTATCGTTCTGAAGCCTCGATATAATAAACTTTAAAGTAGATTTCTTAATAGAATATAAATTTCAAATGTTCTTCACTATGGTTATATTTTGAGAAAAGCATATGAAAAAAATATCTTTATTATCTTATATAATCTGAATTTTTATTTTGTTCTTGTATTTGTGTGGAACACAATTTTTTTACTTTTTACAGATATTATATACTATAACACGTACAATAATTAATTATATATTATAATTAAGTATAAAACATAATATCTCTTTACTATTACTATAAACTTTCTCTTTTCAGCATAAATTACGTTATCAAGAATAAATAATATTAAATACTGATTTACAATGTCTGGCTTACATACAAATGTTAAAAATTTATATGGCAGTGTTTTCGCTACTTACAAGGAAATATAATTCTAGTTTTAAAACTGTACGGCTATTACTGCGATGTGATGAATGTATTCAAATGACTTGTATTTTTATAATTGCAGCGATTGAACTAATGGCTAACCCAACTCGATCAACAAAATGTTATCAATTAGCATCTTTTGGCTTAGATAAGTCTTTAAAATTCTATAACAGATAATTTTACTTAAATATCAAAAACAAGATGGAAGTTGATAATGTTGTTATCGAAAAATAGTATCAAAAGAATTGAGTAATGCAGATTTCATCGGCGACACAAAAATGTTTTTCGTGGATTTCACACAGCGTAGTCAGTGAAATAGAAAACTACATTCTTCGAGAGCAGTCTTGACTCGCAGTCTTTGGATCTGGTCGACGAAGTAGTTTATCGTCAAATAAGAGCGCAGGATGCTTAATTTATTATAATGTATTATTTACTATTGGACTGGACAAGAGTTCAAATGAATATTGTGAAGCTCTGACATATCTGTCCAATCCCTTCGCTCTCCGCCGATCATGACATTACGAATACATCCGTTGAAATGATCTCGTGTCATTAGGGTCCCCTTGGGAGATGTAGCTAGAACAAGGTTAATATTATTAATGACTTCAAGTACTATATACGTAAGTGATAATTAATTATATTAATATCAGTATTATTTTTGATAAAATTAATTATTATAAGCCCTTTCATAAAAGTATTATTAATATGTTTAATTTTAATTTATTACATGTTGTTAATTAAAATGTCTAATCTAAACTTGATTAAATCTTTTGCGTTATTTACAAATTGACCAATTTTTTATAATATTTTTTAATTTTCCATTATTTTGCATGTAAAAATACAAAGGAAAAATAGAAAAATAACTCGTTATATTTTTTATTAGAAAGACTCCACTTATTATTATACTTCCATTATTATTTTTTACTATTTGTACTTTTACATTTTCTATTTTAATTTACGATTTTTTATTTTAAATGATAATTGTTTAATAGAGCAAAAAACTTTATTAGTACAAAATCTTTTTTCAAGTTAACTTCCAATCTATATATAAATGAAATCTTATAATGATACTTATATTTTATAATTTCAACGTATTTTGAATATTATATACCTGGTATTCCACCGATGTAAAGTGAATCGGTGATCGTAGTTCCCATAAAATGTTCCTTAACTTTAATTGGAAGTCCATATTTTTGATCCATTTCATCAACTTTCAAGGCAAGTTCTTCATCATCGAATATCGCCTGAATCTTATGCCATCTATTGTCGCAAATTGTATATGGATTCATGAATTCCTGTTCGACATAAAGTGCCTTGTTACCACCAAAGTCACTCGACATGATGACTTTACCGCTATGTAGTTCCAAGGACAAAGATGGCGAACCTTCAGGGGCTGTTATCGACAGAAGTACACCTGTCATTTCAGAGGTTCGGAACTCAAGTTGCAATTCCAGAACAGCACCAAGTTTAAAGTTGTTTTCTAAAATTTAACGAATCATTTAATGAAATTGCGCAAGAAAACTTTTTGTGTTTAAATAATACAGCTGATATTAATCAAGTTTTGACTATTTAACATTACAACTTGTTCTTTTACTAAATTTATTTAAATCAAAGCCAGTATATATATTCGGCTTTTTAATAATGAAGATTACAAAAAAAAGGCCATCTGATATGGATGAGGGCTTAGGTCTAAATTGAACAAAGGAATACTCGTTCTTAATTGAATTAAATGGAATTTTTAATTTAATTTAATTAAGTTAATTGAACAAGGTTTTCCTCGCAAGTGTAAACAATTATATCGGTTAAGTTATAAGGCAGATAAGAATTTTTTTTTATACCAATAAAAAAATGGACATTAGTAATGAAGGAATTTAATTTCGGGTACCACAGAAAATTACTAATAATGATGGTTTATTATAATTATAAATGATAGTTTATTACGTTAAAAGATATAAATTTTTTGAATGTTTAAAAATTAAATAAATAGAACACATACTGTACACTGCATAGGCTTCATCTTGAAAATATGCTCCACTTTCCACATTGGGGAAGCACTGACCTACGTTATAAGGACGACTAGTTGAACCAACCATATCGTACACGTTTCCATTGACTTTAAGGCCTCTAATGCAGCCTTTTAGGGTCTCAAGTTTTGCAGCAACTTGATCGGGCAATGGTGTGCCGCTTTCGGGTATGCCACCAATGTACATTACATTCGTTAAACCGATTTTCTTTGGCACTTTAATTTTAATCGGGGCTTGTGAGTCGACGATCATAGTCATGTTTCTGCCACCGTGGCCAATTGTCACATGGTGCCAGTTTCCATCGTTGAATGGCGTTTTAAAAACGATCTCTTTTATTTGTTTACTCTTAAATATAAGCAAAAGCTGGCCATCCCGAATTACGACGGCAAGATAATTTTTTATCCGAATGCCCTGTAAATTAATTACAGCTTTTGATTAATTATCGGGTTTAGCAACATTTATGAAAATCAATCAATATATAGAATTAACTACAAAATGGCAACAAACATCAAACTAGATTCACTTAATTTTTCTGTATTTACTCGTTTTATAGTAAATCAAATGCACTTTTTAGGTCATTCAATACATTTTTCTTATATATTATCAAAAACTGTACTTTAAATATATATGAATTTATTACCCAAGAGCATTTTTAGAAAAAGTAACTGTTCGAGTTTAGAACTGAGTAATCAAAGGTATATTTAATTGATAAGTCAGGCTCACGCGACCATAATTTATCGTAAAACGAATGGAGTACATTCGAAAGGAGATCTCGAAAAAGAGTCTCCAAGTTCCATAGGCCTCCGAAAGGTATTGACAAGAAATTAATACTGTAGCAAATGAATAAACTTATAAAGCCTTTAAGCATAATATTAGCAAAAAAATACGACTCATACAAGTCTTCAAATATGATATTGGCATAAATGTAAAGAACTGTAAAAATACAGACTAAAGAATTTGCTCTAATAAAAACGTAGTATAAACTCGAATATATGCTTTAGTTATATATGCTGGTGTATAAACTTGATTTAGGATAGAAATGTCAAGCAAAAGAAACAAGTGCTTTTCCATAGTGAGGGGACTTCCAAAGAGGACATCCAAAAAGGCTAATGATATTTCTTGTACAATCTGCAACCTCTTAAAATATGGTTCCATCTCATTCAAACGTCAGATAATTTATAAAACGGTAATTAATAATTATAATTATTTATTTTTTATGAAAACTTAAATGAGTGAATACAGAATTCTTATTTTTCGTAATAAAAATATTTTTAAATATCTATCTAAAATGACATTTATCTTTACATATCTAATTATTGTAGATTGAGAATTACTTTATAATTTATTTTAATCTGCATAATTAGGGTTTTTATATAATTTAGTAAAAAAGCTTTAATAAACCAAACCCATCTACTGTAGCATAGATTTGCATAATTTTTATCATCGAAATTATTGATTTTTGTTTTAAGTAATTCGTTGATTGAGGTAAGAACAGCGAGAATTATTATAGAGATAGGAACTCTTATCAAAGGACGAATTTATAACTATAGTAAGCCCAATGTAATGACGATGGATTTCATAGATAATACGATTTTCAAAATTATTAAGACAGTTTTTTACAGTGTTAAAGCTTATTAGTTATTATATTAGTGAATATCTCAAGGCAATTAAATTTGCCTTTTGAAAATTTTATTAAATATTAGTATCGGAATCTAAAGAGTGATTTAAAAGGTATCATGGTATTTGATACGTGTTTAAACTTATTTGATGACAAGTCACTTGTCAGTCTATCAATAAAAAACGTCACTAAGAATAATGCAATAAAGCTCAAGTATGACCAAGTGGTCTTTGCAATTAGAGTATATTATATAAACACGAAATACGCCATTTGATTTCACTCTGAAGATGTTTATGTTAGAAATTTGCAAATTTCTATTTGTAAGTGTTGAGATTAAAACATTGGCAGAAAAGTTTTCATTTCACATTTCACATTGATTTTGGTGTCTTATATTTTTAAAATTTATGTAAAATAGGATTTATAAGATTATTAAGAATAACATCGATTTGTGGGGTCCTGTGTGCTTAAGCTCCAAAAGATCTTACATAAATTCGATCCTATAGAAATTTGTAACTATTATAAAATATTATATGATTCTTGAAAACAATTTAAATGGAATACAAAATTAATAATTTGTAAGTTAACTAATAATTAAAATATAAATAAATGATAAATATTGTATACTTATTGAAGATAAAATATTTATGCTTACTGGCGTAATGAAAAGTAAGCCATTTGGATAGTAAGTGCGAAAGTCAAATTCGATCACTTTCTTCTGATTCCAAAAATTTTCGAAAACGAGATAAAGCTGAGTATGACTCTGTGGCTTGTCGCCGAACTTAAGTGCTCCTGGCTCTAATGAAAAATATGGTATTTTTTGGCATCCCTCGATTGCCGGCTCGATGGATAGTCCTTGTGGTAGCGAGGAAGAAAACGTTTGGACAAATGGTTCCTTGCCTATAGGCGGGCCCTCGCGACCAATGTAAGCACGCTCAAACGCAACAACGTCATCGAATTTCAAAATTAGCCTGTAAAACCAACATTAAATTTATAATATGATCAATTACAATTAATTTAAGATGGTTTGAAAATTACTACAAAAACAATATTTTTTACCATATTGTCAGTTATATACACAAATATATTACTATTCATAAATTACTATATAGTATATTTTAGAATATTCATTTATTTATGGAATAATGCTTTCGCTATATAATCCTTATGTCTACTAGCGTTTGTACATTTGAAGGAATAAGACTACTGTAATAGCGGAAAATAATACATAATTTTGAGATTATTAATATGTGTATTTGACAAGTAATAAAATTTTGATAGCGTCGTTTTTGATAATTTTATGTAAAGGAAAAGAAATATTATCAGAGTCTTTATATATAGTGTTAATCTACGAATATTTTTTTTTTTAAATATGATAATAGAACGAATTTTTTTGACACGAAAACTTGGAAAACGATAATAAATATTTCAAATATATATGATATTATTTATTGAAATAATTTGATTGATTGATTTCAGAAATTTTGAAAAAAACATTTTTAATTTAAAATATTGTTAATTAAATACTATTAAGTTAAGAAAAGTTTAATGAAATTCTATTGAATATCATTCTATTGAAAAAATTTTTAAATAGATTAATATAAAATTTCTTTGTTAAAATAATATTAAAGTTTCAAACTAATACATACGATCATATTAGAGTAATTAATCCACTGAGTTTATAAAAAGCATTTTAGCTATACAGAGCGTAAACAAATCACGATATTGAAAGGAAATCTTTGGCAGAGCCTTTCAAATTTTCTTTTGCAATAAATGTAATAGCTGCATATTTTAAAAGGGCTTGTAGAAGCAAAGAAACAGAAACATACTTTGAATATCCTAAAGTTATATTATACCTTAAGAATTTTACTAAACAATAGGACTATCTACAATAATAATCAATTTAAAAAGTAATAATATGATATTACAACTTACTCATCGTCGAAAATTACATCTTTAATTGCTCCTCTCAAAGGCACATTTGTAATCACCAATTTTGTATTATTTATCAAAGCAGGAAGTCCTCCAAAATAAAGACCTCCCATTTTTGGTGCTTTAATTGCTGCTTCTGTTTGAAGTTTATTTTTTCCCTGATATGCATCATCTACCCATAATTCTACATGTTTTCTTCTTTTTGAAATGAAAATCGTATGGAATTTTCCATCATTATATGTTCCATTCGATTGAAGGACTAGTTCGCCTTTACCAGCATTGAGGCGAACTTCAATGCGACCTTCAATTACCGCTATAGAGTAATAATTATCTTTCTGTAAATTAAAATTGCATGATAAAGTAAATAATAAAATATAAATAGCTGAGAAATACAAGTGGTTATTCATACTTACAATTGATTCAGAGTCTTCATCGCTACTTCCAAAAAGTTTTTTTTCTGGACCTTCGAACGTTGACAACAATAGAATAGCATTGTCTTGTAATGTTCTAAATGAAAAACCAATGGAAGATTGTTTTTTACGAAGCTGGATGCCTGGAAGTTCCATATACCCATCTCCGTAGAAACCAACAATGTGTATCGGCTATAATATATCAATATATGTATATAAGAGTGATATATATTTATCTAAATTTGTTCATGTTACCATAAATTTTATTTATCAGCAGTATTGTCATTTTTATATTTTATTAAATATATTATAGGTGTATATTTTTCATATTCAGAAGTTAGTTATATATATTCGTATAATATATATATATATATATATATATATATATATATATATATATATATATATTATTCTAGGTATTATATTCTATATTGGGTGTATAAGTAAATTTCCAGCATTTTTTCTCAAAATATGAGCTTTTCTTATGCAAACGTGGTTACATATCCTTTAATCTGTTTACAAACACATCGTAGACCTCCGTCGCTGATTAACACCGATATTTGGAAGCATAAATAGAGCGACGTTAAATAACATAAAAAAAAAATATCCTTTATTCAAATTATCGTCCATCGGAAACTGTCACTTTTTCCTATCGTTCTGACAATTTATGAATTTCGAACCAAAAAAATTTCTTGTTTTCGAGCCCAAGAACGTATCGAGCTAATTTTTAAGACCCTCTACTGAACTGAAATGTATTCTCGTAAGAGCGTTCTGCAGTGATCGAAACAAGTGGTAGTCAGATGATGCAAAGTCAAGACTGTAAGGCGAGTGCAGCAGAATTTCTCATGTACTATGCTCCAAATAGTTTTTGATCGAATCCGAAACATGTGGTCGAGCGTTACAGTGATGAAAAATAACGGACTCATGCCTAGTCTCATATTCTGGCCATTTTCCCTGTAATGCTCGCTTCAAACGAATAGATTTGATTCGATATAATGGTCCTTTGATGGTTTGACCAAGCAGAAGTAGAATACGACACCCTTTTCATCTCACCATATGCACAGCATGATCTTATTTACGTGAATATTTCGCTTCGACGTCTATTAGGCGAGCTCGCCGGGATTTGTATACGATTTTTTGCGATTAGGGTTAGCATAATAAATCCATTTTTTATCACCAGTGATAATACGATGCAAAAATGTTTTCTTGTTATACCGTTGCAGCAACATTTCGGATTTGCACAATCGTCGTTTGATGTCTCTCGGCTTCAATTCATACGACACCCAGTTTCCAACCTTTTGAATGAATCCCAATGCTTTTAGACGTAGGGAAACGGTTTGTTGCGTGTCGCCCAATAAAGCAAAAAGTTCTTCTCGTTCAGCAAAGCGTCTAACTCCTCGCCTTCAAAACTTTTCCGCATTCCAGAGCGATCCTTGTCTTCAACTTTAAAATCACTACTTTTGTACCGTTTGAATGACTCGGGGCACATCAATTCACCAATACATTTCGGCCCAAAAGTTTCCAAATACAAACGATAGGTTTTAGCCGCACTTTTCCTTATACTAAAGGATAGATTTTGTTCGATAAAATAAACGACACCGAAAATATGCTTAACTAAAATGCTACAAAATTGTTGACAGATACACAACCTACAAATACAACATGTGAGATCTGACATTTCTGCACGGGATCCACTGTGAACGTCATCTTTTGATAAACGCTGGAAACTTACTTGTATTTGCAATAATTTTCAATACTTTATTAATTAGTAATTAAAAAATCTTAAAACGATTTATTGTATTGGAAGACCAATGGAATAAGATAAAAATTTACCTTCTTTCGACAACCAGGCTCGACGCCATAATATTTCTCAGCCATGGGATCATAGCCTTCTTGTACGAGAATATTGGACATACATCCAAGGAATGAGGTACGCGTAGGTAATACGAAATCGTCGACTTGAAAACCTGGTGGTACACCGCCAATAAAGTATTTGGCGTTTTGCAGATCTGGTATGTCCTGTTTTCTCGGCTGCGGAGTGGGTGCTCCTATTTTCTTATCGTTCTCGCCATCGATACTGAAACTACACTTTTCAATGTTTTTATGGCTTTGATATTGTCGGAAAGCGTCAACCTTTGTCCAGTTTCCAGTATTGTAACGGAATGATGATGACATCTCCAAACTAATGTTACTACCGTAAACTATATGTAGGACCACTCGGCCATCTCGCAGGAATATCATGATATGGCCTTTCGGCTGTAAAATAAAATTCAATTTAAATATGAAGAATAAAATTTAATAAAAAAGTATTTGCCAATTAAAACTTTAGTATCTTATTGAGGGTAGTTTCTGCATTAAATAGATAAAATGATGTTTTTCAGTATTTTAATAATTTTAGTAAAGTTGTAAAACTTTAAGTAATAATTAATGAATTTGAATTACGACTATCTTCTACTTATTCTTTTTAGTACGCTTATACAAATAGTAGACTCATACATAGCAATTAAGGATATTAAAGTAAATTGAATTATAACAATATACATTTGAAACATAACAAAACTATGTATTAAAATGCTGGCTTTCCAAAAAATAATATTTAATCATTTAAGGTACAATACCTACGCGAATATTATATAAATAGTTATAATTATTGTGATAAATAAATCGTTGTATTACTTGAAGAAAGAAAAAATATGTGACACAATTCACAACAGTTATTGTACAAAATGTCATTTTACTCACGTTTTCAGGATCAATTGCAAGGAAAAGCATAGCATTTTCATCGTAAGTCCTAAAGGTGATGGAAACTCCGAATACATATTTATTATAAGGGCCAGACATTACACGTGTTCTCACTGCATAACCTTCTCCATTAAAACTATAGGCGACATCATTGCTGATATTCTCAACCCTTTATGCAATAAAAAGATAATTTTCTTTAATTATAGCACTTAGATTCTATGTAGTTTGAAAATTGAAGACTAAAGCTTCAATTTCTTAGTGAAAGTATAATAGTAATAAGCTCTGTTATTACTTAATAGATGTTAACTCATGATAATACAAAAATAATAATACTTTAAAAATCATTTAAATTTTCGATATTCGATTTATTTTAGATTTTTATGATTAAAAAAAAGTAAAAAATAGGATTTGTTTTTAAATATTATAACTGTTACTGTTAAAAATAATATATAGAAAAAAGAATCATGAATAAAAATGTGTATAGAGATTCCGTCCCTTGGTCGAATAACGATCGCCATATAGCTTAAATAAATAAAAAAATTCTATTAAGGGAACGCTATAAGTAGTTTATGCTTAAAAGTTATTTTAACGTCTAAAGTTATTTTAGAGATATAAAATTGAAAAAAGATAATTGCCATCTACGTACCCTTCGATGCAAGGTTGGCAAGCATTATCTGGAGCGTTGCTGATAAAATTCCATAGACCTATTGGTTTTCCATTGAGGATGACTTGATGCACGCATCCAGGAAGACCATTTGAGGCTAACAGTTCGAGTGGCTTGATTTTTCGGTCCGGTAAACCACCGAGCCATACTTGATCCATTGTAGAAACGTCAAAGTGTCCAAAATCAGGATTAGTTTTATTTTGAGCATAGAAATACTTGTTGGATTTCGACAATTGCTTGCTCACACTGAGTTTTCCAAGATGCCGAATTCTGACATTTTTAATTATTGAAGATTAGTCAAAATGCATGTGTTAGAAATTGTGGTTTTTTCTCAAAAAATATTTCCAATGTAAACATTACCTTTCAGCTTCGATGCGATACCATAGTGTATCATTTTGCGGATTTCCAGAATCCAAAACTTCGGGATGTGTGATGATGCCAGTACCACCACCGACATTCCATAAAAATCTTATTTTACGATCAAACATTTCTAAAGCCATAAAATCGTTCTAAAAATTAAAATAAAATATTTTTTAACTTGAAAAAATCGAATCGACTCTTAAATAAAAATGTAAAAATGTCAACTGTTATAAATAAGAAAAACAAGAAAAAAATTGCTAGTTTTTCAAAAAATGTGAAACTAAGAAAAGGAAGCAAGTTTATTTAAAAAAAGTAGATTTAGACTGAACATAGATTTATTACAAAATGATGCTAATTACTTTCTAAACCAACGGTTTAACAGTTGTTACAGTCAATGAAATATTCAACTCATATTCAAAATTACTACTTACATTTGTACTACTTGCGAGATAAAATAGAACTCCTTCCCTTTGACGATTAGAAATAGCAAGAGTCATAACGATAGTTGTTGTTGAAGACGGCTGTAAATCTATTAATCTATAAGATCTTATACATCTTTTACCTTCTGCGGATTTAATAGAAATTCGAATCTAAAATAACAACATTTTTTTAAACTATAAGCTCGAAGGATTTACATATAAATAAAATACAATTTTAATTCAAACTTACTCCATCCGCAGTATTTCTTGCTTCAGCAATTTTATTTTTCAATAGCTGCAACTTAGCAGCTAAAGTTCCATTCCACTTATCAAATTCAACTTGTCGCTTTACGGATGCAGTTGCTAGACTAGTCAATTTTGCATCTGCTCTTTTAATATTGCTTTGAGCTTCTGCAACTGTAATAAAAATTCATGAATTGTATAGCTTTTAAAAAATATGACTGGACATTTAGATTATGTCTATAGCTTACGTTTTTCACTGGCAAGACTAATTCTAGAGTCACCTTCCCTTTTTAATTCTTGTAATTTTGGATTGAGAATGTCGACAATACCTTGTTGATAGTCTTCTATGAGTTGTGTTGTATCAGATATCGAATTTGCAGTTTTCATGTTTTCATTTAGAATAGTATTTAACTCCTCATTTACTGAAAAAATTATAAAATAAACAATTCAAATACATTGAGAATGAAAATTTGAAAGACAAGTATGAAAATAACATTTGGTTTTTCATCATTAATTTTAGGCTAGAATTAATATAGAATTATATTAACACAGAGGAAATGTTGTTAGTAACTATTCAATTAATATACATTAAAATTATTAAAACTCACGATTACTTACAATTTTGGCTATCAGTTTGTATTTCCCTTAGTTTAACATTAATTTGATTGTCCTTATTTCCTGTAGTATTTAAGGACACCTTTAAATCGGCAACTGCCTGTTTCTGGTTTTTCAATTGCTCTCTGGCTTGCAAAATAGGCGTATTATGGTTTCTTGTCCTTTCCAATTGTTCACTAGATTGTTTTCCAGTTTCTATAGCATTATCCAGTAGCGAAATGGAATCTAGGCCTTCGGGATATACCTTAAATTATGAATTATTTAGAAAGTAATCCAAATTTGATGGTTACAATGGTTTTAGATATAACAATGAAAATTAAATTGGATACACTTATAAAAATAAATGCATTCTAAACACATAAACGAACATACCTTTCTATTGACCTCGTCAATAATATCGTTAGCATCTTCAGCAGTTTCTCTTGCTTGGGTTAATCCATCAACAATATTTTTGTAGGCTTGACTTGCTTTAAGTGGATTAGCTGCTTGAGCTCTTGTTTCTGAAAATAATCTAAAAAAAATATATATAAAAATTATATCTAGATAACAGTGATTATTCGATAGTTATCAATTTTATTTATTATATTACTATATTATATTAATTACAATAATACTATACTATAATAATATTATATGAATATGTTGAATATAAGTTAAGGCAGTCTCTGATGAGGAGCCGAAGCGACTTGAAACGTTGGACGAAGCAGATATAAAAAACGGTAAATTTTTTAATAGAGACAGTCAGATTATGTTATGCTAACAATAGTATATTTAGTGGTAGTTTTTATATTTCAGATTCTACAGGAGTGATTATAAAGTACAGCCTGACTTTCACCATATACTTATAATTATATTATTTTAGAAAGATTAAATAAAAAAACAATAAAAATACTTGTCAGCTTATAATAGTTAATTATATATTTCAATATTTCACTCACCCGATGTATTCGTCCACGTAACTTGACAGATTTTGGGCATGAGCTACAGCCTGTGCTACATACTTATTTTTATATTCATAATTTAAACGATATAAAATTTCTTCTTTTGTAGAGAGACTGTTCGTTGCTTGCTGTAATTTATTCATTAAATCTGGAATGTCCTGTTGTAAAATAAAATTAATTTGTTATTGGCACATCGTTATTTTGTTGTGTATTCTTAAAATTATTTTTAAAAATACAAGAAGGAAAGTAAATAAAAAATAAAAAATGAAAAATTACTTGAAAATTATTTTCGCTATCGGCTATGCAGCTTTTTGCTTCTTCTACAAAGGTTTTTGCTTGATCAAGTGATCCTTTTACAATATCATCTATCTCTTCAATTTCTTCTCGTTGATATGACAATATTTCGTGAGTCATATTAACTTCATTGTACAAATTGTCATATGTAAACATCGTTTCCATGGTATTTTCCAAGATTTTCATTATATCATTTAATTTGGTAGAATATTCATGAGCAGATTCTTTAACAGAATTTATAGGCTCCATCGATAAAAGTAAACCGCCAAACCAATCTATATATTCTGTACATTCTCTGTTATAAATGATAAATTATTGCTAATAAAAATTACTCGTAGAGAACTGTATATGTAAATCTATAGATAATGAGCTAATTCTGATTTCTCAGTGAACTTACTTGATTATAACTTGAAACGCTTCCGTCTGCTTTGGCAAATCAAGTTTCATCCCATTTAAAATTGTTTTCGCTTCCTTGAGTACTTTTTTTATTTCAATTTTTTTATCGTCATTGCCATAATATGACAACTCAAAAATGGTACCTGTAAGTAAGCCGCGGGGTATGGTAAAGCTATAAGTTTAATTTACAGCACTTGTTGATAACATTGTATAAAATAATATTGTTTTACCATTGATATCTTTGCGTAATTCTTCGAGTTCCATTTTTAAACTATACACATTATTTTCAATATCACCGCTTTGGGATTTTAAGCTTCGAGCGTCGCTAGCTTGTTCAATAGCCTGCAATTAAAATAAAATCAGATTGAATTCCATTACACTGTGGGGAAAAATTTTTCTGAAAAACGTCAAAATTGAGCACATGTATACGCACCGTGCCTAATAACGTCTCTACACGTTGAGAGAGGAGCCGGTAATTGTCCCAAGGAATATTTTTCAATTTTGCCCTGACTTCGTTTCTCATATTGATTTCATTAAACAGAACCGTCACGTTGTCGTCTATATAAGCCAACTCCTCCCAAGGAGGCGCGATATATCCATTGGTAATGCGGGTCGTTGCATTGATTAAGTCGTACTTCAATTGGTCCAGATCGTCCAAAAGTAGGCCGGTGCAATTGTCGTTGCATGCTGCGAATTGAGAAATCGAGGGAGAATAGTTAGTTATTCTATAATTATAATGCTCTTTAAAATGTATAAATGCCTGTACTTACACTTGCAAGTCAGGCCGATTAAAGCGTGTCGCTCGGCTGTGCAGCGCGAGCAGTCGCGACCCGTCGATCCGGGCTTGCAGTTGCACTGGCCGGTCTCGATGTCGCACTCGTCGCTCGCGCTGCCCGCCTCGTTGCACAGGCAGGGGGTACAGTTGCCCCCAGGGGTGCTCGGGTAGCCGAAGTAACCGTATGAGCAGCGCTCGCAGCGAGTTCCGTCGTAACCTGTGCATGAATTATTTGGTAAATTTTCGGCGTGCGTGAAAAAGGATATTTACGCGAGAATACTACATCACAGATAGATGCAGATTAGAAGCAGCACTATTTTTTACGTTAGAAATATAGATTTAATAATATCTTAGTTAACAAATTCATTATATACAATTTTTGCATAATATGTGTGGAAACAAGAAGTTTCGCTCGAATCTTTTTAAGAAAAAATCATGGCTATACATACCTGGTTTGCAAGCACAAACGACTTCGTTATCGGCACGCACGATGCACGAGTTGGAAAACTTTTTATCCGTTTCGGGACATGGACATGGCCTGCATCCGCCGAAATTTGGATCACCATAGAAACTTTCGGCGCAAATATTACACGAAGGGCCTGCGCTATTTTCTCTGCAGTTCTATAGAATGGTTATTTTATAATTAAAGTTCAATCTTAATTAAATTACATTAAAAAAATTTATATTCCTCAAAGTAGCGATAATAAATATTGCAATAGTTGTCTAACTAGTTTGATCTATAACAAAGTTATATTCAATTTCGCACGTATATTGAAGAACAATTTTACATACAAATTTAACTATACGAGGAACTTATGATAATGTTTCATAATAATTGCAATGACTAAGCATTATACAATTTTCAATTTTATATTTCTTAATTGTATATTTTGTTAGTATAGTAAAATTTAAAATAAATTTAATGCAATCTCAATATTAAGTCTAAAATATAATTTTCATCAATTAAGTGAAACTTAAAATCTTAGTCAATGCGACATTTAAGAAATAAAATCATATATTTGAAGAAAAAATAATAATTATTGAAATCTGATATAACTCTTTTTAAATCAATATCCAAAATTCTTCTTCTTCTTCTTATTATTATTATTATTATTATTATTGTTGTTGTTGTTGTTGTTGTTGTTGTTGTTCTTATTATTATTAATTATTAGTATTACTATTATTATTAATAGTATAATATATTCTACCTTGTATGTAAGGTAATAATAGCTTTTTACAATTTTGACGATTGTATTTTAAATCCTTAAAAAAATATTGAAACGCGATAAGAATATGCTTGCAGGACTCGTAGTAGAAACAAGTAGAAACAGTTAAATTTGGACGAACGTGTACAGACATCAGTTTTATATAGACCTTACAGCATAATTCAAGACTCCGCTGGACTAATGAATGCATCAGGACTCGGTTGATAGTTTTTGCTGGTTTTTATAAAGTTTGCCGATCAATCGAGAAAGCATGAAACTACTATTTTTATAGCATTTTTAGGGTACTCAGTACCAATAATATAATATATATTTTTATCAAAAAGGATGAAAATCTGATCCACGCAATTTCTGTTTGACAGCAACAGAAGAACTTGTAATTACAACAAATATTATTTATGATCAACTATATAATAAATGGGCTAAAACTGTTTAAAACAATATGAGAGTGTTTTGAACAGAGTATTAAAAAAAGAAATTTTCTATATCTGGAATATATAATAAGTATTTCTATTTTTTCATATTTTAACATTATTTGCGTACTTTCTCATTGTTTTGCAATGATTTTGCCATAGTAAAGGAGTGGTTTTCAACCTTAACTCAACGCAAACTATTATCTAGATATGTTTTTTCCTTAGTACTTTTTTCTCGTTTAAATTATAAATGTGACAAATGAAGATTTTTTTCTTTAAAAAATTAATATTGTAGAACGATGTTTATAGGCATTTGTACCCCTTCTTTCCATCCCACGCAAGAACTCAAAAGTGACGATATGAGATGATTTTTTTTAATTGTCTGTTTGACCATTGAATTTATATTAAATGTCACAAAATTTATATATTACAATTTACAAAGTGGCTAGTAAATGATAGTTTTTGTAATTATAAATTATCTTTTTGGAGTTTATTTTGACTATTTTTCCATTATTATTGGCAACAATAATTATCATATTAGGTTTCCGGATCAGAAGTTTGATCAATAAATACTATAATCTTCACTAGATGAGCAAAAACCAGCCAATTTTTTTAACATTGTTCCCTTGACTTCTTCAGTCGCTCTCCGTCGCTCGACATATATATATATAAACTCACCAGGCAGTAGCCGGTCTCTCGATCGCAGCTCTCCGACCTGCCGCTGCACTGGCAGGGCCTCGCGTGTCCGATCAGCTCGATCAGGCTCGTCGTGCTGGTGCTCGTCGTCACCGTGACATTATTGCCGCCGCTCTTATCGCCGCGCCACCTGTAGTAGCCCTCGCTCGGGTTCTGGCAGGAAGTACCGCTGTACTCGGGCGGGCATTCGCAGTGCTCGATGCCGACGGCCAGTGGTGGCGCGTGTGTCGCCAGGAGGATCGCCACGTCCATCGATGCCTCGAGCAGCCTGTGCAGGTTTTTCAAAAAGCAAAGTATATAATATTTGTGTAATTATTCTGTAAAAAAATTATTCATTAGATTATACTGTAAAAAACTGTTCATTGCAAATGACTATAAATTTATCTCTTGTATATTAAATTTAATGCACATTTTACATACAAACTTTATGAAAGGTTTTATTATCAACCGATAGAGAGATACCTGTTTTTTTGCACAGTTTCATAAACGGCTAAAAATCGTGTCGATTCGTATACAAGAATTCGGTAAATTCTTTACCTCTATACATTATGAATGATACACTATATGTACATGCGTACATACAAATAATTAGAGTGATAATTAAAATTGAATGAAACATTTTAATAAATATAGCAGTGCAGTAAATTTAAAGAAATTCAATGGTATAAGGTCGACATTTTATTAATTGGTGGATTTAAATATCCAGTATATACATTAAATTTAATGTGCTGCATATACTAGAAACTATTTCCAAAATATAAATAAAGTGAAAGATTAATTGAAAACTGAAAATTCCTGTACTTCTGCACGTAATTTAAGGTAAAGTGCATGAATTGAGCATTTTTAACGCATTTAAATTCATTTATATTTATGAAGGTAGCTTCCAGTACATTTATATTATATCTCCTTTACTTTTTTTAACAATGTAGCGTCGATACTTACGTTGCTCTGGAAAAGTCCGTAAAGTCCGAGGCTTTGACAAAAATGTGCTGGACATTTTGCAATGCAATCATCAGTATGTCCCTGGTAACTTTGAAATCTTGCCTATTGCGCAACTGCCAGAAGGATTCGTGTAGCCTTTGAAAATACAATAAAGTGGTATTGTTACGTGCTCAAATACTCTGCTTTTATTACTGTGAAATTTTCGAATGAAACATCGATATTGTATTACCTTATGACGTAGCAACTATCGCTATTCGAATTTATTGGAAAATATTCTAATACGATCCCATTTCCTTGCAGTTGCACCAAAGGAAAGCGATGTCCCGATCGCAAAACATATCCGCCCTCGGTTATCGTAGTAAATCGAAGAAATCCTCCGTATGACAACACCTTTCCATGAAATAAAATTATTATATGTATTTTTTCTCGTTACAAAGATATTAGCAATCATTTATATTGATTGAAAATTCAATTATATAATGTTCTTTTAGAATTATCCTTATATGCCTATATGCAAATAATATTTTAACTAATCTTTAAACTACATGTTTCATTAATTCGTGCTGATTTTTATAATTACTTAATTTGCATTTTAAATAATATTATTCTTTATTATTCTTGAATTTTCTAGCATATTGAAATAATGTTTGAAAAAAGAACAAATCACCTTATCGTTTAGAAATACTTCGGGTAGTCTCCAGTAAACGGGAAATTCGCGGTAAAAATTCATTGGCAAAGTAACGTCTCCATCTGTTCCTGGGATGACGTAAAGGGTATTCGTTTTGTTCAATCCGCTACTAAAGTATGGTAAAACAATCGAGGATCCATAATTCGTAATCTATCATTGAAAAGACGATTATTATGATTAATAATTGGATTAATTGTATAAATATAGAGGTAATCTTAGTAATGCATTTTGTGTGTGTGTGTGTGTGTGTGTGTGTGTGTGTGTGTAAATTGAAACGGCTATACTTACAACGATTTCGTTAACGGTATCGTTGACGTAGAGGTCGCGGGCTCGCGCCAGCCTCCTCTGCCCCCAGATGAGCCTAGCCTGTCGACAATCGTCCGTCCTGCCGAAGCAAAAGCATTCCGTGCAGCCCCTTGGATTATCCACGGACAGGCCGAACGTGCCATCCTCGCACTGATCGCAACGGCGTCCGATCGCGTTTGGCTATACAAAGAAGAAGGTGGAGACGTTTGAAGTTTATATAGTTTTCTACATCAAAAATAGTAATACTAATATGATATTCTCTTTCTAGCGCAAAAGAAACTTTAACTTCTTATTTCTGTACAAATAATTTAAATTATGTTAATTTAACTGTTAATTTAACAGTTATTTTACATATTTTTAACACTTCAACCATTTTCTAATCGTATATAATTACAATTTAAATGCTGATTTTATTGAAATACCTGATTACAGTGAAAATATATTAATAGATAATTGATAAATCCTACTGACGAGCCCAGCAGGTAAACGAGGGCGAAACGTACAAATAGTATTTACTCCAGCTAATAATTTTAACTTATTCTTCAAAATTAAAAATTATTTCTTGTACATGTCTTCGAAAGAAAATCTTACACTTGACTTAACCGTCGTTGAGATAAATTTTGTCGATGTTTTACATCGCACAACTTGTGGAATTATCCAAGTGTTCTATATTATATTCTTAGGAATATACCTTAATGAAAATATATTTGTAAAAGAAAATAAATTATACTTATTCTCTCTTTAATTCATGGTGTAAAAGTATTAACATAGCTGTGTATTTTAAATCAAAATGAAAAATTCCACTTCGAAAGCTATAAAAGATTTTTAAAAAATCATAATAATGAAGCAGATCTCAGCTCGAAAATTGTTGACCATTATATTTCTCAAAAAAAGCCACTCGAGAATCAGTATGTTTGCTTCGTGCGTTCGGTCGCAGAAGTTACAAAAATTAGAGGATGCGCTTGTGGTGGTGTAAAAACATAATTTTTCGAAACCGCTTTTTAATTACTGTATGTAAAACAAAATAACTTGTCAAACAGTCTGACAAGTAACCTATTATAAACACAAAAGCAAAAGGGAAATCATGCTAAATATACGTAAGGGAAATTATTTACGCATTTTTTGCCTTCAGAAAATTTCATATAATATGTATTGGGATTTGTGGTCATGACGTCAAAAGTAGGTTAACGTACAGGTCGGTAATGTACGATACATGCGAGTTTCTTAATAAATTAGTACCTTAGAAGTGTAATATAAATATTCGGCTCAATGAAACTTATTCGTTAAAAATTTGAATTTTTTTATATGTACATTTATAGCTTATTAATAATCTTTATTAAATTAAACTACGAAAGCGTCAAATTTATAAGTCAACAAATTTCATTGATCATTTATTCATTTTACACGTTTAAGATACTAGTTTATTAAAAAAACTCTCAGGAATCATATACTACTACACACAAATTACTCTACTCATAGCGCCATTTTGACCTTTATCACGTTATAACTACTAATTCTGACTAATTCCATTAGAATTGCAACTAATTAAAATTAGTACGCAATTTAATTTATGTAAAATTTTTTACTTTAATGTCTTATGCAAGTCAATGTAATCTGACTCGGATTTTTGTATTCTTCAAACCAGAAGATGTCGCTATCAAACTTACACGGACCAAATATCTACTTGGATTATTTAGAAGGCAAAGAGGCAAAGCCTCTGTCATTATTGAACCGAACGGTTCATGTAAGACGAAAATACTGTTTCGCGGTACCAGAGGGTACTATATACAATTGAGACACTCACCTTGCAGGGACACTGGCCAGTCTCGTCGCACTCGCCGAGCGAGCCCTGGGGGTCGCAGTTGCAGGGCTTGCAGCGCGGATAATCGTAGTGCCCGGGTGCGCAGCGGTCGCATCTGCGCCCGTCGAAGCCCTCGCGGCAGCGGCACTGGCCGTTCAGCGCCGAGCACTGGGTCCTCGACGAGCCGACGGCGCTGCAGGCGCAGGCCCGGCAGCCGAGGCCGGGGCGCAGGTCGAAGCTGCCCGGTCGGCAGCGATCGCAGCGCTCGCCGAAGCTGAGGGCCGGGCACGAACAGCGCCCGGTGTTCGGATCGCAAATGTGGCCCGGACGATCGCAGGGCTCGCACGCTGAAATTATTAATTTTTCGTTGGTTTATACTTCTAACATTGAAATATCAAATAGAAATTTTAATATTTTCAAAGGATTTACAAACTCAATTTTTCGCCCGAACTTTAACTGTGAAATATAATGAGCTTCGAGATCTATTTATATATATATATATATATATATATATATATATATATATATATATATATATATGTATATCTTTCTGCAAGGATTGTGACAAATAACTGCATTTTCCTAGCTCAATTATGCTACGAGTACATAGTATGTAAAAAGGAGTAACAAGTAGGAATTAAAAGTTTAAGCCAAGTTTGTGGTTAAACCAGAATGAAACGGCTATTGTATGTGGCTTCCAGATTTTGATCAATGGATAATTTTGAGAGAACATTTCCTATGTGTAAATTTTTTTTTACTGCGGGTACAAAAAATGTTGTACTTTCGACAGGACTCCGTGCAATTTGTG
Source organism: Sycobia sp. Sy_11 (assembly GCA_018907035.1). Taxonomy (NCBI): domain Eukaryota; kingdom Metazoa; phylum Arthropoda; class Insecta; order Hymenoptera; family Epichrysomallidae; genus Sycobia; species Sycobia sp. Sy_11. The sequence continues at coordinate 4,651,938 of JACCIC010000006.1, read as the reverse complement.
ATACATGTTTTAATAAGATGAATCCGAATCTGAAGTCTTTTTATCCTAAGCATATTTAGAATTTTCAGTAATTGAAAAAAAAATTACGTAATTCATAGAATAACCTAACTGAAAATGTTCAATATTTTGCTCCAATTGAAATAATTCTTCATATTTTCATTTCTAGTATTCATTTTCAACCATCTTCCATTATAAGTAGCATTTATACTTATTATCGAACGTCCTCGTTATGAAAACTATTTGGTACCGTCATATAATGTTAACATGAAATAATATTAAAATGGAAACAGATTTGAAAGTAATCAGAACATCTCAAATTTACAAAGTCGATTATATACACGATCATCTCGAGTAAATTTGCGATTCTCTGTGACAAACATAATGGAACATACTTTCTACTTTAACTTACTAACTTTATATTTTAACTTTAAAAACTAATCTTTAATACACAAATGCTTCATCTGTTAAAAAAGTAAAAGACTAGAGGTTGTAGTTGAAACTGAAGATTTCGGAACTTCATGAATGTAGATCATTTTCTAGAAGAGAACTCAATTGAAGTTCACGAAACGATTAAAATAAAAAATTTACGATACCGCAGATAAATATACTTACTTGTAGGTAAAAGGCGTTTATCAAAATTTTAACGTTTATAACCATGAGGAATGTAACGATCGCATGCGAGATTGAGATTTTCCTCTAAAAGATGTATCTCTAAAGAAAAATAAGTTTATCGAATAAAAGAAGCTAATAATTCCTGTGGTTTTTCATTAATGTTTGCAAGTTATTCAAACATTTTTAGCTCTTTTTTTTAACTGAACAGAGTCGAAATTTGTATCCAGTATGTTAAAATACCGAAAAGCCTTTTTTGCGTGTCTGCGTTATCGTGAAAATCTTGGTACTAGAGCAATATTTATATAAGTAAACTTGAAAATTAATTAAATGCGATGAATCGAAATCTATTCTTATGTATTCTATGTCTTCCTTGTCATGATACGAGTATGTAGAAAAAAAAAAAATATATATATATACATATATATATATATATATATATATATATATATATATATATATTTGTATATTTTAAATCTTACGTTGGCAGCCACTCTGGGAAAATCCATAATATCCCGGAAGGCACGAGCTGCAGCGGGGGCCATCGACACCGGGCTTGCAGTGACACTGGCCGTCGGCGTCCTGGCAGGAGGTGTTGTAGGAGCCCACCCCGTCACACCCACAAGGTGCGCATCCCGCGCCCGTTACCAGGCCCCAGTGTTCTGGCTGTGGGGGAGGTGAAAAAACAGAAACGATTTCATTGTGTGCAATGTGCGTGTATTAACAATGCATATATATGTACTGAAAGTTATTGGAAACAATGCCGGATATAATATAGTAGCGGCGTACAAGTTATTATGTATGATTTTTGAAAATATGCATGCACTCAGGCGGAGCGTGGGATCGCTCTTGACGAGCAAGTGAGAAAGTACATAGTATTCTAATATTATACGAATAATGCCTATTTTACGACGTTTTGTCTTTATAGTTGGGAACGATGTGGGTTTACTTTACCAATCTCCGATTCGATGTAGTAAAATACGCGTAGGATGTGCATTTATTTTTGCAGTATTGTCGAGAATTTTATTTACCTTACAATAATAATTAATAACTGTATTCTATCAAATACATACGGACTTTTCAATTAATTTATTAATTTATAATTTTTTAGGCTTATAAAAGTTATTCTACTGTTAAAAAACTCATTGTTATTTATATACAATTTAGTTATTTATAGGCTGTATATTTAAAGAAAACGACACAAAAAAATATTATTAAAAATATCAGGAAATTCGCAAAAACTTAAATATAAATTAGGTGATTACAAAATTAAGGAATTATTTTCACAATATAGATACTGGCGTGTATACAAAGCCTGAATTTAAGGAAAAAAAATCACTTACCAAACATCTGTCGCATTTTCTGCCTATAACGTTCGTTTTGCATTGGCACTGACCAGTGACAATATCACAGGAATAAGATAATGATCCGAAAGGATTACATTCACATGCTGTAACAAATAAAAAAAAAAGTGAATTAGTAGTTATTCAATTAATCATCATATGGAGGTACAAAATTGATTAAACTAATAAATTTATTTAAAGACAGTTTTGCTGTATAAATTATTATTTAAAATGCAGTGTTTTCTTGAAAAGTGTATTAAAACAAATATTTTTGGTTAGTTGATATATTAAATAAATAAATTGACGGAAATGGTCTGACTGTCGTAAGTCAATTTATTAATAATAAAGTTTATTACGGCAGTGAGAGAATTTCCGCCAATTTGTTTATTTATTTAATTTTTAAACTGTCATTTGCACGAACAAACATAATTTTATTTGATTTACAGTTAACAGAAACTTTTGAATTAAGATATAAAGTACACCTGTTCATATTCAAGTAAAACACGCTAAAATTACGCTATATATTTGAATAGATACAAAAACATTACAAGGAAAAATTTAATCTTTAGTCAGTTAAGTTGGTTGCACAATTATTGTCGAAGTCATTATATTTTCAACTACAAACTAGTTCTTAAAATGAAACAAAGTGGGCACTTTCACGATTGTCATACGACAGTCTCACTGTCATTATATAATTATATTAATTTATAAACACTGTAAGACGGATTAAAATATTTGTTAGTTGAGTCTCATAACGAATAGAAAAGTCACAAAGTAATACAAGCTCGTATTAAAAATTACGTCTCCATTTGAAAATTTCTCAGTTATTATTAAAATGCTAGTATTATATCGAATAAGTAAGTCATTACAATACTGGTCCAAATATATTGCTTATTACGGATCTGTTTTCGTCGGCTCGATAATCTATTTGCCTTATTTGATGCTACGTCGAAGAAATTCTCAACGGACGTAAGTAAGATTTTTCCATTATTGTGCTCTTATGTTGAAAATGAATTAATTGAAATAGAATATAAATGTGGTTGAAAATCCATTTTAATAAATTTAGAATACCGTCGGTAGGATTTTCCAGCACTATGAAATGGGTTCTTGGACTGACATACGAGATCAGGGGTCAGGAACATTTAGAAGCTGATCGAGCATGCGTCATCATATCGAATCATCAAAGTTCATTGGATACTCTGGGAGTAATATGCTTGTGGCCTATGATTAAACACTGCTCCGTTATTGCCAAGAAAGAACTGTTCTATCTGTGGCCAGTTGGCCTAGCAGCTTGGCTAGTTGGATTTATTTTTATAGACAGAAAAAATTTTAAAGAAACTAAAAGAATTTTAGATGATAGTTTGAAACGCATGAATATGGATCAAAAAGTATTACTAAATATTTTCCATTAAACGGTTTCAACGAAGATAAAAACGATTATTGATCTTTCTTAATTCCAGATGAAAATATGGATATTTCCAGAAGGCACGAGGCATAATACCGGTGAAATTCATATGTTTAAAAAAGGCGCCTTTCATATTGCCATTACTCATCAACTACCTATACTGCCAGTTGTGTTCTCTTCCTATTATTTTCTATCTAGGGCTGAAAAACGTTTTGATTCAGGTACAGGGATAATACATTTAAGGATGGTAATATGGAATCTTTTACCGTTTTGTATTAGGAGTTTTTTACTGTTATACATGACTTATAATAAAAATTTATTTATGATTCATAGAGATTTTTGAAAGTTTCAATCATCGAAATAATTTTTGTTTTTAAGTGCATTAAAAACTAGAATTTTCAGTAACACGTCAATTAGAATGTATCCGAGTTAATTGAAAATTTGCTATACGCTTATAAAATAATATACAAAGCACACAAGAAAGAAAGCTTAAAAATCTTTCACTAGCACAATATATTATTAATGAAAAAAGAGTTGATGATTGTTAAATTATGTTTAAAAGTCGTCTTAAATATATTATTAAAAAGTAATCATCTTATAAAATTTACAAAAATCAATATTGTATTTTCTTTTTCGTGAAATATTTCCATTATGTATTTTTTATTTTCGCGAAATTCTAAAGCCTAAAGTCTCTTCTAAAGACAAATATTTCAATTACATACGTATTATGTCTGTGGGGCAAAAAAATTTTGTAGAATTAGGGAAGCCCATATCACAGTGATTGATGTATTAAAAATGTTCAAACATTCAATGCGATGGCCAAATTTGCTTGAATACCGAAATTCTCAGTTTCGCACCTTCCGATCTCATTAAATGTAAAAAAAGGAGAACATTGACACAGCCGGAGTATCTAAACCACAATCTATATATTATAGCTAAATAATGACTGCAACGATTGCTGCTTAACCTCGGTAATATAACCCAAGGTTTGCGACTTCGTTGCTCCGCAATAGCTATTACAATTCAAATATGTAAACTAAAATAATATTAAAAATAGGCTTTGAATAATTGTATTAAATAGTGTTTTTTTTTTTTTAAAAGAATCGTTTTTGAAAACTTGTTAGAAATTTTTTGATTGAAGAAATTCAAGCAAAAGATGATAAATTTAAAATTGAGAGTCTACATCATATATAATATGATATATTTATTAAATGTCATATTCTATTATTGGTTTTTTAAAATATCAATATTTTAGGGCGGCTTATTATTACCGCACTACCAGCGATTCCAACAAAAGGATTAGATACTAAGGATATTCCTGAGTTAATGAAGACAACAAGGGAGATGATGGTGGATGTGTACAATGCAATGAATAACGATGTACAATTGGCTATAAAAACTAACTCGACGCAACAACAAAACGTATGAATTATATGTTATTAATGTATAAGTAACTTTTTTAATACAATTAATTAAAGTACTCAGTATGCATGTGATTAAAATATATTCAATGTAAAATGACATTAATATACAGTTATATGAAAATAAATTACAATTAAATTGATAAAAATTGCTAAAAAATTTATTCACATATAAATATGTAAAAAAATGTAATAATTATTTAATCATTACAGGCGGCATCTTGATGTAAAATTTAGCTTTAAGAACAAGTTGAAATTTGATAAAATTCATTACCGGTCACAAGGCAAACTTAACCACGCAGTCGTAGACCTCTAAAAAATATACTGAGCAATTGTTTCGGAATTTCTCCTTTACTATCTGCAGTTTTCAAGATAGATATAAATATCTTTTATTGATATTAAAAAACGTCGCGTTGCCAATTATGGGCAACTACGTCATGCATACATCATATATAGCAGTACTGTATTGCCAGGTATTACCTGCTTATATATATATATATATATATATGCACTCGCCCCTTTGCACGGGTTCGTTCGTTTTTCTCTCCTTACGGCTGTGTATACCTCCAATGGATACATAATGGTGCGACGCCAGGCTCTGACGACTCTGTAATTTCGTTATTTATAAGGGGTATATGCGGCATGGGCGTCGTTACGCGCGCAACGTTGTAAGGCAGCGTTGTAAGAAGGGACGCTGATCCAAGGTGCAACAAAACGCGAACTGTTTCAAGAGTGACATTAAAGCTGTTAATATAATACCCGGCCAATTTTCCATTTATTCATCGACAAATCGCTCGGTGTATTAAAAAAGGGCTCCTCGAGAGACTTCCTTATATATACGTTTGTAGGATGGGTGCGCCCGAGTTGCGGTCGCGTCATCGGCATAGGAACTCGCTTATTTTGTGTCCCTTTGCCTCGCACCCTTTTTTGGAGCTTCATATATATATATATATATATATATATATATATATATATATATATATATATATATATATATATACACGTGCACGTGCGCGTGTGTATATGTATACTATAATAGAGGCTTTGAAAAGATTTCTTAAACACTTTTTATGCTCGCGCTACCTTCCTTGGAAGCTGGTAGATTATCGCATTTTATTGCCCCACGTATAATAAAACAGTCGCCTTATTTGTGCGGAGAATTTCATTTAGATTTAGTATAGAAACAAATAGCTGTTCCTGGAAGTATATAGAAATTGTTTCAGAACGACTTATTAGGGTACAACTCTGTGATTTCATCGATTTTATGCGCCTGCATTAAGTATCGGAATTTTGAAAATTATATTTCTCGTTGTCAAATTATACTGCTATTGGTTATTTTTAATATTACAGTTAAATTTATTAAGAATAAACTATAAATTTGTACTTCAATTTTTATCTTATAAAAGGGTGCAACGAAACGTATAATTTAGTTGGTAATTATTTGAAATAACATTTCGTACTGCGAAATAAAATGATTTTTTTTAATTATTATCCGTATAAATAAAATAATCTTTAGAAACTATAAATACGAAGTTTGGATTAATTGATGATTTATTAATGTACTCCAATATTAAATAATTGCAATAGCATGAGTATTTCATTATTTTTCATACTTTAAAATTCTTATATATATATACATATATATATATATATATATATATATATATATATATATATATATATATATATGAATAATTTATATGTATATATAAATATGAATAGTGATATTGACATACAGATTTTTAATCGAGTGAATTGAATATCTAGCAAAAATCCATTCTAGTCGAAAATAAGTCAATAAAGATTGTATGATTGAACTGATATTCATCTAAAATTTTATTTGAACCTTGATTTTTTAGGTTATGTGAAGATTAACTTTAAATTCTTAAATTGAAACACTTATGTTGGACCCTAGATTAGGGAAGAGATCCCTCTATTTCGAAGTCATTTTAATTCAACCATTTTATATTATCTAAGATATCTTCTATGTTAATCATGACAATTGTTGTGAATATTGCAACGTATACAGATGATCAGATTAAGCACATTAATCTAAACGTAAAATTGACCTTCTCTTTCTATGAATTTGGCCTACTAAGTGTGGTTTATATAGAAATATCTGGTTTATATGGTCTATATCCGTATGGTTTATATGGATATATAGAAAGATAATTTTTTTAGAGAACAATTGTATTAAAAATTATTTTAAATATTAGTTTACAATAATAAGATTAATTAAGTCAATATTACAGAAATTTCTTTGTATTTTTAATTTTGATTTTCACTAAAAAAATCATTATTGTTACTCGGCTTTTATTGTAACATTCTCGTTAATATAATAATTAACAATTTCAATATTTCATATTCGTCATTAGTATAGCCGATATGTATACCCTTCAATTTAAATTTATCTTGCTATACAAATTTGTTTCAAAAACGCGAACTACCTTAAAATTTAAAAATTATTTTAAAAAATCTTTAATCACATAAATTTATACAGATAGTTGTTGCAATTCGTAAACAATCGTTATTTAGGTTAGATACAAAATCTAATTTTTTTCGACACATACATACACGCGCACACATTTTGCTGGTATGCGAATACCGTGAGTGCAAAGTGGGCTCAACTCACTCAGTACACAGGATACGAATCCCTTGAAACGTTGTACATTATCGCGCATCGAGAACCAACTGCGTAGATTGTCGAGATTAGCTGTGTAAACATGAAATTATAGAATCATGTGTGCGTGCCTGTCACACACACACACACACACACGCGCGCGCGCGCGTACAAAATAGGCTCCTAAAATAAAGTTTCTTAACCGGAAGAGGAATCTTATCTAAAATATACCTAGCATCCTTCGAGCCTTGCTTTGCTCCTTATATTATTCATTTCGTTTTGCCCCTGCGCAGCTTTACCCGTTACGAAGGCTTTGTATGTGTATAGTACACGCGCGCGCATCAGAAGCGACAAGCAGCAGCACGTTTCATTTATATCGACTTGCGAAAGCTCTTTAGCACTTTATATTTATAGAGACAGTGGTTTACACATGAGTCTGGTATAGATTTTTTAAAAGTTATAATATAACTTAGCTCGCTAATTGATCTTCTGACTGATGCATTTCATTAAAGCCACTCTACTTTTCTAGCGCTGCCGAGGATAATGTATAACATAACATCGCAATGTGATATTCCATTGAAGTCATCAGCTTCGCGTTCGTCTTTACATTTGCAGGGCAAAATAAAATTCGTTATGCGAAATTTTTCTGTTTGCACCTTAATCGAAACACTGACATATAGGCCATAAATACAGTATGGACGAAAGTTTATAATCTAATAAAGCCTATGTCAGTATATGTCTACTCCATTTTCAATTAGAGCAGCTGGATGGGCTGCAATAATAAGAACTGAAATCACAAGGCCCGTTCAAAGAGAATCTATATACAATAAATGGACAGTATGAGGAAAGGCTCATTTATCCGTGCCTAAGTGTTCGGAAATTTTTTTCATTTCGAGCGTGATCTATTTCAAAGTGAAAAACAGCAGTTTGATGCCCGTATGAAAAGAACCACATATACATGTAGCGTCCGCGCGGTACTGGTAGGGAAAATCCTCGGCGCAACATAAACACGCACACATACTCACCTCTCTCTCTCTCTCTCTCTCTCTCTCTCTCTCTCTCTCTCTCTCTCTCTCTATATATATATATATATATATATATATATATATATATATATACACACATACACGGAACTGGTTTGTTTTAAGAGGCCGTATATAAGTTATTGCCTTAAAAATGGTAGCCTGCTCAGTGACCAAGGTGCAAGAGCGGGAGTTCCCTAGGGTGCTCGGTAAATTTTCGCATTTTTATTTACATGGTCATAAAACAGGAGAGAGGAGATATTCTCTAAGTAAATACACGTAATTATTTAAAAACGAAGATGAAAAAATTCTCCGTAGGGCGGCCTTATAATAATGCATCCCGATTTTTGTCAATTTTACGCCCGCGCAGTTGAAAGTCGCAATAACTGGCTTGAATATAATTATTTTGAAAAATTTACTTTTTTTATACAACTGAAAAACTTACTAAAGGTCGGTATAGCTTGGAAAAAAGGTTACATCAATTAAATAGTGGGCATATAGCGATATGAGTTTCCGTTCATTTTGTTTTCAACGTTATTATTTGCTTAAATATAATTAATCGTATTCACTATCGGAGGTAATGGATGTTTTCGCAAAAAAATCGAAAACTTTCAGTTTAATTTAATTGATGAGCAATTTTTTGACGTTTTTACGAGAATTGAACTTTTTCTTAGAAAATGTCCGAAGGGTCACTACCTGGAAAAGGCAGTAGGTTATATTATTTACCATATTTTATATGCTCTTTCCATAGTTATAGTTTGCATTATTATAGCAGACGAACAATAATTTTTCACCTATCTATTGTTTCATTTTAGATTTATGCTGTATTCCCATTTCCCATTATGTGTACGAGTTCGCTATAACTAAATAACTATTGCTTTATCGATATTTAGTGTTATTGAAAAATATCGAGAATGTGTGGCATAAATAAAAAGATTAGTAATTCGGTGATCCGAGTCAAGTGCCGGTCTGAGAAAAAAGTAGAATTATTAGCTTATAAAAACTCCTTTAATATAATAAGGATCACTGTCATTTACAACACGAAGATTGATCATCTCCTTGGAATTAATCACACACCGAATTTATCATTTATTATAATTGATCCTGAAAATATCGATAGTCGATATAATCCGAATGTGACGAAGAGAGAGGATGGGAGTAGATATTAGTTAGGCAGGGACATATAATAGTAAATATTTATAATAAGAAAACATGGATGTAATTATCTTACATACTACAATATTTATGCTTCTTGCAAAGAAAATCAATTATATAATTACCGGTACTGATTCAGTTATTTCGCTATCTAATATAGTATGTATTCGATATAAATAATATAAATAATTTCCATAATGAAACTTTAAAAGGAACAAAGTATATAAATAAAAGCTCGAGCAGTCAAGCTTAATCATTAAAGGAAACCTTAAATCAAAAAGAAAATCTACATTTAAGCATAAACCAGATATACTTATGTAAATTTTGTAATCTTTCTTTTTCCATTTTCAAATCCAAAATATCAATTTCTCTTGAATTTTGCAAACTGGACTACATATACATCAGTTTTTAAATATATCCAACACTGAATATCTTATTCTTTGGAACGTTTTGTATTTAAAGCTTTTCACTGCAGAAACTCAAAACCCACTTCACAAAAAGCTGATCTTTTTTAAAAATGTTTAAATATTCAATATTGTTATATATATAAATAGTATGAGCATAATATATTTGTCTATAGAGTGCTAAAGAAAGCGATCACGCATATATACGTAACATTCTCTGTAAACTAGCCCTCTCTGCTATGATGTAAAGGAATGAGCCCTCGCTTGGTATATATATATATATAGATCGCACATCGCACATCATAAAACTCGTTAGCTTACATAAGGCACGATCGGAGCTGAAAACGAAGAATCAAAAGAAGCAACTGCCTGCGCACGCACGCGCGAGCACTTCTATACGTATATATACAGACGCGGGGCATGCTCAGTTCAGCGTATACCGCGCGTGCGGATCGAGAAATGCCGAATGCCATTACCCTATACAGCAAAAAGTCTTCGCAATTCACTCTGATGGTAAAGCTATACAGACTGTATATATATATATATATATATATATATATATATATATATATATATATATATACGCAATACGCTTCCTCATCCTCGCGTGTCACGTTGCCTTCGCTCGCCACCCCTCCCCCCTCTTTCTCACTCTCGCCGTCTGTCTCTCTCTCTCTTCTCCCGGGGCTTTTCGTCCTTTTCTTCCTTTTTCCTCCTTTTTTTAGCTCAATTTTTTCGCCACCCTCGCAGCGTACAAACAAACTTGCGGAGTGGGTGTGGATTTATATATGTATATAGTGGAGCTGCGTGTAAATCTGTAAACACCTCTCTCTCTCTCTCTCTCTCTCTCTCTCTCTCTCTATATATATATATATATATATATATATATATATATATATATATATATTGCAGAGCGAGTTGCCGCGCGACATTGCGTGGCGCAGATGCGGACACGCGGACGCGTTCGTCGATGCACAATTTATATACTGATTTACGATGGCTCTCGGTCCGCGAGACGGTAATGCTTCTCCACACCGGACCTTTATTTCATTTGTATGTGTATATATGTATGTACTTGTCGGAGGACGATAACGCTGAATTAAGGCCTCCCAGTTGAAATATTGTGGATTATTCATGCACTAAGTAACTTAAAATTTTTGTTTCATACTCGTATATACATGATACAGGGAATTTTTTCAATACATGTCTGTACATTGGTAGATGCTAAAAAACGTAACCTAGGACTAAGTCGTTTGAAGATAGTTTATTCTATACATAGTTTGAACGTTGTTTATAGATTTATGCAAATGATACATTCATTAATGTTATACTTATGCGTTTGATATATTAGCATTTTCGTTACAAAAAGATCCTTATAACTTACATGATGAATTTATACAATTTTCTTTAATATTCTAGATTTCAAAGATCATATATATTAAAGATTCTTTTAATATATGTTACCAGATGTTACTTATTTATACCTTCGCATGTTTTTAGTTGGAAATGATTTTCACGCGGAATGTTGAAGCAATCTTTATTTAACTATGTGTATGGGGTTCATTTTGTAAAAACCGCGTGGTCCCACGAATGCTGGTATTGAAAATGATTCTACCAAAAGGTGCGGTTATTAGAAATAGGCATGCATTTAGTCGAAAAATATGTCGGCAAAGAATAAATAGTACAATAGAGGCTATTTTTTCAACATAGGCGGTGCAATAAATTCCGAATATACATGTATGTGTATGTTTTTTTTGAAAATAAAAATGGGGCGTGCTGACCTCTTACGGTAAGTTTAAAATGTATCTGCAGCTCTACAGGCACGATGAGAAGGAATGCTCTCTCTGCTTATTCATGATTTATAGATAAATGAAGTTAAACGTAGCTATGAATCAACACACACACTCGTTGTTGAGGGCATACCGCAGCAGAAAAATCTATGATATTGTGTTAAATAACAAATAATCAAATTGTACGAAATAATTGAGCGCATGGGTGTCTTCAAAAACATTACAGTTATTTAATTTTGTATGATAAATTAGGAATTAAAAAAGGTTTACAAGTTTGATGCCATATTTGTTTACTCTCAGTGGTGAACAAATGGAATTGCGTGATCTCTTCTAAAGCTCGTGCGTTTTAACATAAATGAAGAAAAAAACAGTCAAAACAGTGGATTGTCATGTTATAAGCGAATGAACTCCAAAGAAGGCAAGGGCAATGGGATCAACTGCAAATTGCCACTGTATTGAGAGATGCACACGCGTTATAATCAACGTTATGATCTTCATTGACTATTTCAAATAGAGATAAATAATTATTGGCTAGTATCTTGCACTTGTTATTAAATCAATTAAATGAGAAGATAAAGAAAAAAATTCTTCCTTCTATGACAATAAACGAGCGTATCATATGTACACAATTCCAATGGCTAAGATTGAAAAATTGAGGTTAGAAGACTTCCCTTGAGTAACTTTTCTCGTTATGATGTTTTTAGAAATGAATGAAGTGTATTATTTATATAGCGACAATTGAAGAAAAAAAGTAATCTAATATGAACATCCCCAAGTAGACGAGAATGCAAATCGGTAATTTAGAAAACATTTTATATATTACCGTATTTTATACATTGCCGTTCGCAGCTTCTTCGAAATATCTTTCGAGTTCGGTAACTTATATAAGTGTATATATATATATATATATATATATATATATATATATATATATATATATATATATATCCATTTACCCAAGGAAAACTTTATACCGTATATGCGCATGTATACATATAAGAGGAGAAGGGATAGCAGCAATTTTACGTTCGAGCTCGTAAAGCTCGTAAAGCCCTCTCTGTCCGCCTGTAAACCTATATCGATAACAGTGTACGCGAACTTTCTTGACTCAAAACGAGAGCCGCGCAGTGAGATTTATTGGCTATTTTTTGTCGAAGCGCGACAAACGGGGTTTATATATATATATATATATATATATATATATATATATATATATATATATACAGACCTATTCTTTAAGATCGCCGACTTAATACGAAGGAACGATGGCTCCTCTACCCTTTTGTCGGAAAGTCGAAGTGGCGTAGGCGCCGGAATCCTCCACGCTATAGACCGCTGCACAACGAAGCAGTTTCTTCCGCGTTCTTTTATTCTGTCCTTTTTGCTCAAGTCACATGTCTCACTTATACGAAGTTGTAGTAGAATTTAATAATAATAAATAAAAGGATACAAATGTACAGACCTTTTATATAATTACAGATAGTTAGCTTCTCCACGCATGCTTGATTATGCAAGGAGAACATTTTGAAAAAACAGCGCCTCTATATTATGAGTATAGTATATATGTTAGTAATATTTTCGTAAATTTTAGCCCTGCGATGATTTTTTCCGTATATATGAAGGACGCCCTAATGTCAGAGAATTTTTCTTCTAATTTTCGAGCACACAATTATATACTTCTCTATAGTTATGTGGTAAAAGCTTCTCTGAATGTAGATAAAAGAAGAATTATGAAAAATTAAAAAAGAAAATTATAATATTTATATATCTAAAACGAGTTTGACAAAAGCGCAATGACTATTATACATAAATGAACCTCATGTGGTCGATTACGCGACTATGACTATCATAATATTATAAATCACGTAACGTCGCAAGCTCTTCTTTGATGTTGATTCAAGGCTGTTCGCATGTGCAGAACTGCCCTTCGGGTACGTGGGCATCACTAACATAACATCAGCGTTATACTTTTCGCCGCCAGAGAGTCGCAGCGCACGCCGCATACGCATATGATATAAAATACTGCTCACGCGGATGCATGCTCCTTCCGGGAGATGAAGCAGGGAAGAAAGAGACGGAATAGTTTATTAGTTTATTTTTTCTGTATTCTAATGAATGTAGAAGATTCAAAAACGTTATCTATATATATATATACGTTTTAGAAATTTTATAATGCAGATAGCGATGAAGAAATGTTTAGATTTTCGCACATGTATAACTGTTAATATGCGGAAACGCGTATTTTATCTGTGAAATGGGAATGCGTGGGAGCTGGTACTAGACTAGACTATAAACATAATTGAAATGAAATTTTTTTTCTTGAAATTACATATGTATTAGATACTTTATATAATATTTTTGCGGTGCGTATATAAATTAAATTACTATCACATTAATTAATCGTTAATCATAAGTAGAAAACCTGTAAATCGTAGAATAAAATTCAGAAAATATACGAATTAAATACTGAAATATAATACTTTATTTCTTTGCTGCATTTACAATAATTGTAATGCATAGAAACAAGAAATAAACTCATTGATTATAAATTTTATTTACATATGCTATTTTTTAAATTTCTATTAAAATTTATTCATATTTAAAATTTAGTCAATATTTACCATTTTCTTTTTCATCTTTTTAATATTTTTTTAAATTTAATATTTTACTCATTATTTACATTTAATAATATAATTTTATCTTTTCTTGTATTAAAAAATTAGTGTAAAATTGCATTTATTTATTATTGGAATAAACTACTTTTCACTTCGGATTTTTGTAACAAATTAGAAAAGTTAACATTTTATTCATAGATGGATAATGTTTTTGATATTAACATTGCACTTATACATATTGTTAATTATGATTTTCTTTGTAAATTATATGAAGGAATAAATTTATAAAAGTACAAATTTATTTATTAATAAAAGTTTATTAAAATTATATTTCGGTTTATAATGATATTAATAATGTTTCTTTGAAATAATAATTTGTATAGCCCAGTCTTGATAGGACTATAAATTTGCTATATCAACAAAGGGTATACTAAAAAGCAAAATTTTATGGAAAGTTTGATAAAAAAATACGGTTTTATAATACGGTTTTATTATGCGGCTGTTTTGCAGTCAATATAAAAAAGTTATCACTACTATCAATATCGTCCGATAAAAACATGAATAAATTATTGCTTTAAGAATAGGCATAGCGTCGCCTTTAAAAGTACCTCATGTGTCTATATATTTATTAGTATTAAAAGGGGACCGGAGGGAGAGAGGTTTAAAGTGTATTCTAAGGATATGAAATTGGGTTTACGAGACTAAAGGAACATTGAGTACACGATACGAGGTCAATAAGCAGTGTCTATGCCGTAAGAATCTGCTCTGAATGCTTTTATGGCTTATATATCTCTTACAATATCGGGTTTTCTTTCTCGTCGGCGTCCTTTCATATACAGAGTGGCTTTCATCCCATTGAAACAAATATCTTCCTGTGTAAAATGTTCATATGAAATACGCGGTCGAAACGATTTTATGATTTAGGACGACTTGATACCGTAGACCCAAGCTTATTTGCCTATTAGACACTTATGTATTGTTTCAATTGCACGATTGCCTATTTGTATAAGTAAATTTCGATAAAATAAAATAAATGCTTGAAGATATGTTGTTTAGGAGACTACCATCGGAGGAGTTTGTTAGAACCTACAATGTTCCGAATTTCCAAAAACGGATTATGAGCAAATTAAAAAAAATTGCACTATCCTGTTTGGAATGGTCGTGAAATCTTAAAGCCGCCATTAAAGAAGTGAGATATTCATCGTAGATATTTATATCTATATATACCCTGATCTATATATGCGCAGATTTGATGCGAACCCGCGCGAGATGAGCGAGCTTTGCCAGAAGGCCAAACGGCACTTCTGAGAAACACCTCGCGACGTGTCGGATGTATCGTACCGACTGGTATTATATATTCGCCAAAGCGTCGATGCGATCCGTGCATCAGCTTCGCGAATTGATGTATACTCGTGATTGATGGGTATATAGATATAATACATACGGTCAACATCAATCGCCCGCCGGCGGCGGCGGCGCGCGCAATGCACTTAATTGCACGCCTCGTCACCGCGGTATGTATGTTCTGTCGGTTTTTCCTCCAAATGAGTTGCATATAAATATGGGAAGTAAATGGATGCCAGAGATAGGAGAGCCGGGTAGGAAAGGTCCGAGAAAAGGCTTGGGGAAGAAAGGTAAACAAAATCGCTTGGGAAGCTTTGGGGTGTGAACTGGAAAACTTATGCAAAAGACTAAGCTATAAAGTTTGACGATATTCTCTTTTATTATCTTATGCCTTGTCAGAGCATTGGAGCCAGATCTCGGGTGATAATTTTGGATGCCTAACGGGTTGAATGTTTCGGTTTTGTAAATTCTTACGTTTTTTGTTCATAATTCCAATAATGGCTCTGATAGTGTGGGACGAGCTAAATTTGGTGCTCAATTATTAGATTTAATATATGAACTCACCGAATTAGAACAGTTTCAATACACAGACTACTTCCGAACGGCTTTTCTTAATCAATATTTATTCTACTAGGTTTGACCTTAAGTCTTCTCTGATTCACGGGCTGAATCCTGAGCGAATGAGAAGTAAAACTGATCATAGGTTTTACTATATATAGTCAGTTCTCATTAAGGTATACAAACGTATGGGTATAAAAGTCAAGATGATAAAATATTTAATTTAAAAATGGAATAAAAAACAATTTTGTAAACATTGATACTAGAATAGAATAAAAAATTCCCTATTTATAAATTAGGATTTCTTTATTATATTACCAAGCTAAAACATTCGAATGAGTAGAGCTTCTGGAATTGTTTAAGTGCGTCTATTAAGTATATACTTTCAGGATACTGTATAAGAGGTTTTATTATTAATTTTTTCAGTTAACTTATTTAATTATTTAAAAGCATTTATGTATAATCAATGAGGATCGCTGATTGACTTCGAAAACTATAGTTTTTGGTACAGTTTCATTGAAAATATCCTAAGTTTTCATGAACGTGTTGAAAATTAATTTCAAAACTGTCCGGAAAATGAGTACTAATTCGTCGCTTGAATTTTTTCAGGATTATTTAAAAATCGTTAGTAATTATGGAAAATTGGATAGATTATAATATGGTTATGATGAATGGGTTTACGATTTCTTCTCAGTTAAAGTTTCTGCTGAGCATCAACGAAATAAATCGCGTTAAAATCGTAGAAACGTCAAACCGTAACAAAATGATATTCTTTTCCTATTATTCTATAAGAATCTTATGTACGATTAATATGTCCCTAATTAAAAATATATTTTTTGAAAAATAATTTAATAGCTTAAAATTTAAAAATAAGAGAGAGGGAGACATTTTCCATATTATTACTAAAGATATTTTATTTTAGAAATAATTAGAAACAGAAAATTTAAATAAAAATCGAAATTACAAAAAGAAGGTCAAAAGAAATTGAGAAATAATACTCAAGAAGAAATTCAATAAGATAAATCCCATACTTTAAAAAAATAGTTTCGTATATTAGGCGAGAATTAGAAAATCCTCAATTTTTTCTTATTACAAAACATTAAGTCAATACTTACGATTCCAGACTCATCTTGTACAAATGAGTGCTTTTTTCGACGCTTATGCCATTAAAGTCGTATTTGTCATTCTAAATACAATAACAATGATTAAATGATTTGATAATGCTGCTTTTGCATAAAGAGATATTAGGTGCTATAAATATTAATAATTTATTAAATAAATTTCTAATTAAAAATAATTTATGCTTGCAAACATCTGACTTTTACAGTGAACAAAATTTTGTTTTCTAATATATTTGCATTTGTTTTTCAGATTATGGGATATCCGAGGATGGGGGTACAAATCTACCAGACAGAAAAGTGTTAAAATGACGCTCTGCATATATATACATATGAAATAAAAATTTCCGGCGAGTAAGAGCGAGAGCAAGGAAGTTGTCCCGGGACTACGTATATATATATATATATATATATATATATATATATATATATATATATATATATATACACGGGAAAACACATTGGCCGGCCGTGCGAATCTCCGCGAAGAACGGAGTCGAGAGCCGTGCACATTCTCTTCTTTTCGAGCGTTGCGCGGGCGATATTTTATTTTCCCTTTGGAAGATAAAGATTCCAGTGGAGGTTGGAGGATAGAAAGAGAGAGCGATAGAGAAAAAGAAAGAGAGAGAGAGAGAGAGAGAGTGAGTGGAAGGGAGAGGGTGGCGTGAGAGAGGGAGGGGGTGGAGGGAGATAAAGAGGAAAAGAGAGAACTGAAAAGGAAAAGGGCTGCTCGCCATTCAAGCAGTCTCCAAGGCGCGCGATCAATCTTATCCTTCAGGCGTCGATTGTTCTATATCCTCTAACGGAGGTCTCGCACAGCAGATCAGATTTTTTTCCTCTTGCAATCGAGTTTCATTTTTATTTCAATGATATTTCCGGGGGACCATTCAGCAAATGGTAGAAAAGATATTTTATATATAAAACTTCATGTTTCAATCATTTTCAATTATTTATTCAAGTATATTTATTATTTACGACTCAGGAATTTGCCATACAACAAACTGGCATGAAAATGAATGTATTAAATCAAACGACCCTTTAAATATATATATACAGGGACAATTTGTTGTGAATGATTACCTCTATGCACATACAGAATATAATTAATATAGGCGCACGCGCGGACAAAAATTTTCGAGCCAAAGTGCAACTTATTCATTGGTTCATCGTACAAGAGGTAATTTTCTCCTTGAAAAGAGACTCGACGTCATAATAATCAATTTCCCCGCAATTTTTCCGGCACTAAATGTCAGCGATTTCTCTGGCGCATGCTCCCCCCTCTCACCCCGCCGCGAACACGCGGACTCCCACGCGCTGTAGCTGCTCGACGCTCGTTGGCGCACTTAACCCCTCGTCGCGGACAAAGTCTATATAATATCCGGTTAATCGGCAAACGATTCGAGTGCCTGCTGCTGCGAAGAAGTCTTCCGGTAAACCCACGCGAGAAGAGCTCTTTCGTGCCCTCGGAATAGACAATGGCAATTATATAGAAATGGGAATTCACTCGTGTATATGTAAGTCTTCACTGCTTGTGGTATAAATGAAAAATTTTTTGATGTAGGCACGAGGAAAGCCTAGCAGAGACTTACTTTTATGTGTGGAGGTATATTCACATTTCCTAACGATAAACAATAACAAAAAGAGATTTAAACACGGAGATTTTATTGATATTCTTCTTGTTGTATCGGGGTTTGTATGTTTTTCCGTATCTATAACAATCTCATGGCCGAGGTCGCAGTAAATCCGAAATGTATATTCACTTAAATAGTTATATATTTTATAGTTTAAAATACTGTATATGGAATTAATTATTAATAATACAAAGTTAAGTAGTGAAATTCTCAAACGTGACCTTATCAAACGGAAGTTTGAAAATGCAAATTTCACGACTTAATGCAAATCCGATTGTCTGAAGTAGAGAACAAGATATCTATCATACATATACAATGTGAAAGAAAATACACAGAGTTCAAAAAACCCGAAATTGAAGAAGCACAAATTACAATAGTGAATATACCAATGCAACGTGCTAAATATAATAATAAGACCGCATAAATAACAATTTATATATCTTTGAATTATTTTCCCAAGCTATATCCAGCGTTAAAATTGATATCGTAGCCATTATAAGTATAACTATACTCATTTGTTATTATCATTGCTAAGTTGTTAATACTAGGTGTACATATGTATGCGAAGTGCGCACTACTGTTCGGAGAAGCGAGAGCTCTGTCCGGTTGGAAGGCTATAAATTCACGCCACCTGAACTAGGCTGTTATATGGAGGTTGTAGCTGTTTTATCCATATAGTAGCTCGGCTGTATATCCTCTGAAGATATATAAGATCGAGGGGAGGTGGAGACAGAGAAAAGATATTTTTTAAGAGAATCGATCGTATACATATAAAGACACGGGGCGAATTTTGTCATTAAGGAGGTTTACAAGCGCTAAAACTGTCATCGCGCTCGTCCCGCGGCCGCCTGAATCATGCATCCCAGAAGTCGCGGCGATGCGAGGGCGACGAGCCTCCGGCCGCGAACTATCGAGGTTCTCGCCATGCTCGCGATAAATCTCGCGCGCGCGGGCATGTTTACTGCGCTCGACGTACGCGCGCGTGCGCGTGTGTGTGGCTCGGCCGTCTGGGCTGCGATGGAAATATATATACATAATACACCGAAGGGCCGGACGCGATAGGCGCGCGCATCATCAGGAACCGTGCAGGGATGTTGTATGGAGTATTCGCTGTGGACGCTATATATAGTCTGCGAGACGGATTTCCGCGAGTGAGGGTCGAATCCTGGATCGGCGGCGTGCCGCGACGATACGACTCGCCCACCGCAATACCTGTGGATGTGCTCTGTTATATTATGTGGACTTGCGGCGTTGACGCTCGACTCGTGTGTTGTATACATTCTAGTCGCGCACTGGATTATATAGTATAGCATGGTACAGGCGCGCGCAAAGCTTCCCGGCCGGAACGGACCAAGGAACTTGTCGCACTTATGCTGTCGCGTTTGACACCGACTTTATTTTGTAACGGTAATCTGCAATATAAAGCATGGGTGTGTGTGTGTGTACGTAAAAATCACGATCTCTGCCGGTAGCCTTTATTTTGACGCGGATCATTTTCGTCACAGATTGGGTTCCAATTGATCGAGGTATAAATCCGATTACCTTCAAAATGAGCGCTGCACATAAATTTAGGACTTAACGCTTTCTCATTCTTAAGATACGGCACTATATAACTTATAATTAGTCATTAAATTGATCGAATATTGCAACAACGAGTGATCAATCACAAAGTGATTTTTTTCCTTGACGACATATATATTACGCCACTATAAACCGCGGATTATCTTCCAAGAAAATGATAGAGTTTTTCAAGCGGCAGCATGGAGTTTATTCTAACAAGTGACGTATAAGTACAGAGAAACGATTACGAAAATCAAGAGCAATGTATCAACTAGTCCCAAAGAAAAAATGAAGTCTTCAGACAATGTATTCACAAATTACCCAGATAGTATAAAAAATTTATTGCTAACAATGCATATCAATTTGATATATTTTTTTTTATTTAATGAAATATCTTCCTTTTAGCGTAGAATTTTCAATGTAAGAAATTATTCTTACATTCAAATAATATTTTTATTTTATATAAATTTATTTTATTATTATATAAATAATATTCAAAGCGAAAATTCTCATAATGTGATATATTTAAATATAGATATTGTTATTTACATTTAAGTAAGAATATGCTTCCATGCCTAATTAAAATGAACACTTTAGTTAGAGATGGAATCATATCCACCAATGTTGGTAAATTTGTCTAAACATTGAAAAATTACAGATTTATTCAAATTGGGTTAACTAGACCATTTTTATTCGTTTAAACGTTATTCTACGATTTTGTCTGATCAAAAAGTATAGATTTCTATTAAGAAAATCGCTTTTATACATCAATTTTAAAGAATAGTACTAATTGTAAATAAATAAAAAAACACAATATCTTGGGAATGAGATATTACGTTATTACGATTATATTATACGACTCATTTTAGAGATCATCATATAGTCACTTAGCTCACTCTTGACTCAAATGACTTAGCTCAAATATGACGTGGTCTCTCATCGTACATGCAAGAATTAAAACAAAGATATTCATGATGTCGTTACTCACGAATTCGTTACAGAAAAACTGACGCGACAATAAGAATTTCCCTATAAATCTATTCGTTACAAACAGGTCCGAATTATGCCAAGATAATTCGCCGATTTTGCATAACGACAACGTGTCATTACACCCAGGAGACTATTATAAAGGTGATTCGATAAATATTGACCAAGATTAAGAATTTTGTCTTTTATTTCAAACTTTTGGATACTTTTTTTGATTAAACAATGACAATGTAAATTCAAAAATAACCATTCTTCAAATACAACACATTTGTATAGAGAATTTAGAGAAAAATTACTCCTTCTTAAAATTAGTAATCCTCCTTCGAATTAGCGCCATAAAATAATCTCAACTCTTGATTCTGATTTCACATAATATTATATTAAAAACAAGAAAATGAATGCCACTTTCATCTACGTATTCGTCTTCAGTCTTTCATTATTAATAAATTTTTAAAAATATTTTAAAAAATATTTAAAAATACTTAATCTCGATTTTATTTCAGTCTTGAGAGCGGTAAAAACATTCTTTTACACTACTAATACAAATTAAATATTTAAACAAATTTGTTTGATACTGTCTATGTTTAATAAATTAATGAAATAAAAAAATCAGTAACTCAGTAGCGTACACTGCTTGAAGTATAGGAGTATAGCCACTTCCGTGAGATTTATCTGCACCGACAGCTCATTATTCGCGTTCGAACTCACGTAGGCGTATGATCTCACGATAATAAGAGTTGTTATTTATTTCAGGTCGCTAATATAATGTTAAGAGATTTTTTCCTAGATGGGATTCTGCCAGTCGAATATTCTCTTTCTAAGTTATTAATGAAATGGACAATTAAACAGAGTTAATGTTTTGTTTAATTTATTAAATCACTATAATAAATGTTAAAAGATTAATACAAAGAAGATAATTTATATACTACATTTTAACAGTATAAGTCAATAGTCTAGTCTGTATTAATTACTGTATTATTAATTATAATTTCAGAAAAATTGAAATTAATATTATGCGAGTAGATTTAAAAAATTTTTGCAATTTTATTAGCCGAAAAATTCAATCAATGAAATGCAGAACTTTTTGGCATTTTTGAAACGGTGAAGTTATGCCTTATGATATGTGACAGTAACAGTTATGGAACCATTATACCAATCTATACAATCTAATCTATATACTTTTATAGTAGAACTACATAACGGAGCTGCTTATGTAAGGCTTTGAGTATACATATTTGAAGGCGACTTAATATGGCGACTCATATGTAACTTTCGATAGAAAACTAATATAATACATTAGCATTTGTTTAAAATATTTAAGAGAATATGCACCAGTACATTTATTCGTTCAATATTAAAACATTAAACGTTTATATATATATTATTTGGTTATATAAATTAGAAAGGTACATATTAGTCAACAAATAATTTATTACATATTATTTATACACGTCTTCTGTACAGTATTTGTCAAAAAATAACTTTTAAGTATGAATTTGTAAAATTTGATTGCCTAAATAATAATAAAAACAATATAAATATTTCATAATTCTTTATGAAATTTTAAAATTATAATTTGAAATTTAAATGCGAAGTTTTATGCGCTCAATTACGTTTCACTCGATAACTGTGATGAGAATAAATCGTTTACGCGTTCAATGAATGTAATACTACTGGTTTAAAATTAAATTGGGTATAATGTAATCTTTGACGAAATTCGAAAAAATCAAAATAATGGCTATATACCAAAGATCAATACATTCGCTTAGCTTATAATAGCATCGTAACTCCGAGATAGGCGCGTATAAAGCCTGCTGTGTATAAGAGGTGTTAATTTTGATGTAGGATAAAAAAAAGATTCCTTTGATAAAGCAGAAACACGAGGATAAATTACATACAGAGCAAAATACACATCCCCGCTAGCACGCGCGTGAAAAGCCGACGGCCATTGGGCCTCAAAGGCATATAATAATATAATAAACACGAGGCGCGTGAAAAAAGAGGAGAAAAAAAGGAGCCGTCGGTAATTTTGGGAAGGGGGAGGGGTGGGGAGCGCCGAGATCCCCTAAAATTTCGCGAGATCGCGGCGCCTGCGTCGCGTCGTCGCCGCGCGCTCTGGAATTTGGCGAAATTTTAAGATCCGAGCACGGGCAATTTCGAAAAGTGAGGGGCGGGGGAGGATGAGAGTCGGAGTAAGAGGCCGATCGACGTCGGCCCGATCGTAAATTGAAGGTGACTGCGTTGAAAGGGCCGTTCGCGCTTTCGCGCGCAATCCGTGCGCGCATATATATATATATATATATATACACATATATACCGGTCATTAAATAATATTTATCGGTGCTTGACACACACAGGCGCGCACACGAACACCAACGTCGCAGCGTGAAACGCGTTCCGAGGGTCTCGCGATTCCACTCGTCTATATAATCTAACGGAGAACTTTTTAGTATGCTAGTATGCGTGCGTGTGCGCGTGCGCGCGCAAGCCGAGAGAAATTCATCAGAGCGTTTAGTTGGATGCGTCGCTCGCTTCGCTCCGCTTTTATGACTAATGGCACGCGGTAAGTGTAATTATATTGCTTCGGAACTATTTTCCGTTTACGCACGTATAGGTAAGTGAATGATGAAGCATTATGCGCGATTTATTATCGATGCGCGCGCGCGCGCGCGCCCGTATATATCTGTATATATGCGTAAAAAATAGATCATGGAGTGCGATTGAAGAAAGTGTTTATATACTTTATACGCAGAATGATCATTTTTCAATGTTTGCAGCAATTTATGCTAAACGAGGTAAGTATTCTATATAATGATCTAAATGCTTGATAATTTTCTTAGATGCCTTGTCTTACAAGCCCATTATAAATGTAGTTTGAACACGAAAGCGCGGCACACGTTCTCCTATGTTTTTAAGCAGTTAAATCTGCATGTCACAAAACGATTGGGCGGAACCCGACGACTGATTAAGTTAACATTTCGGCTGTTTAAAAAATTCTGACGCGGTTTGATAGTTGTAAAATGAAAAATAAAAATTCGCACAGACCAGCAACATACGTCCGCGAAATTTTGTAACATTCTTCTCTAGCTATTCCATGTTTGCATTGAATTGGAATTAAAATTCTTAATATAATTCGAAAGAGTCTTTTGAGTTTGACACTATTTTGAAAGCAAAAACTTAGATTTTTAAAATGAAGTAACAGTGGAAAATTCAATGTTTCTATAAGAATTTAAGTAACTCTAAATTATGTCGTGAAGGTCATTGAATTGAAAAATTGGTTTACTTTTCGTCACAAAATAATTGTTGAGAAAAGCTGGAAATTTGAATCATACTTTTTAGAAAATCAATGTTTCTGCAAATCACAATAGGCGACCCTCTTTTTTGAACTTAAAAATACAAATATATAAAAATATATATATATACGAGAAACATAAAATTCCAGTTCCTAAGTTAAAATTCATTTTCGAGAAAGGTCATTTGATCGTAAAAAACGTAAATTTTTCATTTTCAAATTAAGATAGTGCCTCGAACTCGGCACCGCTGGACCAAACAGAATATAAGGCGCACAGATATAGTAGATTATTAGATATTCAGGAGGGTCCGCCGCGAAGTCCTGATGTATCTGTGAAAGATTCTATTAGATCTTCATCAATTTTTAGTTTCAACATCTAACTAAATCAGATTGAAAATACTTCGTTTGTTTAATTTATTTATACGATCACATTCCCAATGAAAGGAGGTGCAAAAATTAGACAACAAGGAATCGCAATTGCATTATCCAAGAAATTATAACGCAAAAAATAGAATATTACGTCAAAGATTATCGTAACAAAAATAAGTTCTTTTATAAGCTTTCATATATAAAAAAGAAGAAAGAAAAAAGAAAATGTTCAAACGACATCAATTCACGTTTGACAGATAGCAAATACTGTTTTGAAATAAACGAAGCGTCTTAATTGAATTATACAGAGATAGATAACTTGTATATCCGTAAATGCGAGAATTCAAAGAGTACGATGACAAAAAATGAGCAGAAAGCTTAAGAACTTATTTCATACATATAGACGCGGAGTAATTAACGGAAAGAGCGACCAATCGAGTGTCAATTTGTCTCCTCGGCGCAGGTTCGCGCGCGCGGACCGATTCGGCCAGGCGCGAGAGACGTATATATGCGGGATAAGCTGGCTGCTCGGGCGATGCTCATATATATGTGTATATATATATATATATATATATATATTTATATACACGCGTACAAGTCTCTTGCGGGAATCCGAAAAAAGGGAGGCATCAGCGGACCGCGTCAGCCGCGGGCTCGCGACAGCGACGCGTCTCGCATATTATAAATCGACGCGGGATTGCGCCCGTGTATATTATAAGAGGCATATAAATATATATATATATATATATATATATATACATATGCCGACATGCATGACATTATGCAGAGACCTGAGTAGATGAGGGAGAGAGAGAGAGAGAGAGAGAGAGAGAGAAGAGAGAGAGAGAGAGAGATGTAGGGAGGAAGATCAAGAGGCTGGGGAGGTATCTCTTCTGCGGGCAGCCGCGTTATACACTTGGAACCGGTCGTTTTTCATTCATACCCGAAGTGTATATTTTGTGTGTGTGTGTGTGTGTGTGTGTGTGTGTGTGTGAGGATTCGATTGCCCTGTACACGTCTCTCTGCTCCTCACTCTTATCCTCCTCCTTTTCGTTCTTGTATATGCATCATATAATATTTTAGTTTTGTGATACATCCTTGCCGTATAGATTCTTCGGTATAGTCCGGCCGATCCTGCAATCCTCAGCACGTGTCTCGAGAGAGGGAGAGAGAGAAATCCCGGATTCTTCGTTTATTCTTCGATCCTCTTATTATCTGATTTTATGCAAGAGACCAACGTCGAGGGACCAATGTTGTCTGGGCGTTGCCGCATTACTCCAACTCACTATATATATATATATTTCCCCGTCGCAGTATCAATTCATTCGTTAAAAACCAAAATTTTCCAAACGATCAGAAAGTTGCCTGCGTGTATAAGCAAAGTAAATATCGAACTCGTTATTCCAACATACAACGGTCTACAGGGTTTTCGAACAAAGATGTAGCGGCATTGATAAAGATCGATTACTATGTGGCACATATATGATAAAATTAATTTTAACAAGCTTCGATAAATCAGGAAATGATATATACATGTTTTATCTGGCCGACGTTTTCTCTCAGACGGGACTTTATTTAGGGCTCAGCGAATCGCATAATTCATATTGACGCAAGAGTGATAATAATGATGTTTTTTAATATCTATTTCATTTATGAACTGCAAAGTCTGCGTATTAAATCATAATATTTATAAAGCTTCGTTATACAAGTTGCATATTGAATACAAATTATCAAAAAAAAAAAATCATTTTAAAAATAATATGAACGAATAATTAATTGCTACGTACAGTTAAATTGCCAAAGTCCAGTTATTCGATAAGATTGTATATTAAATTTATTGTATTAAATATTTTATCGATAGTGATCAATTGTCGGGAAATAGAAAATTAGTTACATACTTATACATTCTGTAATAAAGAATCCCGCAAGAATCCTTCTTTAACGTAATTAGCTTATAATGAAATGGGTCTAAGCTATGGAATATTGTAGACAGTGAGACTCTGAACAAAAGTTCCAATGGACGTACTGTTCGAAAATAAATACTTGGAGATATTTTGGATCAATATGTGTCAATTGGAGATTTTTAGCTATTATATTGTATTAGTCGTATGTAGACGTCATGCACAAGTAGATTGCTTTAGCAAGACGATATACAGATTAGTAGGATTTGTTGGATAAATTTTTAACAAAATGAATGGTATATATATATATATATATATATATATATATATATATATAGCACATAAATAAATTTGTGTAGCAATCGACCATATGTTCATCAAACCCTGTGTAACACTTGAAGTTTTCTGATTGGGCTGTGCACATTATGTGATCCCGTAAAGGATCGGTTTTGTAGAGTTTTTAGACAAATCACATAATTTCGTTTGTATTGGTAAATAATTTATACGTTATTATATATGAAGTACTTAGAATAATCGATTTCTGTAATAGCCAATCTTCCATTTTATTATCTTAAAAATTGGCCGTATTATGAACATCTAGATTTGGACATGAATATGTAAGATATCCCATAGCTTCAACTAATTGTATCGAAAGTCAATTTCCATAAATGTTTTTTTATACAATCATCTTTTATTGTACTATTAATTTTATTTGAAATTGACGCATTACAATTTTTTAATAATAAAGAATAGATGTACTAATGAATTAGAATTAGAATTGTATTTATTAGAGCCTAAGGACTCATGGTCCTTCATAGGCCAGAATTTCTTCATTCCTTCATAATGAAGAAATACTATCAGATTAAAGTGATAGATTTAGTCAGAATTGGCCAAAATATCTATAATATATAAAAAATCTTAATTAAATGCTACAGAAAAGACGGATTAAACGTAAAAAGCTGGATCCTGCGTTAAATTTATTATCAGATTATAAGCTGATAAAAATGATAAAATCTAGTCTTAATATGTTTATTTCCAATATTAAAATTTATAGTAATTAAATAATTTAAATCGACAATATTTCAATTTATATAATAATAAAGAATAAAACAGAATAAAATATTTCAGATATTGGTATATAATTATTTAATTCATACTTTAGGAAGAGATCCGATGAAATTCATTAACGTGCATAATTACAACAAAAATCACGCGATCTATCCCGTTGTGTAAATTGAAGCTAAGGTTTAAAATTCTACTTCCATTTGCAGTATAATTTACATACGTAATTTATGGTTTCTAGACAGCTTTTAAATGCATAAAAAGTGCATGTGTTGGTATTTATATACTGCAGCGCGCATTAAAGATATGGTAATTTTTAAAACGATATGTCAATTGAGTAATTTCCAAAAGCATTATAATTTGATATACATGTATTCAAATTGCCAGCGTGGAGCAGCACGGGCGTTAAATTAAAATAAATGTCCTGCATTAATGAGAGGGGAAGTACGTGCATACGTGTGTATGGGACGCAAACTGACGCAAACAGGCGCGCAGGACGCGACACGTTGCGATCGAAATTTTTCATAAATACGACCGTCGGAGCACTCGTTAAAAGTAACGAAGAAGCCAAGGGTTGGCAAAAGATTGTTTACTTGCGATTAATATTTCCCTCTTGTCCCGCACAGCGGAGTGAGCAGGCCTACCCCGAATAAAAGCAAAAAGCCAGGCGCATAATCGAGTAGTGCGCGGTAAAAATGGGGGAAAGCGCGCGCCCGCGTCGGCGAGGCTTTTAATCGCGACTATTACAGAAAAAAAGCCGCCGCCAGAATAAAAGTACACGCATATATATCTCTAGGTGGATATCTATAGTTGGCATTTCAATTAAGTTGCCAATAGAGCGATCGCCCGATAAGAGATCTCGATAATCCGCGCTGCGCTCGAGAGCGCGCGATCGACGAGGCGAGGGCAAAAAAGAAATCCTTGGCGCGCGCGCGCGCGCCGATTTTAAAATTCCAGGCACGCGTGTCCCGTGAGTTACATATAGATGCATACGCGCGCGCGCGCGCACGCGCACAGCAGTCGATTAAAAGTCCCGTTTAAATGGCGCGGGAGCAGAGGCTGCGGATCGCAAGCTGTTATACCTATGTGGTACGCGTACACTCTCGCGGAGCCTTCCGACCGCGATGCGCACGGGGGGTATTATTAAGAGCGTCGCGCGTTTACACGGCTCCGCGGATCAGTGGCGATCGCGCGGGGAGTCCCCCGCAAATTGATTTTTCCGCGAGCGCGCGCGTATACGTCGTAATTGCCCGGCGCAATCAATAGGCGGGCGCGGCGGCCGATTGCCCCTGGTCCAACTTTTTTTACTCGCTGATAGCGCGCGTACAGACGTACTCGACGTCGCGCAGAAGGAAGCTGGGGCTCGTTAATATAGACGCTGAAAATATACTCGGGGTGCATTTCAAGCGCGTGGGCGGGCGAGCCGCACGCGAGGAAAGCGGGGCCCGATGATGGAATGCTAAATGCACGAGCGGCCGTTGTGATAATTGATCGCGAGCGCACGGAGCGCGTGGATAGGCCGACGGACTTCGCGCGCGCTCCTTAGCCAATGACCTAGTATATATGTTTATGTACATGTGCATACGCGCGCGCGCGCACACACACACACACACACACACACGCATATTGTCTGCTGTGGCTTTTCGTTTCGAAGAGTGCGCGTAATGCCCGGTAATATCACCTTGCAGATAATGGCGCAGATGCTCAAAATATAAATCATCCTTCGATACGTCGTCCTTTTATTTTCTTTATAATCTTTAAAAGTTTTATAAGATAAATTGGGTTGTTACGTGATTTTTTAAAAATATATTCGTGGATCATAAATAAATGCATTGAAAATTATTTTTGCCCGATTTATTTGACGAATATTTTATTGTAAAAAAGCAACAAAAATCCGAACTTTTTAAGTTCTACGCAAATGTTCCCGAAACACTCGAGTATGTCCGAAGGCTGTGTAATTCCATCTTGATATATGTTTATCATTTTGAACAATGATTTTCTCTTATGTCGTGTTGCTTTTAGAACGATTCCTATCAATACAAAACAATAAAATTAGTATATTTAACCAGATTCAGAAATATCTCGAAATATTCGCCGAATTTGTAACGTATAGCAATGCGACGAATGAATCAGGTATATTGAACTTCGTAAAGTACATTTTCATAAAGAAAATTAGTGCAAATTTACAAAGGACGTTTTCCCATCACTGTATAACAGTAATTTCATAATTAAACTTCTTTTATACCTGTCAAACAATACTTCAAAGGCCTGAACATTACTTAGATGCCTAAATTATTTGAATTTAAAAATTATTTATCAAGCTAAATTATTCTTGAAAATAAGAATGGTTTTACAGAAAATTTTGGAATAATTTTATCGAATTTTTATAAAAATAAAAAAGTATAATATTTTTTTAGCGAAAGAGCTTTGTTTTCCCAATACAGATGTTACTTGTTGCAAGAAATTGAATTGGATTTTTTTTTAATTTTAATAAGGTATTTTGATTTTCCGGGTCGAAATAATATTGATTTCCTTTCTCATAAATCATCTCTAAAACTTATAAAGTACGTAACTAAAATCATCTAAAAAGATTTTGAGAAAATTCAATGTCAGTTGAGAGTCACATGCGTAGAACAGAGCGAGTTTTTAGAATTTGCGGGCTGTCGTTCATTGTCCTTAGTGCTGTTTCAGCATCCTAGCACGTTGCCTTCGTCATGAATTTTTATAATTTTCTAAGGTATTTTTTTCTAAGATAGTTCAGACGAGTTCGCGCTGAAAGACAGAAAAAAAAAGTTTCATGGAAATTGATGCATATAGAGCTTAAGATAAGCTTCGTGACAGAATAATGCACAAGGTCCTGATAACGATCGTCTGTAAGGCTCGAAACGATATACTTTCTTTAAGTTCTTTTACATATACGAGCCTGATGGCTTTGAAATCGAAAATGAGTTCTTTATCTCCGTAGCCTTTGGAGCCGAAAGAAGGTGTACCGTATGCTCCAGTCATGGAGCAAACGAATGTTCACGAGGAAGATTATTTTCGCGTATATATAATCTGAGAATTTCTCTGCGTTTTTTTCTCCGTGCGGTATTTATCGAAATTCCGATTTACAAAGTTTTCAGTTCTTGTATGCGAGTTGCATCAATTAGAACGTATGAACAACGTTTTTTAGTTAAAGCGAAAAAAATAACGTCAAATAGACTTTATCCCTTCATTTTCATTCTACTTAGTTTGCACGATAGTTATACGAATTATATGGAAGTTCGCAATCGTGAGTACGGTTTTGTAACTAGTTTTTCAATGCGGTGCCAAAAAGCGTTACATATGAAAAATTTCAACGCTTAGTTTACGGTAAAATAATTTTTAAAACATTTGTTAATTTTTATAAATATCATTATACATTATACAAAATATTATGCACTTTTTTGTGACTTCTTTACAAAAAATCTTTAGAAGACGTTAAAAGAGAGACCTAATAATTGAGAGTATCCTCAATTTAATTATCTCCTTCGAATTTCCTAAAAATTTTTTTACAAATCGAATCATTTTTTCAAAATTATTCAGTAATTTATGAATTATAAACTTCTTTTTTAATAAAATCGAGGCAAGAATATTGATCACCGGCACTTCAGCTATAAAATATGCGGGCGCATGTATCAATGAAGGAGTGGCAAAAAAATATTGCATATATATAAAAAAATTTTTTATATATGGACAAATTTAATTTAAGCGCGTAAAAATTGAAAAAAGTTCTAATTTATACTCTATATTGTCATTTATTACATGTGGAGTGTATGCGTTTTTTGTGACTTAACATAACTTTAAATCTCATACTTCGTTTCTGTGTGGATACTAGAATGAAAATGGTGTTTTTTATTTATTGTTCGATTGAGTAAGTTGCTGCATTTTAAATAGCTTCTCAATTATATCACGTGTGTCTGATCCTTACACGCGTATACCTGCAAATTATCAAGGCCATCGATGTTCACGTTGAAATTTCCATAAAGAATATATTTATATATATAGAAGAAAAAGAAGATGATGACGATTACGAGGGAATCCGAATAAATTCGAGTGAATTATTATAGGCATTTCTCGAAGTCAACGTGTAAAGTTGGCCAACGACTTCGGTATATATAAGAATGGTCTTGGTGAACTAATGGATAATTATTATTCAAAAAAAGAGCCACCTAGCAGTCTTATTTATTTAGACGGATTTATAACGATTTGGCTTGCCCCTGAATACGTGTAGATGTACATACATGCGTATTATTTACCGATCACAATAAACCAGACATTCATAGAAAATCACATTTACCGCTAAGTCCTACATATACTTATATATTTTAGTATACGAGAAAGGTAAAGTTCGCCCTGGCATTAAGTTGTTGATTTTACAGCGCCCAACCATCGGAAACGTACATATGTAAACTGCGCCAGCGGCGGCGACTGCGCGTAAATCATTTTCAGTTCGGCCTCGCGCTCACGCTAAATATATATATATATATATATATATATATATATATATATATATATGTATGGTATATTATGGTATGTATGGTATATGGTATATGCATACGCGGATATATGCGCGGGAATTACTCGAGATTCGCGCGTATTTTCGTGAAATATCACCGCGCGGGGAGCGAGGGAGCCAGCGAGGCAGGGGGCGACGTCGACGCGCGGATGGCCTCGGAAAAATCTTTAAATTATGCTCCGGGAACCGTGGGGCGGAGGATCGGCCGACGAGCCGCTCGCGGGACAGCGTGAGAAAAGAGGCAGGCGAAAAGGAGCGAGCCCGTCGCGAGGCGCTGTAACCGCGCGGCGATTCGTACTATCTTTTCCGCTGGATTTTCCGCGCTCGCTGCCGGTCCTGAGTATGCGTATATATATATATATATATATATATATATATATATATATATATATAGGTATAGATAGGTACGTTGACACACACATGCGCACTCCTCTGCATTAATTATAGAATTCGCGGCTTGTATTCGATTATATATCGAGTTTCGAAAAGATCCTCCGAACAGTGCGCGTATAAATATTTATTATGCGCGAATAAATTACGTATGATTTCTATAGTGCGGCGATTCTTTTCTTTTCTTTTCTTTTTTTTTTTTAAAAGGTAAGACGTTGGAGTTAATCCGTAATATGGAATTGCCGATTGCTGTATTGCAGTTTGTCTGTGTTTTAAACGAGTGTATAACTGTGAACGCCCTATCTGGAATCGAAAAATGTAAGACAGTCAATTTCCGTAAGTGATTTATACTTAAAAATCGAAGCGTGAAAAGGTTTAAATCAAGGATTGATCGATGGAAAGATCATTGTATAATACCCCTGCTGTTTTTTTTTGCGAGCTAGTGACAAATTTAATTTACCATTTTATTGTTTAATGTAGTTCAATGTGGGTAATGAGCGATAAATGCTTGTTTTAAAAAACTGATCTATTTCAATTTTATCAAAATACTTTAATGAATTTTTCATTAATTAAATAATAATTATCTACAAAATGTAATAAGTAAAAAAGTTATCATCAAAATAGCGCAGAGTATTTTTATTAATTATTATTCAATCAAAAGACAATAACAATAGACAATATATAATGTGAATTCATATATTTTAATATATATTCTAAAGCATTGGTTTTAAAAAAATAGTTTTATAATCTTCAATGAAGTCTTAAATAGTATACTTAAAATGTATATAAGTGTGTGGCAAGATACGTATAAATTCTCTATGTTAACCTTGCTCAGGAGCCCAATCCCACGGTAGTGGATATAATAACCAGCGGTGTTTATTATTCTTTAATAACGAATTTCAGTGAAAATAATCTTCGTTCTTCGTGTAATAGGATAAAAATACACCGATGGGGAAATCGGCGCACGTCCAGCGACTTAAATCTGAAGAGCAAATATAAAGGGATAAAAATTATAGTCTCGTTTTTAACGTATATAAGTATGCGGGCTGTACCATATATTTAGATGAAATCACACCTGTCAGTATAATTGAGACAGCCGTCTGTAAAAAAATCTGCCCGAAAGAACGAAAAGAAAATACATTTGAGTATAATATTCGTTAATAATCTCATATAATAGCCATAGTTTTAATGGGGCCATATGTATATAGAGAGAAAGGAGATCTCGCGTGCAGAATCGCATGCTCTGGACGTCAGTCAGCCTCTTTACCGATGCACGCGCATCATGCTCGCGTGAGTATATTTCTCGAAGAGAGAGAGACAGAGAGAGTGAGAGAGAGAAGGCGAGTGACGCTTTATAGTGAATTTCATATGTAAGTATATAGATATATAGCTCGCGTGAGATCATTGGATATACGGGACCAGATCCAGGCTTTTACTCGATTTTACATTGGAATTGCAATGTATCTTTCTACGAATGAATTTCCCCCGATTTCAATATGAAGAATTCAAAAAATTAACGTAGAATTAGTTCGTAAATTATCTTCTCTCTCTCTCTCTCTCTCTCTCTCTCTCTCTCTATATATATATATATATATATATATATATATATATATATATATATATATGCAGATTTCATATATATTACGTTACAGTTTTTCAATTTGCTCTTGTACGTTACAAGTACCCCGACGTTATTTATAGACCTCTGATAAAAACCGTCTGGCCCTCTATTACAAAACTTTTTCAAAGCTCGTTAAGACTCCATATGAAAATAAAGAATTGATTTAGTTTTTCCAGCTTAGCCGTCGAAATAATGGGCTCGCTCTATGGCACATGGCACTCTCGGTCTTGCTTGCTCTTCAAGAGGCCAAGTAATCTGCGATTATAAGATACGTATCGAGTCTTGCCGTAAAACGCGCCAAGTGCGCTATGATAAATATGTACACCGAGCCTTCGTTACTCGTCACGAGCACGCGCGCGACACGTCGATAATATACCCATAGGATATTCGGGGCAGCGCGCATTTTAACGAGGCTGCAAAGTGCGAGCGACCAATGCTGGTTACGTGCACGGGCGATGGTGCCGCGCCGCCGCACCCGCGGAACGAGCAATCGCCGTATCGCGGTGCCGGGTGTGAACGGCTGCACGAGCGCGAACTGTTTTCTCTCCGCTGCGCGCATAGACCGGCGTGTATGAGACGGTGAATAGTCTCCCATCGGTCGAGGAAAATTTACGAGGAATCGCTCGAAGTTTATGCATGTTATTCAATTGTTTTTTTTTTTCATTTATTTATTTATTGCGATTTATAACTCGTTTTATTGCCCCTAATAAAATATAAAGCGTACAACTCTCGGAGCATAAAAATCGGTTGGCGCGTATACTATTATAGCGCATAATTTGTAAAGGTTGATATATAGAAGGATATCATTTTATTGTAATAATCATTTTTTTGCGAGTTATTTTGTTAACAATAGGTCAAAACGTTTGCATGGATAAGCAATATATAAAAAGTTAATTTGTTGAAAATTGAATAAATGGTATATATTTGATAAATATCAATGCTTACGAAAACGTTTTGTTTACGGAGGTATAGATAAATTAGCGCTAGGACTCAATTGTAGACTGTAATATGTGTTCAAGTCTCAATTAATAATAGTTGTAAACTTCAAATTTATTTGGATGAAAATATGTTGGTCAAATTGCTTCACTTTCTAGAATTCAAGGCAATATAAAAAACAAGATAAAGCTAGAATAGAACTTACATTATGGTAACGACGGGATACAACCTATAGAGACGTAAGCTGTTCGGCGTTCTTCTATTTGTTCTATATGACAGATAGATGCAGATATATAAAATCTAGGAGTATATATCGGTATAAATCAGTATAATATCAGGACATAAAAACGGTAACATGAGCCGCCAGTACTTGTAGACCATCACGCGACTCGTGAAACGGTATCGGACCAGATCTATCCACTCATAAAGTGGATGAACCAATTCTGCAAGCTACGGTATTGGCTGAGATTTCCTCCAATGCAAATCCAACTGAACGTTTGACAAATCTCCTTTTTTCATTTTTCTTTTAAGGAAAGCAAGGTCGAAATGTTTCTTATCCTAATCCACTAATACTGTTGTTCCCTTTTAAATGTCCCTGGACTTTCAATAATAATTTTCACGAACAAGTCATAAACTTTCCTTCAAAAATCCCCTTCTTCGTCTCATCTAGCAAAGTCTTGCAAAATTATCTGCAAACTTCAAATGAAGATGTCTCATAGTCTCGACGGAATTCGGAACAATACATTCATACTCTTACTTCATGTCATAGATATTTTCAATATAAGCAATGTGATGATGCATATTCAGCATTATCCAAGAGCTGGGAATTATAAATAAGAAGGAAAGCTTCTTAGGAACTTCGTCGACTATTGACCAATTAGATAACTCAACCCACTGAAAAAACTGGTCAAATTCATTTATGCACGGCATTGTTTTCAACTTTTACAACTTTTACAACTTTTTCAACTTTTACAACTTATCCAAGACTGCTAATATAGTTTCCGTCCTAGGCACAGCATTTGATATTAGCTAGTTGCAGTTACCGAACTGCTGTAGCTGATACCATGAATAGACTGTGTCTAATCAATATGATACTACTCAACATTCAGCAACCTCTGACATAGTCTGACTTACGGACTCATTTATAAACATATCTTCATTGACGTCCCACAGTACCTAATCGGCATTATCCGATTCTTTTCATCGAATACATTTTATCAATTCCAGTTGTTATAAATAATATCTTTTCCTCTTCAAATGCTCTTTTCTCCAAATTTTATCATTGTTCAATACTCCCACTTCTACTCTTCATTATTTTCTACCGTATAGTTCTCATCCAGGAGTTTATTGCTACCACCCTTTATACAGGTGACATAGCTCTCAGAGACATTTTCAAAGTCATATTGTACAATACTACCCATCTCAATAGATTCCTTCCAGTAATTCTATAATGAAAGTTAGTCATTGACAAAATGAAACTTATAGCTACTTGCAGCTTCAGAAAAATACCTCTGACTAGAAATCTCTTCTAGAAAGGTTAGACCAAGATATTGTGAATCCGACACTACTTATCATTAGGTGTCATTAGAAGATCTTCACCTTCGAAAAAGTTTCGAATAATATTTACTTCGTCGTTTATGAAAGATTCTTGGTGAAGAATATTTCAGTAATTTGATTTGATTCAATTTAATAAATCTAATGAACAATTCTTATTAAAATTAGTGTCTGACAGGGTCAAACATTTAAATAGTATATAGAGAGTTATTTACAAAAAGATTGCATTGCTTACTTATAGGTAGGATTTTAAAGGGCTGAGAA
Source organism: Sycobia sp. Sy_11 (assembly GCA_018907035.1). Lineage (NCBI taxonomy): Eukaryota > Metazoa > Arthropoda > Insecta > Hymenoptera > Epichrysomallidae > Sycobia > Sycobia sp. Sy_11. Next base: position 4,614,430 of record JACCIC010000006.1, on the reverse strand, counting down.
ATCGTAAAATTTATTTTACTATGAAAAATAAAAATGCAAGAAAACTTCTATACATTCAGTATTATGAGTTAATGACAATGATGGAAGTATTGTCACTTGTTAAGTTTTCATAAAAACAAATTTCTATATAAATAATTTATAACTGAAGTAAATAGTATTAGAAATGAATAATTAAATACTAATTGAACATTTTTTAAATTTTCACCGTGTTCAACTCTAAATATACATATTTAAAAATTGGACCATGCATTCCTAATTACTGATTTCGACAATGTACAAAATAGTTATTCCTCGATGGTTTCTGCGTTTCTTTGGATCTCAATACTCGAATTCGTTGAATAATTTCAGATTTTTTTACGCATTGTTAGTGCCATATTGAATTCGACGAGTCAACTTTCTTGAACGACTGGACAGGTTGTAAAAATCTACATAAATATTAAGAGTTTAAACTCTTGGTATAAGTTTCTAGATTATGCGTAAAGCTGGCCAGGGAAGTGACCTGCTAAACACGATTTGATTAATATATAATTGATTTATTTCTATATCTTATTAAGATAGGAAAATATTTTCTATTGTGGTATTTCTGCTTCTGTAAAATTCGTATAAAACTGCAATTGCGTTGGAATGAAAATTTTCTAAAAATTTAAGAAGATTGTATCCGTTTGCTGATATCGAACACACAAGAGATCGGTTAATTAAATCCAAATTGTTCTCGACCCGTTAGCGACTCGCGCAATTCAATGCCGGGGCCACAATCAGTAGTAAGCGATCATCTATAGTTCGGTCAAGCGCAATAATATATATATATATATATATATATATATATATATATATATATATATATAAGTACTGCGCCAAGTGCGGTCGAAACCACGGCCGAGACCTCGGTTGAAACTCTTATACGGGCGCGGGATTCTCGGTAATCCTATATGCCTCCAAGCGATTTCACATATCGCGTTGCATTTGTACGAAACACTCGCGAGTGCGCTATATTGTCAAGCGCTCCCCGGTGCTGCAGCCGCGTCGCAGACGCGGCACCAGCAGGCGGCGGAACGACCGCGACGGAACGCGCGACTCTACCATTGTCCCGGATGAAAATGGAGAAAAACTGTATGGAGGGCAGGTAATCTCGCTCGGCCGTATTCTATATGCAAAATAAAGTCGCTCGTTTTAGCTTTCCATCGGACACGCGAGCGCGGAGCCTTTCCTCCTGCGTTTGCGGCGCTTTTGACGCATTCGCGGACGGCGACTTTCTTTTCAAAACTCATCGGATATGCTGTAAAAGCTCGATTCTCGCGTGACGATTACAAAACAATCAAGAGTTGCAAAAGTAAGCCAACAATTCTATACGAGTATTCGGGTGCTGTCCGAAAAGAAAGTGCATTATAATCAATTTTGTTACTTGTTAAGTATACACTTTTTCCTTGTCTCAGGATGTTAAGTACATATGACATTAATGTTGAAATAATAAATAATCTATTGAAATTTTATGAAAAAAATTGACTTCTCCATTATAAATATGAGTTAAATTTTAAAAAGTCTATATTTAACGTATCCCGTGTAATATCCGAATAGGTGTACTATATTTGTAAATATAATTAGCAAAACGATTCGCTTAATTTCGTTTAAATACTGACACATGCGACTTTATATACTAATTTTGATGTCTCTTTTCTTCTTGATAAAATTTATATTATGCTGGAGGTGATTATTTGCATTAACAAAAATCTTTTCAAACAATGAAATTCAGCCCTCATAACGATTTATCTCTGATACACTAAGCTTTCTTTTAACTTATATATCAAAATTTTGACTATATAAAACTAGAAAAATTTAAATGTATATTAATTTAAATTTATTCATTAAAATAAACGAAGTATATTAAAGTAATTAAAAACCTGATTTCAAAATCCAAACATATTCCTATTTAAAGTAATATCCATTAATCTGCTGATTGAATCTCAATATAAATATATTAAATTATTTATATATAAAAATTCTTTAAATAAGTATGATTAATTGTCGAATTTACTGAGAAATCTGAAAAAATAAAATCTCTTAAACCAACTTAATTTAAGAGTTTCTTAAAAAAATAACGAAATCATTAGATTAATAAAAAATATCACTTTTTTGGAATCAGGATAACGTTAGGACGGCTAATCGAATCTATAATATAATAAAAGTATATCATATAAATATTTGAAGCTGTATTTAGTTGCACAGAAGAATAAAAAAGTGATTAATTTCAAATATCATACAATCCTATGTATTTTAATACACTAAAATCTAAATTTCAGATCAGAATAGCGTCATCGCTCTTCAATTCTGTAATCACAAAAAGTCGATTATATAAATTAAATTTTCTTTAGAATATCATACATATATCTCAGACGGTAAGAATATGTTACTTATGTAATGTTGTGATCATTCCTTTTATAAGGTTTATGTCAATGCTTTGTTAACAATATAATGTTAATTATGAAGTAAACCACGAATTTTTATTTATTTTATTTAGTAAAAATCTAACTCATTGATAAATTTAAAATATGACACTGATTTAGTGATAGAAAGAAGATGTGACACTATTACAAGATTCATTTTAAATATTTATGAAGCATCTGTACTAACAATAAGTAGAATAGAAAAAAAAATTGAGCTATCGATCAAAGTAAATATCACGTCGCATATCAATCTAGAGCGCAAAATATCTTGCAAATCTTATCTTGCAAAATAGAACGAAACAGTCTCTCTTTCTTTTTTCTTTAAGCCTGTTACAGCAGGCTTAAAGCAACGACGGAGCATCGGAGGAAGTAATCATTGAAATATATCATATAAAAATTAAAGTAGCAGAACAAAAATCAACGAAGGAGCAATGAAGGATGAAACGATAAATGACAGAAAATAGCGAGAGATCACCAATTGGTACGTAAAGATGAATTGCTCACTTCCTATATGTAAAACTTTTATTTTGATAATTAAGATGAATATAATATATTTTTTAATTCTCGACGTTCCTTTTTTCTTTTCAGAGCGCTCGCGCGCGCACGGAATTGTGAATCCTGTTACAGAAATTTAAGTTTCTAATAATAAAATAACTGCATAGACTATATATCATAACTGTTTATGCTAAATAATAAAAAATTTTAATATATATATATATATATATATATATATATATATATATATATTAAACTCGTATATAATAATTATGTTGGAAAAACAAAGAAAGAGTCGTTGCAATTGAGTTATCAAAGAGCTAAAGATAGAGAGGGAGATAGAGATAGAGAGAAAGAGCGTACACGGGAGTCTGGAGAAGACGTATTATTCAAGACAAACTAAGTTAGAACTAGGGTAAACTCCGATCTTCAAGGATAGATAGTATAACATAGTTAGCTTTGTATATAAAAGAGAGAAAAAAGGCTCGCACGGAGTGTGTAAGTTTATTGCTCGCATTTATTTGAGGAGAAATGAATCAAGCCCTCTTCAGTCAGTGCCATCGCGTTCTTTGTAGCGTTGAAATTTTCTACGAACTGAAAAACCGATGGAACGATATAATGCGTTTATCTGCCTTGTGTAGTTTGTATGTAAGTGTCGCTCTCGATGGGTTTACGGGCCAGAAGCGATTCCGCGCTCTTTCCGTCCTCGTGCTCGAGCTCCTGATCGTCGATCATTCTGTGTCAGAGGAATACATTTGATTTTCAAAGTGGTTTTTTTTTTAGAAATGTATAAGGTCGAGAATTAAAATTTATTTATTTGCGAGTTTTTTTCTCAAATTAATATGTGTCTCGATAGTGGATTATAAATTTTTATGAAATTATCGTAATTTTACTAAAATTTGTATAAAATAATTTGTAATTTATGATCCAATTGCGCATTGCTATCAACCTTCGAATATCATTTATGGATTTTATCAAATTTCTTGATTATAAATATTATAAAAGTATTTTTTAAATAATTATAGTTATAAATTGTTTATATAAATTTCTGCGGTTTTTATGACACAGAAATAAAAAGTTCATTAAACTTGTACTTGTTTTAGCAATGAATGTAAATAATAACACGATACACTGAAATGAATAATCTTTATTCGGCTTATTAAGTATGTCGATATAATTTATAGAAGTAATTGTTTTTACTTCGGGTAATTATTGCAAGATAAAAACTTACCATAGAAAATAGAGGACAAAAAAGAAATAAATGCAGAAATCCGTAGTATCCCTTTTAAAGTAGTGCTCTATCAAAGTTTGCGCGCATGTAAATGCAGAGATAACACTGCAGGGTTGCAGTGCACAAATGCAGGGTTAAGAACATTATTACATTCGAGAATAGATGCTGAAAAAAATTTAACAAAAAAAAAACTGCCTTTCTTTCTCTCTCTCTCTATTCATGCGGGGCGCATCGCCGACGGCATTTCCAGAAACGTATCGCAAAGCAATTATCGTTCTCTCTCTCTCTCTCTCTCTCTCTCTCGATTGCTTACTCCCGCGCCCCGTGCACAAAAGATAATCTCCCTTCCGCGCGGACGTGCGCGTATATTACCTGCAGCGCGGCCGCCCGCGCTGCTAAGAGGGAAAAAAAGAAAGAGTTGGCAATGTGTGTGCGTGCGCGCTGCTCGCAACGGACGTACAGGAAAGGAAGGAAGTCCGCGAGGGCGCTCTCTCTCTCTCTCTCTCTCTCTCTCAAATACACACACACACACGGAGGGAGATATCAGCGCGATAGGCAAAGAAGAGGCCTCAGAAGATGCCGCCTCGGCCCGTAGGCCATTCGAGGGGAGCGCGGGGGAATTTCGACCGCGTAGGCCGGTCAATGATTTTTCTTTTGTGGAGTGATCAAGAGAATCGACTGGCTTTCTTCGGTTGGATATATCCCTTGCCGCTTAGAAATTAAGCTTTGTTCGCCGTAGCTTCATACGGTATAAGCTGTAGAGAAGAGTAAATTTTTTCTATGCACACGCTTTTCTTTTATAGCTCGGGCAAGACTTTTTTCGTTTCTGTAATTCCACCACGTTTGTCAAGATTCCTACACTCTTATTTCCACGCTCTATGAAATCTAACGAAATTGATCAAATACGAAATGGCATAGAAAATTTTGTGATTTCTGCACCATGACAAATCACAGTTGAAACGCTAAATTCTTCTTTAGCATCATTAGAGAAACGTTTGGGAAGCGTATATACGGCAAACGGTAGATTCTATCTAAATAATTTTGCTCTTGAAAGGAAATCCAAAAAAAACGGAAATAATCGCACGAGCCCGATGCACGTACGTTACACGGAGCTGACACGAGGGAATCGCCGAGATTACTCCTGACGTCGAACATCGGCCAGCCTCTCGGGAGGTTCGCCGCGCCAAAGCCGTTCGCGCACGACGCACATACGTACGCGCGGGCACGACTTAAGACGGCGCCGAGAGCTTGTGCGTTACGCGATCCGATCGTCGATCGATGCGCACGCGCGCGCCTTTCCCCCGTTTCTGCCGGTGCACTCGCCACGTATATATATTATACGGTCGTCGTAAACATTTCCGATTAAGCTAAAAAATGCTCCGTTTTAACGGGAAAATCCGGAAATCCCGGCAAAATTACGGAGTGTCGAGAATTTTTACTTTATTTTTTGGATTCTCCTTAATTAACGGAAAAAAGAAGAAAGCGTTTTACAATAAAGAATTAATCTTTTTCTATACTGAGAATTTTTCAAAAATCAAAATCACGTAAAATACACCTTACGTCTTATTATATCAATATTATATATTAATTTCATATAATGTAATTATGCTAACCATTTTTTTATAACTATATTATAGTCAAATCTGAAAAATATTCGATTTATTATATATTTACATAAAATTAAATTAAGAAATAAATATATAACGTAGATATCGTTAAAAATAAAGTCTTTTTATTATTTTATTTGCGAATCTTCAAAAGGGCTGAATTGTTGCTTTGCAGTATTCTGAATCGTTCCTTGGCAATCATAACAATAGCAACAACGATAATAATAACACTATTAGATTACATTTAAATATAGCTCAATTCCAAACGAAGTCTTGTTGTACCTGAACTGTTTCTACTGATAAACATAATACATCTGTTTTACGTTTAATTTTCTTCTGTTGTTGTTATTATTATGACTGTTGTTCACAGTGATTCAAGAGGCTAGTACAATTTATTCGAAAGATAAAATAAAATATTGAAATTAGCAAAAAATAATGTTGAATGGAGTTAAACAGTACAAGCTATGATTTACTTTGTTATAAACGTACAAATCACAGACTGATATCAATATCATAGTATCAGCCAACTTCTTCATAAATTTATAATTATTCAAACTCTGTAAAAGCATTAAAATACTACCAAATTAGAAAGTTTAACTCTTATATATATATATATATATATATATATATATATATATATATATATTCGTATACTCTTCAAAATGCTTATATCATCGACAACGTTTAGCAGGATTTTAACGAGGAAAGTGTATGTAACGCGGAGAGCAGCGGGGATATCGCTCGCCGTTCTTGCTGATCTTCGGTAAGAGTCCGTAAATATAAAGAAACGATTTCGCAAACCAGAGCAGATCAGAGGGAACGATGAAAGCTCATAAGGGTGTTCCGCATTTGTTTTCAATTGGCGAGCTATCTATACGACGGACGGGTTGCGTCGGTCCCCACATATAAGCGATAGTCCAGCGCACGTGTCGATATGTAGTAGCAGCGGTGTATATTTTTAGCGCGCGCCTTTAAAACAGCCAGACGCGCGTCTCTATATACGCGCCTTTGGACTTTATTATTATTCCCTTTTGCCATTTCTCGAGTATATCGAATGCCGATGATTGTATACTATATATATATAACATCGATAAATCAGGCTAATGACATTTTTGCTCCGATGTGCAGGGGCTGCTATTTTTGTTGATGTTGTATGTATGTATATAAAACTACGTAATTGTACTATATCTATAGCATCTTTCGTTAGCGAAGAGACGCGATCCAAATGTCATATATCATAAGCGAAGCGTCGAAGATTTACCCAATTCTCGCCGTGATTGAAAAAATCACTCCTATATACATCGTACGTATATACTAAGACGCCAAAAAGTTAAAAATTTCGTCAGCGCTACAAAAAGAATTATGATCGATAAATATTTAAATGAGACGTTCGTCACGATTATTCCCTTGTTCGGTGAGATCGAAAGAAATTCTATAATTAGATCTGGTTTTATAATGTATAATTTACAGGTGCTACGGAGTCTAAAATGACTCGTTTTTAAGCATGAATTGAAGATTTTTTTTCATCATCTTTTCGAATAAAAAAGAAAACGCCTAATAGTAATTTAAGCTCCGGTACACGAAATTTGATCGAGCGTCTCAGCTGTGAGTTATACATTCATATATAACGACAAAAAGTTCGGATTACAATGACTTTAGAATTCATCTTACACGCGAGTTTACATTATAATTTCGAATTTTATAGTACTCGTTTAAATTTATAGATATTTTAATCGACCAATTTTTATGTTTTAAATTAAATAGATTTACTTGAAGTAATCATTTATTAAAAATGACTTTCTTGGATAAAAGATGTGAAAATCTGGCAGTTTTTTTCTGTAAATCAAGAGCACAGGAATTTTGCGTTAATAAAAGGATTCCTCCCATCGCTGATGAGACAATTCTATCTGCCTGTGTATATATATATATATATATATATATATATATATATATATATATATATATAATATTCATAAATCTTAAGCAAGTTATCCGAGCAAATGATCAAGGATAAAAATGAAGTTATACGCAGGAGCCAATGAGCCAGTAAACCATATAAAGCACAATAATGTTCTCATATTTCTTGGAGTGACATTAAATTGAGATTTTCGAAGTGCACTGACATTAATGGCTGTTGAATCCTCTATTTGTGCATTCATGTATATGCATTTGCGGACAAACAGCAGAAACAGAATGGATATATCGAGCGTCGCTTTTGCAGTCGATCGTAAATTATCCCAAAATGGATATATAGCAAATTAAAAGTTTTAGAGCGACACTCATAACTATATACTTGTCGTATATACAAGGCACTGTACTCGAATAAAAGATCTTTATTGTGATGTATGAAATGGAATAGTAGAAATTAAAAGTAAACTGTCTTATGAAAGTGATACAAGCGTTTTTAATGAAATTTATGATTTTACAATTGTTTTTAGGTAGTTAATAATTCTAACGAACTTTTTCTGAGATGAAAGGGTTTTTTCACAGTTTTACTACTACAGTTTTCTTTCGTAATAATACATTTAGGAGCTAGAAAGTAACCTAGTACAGAAATTTAAAAGAGTTTTCTATCAAGAATTGGTCAGATTCATGGATGTTCATGAATTGGTAATTGTTCTTTTTCAAGTTCTTTATCTAAATACACTGCTATTTTGATCTATTTAGGACAATTCAAAATGTCCTGTAAAATATAGTTTGGAATTAATTTTGAGTAATTTGAATCCCCCAATCTATTTTAAGGTCATTACTTGGATGATGTTAAAATGTTGCGCTCTTTTTTATGTCGAGTTTTGGCCAGATTTTTAAATATTGGCATTGTAAATTAGAAAATATTTCACTCAATGATTTTTTAAACATTCAAACTGTGGAGGACTTTTTAATTTTCGGGGCATTAGAGAAATAGTGAGATATTTCTACCCCGGTAATTTCAATGTCCTCATAAAGGAATGCTTATTGAAATTGTCAAAGTACAGATATTGTTGTGAACATGTAATTTTACACGATTTTTACGCAATAGACTTGACATTTATCATATTCAAGTAATATAAAGTTTGATACTGGCGTGGACAAGCTTTGGAAGAATTAATCATACGATCTATTTATAATAATGCCTAGGGAGTGTTTATAAGTCTGTTTGAAAGAATAAATTGTTGAATAAACAATTAAAATGTTATTTTAATATTTATTAATATAATAAATATTTTTTAGAATTTCATTTCAAAAGCACTTTGTTCGTTTTTAAATATCATTGAATTTTATCGATCATGAAGAATTTCAAAATCGATGAATGATTATATTTATACAATTTTGACAACATAATTTGATAAGCTACTTTACAGTGTAGATTGTTATAAACCTATCAGTAGTAACACTAGGCCAGTGATTATAAGTATCAAGTTATTGTTGTGGTCAATAACTGATTCAATCGTTAGTATATCAATGTCATTCATTAAGAACCCCAGGGTCGAATGAAAAATTATATCAATTATTTAAATACTATAGGTTTAGTGTAAAGTTCAAATTAGTCAACATTTTTTTTAAATTACTGTTAAAATTAGCAATGATTTCGTTTCTCGCCTAGTTTATTTATAGAATAAAATATTAAATGTTTCATCAGTGAAACATTTCACCGTTTTTTTTAGCATAATAATTTTTTGTTTTCCAAAATAGATTTTATATTTTCACGAGTAATAAAAAAAATATAATAAGACTCTGATAACTGATCGTTAAAAAGAATGAAGAAACAGCAAGTGCCACCTTGTACTCAAATTTACACAGTTGGAAAGATGATTAGCTCTTACGTTATCAAACCCAAGTATATGAAACTTGACCAAGTGCGGTCATTATCAAGGATACGCCCGATAAGCTCGATTAATTGTTGCACAAAGTATGTAATATATCCTCGTATGGAGGATCCCGCACAAGTGGACGCGTGAACGGTAGAAAAACAGGCGAAGATCCCGGACGTGTCAGAAATCTACTAACTGTTCCATTCAAATTGACTTGCGAAGCGTCGATAAATGCAGTTAAGACAATTCTGCTTTTCAATAATTATTTTTCAATTCTTGAAAAAAAAAACTGTCTAGTACTAATTTCTTTTACTTTTTTTTTTAACATTTTTACGAACGCTGCAATTTTATTGCTTAAATTTTTTTACTTTCCAATTTAGTTTACAGATCGATAACAATCAATATCTCCTCTTTTAAATGTTTATTTTTCTTTACTTTATTCAATTGTCTTGTTAAAATTAATTTAGATCGTTGCAATTTTTACTAAAAATTATTTTTTTCTCGATATTCCCAGATATAAATCTACGAATTGCATAAAAAATTGAAAGATAAATTTTTATAAAAAAAGAAAAGTTGATGTGCTCCAAATACTCTATCTATGAAAATATCAAAGAAAATTAATTATTATACTAAAAATTGCAAAATTGTGAATAAATTTGAAAAAAAATTGACTACCTAAATCAAATCTCCAGCAAGATAGTTTTATAGAAAATAAAAAACATGCGTTTTAATAAAATGATTGATTTATTTGAAATTGTCTATACACAAATTTAATTTGGATATCCAAAACTGCGTTTTAGCACAAATTGCAACTATCAAAATAATTTTAAAAAACTTGAATGAAAATATGACTGTAGATAATTTTCTAGTAAAAATTACAATAGTGCTTAGTTATGTGATCACGGGACTTTAAAAAGAAAAATTAAAAAATTACGATATGTCAAGGAAATTCGATAAGAGAATTTTACAAATTGTCGATTGACATAGTTTGTTTTATTTAATTTATTAGAAGGTACGATATCGTCTTGTAGATTTTTGCAGCCAGCTGCGATGAAGTTACCAGGAGGTATACTGTGTAACATTTATTATAAAAATCCAAGCGCTTGACGAGAAAGACTTCCGCGACTTTTATCACGTCGTGCTAATCAATTCGAATGGACGGCTATCTAGATTTCCGACGCCACCGCGCCAGACGGCGGAGCATCGGGATCGGCCACTCGTTCATCACCTCGCGTATCTTTGCATAAACTTGCGGGACGCGGGCGGGACTTACCGCGTCTGCGTCCGTGCCAGTTGATCGACGTCGGCCTCCGCGGCCTCTGTGGCGGCGGCGGCGGCGGGCGCCGGTACCGGGGCGGCCGCCCCTCGGGCCTCCGCGGCCCCGGGTAGTCCACGGCCGGTGGGCAGATCAGCGGCGGCCGGTCGTACAGCAGCACGCAGCTCAGGGTGCAGCCGAGCCGCGGCCGCGAGCCGGCCCGGGGTCGCGGCCCCACCGGCCCCACGGCCCCGCGCGCCAGCCCTCGCCGCTCCCGGCTGCCGCCCCCGCCGACGGCCCCCACTCCCGCCGCCGACGACGGCCGCGCCGGCAGGAAGCCGCCACCGCCGCCGCGGACCCGCCGCACCAGGCAGGCGACCAGCGGCGCCAGCAGCAGCAGCAGCAGCAGCAGGGGGGCCGGGCCCGACTTTCCGGGCCGCATGTCGCGTGGGCGCCTCTCGGCCCCGGGCCTGCTAAGGGGCCTGCGCCGGCGCGCGTCGCCTCCTCTGGCGCATGCTCCTGGCGCGGATCGCGGCCCTCCGCCCGAGCCGGCCGGCCGCCCTCACCCGGGCATGGCCCGCGGGAGCGGCTCTCGGGACCGACGGACGGGCCGGGTGCGCGCCTCGTGGAGCGGACTCGAGGCGGGTCGGAGCGCGACGCGCGGGGACACCTGGCGTGATCGGCGGGGTGGTGCGCGTGCACCGGCGCGGAGCTCGGCCCGTGAGACACTGGCGCGGCGACTGCGGCTCGGTCCCCGCGGTGGTCGACTGAAGTCGCGTCGTTTGCCATTGACTCCCCCGGCGCGGCTTCCCCACCGCGCGGCCGCGGCGGCGGCGTTCCTCCCTCTGATGCGCCTCTCGTCGCCGCGCGCGGCGCGCGGCTTCCGACGCGGCGCTGCGCGCAGAGCCCTTTCTCGACTCTCGTGTTTTACTATATACTATGCTACGTCTGCGACTGTGTATCGTCCTTTCGGTTTGTCGATGTGTGTGTGTGTGTGTGTGTGTGTGTGTGTGTAATATTATATTATATTACACTGATATGTTACGCGAACGCGCGGTGGACCGAGAGCCGTGGCCTCGTGCAGGTGTGGGCGGGATGTCCGAGTCGGGTGAATGCATAATTGAGAGCCGCTGCGTTAACGGCCTGCATTTTCTGCACGAACCTCCGGGATGTGGAAGTGTAAGTTCGTTTCAGCCCTGGGCTGAATATATAATGGGTTTGCGCTTATTCAAGTTTCATCTTGGCCATTGGCACTGAAATTTACGTCCAGAGAAAATAATTCCTGTATAGAATTCTTTGATAAACTCATTCGAATCATTCTCTACGATTTTTTTAACAACTTCCAAAGAATATTACGTATATAGTAAAAATTTTATGAAAAAAAAATACGTGAACAATATTTAGAAGCTAACAATAAGTCATAAAGTTTTTATAATATAAAATCAAGCAAGTATTTTCTGTTTTTTATATATGCGCGTCATATATTGTTCTAATCAAGTCGAACTCAAGCATTAGATAAAGCTAAATGTATTTTCTTTTACATAATGCGTTAAAAATAATTAAAGTGTCATAGAAATTATTTGGATTTATTGTAAGATTTTACCTTATAAATGAAAGTCAAACTTCTTTACTTTTATGAACTTTAAAAATTTAGTTTGCCAAATGTTTCAGAATTACTCAAGGTGTTACGATGGTTTCGTATAAAGCAATATTTTTGGCAAATAACATAGTCTATAATTGCATCCGCGTAAAAATAAAATTAGGTAGCTGAACGAGCTTAATTTGGATGGTATAAGATGATGATCAATGTTTCGGCTAGCTACAAGAAAAGAGCTTAAGAATAAGAAACATGTGTATATATATATATATATATATGACTATATGCATCACGAAATCATTATGAAATTACAAAATACACAGAACGGAGAGAATGAAGAAACGAGAGCCAGGAACCTCGATGGAAGTCGATTCACTTTCGCGATTCGCATGAATTTTAGTCTGGCGATAAGATCCCAAGTACTGTTTGCACGAAGAAAATTTCCTCTCCTCGTGCCACGAGTAATCTAAAACTGTTTAACATTTGCATTCCTGTTTAAACGCGATGACTCGAGCTTAACCGAAATTTTTTTTTTCCCCGAGATAAAATTCCTTTCGCGATATTGTGATATGTCCCAGACTCAGTCCTTTTAAAGTAAGGTGTACATCTATATATGTATCTACTGAAAATATTTCTCAGATTGTAATCGCTGTACTTGCAATAATTGAGCAGCGGAAAGTTACAAGTTTCTACAAGTACCAAGGAATCGTTGGAGGAATAAAGTTCGGAAGGATCGTTCGCGGGGCCGACAATGTTAAATATAGAACAATAATTAACTAGATTGTAAGATGGAGAAATGAAAAGCTCGACACTAAGTTTATAGCTCGTATAAATTTTGCCCTCCATCTGAAAGGCAGTTTCGCATTAGTTTTCATCATTGAAACAACGTATATGCAAATGAGCCGAAGCCAGTCCCGCCAAAATTTACGATTGCAAATTACTCGGGCATAATTGCGAAATAAGCCCGCGGTTTCTTTATACCGAGTATATATATATATATATATATATATATATATATATATATATATATATATATATGTATAGTGTATGATAGACACGCGAATAATAGAATATCATTTTCTGCACGCGCGGCCTTTTTACGGACACGCACGCATCATTGGATTGAATAAAAAGGGCCCACATCAAAGATCGCGGAGAACTTGAAATCGCTGGTATAGAGCGCCCCACCAGGGGGGCGTGTGCATATGTAAGTGTGTCCATCATTTATCTTCGATGCAGCTCGCTTTCGAGTGACTCAAGAAAGCGCAGAGAAAGGTGTGTGTGCGTCTGCGCGCCTGTGTGTGTAAACGAGAATATAGACGAAGGGAAAATGATTCACGCTTATTATATATATATATATATATATATATATATATATATATATATATATATATATATACACACTTGTCTTCGTTTAATAAATGCCGATATATATTGGGGATTTAATTAAAGTTATGTAAAAAAAGTCTTTGCCGCCATCGTTCTTTTGTTTTTCTTTGATGAAGAGTAAATATATAGTATGCATAGAATCTGCTGGGAATGAAATCATTCCTTATAAAGCATGCATACTATCTAAACAAATACATTACTTACATTTATGTTGACGTCTGATTTACTGAAAGTTTCTTTCAATAATACTTCTACAAATTAATTGTTCATATTACTATGAGATGCACACACAAGGTATTCCAAAAACCTTCACTAAAACTACTTCTTGAATGGTTTATGTTGAAAGCATTTTAGAAAAAAAAATTCAAATAATACTTACCGGGTACCAAGGAAGGGGGCAATAAATTATACCCTTCCCATCGATCTAGACAATGACCTTCCGATTATTTTAAAGTTAAGTCAATTTTATTAAAAGAACCCTCTATCTTTGATCCTAGAACACGAAAAGAACAAAAAGTTTTATATGCGAATGTGGTTCTGACCACGACATTAAAATCATCTTAATTTTAATTAAGATGATTTTAATGTTTTAAATTTTAAATGTTTTAAATTTTAAAAATTTTAAATCATCTTAAGGATCGGTCGATTTTGGTCAGAGAAATTCCTTTTTTAACTAATTTAGAAATTTTGTGTTTATATTATATAAAAATAATGGAAATGTTCCGTTCTTTCCTTTTGTAGATGATAAATAATGGCTTTCGTATAAAAAAAATTCACTTGACCTTAAAATGAGATTAAGGTTCGTGAACGACAAGGTCATCATTAAGATTAACTCGAACTTAAAAAACTAACTCGATTTTAAAATAACCTAAAAGATCATTATAATAGTCAAATGTGTCATTGGATGCTCCTCGCAAAACCCTACAAAATATGTGAGAAAACTTTTTCTCTAAACTCATTTCAGTTTGAAATATTCATGTGATGGCTTCAATGTGAGGCAACCTATATTACATTAATAGTATTAATTAATATATTTACTGTGTATATATTATTTTTTATTTAATATAATACGTTTGTCAAAGTATAATCATGTTCATAATTACTGATAGAAGATAACAAACGCACTGATAATTACATATACTTTTTTGAAATTAAATCATTTTATTTTTCATTATTACATAAATATTTATTTACTATTATAAATTATAAAGAAATTATACTTTCATTCTTCATCTCATTTCTTTAACATTTGAAGATCAATATTATAGGCAAGCAACAGGTTTGACTAATTGGCTTTGTAAAGATTTAAAAAGTAATTATATCTTTATGCTCTCCCAGCTTTGGGAATGCATTTGAATAATAAAAAATGCACAGATATTTCTTAATTGAGAAATACCATTAAAATTTCAAAAAATTAATAGTAGACTTTCTATAAATAAAATTCTTTAATACAAAATCTTTTTATGAATAAATTCCTTATGTTTTAAATGGTATCGTTTTTCTACTGAAATATAAGAATATAATTTTAGTAACTAATAAAAGATAGTACCTTACTATATGTGCGTGCAAGCATACATATACGTAATATCAATCGTCAATTAGCAATAATTATTCGTATAATTGCATTTATTTTTCTCTACGATCGAAGATGATAATGTGTTTGAATTGGTATATTAATTTTGAATAGGACAGGTCCTATTCTTTTCTAAAATTTCGTAAGTAAAGATATTGATGTCTTACCTTTTATGTTTCCTTTTTTTCGTGTTTCGAACTCGTATTCGATATTTTAATTATAATTCAATTGTCAAATATTAGAGATTGGTCGTCACAAATTGTACTTTCTATCTGCTGATTACTATTACTATAATAACTACTATTTTCATAGCGTTTTTTATTAAAGTTAGTGAATAAAAATGTTCCAAAAAGAGATAGAAGAGTTAAAGAAAGGGAAAGAGTTTAAAAGTTAATAACAAAACAATAATAATATGAGTAGAAAAACCAAATCCGCGAATATAGAAATATACAATTTATTTATATATAACAATTTTATCTTATTGATTTCATTGCTTTCATTGACAAAAATAATATAAATATATATTATAAGAATATAAATATATCTCAGGCATATAGAAAAGAATTCTACCTCTCTATTATTCTCACACACATGCACGCACTACTTTCCACCTTCCATTTCTTTCTCGTACGCTTTGCTCTCGATATCCTTCTACCGATTGGTTTTGATTCAAACCTTCTGATACCAGCCTCCAAACGAATTTTGATTCACGTCCGAAGTGTGGATTTCTTCAGAATACGACGTACAATCTCTGAGAAATTCTCCGAGATATCTAGACGAGAGCTGAGCAGAGGCATATAGGTACTTATATAGATATATAGCAAAGCATATAGGTATAGGTACATATATACAGTTCAGTGCTATCTGTTGTAATAGATCCTCATTCCACTCACACGGTCAAATACAAGAATATATGCACGCGAATCTTCTATCGAAGATTCTAATAATTACATGCATAGCATAATCAACCGTTATATTTTATAATTATTACCTTTTTAAGCGATTATAATTTTTCTCAATCTCAGCGATTACAATCCGTGCTAGTTCTTTCCATGGGCAATATCACAAGATATGACCACTATAGGTAGTCTTACGTATATATTAGAGGATATACTCTCGCAGCCAATGCGCGCGTCATATTTTATTCGTCTGACTGCCTCGGCGTAGAGTCGGCGACCAAGTCGTTTATTGGAGGGATACTTATAATAGCCTGCCCACAGTTCTCGATCTGTAAACTCATTAACCAGCAGTATCCCGAACAGGCTTCGCAATGATTTCCTCGAATTTGTATTTCGGCGCGTCTTCACTGTGTCGGCCTTTTCCGTTTCTTTATTTTTACGACGCGCAGTTGTGCACTCCTCATTTCCTCGAGCCAACCGAATTCTATCTTTTGAAACGGATACAGACTTTTGGAAAGCAAAAAATAAAGGGAAACGGTATAAAAAGAGTCACGAATGATAGCGAAGATTATTAAGACATCGACACTTTATGAACTTAAAAATATAAGACCCATACTTGTCCAGCTTTCACAGGCTCTGTACATATGGATTCAATTACTAATAAGTGAGATGAATGGCAGTAATAAAGTGTTTTTATATTTAACCGTGGTGGAAGAAATATGTTACAGATTTGTACAGAGTACAGATTAGCTATTAACAAATTAGCTATTAACGAATTTAGACAAGATTGCAAGCAAATTTGTTTAATATATATGTACAGCATCTTGATGCAAAATATGATGAAGTCATAACGGAAGTAAAAATTACACACTTTTCATAGATGATATAGCAATGTTGGAAAATATTGAAGTGGGTTGAAAAGATATATCGGAGGACATTGCACTAAAAACTATTTTGCTAAAAGATATTTAATAATAAAACATTTGACCGAATGGCCACCTGACTAAAAATATTAATGACAGATCATAGTTTCATTTTGTGCAACGGTCATGGGAGTTGTTTTTTGGTCAAACATACCTCCAGTAAAAAAGATTTTGATCAAATGTCTGTTTAGTTCAGTATCATTCCAATCAAATATAACAATATAATCAAGTGTCGATCAAATCCTTTGGCAACTGTTCTTCGGTAAATTGGTTTTGATCAAAAGCAAAAGTCTCCCGATATGATTCTGAAGGAATT
The DNA here is from genome assembly GCA_018907035.1 of Sycobia sp. Sy_11. Classification (NCBI taxonomy): domain Eukaryota; kingdom Metazoa; phylum Arthropoda; class Insecta; order Hymenoptera; family Epichrysomallidae; genus Sycobia; species Sycobia sp. Sy_11. The sequence goes on along the minus strand of JACCIC010000006.1, from coordinate 4,596,913 downwards.
GAGAAAATGTTTCAAAGCAAAGATCACGAGTAAATAACAAAAACAAAATCAAAATAATGAAATAAACGTTTTTGATTTAGAATTTAAGAATAAAAACGCCATGGACGTGAATAAAATAACATTAAAGTGAGAAAGGTGATAGATAGAGAATATATACTGGAGTAAAGACAGACGATTCAAATGAGAGGCTATTGACTCAGATTATCGATGTGATTGCGAAAGCGAGTGATGTGGATGTAGATCGAAAATATGAAGTTAGAAAATGTAAATAAAATGAGGAAAAATCACACAAGGAGTGAATAAAAATACGCCATATTATATCAGAAAATGGAAACTGGAAGACAAAACCTAGAGTTAAAAATTCTAAAGAGAGTAAAAAATGGGTTGGAATAAATATTAAAAATGGATGATTTTAGAGAACCAAAAAACATAGCGCGATTTTAACCTTAGGAATTTAAAGAGTAGTGAACATTCAGAATGAAGAGGAGAAGTAAATATATTTAAAGCGATGTGATTCGGGAAATTGCAAAATAAATGCAACAATGAATATAAATATTTTATTTATGCAAATAAAAATAGAAATAAGAATAATAATGGTGAAGCAAGAGATACACAGAAAATATAGGATGAAATTGAAATATCGAGACACTATAGACAGTATATAGCGTGGAAATTGAAATGGGAATTATCGAGATTCGTAAAGAGAAGGATATTTTATTTTTAGCTTAAGATTGTTATTCTAAATTTATTTAATTGACAAATTTTTTCTTTGTTAATCTTGTTAATAGTTTTCAATATTCTGGGATTTCTGAAATCAATGTTACTTATTATTAGCATATCCCAATTTTGATTATAGGCGAAATTATGAAATCTTATAAGTAAAGGAAATCGTTCCTAGATCTCATCTACCACTTGATTATTAAAAGTTCGTCTAATTCTGAATTTTAATACAGACGTATGCATGAAAATTTCAAGCGATGTATGATTCCTTCGCGAAACGATTGAAATACGAAGTTGATCATCGGAGCAGTTCAGAAAAGGGCCACACGGAGGCCTATATAACTTTACCGAGCATCCGCAGCAATATATAATACATGATGTTGCGACCCCCGCGCACTGGAAGTAGTCGAGATGCTCGAGGTCCAGTAGTAATAATAGAACGAACGCCCATCGGCTCCGGGACGACCTTCGCCCATTCAATTAACGAGGTCCTCGCGCTCGCTCCCCTCCCCACTACCCACCCCTTTTTCCTCCCACACACGCAAGCGCACGGGCGGCTTTTGTGCACCGCCCGTTCTGTTCGGAATGACTGCTGATTGCTGCAGGTGCGCTACAGCCGCAATAATGGGTCTGAGCCGGATTTGCTGCCCTGCACGCGCCCATCGGATGTGCTCAAGCTCCGAGCGTTTATCATGCCCCGAACAATAAAGTCGTTTGTTTATTGCCATCGCTATCGCAGCCGAAGCCGCTTTGCACGGACGCGCTGCAGTGATTTATTCGGACGCGCTCAATTCTTTTACCGAAGACCTGTCTCCCTCAACGGTGCTCGAAATCCTTTGGATACAACGTATAGGCATATGATAAGATTTCCAATCAAATATCTTTAGTTTGATCTTTATTTTCACGAGAGGTAGAAAACATAGGTGGAGTACAGCAAAATTGAGTGTAAAATAAAAATATATTGTCTAGTGAGGTTTTGCGAACATAATGATCCAAATTTTGTAAACCTGTTGGTTCGTTCCTATACATTTTGAATTTCGTTAAAAGGTAAATTTTTTTTAAAAACAGAATCTTATATTTATGCATTGGCTTGAGTAAATAAATGAACTCTCTCTCTTCGATAAAATGAGCTACATATTTTTAATATATATAGTGACGGTTGATTTACATGGTCCTCGCGTAAGCGAAGTTTTCTGGAGAATAGAATCGTAAGCTCAGGGTAGAGAAGAATCGAGTGTTTGTTTTTCTAGATCGATAGACTCACAGGGTATATTTACATTCAAGGAGGATCGAACTAACATGTACGCAATAATCTCGTGGAGGATAAATCTGAGGTCGGTAAAGGTTATCACTTTTTCATACATATGAAGTTATATTATTTAGAGAAAATAAAGAAAAACAAGTAAGAACACATACTCGTATGAAAAGGAAATATATGATATGGATTTCTTTGTCCTTCAATCATTAGGATAATTGAAGATGCACTCCGGTTGAAAATTTAAAGAATTGAAGGAATAAAACTATAAACAGTCGCTTATCACTCGAAATCATTCAGTTTTTGGTATGAGTCGGTTAATCCATTTTCAATTGTCATCAATAAGCTCAGTTTTTCTGCAAATCCACCGACGTCTCTCTCTTTTAATAACATAAATAGATTTGTTTTTCTGAAAAGTCGTGAGTGTAGTGTAATCTGACCATTAACAGCATGATTTAGGCTTCTAATGTATTTACTTGACTGTGACCATACCTCAGTGATGTCTTAAATATTATGATGCATATAATCAACATCTGAAAGTAACACTATGTTCAATGCAAGTGTTATCAGTTTTGCAAATTCAGTAATACGATCCCAATTTAAAATTTCACTGTCGCACGATGTAACAGTTTTTTTTAATAAAGTCAATTGCAATTAATAGATAGTAAAATGATAATAAATTATTAATCCGAATTGTGTTCATCCAAAATCTCTCTTGAAATATTCTTCGGTTCAAATTGGTGTTGTAATAGCACTAGTTCAGAATATCAATTGGACATAGAATAATTGTCCTTAATATTTTCATTATTCTCCATATGTCTATTTGTTTATATAAAAACTATTAAATTTAATAAATAAACAGCATATCTCTGACGAAAAGTTATAGGAAAATTTAAATAAGAATTAAATATACACTAAAAAATGTTGGAAATTCATTCTCAAGTGAACTATGTGCAGTAGAATCATTTACAGAAGTTATATTGCTTCCAACTTTAACATCGTATATATGCAGAAGATTGAATTATCTTATTTTTAAAAAAAAGGACAACGATTAAATAATAGAAAATTAAATTGTGTGTCGATAATATGGATAATACGCTAATCTAAGATCCAAATCTATCATCCACTTATCTTACCATAAGTGGTAAGATTGGAACAACGATTGAAACACAGCGAGTTTATACTTGATTTAGTTCTACAGATACCCATTGCACCAAAAAAAAAAAAAAAAATTCACTGAAAAAATCTGGTATTTTTCTTACGACATCAGAATACGATTTTGGGATCATGTATTCTGTAAAAATGTTTCATATAACAATTGTAAAGGGAGAAGGGCCTACATTTCACAATGGTTTTGAATCATTGGTATTTAACTTTAATCCATGGCCCCTCTATAGACTCACGCATGAAAAGAATGATTGATACATTCACGTATACACATATGTTCTGGGTCAATGATCTCTATATAGATCAAACTATTTACCCAAAAGCATAAAAATTAATAACGAATATCCTAATTTCAGATCATTTTAATCCAATGTCGTAAAGCACTCTAGTTTCTCTCATGTTCATTTTGACATTTGTGGGGATTACTTTAGCCTATATCGACTATTTTGAACCGATCAACATAGCTCCAAATAAAGATATCACTCTTTTCATTTTCAGAATGAAGTAGATGTCTCATTAAAAATTTCTTAATTTGATAATCAAATATCTTTGAAAAGGAAAATTAAGATATTTTTTAGAATCATCAACGAAAACATTCTTTTATATCCTAAAACTTTTGTATGAGACATTTATTTAAAAAATATGCTTTTACGAATATATTTTATTGTTGTTTGAAAACGAATGTTTCTGATTGTACAATAGTAAATTACACATTAGCCGAGGCTATTAAAAGCGAGATTGAAATTTCGACTGACGATTCTTTCAAATCTAGGACCAACCGTCAGTTATTCATGGTATAATATTAAGCTATAAGTGTCACTAAAACTACATATTCAGAACTTTACTATTCGTATTATATATTTGATAATGATTGGCATTAATAATAACTTTGTATAATTTAAAAAAGTGAGTTGAGTCATCCTCAACTCAAATATATATATATATATATATATATATATATATATATATATATATATAATAAACTAACAGGAGCGAAAGAAAGAAACGTAGGGGCAAAGATCTTTTATACTCAAGCGCACTTTAATAAAGCAAAATTGCGCGTGGGTGTGATTTTTGCGCGAATTCCCTCGTCTGGGCAAAAAGAACTCGGTCAGCGATTAATCGCCGGAATGCTCGATCTGCTGATGGCGTGCTTCGAGTAAGGGGAGATCGCGCATTCGAAACCCAGCGCGCTTTGTTCGCGCGTTTGAAAAAAATCTGGTTCCCCTGCGCGCTTGCTATATATCCACACATATTTCACGCGCTTATACACACGTATATTATGCGTATAGGCTACAATATTGCCGCAATAGCTGCTCGTAATCGAATTGCGGCTCGGAGCGTTGCGTCGAGACAAATATATATATATATATATATATATATATATATATATATATATATATATACTGTTGTTGAAAGTCAATATATAGGTTTCGGAGATTCTTTGAATAAGCCTTTGCCTTTCTGCATTTTCATTACCACGAACCTGTTCGATCTTCGTGCAATAATATTCTAATATTCGCGGCCGATGTTAATTCCAAGCAAACAAGTTCTGTATTAAAGCGATAGATATCTACACTCGAGAAAGACAGAGAGAGGAGAGGGAGAGAGAGAGAGAGAGAGAGAGAGAGAGAGAGAGAGAGAGAGAGAGAGAGAGAGAGAGAGAGAGTTGGAAGTTAATTTAACGTAACACGCCGCAGAAAAAGCGAGATAAAGTCGGAGATGCACTAATCATATATTTATATACAGGGCTGCGTCGCGTATGTGCACTAGATAAAGCAATTGCACAACTTTGCGATCGAGCTTGTGCATATGAAGCGCGCAGCCGTAGAGTTCGCCACCGACGGAGTATCTGTTATATATGTATATGTGTGTATATATACACATACATTAAATTACTTTTGCAGCGTGTAAAGCGTGCACATCGAGGGATAGTCCCCGTTAATTGAACAGCGATCACCAGAGGAATAACATATATGTCAAAGAGGCCGTTCCACCGTGGGGCTATTTCGATTATTCGCGTATATGTAACTCACACTCTCTCTCTGCGCGCGCGCGCGCGCGCGTCTGTGTTTGCACAAGCGAATAAAGAGCCTCGGCTTTTTAGAGCGTGGAAACGCGCTCGACTCACCGCGAACAACCGATCGTCTTTTTGACCCGATTTTTTCCGTCCCGCTTCCGCGACCGCGCACGCTGCTGTGCTGGCGAGCTCGACGCTCAAATGCCGATGATGCTGCTCGCCCGATGAAGGGGGGCGCGTGCAGATTTTCCCCACTACCCTTCCCGCGCGCGGTCGAGGGAAGACCAAGGGAGAGAATGAGAGCGAGAGAGAGAGAGAGAGAGAGAGAGAGAGAGAGAGAGAGAGAGAGAAAGGTCCCCGATCGTAGATAAAACCCTTATGCAACTTGTTTGGGCTTTATTGTTATTAGGCTCCTAAATATATTCAGCGCGAAGGGAGGCCGCCGCGCTCGGGGGTGCAGCGCACGCGCACGGCCTCCGGTATATACATATGCATGTAGCGCCGGCAAACTGGTTTCCTCGGCTCTCGTGGCGCACGCTTTTGCTTCACTTTTTTTCCCGAATTTCGCTGTATATGTACATTATACGTGCACCAGCGCGGGGCACTGAGCTCCGAAGAATCTCGAATTTTCTCCCCGCGAGCCGTGAAGGAGCCGCGGAATACGTATTTTACACACACACACACACACACACACACACACACATCCTTTTTCTCTTTCTTTCCGCCGCACGATAGAAGATAAGAGACTCACAAAGTGGAGAATTCATGTATATATATATATATATATATATATATATATATATATATATATATATACATAATATATTCTACAGTTGCCAAGTATTCCCGAATGATAGCCTAATTATTTTATCTCCGATCTTTAATAATCCATCTCAATTGCTTGCCGGCTCGTTAACATAATTGCTATTGGCTCATACGATATTGATCGTTCTGTATATATATTATACCGAGCTTGTTCCTTTAATTGCGGATCAGAGTAAATACATAAAGTATAAAATAACTGATAAACTTACGTGTCGTATGTGAAAGAAATATAAATCATGCCTGTAACTCACCTGCAACAACAAAAAAATTCAATCTCGTTAAACTTATTTGAATGTACGTTAAAAAATACATGGAGTTTTATAAATTTGACTTATCATTTTAGCATACGCATTAAAGAGCATAATATCTAAATATATATCTAAACTAATTAACTGATAGTGAATTTCGCAGGATAAATTATAATAATTAAAAAATTAGATGCTTCAATAAAGATTAAAAAAAATTAATTACATTCTAACGATGCGTGCAATTTTAATAATTGACCGATCACGTAAAATTTTGTCAAATATTTTTATCCTAAGCAAGAAAATATTGGATAGATTTCTTAATTATTAATTGCAAATATCTTAAATCCTATTTTATTTTAATTAAATCCTATCTTCAACTTCTCTGTAAAAACTACTATGTTTTAAATAATATTATGTGTGTAGATATTGAATAATTGCAAATTCCATTTAAGTATAACCTTCGTTTATGTTAATTTCACATTTTATTGCAAGGTTTCTGATAAAATAATTGTTACTTTATATTTACGATTTTTGATTATAAAATTTTGAAAATGTTCTCATTTCCACACTATTAATTTATTAATTTACTCTAAACTTTCGATAAAATGTAACTAGAATTTCCACCATTGCAACGTTTACATGTTTACATGTAAATAATGTAATTAATGTTTACATGTGTGTGTGTGTGTGTGTGTGTGTGTGTGTGTGTGTGTGTGTGTGTGTGTGTGTGTGTGTGTGTGTGTGTGTGTGTGTGTGTGTGTGTGTGTGTGTGTGTAATATTATTAAATACAGAATGGTTTTTACTCAATTGGTATAGAGGAGCAGCTGAATCATTGAAGTAGCTCAATTATTGCAAGCATAAATTGCAATGAAATAAAAACGTAGAAAATAAAAAAGTCCAAACATTAGTTCCTCGAAAAAAACAGCGAAATTACGCGCTTTTCAAATCGTTAAACTACAATAAATCAGATTCGATTCCGCTTCGATTATCTGCATAAACCTTTAAAACCACGCTCGCATAATAAAGTTCTGAAGGGAGGGCAACGAAGGCCGACTGCAACATCGGTGGGCTGTATAAAACTGTATATATATCGCCCTCCGCGAATATCACCGACGAAAGCCAAAGCCTGCAATCTGCGCCGAGGCGGAGAGGGGTCCGTTAGCTTCACTTGATCACAAAGCTCCGCGTCGAGCCCGTTATATGCAGGAGAGGGCGAAGGGAGAAGAAGGGCGGCAGAGAGAAAGAAGGAGGGAGGGCAGCCCGTGTCCGAAGTCAGACCCGCAGACTTCGTCGTCGGGCGACCGTGTAGAGGTTATATGTATATATATATACACGCAGCTATATATGCGGGATTCGATCGTGAAGTGAATCCCGGGGGCGAGACCTTTCATTACCTTCGAGAGCGCGGCGCGGCCGCCGGCTGCCGCTCGACGTATAGAATGCTCCGGATGCATCGCCGGGATTTATTGCCGCGGTTCCGCGCGAGCTATGCGCATTGAGCCGCGGCGACGGCGGCAGGGGCGGCGCGGCTGGTCGAGAGCCGTGCGCGATCCCCGCGCACTCGTGGCATATCAACGAATTAACATAAGGCGGACGGGGACTTTCGTCGATTTAACGCGGTCATATAGATATATTATATATATTATTGCGAGTAATGGACTCGACTGTCGGAACATTGACATTTCGGCCCCAAGTCCGAGCGCTCCAGATTAGACGTATACTTTGAATACGATTGCGATTGCACTCTCTTTGTATATTATGCTTGTGAATGAACGATCACGATGAATTTACTGGCAGGGTTGAGCGTTTAGCTTCATAAGGATCTGACTACGAGTTCATTTTCCAGAGCTATACTATATAGTTATATAAAGAGAATATTTTCAGAGGAGCTCGTTGTATTTTATAAAGAATTTTGAAAATCCACTAGATTTATTTACGTAAAAATTTTTTTCCTTTTGATTTCTTTTGATCCTACTTTTCTTTTTGAAGACGTTATGTATAGAATTGCAAAATACGTGTTATTTATTTAAAGTATAATTTATATACCTACATATAAATTATACTTTAAATATTAACAATGTTTCACCAAGTGTTTAGTGAGAAATCAATTAATTTAAGTGTTATTTATATTATACGCAACATTATTATATATTTTTTAAAACACTGTCCAATTCAATTTTACCGATCGAGCAAAAAGTATTCTGTTGTAAATAACACACACACACACACACACACACACACACACACACACAAATAAATTTAAGTTAATCCAATTTCTAGTTTATCATGTCCTTTATTGGTTTACATCTACATCGTTGCAATGTTTCGAGTAAACTAATAAAACCGTATGGTAGTGGTCAGTGGTCACGTTTTGAAACTTTCTTAACCAAAAATTCTAAATCCAATTGGAAATACGTCTTCGTTTGAAACGTTGTTACAATGTAGAATAGACGTGAGCGAGGAGGATTGATTAAAATTTGTAATAATTTAATAATTACATACAATATTGGTAAAAACGGAGCGATATCTTTTGAATCGTTACAGAAGAGTAGGGCAGTTTTCGCTCCGCCTTGTTGAATTAGTCGTAGTCAGTTATCGCAAAAAGTATGGTTTACGTCGAGTTTACGTAGTTGTCTTTTTCAAATGCCAATAATATTCTAAATTTATAGAGGTATTTTTTTATTTATTGAACAGCTAATGTTTTCGAATTTTTAAAAAAAAGAAAAATTACTAAAATATAAGATTACAAAATTCCATGTAATTCGTTTATAAAATCTTGAAAATACACAGGGTGACATCCATCGATAAAAACAACAAATCAAACAAGTCATTGGAATAAAATCTCCGTTTTCATTTAAGCACGTGTATATTTAATAATTTAATAAATCTACATAAACACGCGTATGAGCTTCCTAAATAAATCCTAGCCTTAAATCTCTAGCGAGTCTTCGCCGAGGTCTTCACAGTCTCATAACCGTGGAGATATTCTCTGAAAATGTAATTTACTTTCGAAAACCGGAAAATGACCAGGCAGGTGGCTCGTGTGTATATATGTAGATATATACCAGTGCATATACTCTTTTCGCTTCCCATTATAAGAGTGCGCGCGTCGTGTGCCGAGGCGTCGGTCGGGGAGGCTTATCTATATTCTATACGTGCCGCGCAAGTACTACGCACTTTTGCGCCCTGATGCCCGCCTCCCCCCGTTACGACACCCGCGCGCGCTCGTACGTGCTCCGCCCTTCGACTTTATGGCCCTAACGGAATTTTCGTGCGTATGTATATAATTTTGCATTCCGCTTCCTATAGTTAAAAATATAACTGCGCGTTTTGACGCGTTCTGCGGCTGGGGCCTGCTGTCATTTTCCACGCCCTGCTCATCTCGTCATTTCCCTGCAAAGTTTTTTATTTAATAAAATTAATTTTAAACCAAGTTTTTCTTTCGTTTATTAAATTCTAAATGAATTTTTATGCTCAATAATATCGGTGTTGTTGTGAAAACCTAAAATATTTATATAAATCTACTTGATCCTATTTTGAATTTCCTCGGATGCTTGTATAGAAATCATTAATATATTTTATGCTTACGTGCAGGCTTCTTATTTTTTTTTTTTTTAATAGTTTTATTAATTTTGTATTAAAAAATAATTACTATTTGTTTTATAACCAACAAAAGGACAAAATGTTTTTTTTTGACAAATGAAACTTTACCTTATAAAAGGTAGTTCTAAAGGATAAAACTAACGGTAACATATGTACACACTTAATAAAATAATTAAAATAAAGAAACGAAGGATCATTTGGGTACCAAGACTGTAATAACTTCTCGTCCATAGTGTTCTCAATTTGAAAATTCTATGAAAAATCACAGATAGCAGCTATAAGCTTATATCTGTAGTTTATAGCTTATAACAATCGACTGTAGAGAAGGCCCATTGATTTTTCCCTTTGTATAAATCTTGTACTATTAAATCGATAATTCTGTTATAATTAAAATTGTCTTCAAAATGTCTGAAATCTCTTACAAATGCAAATATATAATGAATGAATAATATATATACATGTTACCATCTGTTTTTCTATAGACCTACATCGACTATGTATAATGTATATACGTCGACTGAGTATAAAGTACTGTTTTCTTAAGTATAAAAACTGCGTATAAAGTATGTTTTATAAAGTACAAAATATTATATTTAAAAATTTAATGAATGCAAATTTTAGTTAAACGCGTTTTTTATTTATATCTATGTATTAAATTGCCAGAACCTTATTCATTTTTACACCGTTTCATGAATTTCTTTGGTTCTTCAAAACAATATGGAATAGACACCAATCAGTGGTTACGTTCAATTTGCAATAATTTAATATTTTTTTTACAATATTATATTTAAAACAGTTTACTGTTTGCTCTATCGGTCAAAATCGACTTCGACAGTCCCTAGATTGCCCGTAAGATTGCTGCGAGACCAGCAAACTAGTTATCTGTATAGTTTACCACCCTCGTCCGTTCGAACGCGAATCCGAGCCACGTTGGAGCTTCATACTTGCGATAATACTCGCATGACCACGTATATACATCATATAACGACATATGCGACGAAGACAACGACGACGCTCGTCGCGCGCGGGCTCCTGATGCAGAGCCGCGCACGCCGGGGCATCACAGCCGCACGAAGCAATATATATATATATATATATATATATATATATATATATATATATACATATGCAAACCTCGGACAGCTTCCGCGTATATATAACGCGAGCATAATATCTCGCATATACACGGGAGCGCAAGGAGGCGGACCGATAGGGGAGGTCACGTTCTCGAAGTGCGCGGCCAAGCTTGAGTCTATATATATATATATATATATATATATATATATATATATATATGTATGTATATATACGTCCTAACCCTACAATAATACCTAAGGATATCTGTCCGCTTTCGTCATCGCCTGCACGGATAACAGAGGCGCGTGCACTGGCGGTTGTCGGACGTGCTTCCGCTTCTGCGAATCGGCCGTTCGCTTGTTGTAGCGTTCTCCATCTCCACTTCGCATATATATATATATACAAACTGCAGGCTTTGTGCGCGCTGTACAGAAAGCGCTCGCAGAACTCGAGACGAACGAGATTATTGTATGGACACGGAGCGGGAACTGCTGTACACGACCGGATTACTTCAATGCGCCGACTATTTTTAACTTAATCTCATCTTTTTCTAATATATTAAGACCATATAACTATAACCCACTTCCCTTATTATAAAATTACATCGTGTTACTCTTTGGACTAATTGTATTATAGTTTTTTCCCCCAACAACTCTTTTGTTTAATGACTTTATTACGTTACTTCGTATTATATTAAATAAATTGTAAATAACATTTTATTACCAATTTAACCCTGTAAAATCAACATGCGTAATATATTATCAAAAAAATTTATTTATTATCATCAATATATATAAAGTTCAAGGTCTTTAATGATCAATTTTATTTCCAAGTTCCTTTTTCGATTAAATTTCTTGGCTTTGCAAAAAATAAATTAATGAAACAAATATTAATATTAATTTTTTAATTCAATTTTTCCTGTTACAATGTTTTTTTGTTTAATAACAAACAACCATTTAACGATTAATAACAAAAGCGAATTCATTAAAAAATTTAGGGTGAACCACAAAGCACAAGCTTTGTCAGAACTTATAAAAAAAAGATACGGTAAAATCTAAAGATTATAACTGATAATTTCAAGAGCAATTTTCAACTCGCGTAAATAAATCACATTGTGATATCTGTTTGCTAGAAACAATTGGTCTTACATATCTCTTACATGTCTCAACGCATCCATCAACAGGAGGTACAAAAATCCATTACCAACTTTGATCGAGCTATTGCATATATTCATTGCGGAGAAATTAAGAAGTGAATAACATCGGATTGGTAAACTTGTCATATTATGGCTATGAAACAACTTATATTAAATGCGCGATCCATGTTCGATAATATTAATGACAGCACCCTACAGAACAGAGGGGGCTATATCTTTCGGCTTATATATATATATATATATATATATATATATATCATAGCATCCACTCGGAAATTCGTAAGATTCATTGCCTTCGTGCGGCGGTGCGAGCGCGACGGCCGAGATCGCGCGCGGTGTAGCCAGAAATACTCGCACCTTATATTCCTGGTAAGGAATATCGCGCCAAAGTGTATGTATATATATATTTATTATATATATATATATATATATATATATATATATATATATATGCGATTATGCGTGGGTGATGCATGGATAGCTTGCACCTGGTGGACTGGATGTACGGTGTATATATGCCCGGAGGTCGAATAAAAGTCATTTCGCGGGAGGCACAGAAATCGGTGAACAATACCGCCTCGGGGCGGTGATCCAACAGCGTGCACCACGCGAACATTTACTTTATATATATATATATATATATATATATATATATATATATATATATGAAGATCGGTCAGTTTTTAAAAATCACCATCGTTTGAAAACTGATGGATAACGAGTATCTAACGATGTGTCTTACCCGAGCTTTATACCTGCAATTCCAATGGGTCATAATCTCGGCGATCTAGTTGCGACGTTTTTTCACACTCTATATTCATGTATATTACGAGTAACGATATCCGTTCTGCTTATGTTCTATTGTTAATATTCATTATTTTGGATTTTTCTATATAATAATATCATTTGACAATCAATATATGGCTTACTCGTATTGTTAGTTAATTATTATTTATAAAGAAACAAATCACAGACAAAAATTTCATATATCCATCTAAAATTTATTAAAATTTCTATTCGCACATAATAATATGATCGTAAATTATTTAAAATAAATTAAGTAAAATATATTAAATAACGTGTTGAATGTATATAGTTAAATATATTAAATCAAAATAAATTCAATCATCTTACATAGTCAAAAGTTACATTTTCGTTCAGCGCCATCGATTTAGGTAAACGACAAACGTATTTCAACTTGTATCATTGAGTCATATTCAAATCGCAGTTGCCGAATAAGTCTGAACCGGACGACGACAGCGGTCTAATTCTCTAATAATTAACGTTTCATTGCCACTGTTCATCCTCGTCGGCATCGCGAGCCGAAGATTGGGCGAGAAGCCAGAGGAAGAGAAAGTGGAACGGGGAGGAGCACTGGGGACCGAACGTGGTCGAGACAATGGTGTCGCTCTGCGTTTCTCAGGAAATGAGGAGGTTTAGCTTTTATAGTAATGGGGACCTGTCGCTTTGGCGCGGATTAACCCTTGGTGCATCCCATTATACTTGTACATTGTTTCTTCGTATAAGGGATAACGAGAGTTTGATGGCTTTTTGACTTCTCACCTGACAATGATCGTGAGCGGCGACCTGTAAACATGATCCCAATTTCGATTCCAATGATCTCGTTACAGCCTTCAAAATTTTCTCAAAGTTAGTATTAGGGAACTTTTACTTCATATATTCTTTTTCAAATATCTAAATATTGGAAAACATAATTTTCGATCTAAGAAATTATAGACCTATTTTAATATATTAACAATATAAAGTATGGGTATATTTTATTTTTAGCTTAAGCGAAATTAACGGCAATAATCACGTTTATACTCTCTATATATAAATAATTGTGAAAAAGAAAAGAAAATATGCAATTACTGGCTGGATTTACTTGTTCATTTGAAGAGACGATTTCAATTTACATATGATAAATATTTCCTTCAAAATTGAGTACCCGAAGAGATTAGTATATATATATATATATATATATATATATATATATATATATATATATATATACTTGCTTGTATCTAGTTTACCTGATCCTCTATACTATAGAGGATCAGGTAAACTAGAGTCTACTCGTATACAAGGTTGGCACAACCTTGAAAGGCTCTTGGGATCAATGGCGAGGTGTGACCAAACATAACGAGCAGTGATAACGAGCATAGATTTTGACAAATGTTATGATAATTATTATCTGTATATTGCATTAAAAGAAAAAAATAAAAATGTACAAATTAGTCTTGATGCATGGATCTGAGAAAGAGAAAAATCTTAAGTTCTTTGTCGTAAAATTCATTCTCCCGATTGTTATATAAAGAATGATTTTCATTATCTATAATTAATTAAATATGTGTGTATTGACAAAGAGTTCGAGGTCCACATTCACGTTTTGTCAATGGTAGTCGAGATTATTGATATATCAAATATGATTAAGAAAATTTTCAAGACTTGAACGTAATCTATACAAGTTCGAACTCGAGTTCGAAGTATCCCTCCTGGCGAGCGTCATTCTCACACCCCCCCTTCCTCTCTCTCTCTCTCTCTCTCTCTCTCTCTCTCTCTCTACCTCTCTCTCTCTTTCTCTCTGACATTTTATTTTTACGGTATATACGGGGCAGAGAAAATGACGCACATTTTGCAAGATGTGCGATAGGAGGGAGAGAGGAGGAAGAAGAGACGTAGATAATGCGCCGGGCGTTGGCTGTCCGGCAATTACTACTCCTCCCTTCTATATACATATATATATATATATATATATATAGATATATATATATATATATATACATCGATCGGTTTTATTTTATACATTATTAATCGTGGTATTTGTGCGTGACGCGGCTGACCACGCGCGTACAAATTATGGTTTAATAAGCGGTCAGGACAAGTTGAGTTTTAACTCAATTACTGCAACGGCAGATTATGTTAGAAAAATTTCATTCTGATTCTTCTTATTTACGTTCATCATCGATGTTGTTTACATAGCATTGCTTCATGTCTTATTTTATTTACAATGTTAAATATAAGCCATAATCAACAATTATGTTTTACAATAATTTATTACAAAATCTATTGTGTTGCTTTCTTGAACCATGCGTACATTATGTTGTGATTATAGAACGTTATAGTAGCAAAAGAAATTGTCACTCCGTATTCACGTGTATTTATACTTTAAGAAATTAACAATTTAATTTCAAATTGTACGATAGCAATTTAAAATTGAATAATTCTAATTGTAGTCAGAATGTCAGTCAATATTTCTACAAATTTTCATATAATTTGTTATTTTTGCGAACTAATTGTCTTAACAAATAATTAGTGTTAAAAACTTTATGCTAAATAATCTGAGCCCTATATCAGCTCATGCATATACAGCAATTGGATTGCCATATTTTTACATTTTTCATATTGTATATATATATATATATATATATATATATATATATATATATATATATATAAGCCATGATAACGTATATATGTTAATGGAGTGATCGGCTCGCCGAGATAAAATTCTCGAGAGATCGATTTACCTAATCGGCAGGTGCGCGCGCGCGTGCGAAAATTAGCGTGTTCCTCAAATCGAAGTAGTCTTTCCTACCTCTTTATCTTCAGCGCACCACGCTGACGCTTTCAGTTTCTAAACACCCAACATTTTACGCGGATCGTCATTATATATATACGCAATGTATGCCGCGGCACCGAAACGATCGTCTAAATTCGAGACGATTGCCCGAGGGCGGTAATTTAAAAAATTTTGTGTTTATGTATTATATATATATTACAATCGATTCCGCGGAATACGAAGACAATGCGCGGCTACAATGGAAAAAAATACTGGAAAGAAATGTTTTGGCAATTTGTTCATCTAAGGTGTATTAATTTTAATAAAACATCGAAAGGTTATGTTATTATATTATGGAGCTTAACACATTAAAATTTATAAAATTTCATTAGATTAAAATTTGTCAGTAAAAATCATAAAAATAGTTGTAGCTAATTTAATCACTCAAGCAGCGACAGTTTAAGCTAGAATTTTATTATCAATAATAGTATATTATATTTATATAATAGTATATGTATAATGTATATATATAATATTATATATATAATTCTATAGTATATATAATATTTATTATCAATAGAATTGATTTCTCATAGAATTTTTTGGAAAATTAGATATAATATTGTACAATATACATTAAAGTTTTTAATGAGAATCAGTGACGTATCAACGGTGTTTCCACATGAAAGTTATCTAGACTGCATTTTTGCGTAATTCTTGTAATGTCATCAGTACGCTAGACTTTCTTTTCTCGCAAGCGAATAATAATACCTTACTGTTATCCTTATTTTTTCTAACTTTTTCTATAATGTTGTATTTTGTTATATGCTCTTATTAATATTGCATAGTTGAAAAATATATAACATTGGTCATCTACAGATAGAAAGTTGGATAGTCCTATACAGATTTCCTACAGAATTTTCTTTCACAAAAATGATACGTATATAAATATACACGAGGGCGAAAAAAAATTATCTATTTAATATCATTTAAAAAACTCTATTTGTTATAAATTTTCGAATCTTTAATATTGAAAATAATAATAATTTTTTCGGGTAATGATCCTTCCAAATGTATAAAAATCAATAGCATTTTGCCAAACATAAAACTATGAAATAATATGCAACTAAAATTATGCATATAAACTATGTCAATATTCTTTAATTTACTATATAAGGGATGAGATAATCACATTTATACAATTTTTAGCCGATTTCAGTGGACATATAGAAAATCATATCTAAATGCATACGTATTCCGAAGCCGGATGATGGCAAAGATAGAAGCAAGTAAAACCAGGTAAAGTCAGGTATAAACAGGTACAAACCTTTTACAGTGCCATCTTTTCGCCCGCACTATGTATATTTAGAGTAGAAGGTAGAATAGAGGGATTCTGGATTTTCCAGCCTGCCGAGCCAATAAGTAGGCCCGAAAATATTCCAGGGCGGAGGGAAGGAGGAGCGTTGCACGCTATTGGTCAAACCATCAATAAGAGGGATGCGTCAAATTCAGAGGGCCGACAATCGTTTATCTGTCCGACTATCTACCTCAAAGGTGGAAAAGCCGGAGGTCGTCATTCTGTCCTCTGTCGAGGTAGAGAGAAGTACTCTGCTCTTGCAGGCTCCGTCGGAGTTCAAGTCATCGATCGTACAGATTAGCTATTACCAGTGTCGCAACTATTGCGTAACTTTTCAATAGTATGTCAGCGACGATCGACAGTGCGTCAACGATGATCGACAGTATATCAACGACCATCGGCAGTTCGTCATCGACGATGGACAGTATATCAACGATGATTGACAGTTCGTCAACGTTTGATAGTATATCATCGATGATCGACAGTTCGTCAACGACGTTCGACAGTATATCAACGACATTCGACGATATATCAACGACATTCGAAGATATATCAACGATTTTCGACAGTTCGTCAACGGCGATCGGCAGTATATCAACGTTGTTCGACAGTATATCAACGACCATCGACAGTATGTCAACGACGGCCGACAGTACGTCGGCGACGATCGACAGTATGTCAGCGACGATGGACGGCGTGTCAGCGATGGCCGATAGTACATCGGCGACGATCGATAGTTTGTTATCGACGTCCGTAAGTGCGTCAACGACAGCCGACAGTACGTCAACAACGATCGACAGTGTGTCAACGACGGCCGATAGTACGTCGGCGACGATCGACGGTATGTTAGCGACCGCCGCCAGTGCGTCAACCACAGCCGACAGTACCTCAACAACGGTCGGCAGTGAGTCAACGACTGCCGACAGTTCGTCCGAGTGGACGGAGATTCTCAACTGGATACTGGACACTCCGCTCCCGGATCTGATCGCGCCGTTCGGTGACGACGCGAAGGACGAGAAACCGGCATCCCGGTATCCCCATCGCCGTATAGTCACGGCCAAGAGACGACTGAACGGTCCCATCGACCTGACCCAGCTCCAGAGTGACTTCCTGACGGCGGCCGGCAACTGGCGCACGCGCATGTTCAAACAGACCACGGTCGGCTATCTGGACTACCTAGGCATGCTCGACCCGGACGAGGTCGTCTTCACCGCCGGCGTGACGGGCCCCCTCGGCGGCGAGGCCTGTCGCGGTCTCAAGCGCCAGCACGATTTCAAGGAGGCCGAGTACCTGCACTCCTGTGGCGCCGAGCGGATCAGCCTGCCCGACGGTACGTACCTGTCCAAGGTCAAATTTCCCGGCAGCGGCGAGGACGAGGATAAGATGAAGAAGCCGAAGAGGTATGGCTGCGACTTGTGCCCACTCGACTTTTACAACCGAAACAGATTCTTCAAGCACGTGCGCGCCCACAACGAGACCATCAATTGCTTCCGGTGTCGCAAGTCCTTCGTGCACGTGCTATACCACCGCAGACACGAGAGGTTTCGTTGCAAGCGCAAGTCCCGAAGGAAGTAAGCACGGCAATCGTCTACTACATTCGCGCAAATGTAGAACGAAGTTGTATTAACGAGCTTTCTGAATATAGTACTCTACTCTGTCGACTGGTTGTGGTGTTATTGTAAATATAGAACATGTATTCTGTAAATAGCGAATGATCGACGTATATTTTTACAAATATTATATTGACCATTTAATAAAAGTTATCAATTCATAATAATACTGCGTTAATTTCTTCATATAAATATACCCCCTTCCTTACATTATAAACTAATGTCATACAAATAATATATTTAGACACGTGTATATTTTTATAATATTATATATCTTATTCCTATGATCATCATAATCAATTATAATAATGACAACTTCAAAATACATTAAAAATATTAAAAAATACGAAATATATTTACGAAAATAAATTTTGTTTGTAAGTATTTACTTTATGCAACATTTCTAATATGAGCTCGATGTTCTTACACGTGGCATTTCTGATTTCAATAGAAAGTAGTTAGTCAATAGAAATCAGTTAATAAATTCATTATATTAATATTTAGAGTAGAAAAAAATTGTATTTTTAATTTATACTGTAATAAAATATTTTGTTGCAATCAAAATAATAAAAATTTCTAAAAAAGTATATTGTTAAAATTGGGTTATTTGAACAAATAATGAAAAATATGAATTGTATTTTGATTTGCACATGATCCTTCAGCACAGTTCGTCCAGTGTAGGTCAAGCTTAAAAGTTTATACAAATCTACAAAAAGAATTAATATTTTTTGATCTCGCAATTCATTTAATGGATTTATTTTTTTCTAAAATAATCGTATCTTTGCGACAGAATGATATAGAACGTGGATGGTTTGTGTAAGAATTTAGTAGTTTGACATATTGTAATAGTCGCCCGCATGCTTTATTATTAAGATAACCAAGTGAAGTAATTGAAAATTGAAATTTTTGAAAATATAAGATAAATTATTATGCTACTTATGGTAAAATAGAAGTAAATAAACATATGTCTATTGGGTAACCTATTTAAAATTTGTCATTTTCTAGTGATTGTCACAGAATCTAGATCAGAGATTTATCTACTTCACACTAATCCTAATAGATTTAATAACTTAATAATTAGATCAATAGATGCTAATAAGTATTATTAGTACCTATTCATAGGATAATCGGCTAAAATCGAGGTTCAGATACTTTTAGTTGCTTCAACAGTTCATCACAGGAAGGTACAGGTAGTACAAGTATCTATAAACATACATCAGCAGGAAATGCCCGCATCTCATCATACAACCAAACATTCCAGGTTAATACGTCATGCGTTCAAGCTCCATTATTTTGAATATTCAGTAATAAGATTTTAATAATTAACTATAATATTCATTTGTTTTTTGTAAATGCAAAAAGCTGTTTTTCGGCACATTAAAACAAAAAAATAAATAAATAAAGGCTATTATTGAATTTAATATATTATTGAATTTAAGAGGATAAAAATTAATTATCCGCGTAAATTTTGATAGCACATCTATTACGAACGAAAAATGAAAAATTGTGATAAATGTGAAAAATAAATAATATAAAATTTTGAAAAATCGAAGTTTCATTATATTATTTTTCTGTGGAACTGCATTTACTGAATTGTTTCTCGAGGATTGGCGAGACATATTGAAAGTACAATTAATTTATATTCCCACAAGTCGTGTACATTGTTTTATTTAATGGGACATATAAATAGGATTTTCTTCAACATTTTTGTAAGTTATTTCGTGGACGGATTCGCCAAATTGAGATAACTTAAAGGTGTCTAAATCTTTTGACTTACTTTTAGCTTGTGCAGCACAGTCTGTGGATTCGCATCTTCTGCATTCTCTAGACATGCCTATATGTATGCTAAATACATTCGGCACGGGGTTAATGTTGCCATTTATGGGTTTATTGGACGGTAGAAACCAACGAGGGTTGAAATGGGATGTTGACTGAGGTATTGGGTTAATTACATATATATGGATGTAACCCATTCAGTCGTCTCGTTATGAAATAATTCTATGTATACCTAGTTGAATGGGGCCTTTATGGATTGCCATTATCTTGCTCCTTACTTGGGCGAGGTGTATAAATATCGACTTGTTATACCGATATTGCGATATATTGATGATATAGCTATATTTAAAACCGATCCTTCTGGCTGCTGTACAAAAGGAGGGATTTACTTATAATTTAAAGTATATTAACCGGGAATTTTAAAGGAATCGGTGGATCCAATGTAATTTTAAAGACAACTCTCTCTCTCTCTCTCTCTCTCTCTCTCTCTCTCTCTCTATATATATATATATATATATATATATATATATATATATATATATAGTTCGATAATTTTGGTGCTCAATGATCAACGAGTTTTAAGTTCAAAAAAATTCGCAGAATAAAAAATTTAAAACTATAGTTTAATAATAGTAATAGAAAATTCATAAACACAGGTACGAGATATTATGTAAATGACTTAAATACAATTGACTACAGTGTTAGAAACTATGTCAATAATGTTTGTTAAAGGCAAAAATGATCGATTTTAGTCATATTACTCAAACCATATTGTTCGAAGATAGTTGAAAACGCCAGAATTTTACTATACTCGTTTGTAGTCGACGCGGTTGTACCTCTGGTCGTACAGAGGTTACAGCGGTTGCCTCTGGGCATCACCCTACATCTATATATTATGTATCGTAAACTGCTCGCTATGCCGTATGCGCGCGCGCTCGCTAATGTAGGGAAAAACCCGAGGGTTCCGAACAAGCACGCACGGATATTTGCACTTCGAAAATCCGCGTTGGCTCGTGGGACACTTGGCCGAGCGATTCGACGGACCGCTGCTACCTTACTTTATAGTTTGCCTTTCCCGAAACTCCCGTGATAAATTAGGATTATAAGTCACTTCTATTATTGCCGAGGCCTCCGAGCCTCGTTGATTAATTTATTGTCGTCACTTTTCTCGACCAAGACCAGAGACGAGTGTCTCTGCTAAGACTTATATTTCTATATCTATATAAATACCATAGCAGTGAACTTAATTAATAAGCAGTTAATGGGTAGAACTTCGTCTATACTTTGATTTATTATAATCGTATATTTTTTAATTTAGTTTATTAGCATATATTAAGAATGAGACAAGCAGAAGCAGTATATTTAAATACTATTTCAACTTAAATATGTAACACGTATGGTTAATGAAATTGTTATTTAATTTTCAAGACAAAGACAACGTTATGATCGCAACAAAATATACGTTAACAATTTTTAAAATGTTGTTATTTTTAACTCGAGAAGCCTTTAAGCGTCATGATTTGAACCCTTAATGTAACCTTAAAGGTAATTAAATAATATTTCTAGTAATATTCTATTATAAATATTAATGAAAATCACAAGCAGTTAGATTTATACATATGTAAATCTAATAAATTCGATCTTAATACTCCAAATTATCGTAAGTTTATACTTTTACAATAAGTATCGATTGGAACAATTGAGGATTTCCTTCCAATGGATGCAACAGTTTTAAATTTTAGTCATTTTTTCAATTAAATAAGAATTGTTACAGAACATTCGCTGTAAATCAACTTTATGCAGCAAACTATGTACAAAAAAATATACATTGATTTATTTTCGCGAATGTCTTTCTAATATACTAAATTTCTCTAAATTAAAAGGCAATAGTTCAGTCGGCACGCGTGGGCACACACACTTTATTATGCACCGATGGCAAACCTTACATTCACCTTATGTATATCCCTTTACGCATAGGCGAGCCCAATGTCGTTTCAAATGTATTCTTCAGACATTCGTCCATCGTATATTATTATACAATAGAATTGAAAATCAAAAAATTTTTACATCGTTTAAAGCAACAACACAATGCGATGCGAAGGTACAAAAGCTGCGCGCGCATACGCTCTGGACGGACTCGCGCAAACGCCTGGTCATAATGAATATGGCTTTACATTTTTCACGGGCTACATTTATCGATGTCGGGCGACGCCGCGCCGCTCCGAGCCAGAGGAGTGGGATAAAGCAGATCAAAAAATTAATCTATATGTGACGACAGTGGGCAACTTATTTTTTTTACGTTGTTTTTTTCAAACTTTCTTCTTAAATTTATAAGTTGCTCGAAAAATTCGACTAATTAGTGGACAAATTAAAAAAATCGATTAATTTGCAATTATCGCCAATAACAATTATAAAAAATATAAATATTATTTTTGTTTAGTTTGCCGAGCTAAAAAAATGGAAAGAAAATATTTTTATGTTTATTGTTTTTTGGAAAAGAACGTACACGTTCAAATCTGCTGACGTAGCTAGGTGTTGTAGATAAAATTTCACACGTATCGAAACAAAAGAAAGATCAAATTGTCCGACGAAAAACTGACAATACAAAGGACATGAATCAGTCCGATAACGCGAGTGCAATAGCCCACTTTGGGTCGAAACGGGCCAAATTCGGCATAGCATTGGGAAAAGAAAAGATCTACAGTATTAGTCACGAGGCCAAAAGGTCTTAGAACGATAAAACTGCGGTTGCCATTGGCAAAAGATGGTTGGATCGACTGCGGGCCCCGAGCAGACCGGCTTGTTGGCCAGAGATCGGGGACTCGAAGATTCAGGTATAGCCACCGTACGTGGCGCGCGCCGAGGCTGGTCGAGGTACGCGTAGCACCCTGGCGTGACTGCCCACAGACATGGTCGCACTGGTCGCACCTCCTCTATATACGCTTTCAAACCAGTACCTGCTGCTTGCACCTACGGCATCACGGCCAATGTGCCCGAGCGACGAGCCAGTCGGCGTACCTGTTTCGCGCTCGTATTTGTTAAATAATAAGTAGGCAGCACGAATAAGAGGGATAGAAAGAGGCAAAAGTCAGGGGACCGAGATGAGGCGCGAGCTTAGTTCGGAAGGCGTCTCGGTATATACAAGGCAAATAATTCTATAATATTCTATCAGATCCTAGCCCCGTTCCTTCAAGTGCCTCCGTATGCAGCTGTAAACGATTACATTGTTAGGTTAGACGACGGAGCTTTCATTATGGCTATGTATTTAAAAGTCCAGAACGGGGGCTTGGCATTCTAAAGTGTTCCTCCCTCGTTCGTTATTATTACGTACAATTTTTGCGCCAATGTTTTTATCCATCTTTATTTTCTTAATATATAAAAATGATAAGAATTGATTATCTTTTTATTTTAGCAAAAAAGTTTAATAAAAATGTTTAGGTCCAAAAATACCTTTTTAATATATAGCGATTTATATTCAACGCGAGACCATCCTAATTTCATCAACAGATTCATACAATGTCCGCAGTGTAAAAATACGTAGACTGCAATCCTCGAAAAAAGAAAAAGATGTGAAATATCGACTAGAACTCTAGAAAATTTTTTCGTTATTTACTTTGTACGCTCCGATGAGAATGACACGATCGTATTATCTGGTATTATATTATATACCAACGATGTTCATAAATCTTCACGCACGTTTTATTGTCCTGTTACGCCGTTAAATTGGCGTTATTTATTAGCAAATCTGAAAGCTATCGGAGTTGATTCGGGAGTCAGCGGAAGCCCGCTCGGTTATATTAATGAGATATTTTTATAAGGAAGAAAAACGCTCCTATAATATGTCAACTCTCGGTGACGGGCACACGTAACAACAATGAACTGTAAAAAATACACTATGTTCCGAGAAGGCGCGCGTAGCATTCAACAGTGTAAAATAAATAATTGCATTGCGTGGAATGCAATTTCAGCATCGGCAATATCTGTGTCACGTACACATTATACGCTTCGTATAAATCGGAGTTGCAAGCTGTCCTCTTCGCGCGCCGCGTGCTCGAGCCTTCGAACGGAGAGAGGACCCCGCTTTTGTCGAGGATCGTGCTTATTGTTATTCGAAATACGCGTGCAGTATTTTTTAAAAATTTTTTTCTTTTTTATTTATTTATTTATTTCGCGCGTTCACCTATATTTAAAGTAGGTTAAATTTTTTTTCGAATTTTTAATTCCGTGATTCATTTGTCGTGTATTTTGAATGTACTATATATCAAAATTTCAATCGTATAAATATACTCACTGTAATCACCTTCAGACTACGCGTAATTTTGAATTTTTTAAGAAGAGATATTGTAATTTGAGTTTCTTAAACTCCAAAGATTATATATATAATTAGCATTAGAAAGTTTCTATTAAAATTAAAATCTACTTAATTAAGCATCGAATATGTAAAATTGTAGGTTATAAGAGATAAGTGAAATTCTAGTCAGATATCACCCCCTCATTAAAACGATACTATTATTAAACTACAATGAAAACTCAATCTTTTCATCACTTTAAATATGCTTCTCTAGATCAAACAATGTATGAATAATATTAAAAAAAAGTCTCATAAATTAGGACTAATTTTTTTATATATTTCACGTTTGGGAAAGTTTCATAGTATAAATACTAGTTGATGATTAACTGATATCAGGTTTGATGCCAACTTTCTATATTAGTCGAGTTATATTAAAAAAAAAAAAAATACGAATTAAATAATTTTTTTATATACAAGATATTTCGTTATTCGATATATTTTTAAAGACATTTTTATGCATAGTGTAATGGATGTTTAAAGAACGTTAAGAATATTATGTACAATTGAATTAAGGAATGACGAATAAAAATTTACAGTCGGTATACATTTTGATTCACGCACATATACCGTACTCAGTTTCAATATTAAACATTTCCCTTTACTCTTATACAGCAAATACGAATGAGATCTTCGAACGTTAGCAAGTAGTAGAATATATAACATGTTATGAAGCATTATCTTCAAAGATTCGTTTTTATTTAAAAGCACGTTGAGCACCGATTTGGAAAATATGAATACCATAATTCAATAAACTTAAAATTTTGATGTAATGAAATTGTTGGCACAATAAGACTAATAGAATTGTTGGGACAAAAAGACTCGCAATCTCGTGAATTCATATACTTTGCAGAGTCTTGCAGATTTTATTACTAAATTTTACAAAATTAGTTAGACCGTAATAATGTCGACAGTTTAAACGCCGGACTTACCGAATCGAGGTTGCACGATGGCCCGTACTTCGATTCCCGGCAATCGAACTTTTTGTGAAGGTACTTTGCAAAACTGTCTCTATCGCCAGTGGAAATTTATATATATGTAATAAGTATATTTCTTAGCAAATTTACTATGTGGGCGATACAATATTTAGAAAATAAACAAGTGACAAGTATAATTTATGAAAACTTAAAACTTTTCGAGAAATATGAAATGCCAAAATTGTATTTGGATCGATCAATTTGGATAAATATATAATTTATATTTGGATAAATTTATGGTAATTTCATACATTAATTAAAAGTACATTTCTACTTGATAA
The DNA here is from genome assembly GCA_018907035.1 of Sycobia sp. Sy_11. Classification (NCBI taxonomy): domain Eukaryota; kingdom Metazoa; phylum Arthropoda; class Insecta; order Hymenoptera; family Epichrysomallidae; genus Sycobia; species Sycobia sp. Sy_11. Next base: position 4,570,930 of record JACCIC010000006.1, on the reverse strand, counting down.
TTTTATAAAAGTGTGTTTATGAAATATTGTAATAAACCCATTTGGAGACATAATATTCATGAAAGTAGTAAAATTTTTTTCCATTGGACTAAAATATAAGGAAAATATTTTAAATATGTCATTAATTCTACCTACACATCTGTACACTATATATATATATATATATATATATATATATATATATATATATATATATATATATATATATATATAATACACAATCATAGAATCATTAAAGTACGATGGAAAATGAACCGACCGCGAGTAAATCAGTTTTGTTTGATTTTCAGTCTGCAGTGAAATATTTTTGTATAGGACTTGGTATGGGAAAATGAATAACGAGTTCCATTAACCCGATCGTTTATATATATCAAGGTGCGGGTATTCCTCCATATATACATACTTATAGTCCTCGGTTGGATTTTGCGAATGCATGCGATTTATATCCTATCGTTTGTTTTCTTTCGGCTTCTCCCTCGGTCACATTTGTACGTTGAACTGCGTTCTCGCATGCTTGCGTAAGCTGTTCACGGCTGCACATACAGATACATATTCGCGTGTGTGCGTACGCTGTACACGCTTTAGAATACGAGAACGTGATAATGTTAAAAGTAGATAATATAACATTGTGAAAAAAGAGGAAAGTGGCGCTAATGTCGAAAATAGCCCATACGTTTGAAAAATATGAGCCGCATATGGAAGGAAAATAATTTAAAAGTAATGTTTGATAAAATGAATTGGTCGGAAATTTGTACTTAATAAGATTGTAATTAAACAAATTAAATTTATTACAAATCGTATACATTTAACGTACCTACAATTGAAATAGATGTGAATTAATAAACTACCCCACCCCTCTTTTTTAAAAGCATAGTTAAAATCTCCTTTTTGCCTTTAATCTTTTATTCAAACAAAGCTTCTCTAATATTAAAATTAGACCATTTTCTAGCGAATGCATCGTTACTCTTTCACAAGATGGTTTCAGCCACAGTTTGATGGGAGTGAATAAATCACTCCTTAAAGCGTACATATAAGTATCTGAACGTTTCGCAAATATTCAAATTTTTTATGTACAAAAATAAGTAGAAAAACTCCTCTATTTTAATACCGCTCGCGTTAACTAATTGAATAATTAAAAAAAAACTAATGAGTCTTTATATATACATAGTATAATAAATATTTTTATTTAACATCATACAAAAAAATACCCGTACAAATGTTGGAAGGAAGGTCCGATATTTGTTCACCCGGTAAAGCAAGACACGTCATTATCTGAAACGATCTTTCCAACGGGATACCAATCGGGAGAAGAATGGTATGCTAATATATTGCATAATGCTTTATATGTATACATTTAGACACCATTATTATGGGATATGTGTAGGTAAGAAGGAGCGTGTTAACGTCTAGTGGCAGTTGGTGGTGAACGTACATCATTTACTATAAATTAATATAGTGTAAGAAACACTAGTCATTTACCACTTTTACTAAAAGATGAATCTTATCATCCTTTACCATAGACCAATTTGACTAATTGTTTTTCAACATTACTGTTGCACTGGCGAATAACATTCGTTCATTTACACCTGTGTTTGAAAATTAATTTTCAAAGTCACCTTCTTATTCAATATTTGCATATAGGCAGTTCCCGACGTCTATATACTGATGTTACTATTGTAATTTCACGCTGTACTTACACCGTGGGACCAGTGAGAGCAGAGTGGAAAGTTTCGTTCTCCAATCTCTGCTCAAATCTTGCCAAGTTCTTCAATATTATATATAGATATAGGAAGAAGGCTCGCGAAGTATATAATAGTTGTAACTCGGGAAAACCCCTCCCCCCGTTTGGTTCCTTGGAAAAACCCACACACCGGGAACAGCTGAGCGGGAGAGTTAAGCCGATGTATTTTATGGGGGAAAACGGCCAATTTATTGTCCTCCACGCCGCTGAAGGACATCAGGAGATCCCCGTTCGCGCGGACAGATAATCCTCCACTGGAATAGCGGAGCTTTAGCACGGGGGAGGGAACGCTTTCCTATCTCCCGTACTTCAATGTTACTTCATATTCAATTACAATATACCTTTCCAGGTTACGTTGAATTTTAAATTCTTACTTTTATTTATTAATAAGAGATATTACTTTGAAAGATGTAATTATAAACTTGACCAAAGTTTCCATTCGACTGTCAATATTTTAATGATTTTTTTATAGTGATATTTTATAATCAATTTTCAAAATTTTAATACGTTATTCTTTATAACCTCTAAAATTTAAAAACACATATTTTACGAGATTCTACTATTTACGTAATTTTACTCGATCTTTAGTTTGATCATTTTTATTATTTAAAATCATAAAATTCTTGATAAATTTTTGATAAATTCTTAAATATAAACAATTCAAAAATGTGTTACATGCAGTATTCCGAATGGCAACTTGATTTTGAAAATTCAAATCTTTCACACATTATCAATCTTCGTCGTATAATCAACTTGGTCTTTTCATTTAATTAACTATTAATATATGAACGTTTTATACTATATATAATGTTTCTTCTAACTGATCTTCTTTTTATATTTTTTTCTTGTCTTGGTCTTTTTTATTATTCCGTGAAGTGTAAACGTCATAAATATACTTACATAGGGGGTTCCCCGGTATTTTCCAGCATGCTACCTACTTTCAATCGAATGTACCATTCTATAGATACGCCAATTATATTACATTCGTAATACTAGTGCACTATGTATACTATTCTTCACCAAATATATAAATAATAATAATAATTATTCAATTACAAATTTTAGCGTACAAAATTAGGAATATTTAAAAAAATTCTATTTTTATTATAAATTTGCTCAGAAATGTCATCTAATTTTATAGTATTATTATTACTTGTTTATTCTTTTTAAATTAACTAAACTTCAAAATATGTAATGATTCCTATTATAGCAGTATCATAATGACTCAATACTGTTTATTCTCTAGAAAAAAATCAGCATAAAAACAAACCTACTTTTCGAAATATTGTCCATTGGAAAAAACGAAGAAAAAAACAAATTCAAAAATTGTTCCTCGTCTACATTCCTTACTATATTCAATTATAACTTTATATGATCTTTTTTTCTTTTCAATTTCACACGGCAATTCACGATTTTTTCTTTTTCCACTGCTGCAAAATTTTTACAAGTTAAAACTAGTTGTGCAACCTGCATTTCCGGCAGCCTGTCGCGTGTATATAGCTTAACATCATAGATTTGCGCGTAATCTCCTTATAACATACATCGTGCATTACAGGTGTACTTTGATACGAGGATTAAGGTCGGTATAAGAATTCCCATATGATGTAGCTCCGTCGTGAAATAAATTTCTCTCAAAGTTGTACTATAATGCGTACACGACCGACTCATAAGTAAATGTTATTGCTCCCGGGAAAATATTTTAAATGAAATTCAAGATTATGATAAAGGGGGCATTATGAAGCGAGGCTTTTAATGAATAAACAAATAATTTAACTATATTTAAAATTTTTTATTTGTTGTATCGTAGATGAACGTATAGTCAGTAAGTTTCGGGCGAATTTGTCAAATGGCGTCGCGATGAGAATGTTTAAACATGTTATAACCAAAAATTATAAATTAAAACGTTCTTATTTCTATACTGTTTCGAAAATTTGTTTTAAAGTTTATGACAATCTAGAATAGATGTAAGATGCATTTACTAATGACATCTTCTTAAGTCACAGTTATAGATGGGTAAGAGAAATAATATTATTTTACTAGACCGGTGTTCTTGAGATTGCTAATTTGTTCCAGAGAGCTTTTTAACGGATCGATAGACAGACATTATTTTTCACAATTATAATTACGTGAAAGTTTATTTCTGTGAAAATTACATAACTAGTAGTTCTGTAATTTATTGTAAAGTGTAGCGCAATCAGAGCCTTAACACTATGTATATTGTTATATTGAAATATATATTTATTTTCATGTAGAAATAAGACTAGTTTATGTTGAATAATTTGTTGTGGAAGTTACTATAATACGTATTTCAATTAGGATTAAGATTTATTATATATATATATATATATACAGATACAATATATAATAATATATGTTAAAGTTTTATCTTACAAATTATAATTTCGTTTTAATCTAATAAACGACGAAAGATGGTAAAAAAATCTATAAAGTACCCTCTTACAGGCGATAAAATTATGGCGATAAAATTGGCAATTTCATTTTGCAAAAGAAAGTTGATCATTAATGCAAGTATATCTGTATAGTTCCGTAGCTAAATTTTATTTGGTATCATGTATAGTGAAAACCAAGCAATTAAAAGGCTCTCATCGGGCATTCAGGCCTTGAATCAATTTATTAGCCCGTCTATGGTTAAATTCTGTATATATATATATATACTTTCACGCAACTGGTGCGCGCACATTATTTTCAAGAGCGAAGCTCGAGCGAGCTATATATGCACGCTATAAATTCAGCGGAGGGGAGGCACCTCATTGATTTGAGACATAATTAATCACCGGGAGCCGCTAATAAACCCCCCGATAAGTCACGCGAGGAAAATTCACGCGGCGGTGGCGCGTCTTTTAAAAATTTACCAGCGCACTGACTGTGGCGTCCGCGCCCAGTCTCTCTCTCTCTCTCTCTCTCTCTCTCTCTCTCTCTCTCTGCCTACCACCCTCCCTCCCACTCTATCGCTCGTTCGCGCTCGCATATCGCCCGAGTTTAATAAGCGCACGTGCGCCCGTGCCCGAGTGCGTGCACACGCCGGAGCGATTTTATAGCGGAGGCGCGCCTCGCGGATTTATAAGCCAGTTCTCGCGCCGGGGCTGTCCGCGACGTGCCGCATTTGATCGCATATACGCACCTCTTGGCTACAGATAAGCCGCTAATGGAGTTTTAAGCCCTCGATCCGCTAATTGCTAATGGACTGTGCGCAAGCGAGCGCCGAGTCACCAGGCCTGATTTCGGAAAATTATTTGTTCGCCGGATGATTTGTATATAATTATATATACGAACTGCGGGGCGTTAAATAAATTTCTATGCAGATTAGCTTTATGAAATAGAGATCGAAAACGGGTTTCAAGTTTCGACCAATTAATAGAATAAAAGAAAAAACACATCCTGTATTTTGGAAATTCGTGAAAAATCATACATCGATAGTCTAATCTTTATTCTCAAATATTTTATATTAAATCATAATATTTGTTGGCATTGTGATAGCATGCATTTTTATTTATAATAAAACGAATATTAATGCTCTTTGTGGTATAAATCCAATAGAAATTTAAAGTCGGAAGGAAATTTTACCATTTTTATTTGCAAATAAATGAAGAAAAATGGGGAAGTTTAAGTTACCGAAAACAACTTCCATTTTCTGGGTAATTATTAGAACAAAATCGATGCTTTATCACGCGGTTAACATATACACCTTAATTTAAGTTTTATAATCCCTAATTTTATATCTTTCTGGCACAGTTAACTACCAATAATAAGCTATTGATTAAAAAATATGCCTTTCTATTAATTCTCGAGAAAACAACCCTGACAGATAATTTATCATTAAGTTAAGTTACAATTCTTGCGGAAATAGGTAAATTATAATTACATAAAAATGTGACCTTCAGCGCACATATTTCACCATTCATTGCTCCTTACAACATCTAATTTAAAAAATTTTATGAACTGACAAACGGTAAATTCCAAAAAATAAAATTGTACAATAATTTGTTATTATTTATCCGCTTGCGAGATCTTGGAGAAATTATTTACAACTCTATAAATTGCCCAGAAATTACTATTACAAGTTCGCATGAACTGAAGCTAGCCTGCTATTTATGGAAATAGGTAAATCGTAAATGTAACAAAAAATTAATTAAAAGCAGATATGTAAAAATAACAGAAGGTGTATAGTATCCGTTAATTAACTCTTGCACTATAATTATAACTAATTTATATATTTCAAAAAATAATCTTGAGAAAATCCTAGATTAAACTAGTTTTATACCCCAAGAAAGCAAGTTTACTATATCTCGACTGGCGTTCAAGTGTATTATTTGATTTTGATGAACACCTACATAAAGTCACTACTTACAAATTAAAACAAAAAAAAATAGTATTGGTTCAAAAATTATAAGGGATGGAAAATGGTATCTTTTGATTTGACAATTAAAAAAAGTTATGGCAGAATTTTGCTTTTTACGTTCAGTAAGTTAGCTTGTCAGTCTTTGATAACATGCAATGTAAGGGTTAAAAATTGATAAAATGAAAAATAATTGTGCTATTTTTTTTTTTTTTTATATGTTATTTAACGTCGCTCTATTTATGCTTCCAAATATTGGTGCTAATCAGCGACGGAGGTCTACGATGTGTTTGTAAACAAAGCAGATGTAAATTATTACAGCGGTGCTTGTGTCAATCAGCCGAGACCGGGATTTGAACTCGGATTACCAAGTTACTAGTTCTTCGTTCTAGTGATCGAGTCATCGTAGGCCTCAAAAAATTGTGCTATAATTTGTCGTTTATTATTATTTGACGACGATCGTATCAATAATGTAGTACACTGGAACTTGTTGCATGAGCGAGCAAAATTGTTGTTTTTCGCCGAAGGAAGGTTTGCGCCGCGAAGTAGTGAATTTACTCGATTCTGAAAACATCTTTCTTCCCGTACGTAGCATACTATACTTTCCCACGTAAAGGGCGCTTTTTCTTCTTCAAAGAGGCGCACTAAAAATTGGACATGACGGAAGGAAAGAACACCAAATTTAGTTCTCTGTATTAGTTTTGCTTGTACAGAGCGAGCAGGTAATATATTTGTAGGGACGTTGTTCCAAAATAAATTGCCCTATCATAAAAAGTAATCATTTGGACTTCGGGGGGTTTCGGCGCAGAACCCCCATCATGTAAATAAAAATAAGGAACATTATCTTAGAATTATAAGCTTATTTAAATGCAATGCTCAAATTAAATTGAAAACCTTTTTATTATCATAAAAAATAGAATTAAAAATTCTATACATAATTTTTGATACTTGAAAAACTATAATAATTTTGAAACCAAATTTCAAATAAAATAGATATTTAATTTTTTTGAAATATCGAGTACGTAATGCAAGGTAAAAAAGGTCGAGTCCACGGTCGAGTAGCGCATATAGAACCAGATGATAGAACCAAACATCGTAAATGTCAGATGTTGGTCAAGCACAGAAAACTGAGGTCTCTCATGGACTGAAAACAGCTTGAAAGGATTCGACCATTCAATTTTACTTCCGAGGAGGAAAAGTATAATTCTGCTTCTGTTTGGTGAAAAAAAAGTCATAAACAGTTTTACTGCTTAGAGAGAAAAAATGTTATTTTGTTCGGTCTAGACAGCTGTAGAATAGCAGATTTCATCACTGATGTGCATGGAAGCTGATTATTTATATCGTGGGACATTTTCTACTTCAACGAAGTGAGGGAGATAAGACTCACGTGGGAAATAATTATTTTTAATATTACCGTTAAACCATGTTTTATTAGACATTTGTAAAATCATCCTAAATTTGTTTTTTTTTTTGAGATTTGGATGCAGCAAAATTTTATTTTCATCATAATATTTACCTTTTTTACCTCTGAATACATCTCTATAATACACAATTTTCAATTATATTGATTACCTAGAAAAACTTCGAAATAGCCATCTTCGACGCGAATTTAATTGTTATGAAGTTTTTGTCTACTCGGAAATAGGTAAAATATAATAATGCGACTAGATTGACGCATAATTTGCTAGCAATTATAGGTATTGATGTCTCCCATTAATTAATCTTTCTGCTCAATTCGTCTTCCAAAGAAGTTGTTGTGGTTTTTCTTCGGGAAGTAATACTCGGGAAACTATTTAATTGGTCATGAAGGTATTCATAAATAGCGACGGGCAAATTATACTACAGGTTAACCTTTTAGCTTTATTTTTAAACGCGTTTTTGATTTTGTAAACGTTTCTGAAATTGTTTTCGAAGTACGGCCTATATCGATAACTGCACAGACAAAAGCAATAATTTATCAGAGAAACAATTAGCAAATATCAATAAGATATATATATATATATATAAGAGCATGTACATCTATATGTCCTTTATAGGCACGAAACTACTGCATCGATTGTCTTCAAATTTTAATCATCTATTCTACACGGTCAGGATTAGATGATAACACAAATTCATATCGGGTAATCCATGTTAATTCACCTTTTCCTCATGTTTTCTTCTCTCTCTCTCTGTCTCTCTCGCTCTCTTTTTATCTATCTCCTGAATATAAGATAGTTGTAGGTTAAATATGATGATACCTATAGTATGCTTTAAAAATATGGAAGGCAATCAAATAATTTTTGGCAAAAGTTTATAATCTACAGTTAGTAGATTTTTCTAGATCTATTTAATTTGTAAATATAGATAAATTGCTGGCAATGGTCATTATTATTATCTCAATGTTAAGTGAATTTTAAATACAGAAATATTACGAATTAATTCGAATATATTAAATATGTTCAATAAAAAGTAAAAAGACAAAACAAAGTTATGCATTCAAAATATCTAAATATATAGTTATTGCAATTAGACTATTAAATATACATTTCTTAAATCTTAATATTTGAAAAATAAAAGTCGTATAATTATAAACTTCAGACAAAGAACACCTTCGATTAATTTTGTTTCTGAGAAGGTACACATTAGTCAAAAATGCAGGATTTTTTAAGATATATTCTTAATTATAATAACATTAATAACTGACTGTGTTTCAGTTTTTCTGGGGATTTTCTTTAATTTAAAATTTTGTACAATTAAATATATACTTTTTAATTTGCAATCGATCTAATCAATAATTGATTTATTCATATACCATTAGTAAACCATTTATTAAAAATTAGTAATTTATATATTTAGAATACAGTAAATATTTTTTTGATTCGTATGAACATTAAAAATTTGTTTTGAGAACCGATCTGCATTTGAAAAATATTTATTTGCTTTAAAATAATATTTTTTAAAAGCATAATTTTTCATTTCGTATAATTCAAACAACATTTAAAATGGGACTATGGTATCTTAAATTCTTAGGCCGTCATTTTCATAATCTTCAACTATGTAAACGTTCATTATATATTATATTGTAATAAAAAATAATTATATTACATATTTTTCTTATGTATTATATTATATACATATATATTATATATATTTGTCTAATACATATACACGGAATATTATATTTTTAAATTTTAAGAACATCTTTATAAATGTAACAACCGTAAGATGATGTATTATGCGAGTTGCGATTAAAATCTTGGATTCATCTGGCGAGAAATTTTTGAAACATTTTTAAATTAATGATGTGCTTATGAAATTAAATTTAATGCATTTATGAAACTGAAATTGAATTAGACCATTTAAATAAATTTTTTTTGACAATTAATAATGTTTTCTTAAATTAAAATATATCGTTTTAACTAAATCAGTCATTACATTTTAATATATATTTTATCTAATGAAAAACAGTGGTTTATATTATACAAATATTTCATTCTTTAAATTTGAAGAAATGTATTTATTTAAAATTATCAAATTTTGTTTGAGTGTATATAAAATTATAAAAAAAAATTCATAGAATAGTTGAGATTTTATCAAAATATATTTTTATACTATGCTCTAAATTTCTACAATCAGGATTTCTCGAGAAAAATGTATTCGAAGGTCTTTGTATTTCGTATATACATAGAATTGTTCAGGGGATCCCAAAACGTTTGTTGAACTTGAAATTTTTGAACTTTTCTTCAAAAATATATAGTTTGTACCGAAAATTTTCATACAACAAATAATATATATTTTAATGAGCTATATGATTTTCGCTTTAAATTTTTTACAACTCTTTTATTTTCTATGATAAATTTAGCAAACCATAACATTTATGGACTTTTCATCGATTTTTGAATATTTATTAGGAATAAATATTTAACCTCCGTCTGAAGCTGTCACGATATTCGTAATTAGCTCTCCAAAAATCATAAATATTCGGAAAAATAGAGCGAGGGACTATCTCGTGACTAACTAAATACAGCCATACTACTGAGGCAGTATTCTTGATTTTTTCCTGCAGAAACATTATAGGTAAAATTCTCTATAGGCAATATATATTTATACATAGACAGTATTTAACTATTTCATAAGTCAGTCACGTCAGTATCTCGGGCGAAGCCGAAACGGGAAATACCGAAAAGACATAAATATATACATAATAGCCATAAATGTACTCGCCGCGTTCACACGTTACTCACCGTAGCAGCCGTCGAAGGAGAGCCCGTAGTGGTCGTTCTCGCAGTGGTCGCAGCGCGGCCCCACCGCCCCGGGATTGCAGTTGCAGAGCCCGCTGACCGGGTCGCACTTGCCCTCGGCCGCGCCGACCCCGCAGTCGCACTCGACGCAGCCCGCGGTGACGTTGCCGTAGCCCTCGGCGCAGAACGAGCAGTCGCGGCCGTCGAAGAGCTCGCGGCAGAGGCACTGGCCGCTGCGCAGGTCGCAGAGCGAGGAGGTGCTGCCGAGCGGGTCGCAGCCGCAGGCTGTGATTTCAGGGAAGATCGTCGGGTTAATCGCGGGATGTTTCTTTTTTCTCTTTTTCGTTGGGTTTTTTTTCCAGGATTTCGGTTTTCATCCACGCGATAGGCTTTTAGTATTTTATCGTTGGGCAACGCGCATAAGATCGATCCGGTCATAATGTAGGCGGCCGCGCAGTTTGATTTGGAATCGAAGCGACATTAGCAGTTTAACAAAGTTCTACAAAGAGATTTTGGCTTTGAAGTCATTGACAAGAATCGATAAATAATACTTTCAATTAGATTACTCAGTTTTTTTTTAATTCAGCCTCAATTTTCATCATTGCAATTGTCCAGTGGTCAAATACCGATACTACTACTGAAAATTGCATGTATTATTTATATTATTGTAGTTTGTAGTACGTAGACAGTAATGCGATTAATAGGTTATAATTTATTGTTCAACTAAAATTGACTAGATTCCATGCATGCGTAATAATAAGTAAATGTGAAAGCCGCCTTGATGATAAGAAACCACTATTAACACTATTGACATTTTTAGGCTATAAATCGAAGTTTTTTTTCATTGAAAAAATGAATAAAGCATCTAGATTTCAACACGGGATTTATTTCTGTATGTTTCATAAGTTTCTTCGAGAAAACTTTTTTTCAACGAATTATTTAAATCCTCTACAAACTTACGCAGGCAGTTGAGCTGCGTTGGGTCGCCATAGTGGTTTTCTTTGCATCTCTCGCACTTCCAACCTTCCGTGTTCCCTCGGCACTCCAAGCATCGACCGGTTTCCTGGTCACAGGGACCGCCGTAACACGGACAGGGCTCGCACGTCTGGCCCGGGATAAGGGGATCCCCAAAATATCCTATGTCGCATCTATAAATGAAATAAAGTTTATCATAAATAAAATTAATTTATTATTATATCATTGCTTTTGGACAATTGGACGATTAATTTGACAAAACGACGAACGCCACTTTAAAATTTCCTTTAAAATTTAGTATAATTACAATTATTATAGATTGCTATAGATTGCTAGGGTTCTCGCCGATCACTTTTTCTGTTTAACGAACAAGAATAAGAATTATGAAAGTATATAATTCTTTTAACTTGGCATAAGGAAAAATGTATTTATATACATTTTTATTTTTATGTATATTTTTCAATTCGCAAAAGATAGCGATAACGACATATGTATTAATATTTTAAATTCTGTAGCATAGTCAAAAATTTTACATAGAGAAATTTTACTATACCGAACGATCCGTTTATTTCACCGGAAAATTGCTTGTCCAGAATAATATCAATTGTTCGTACGGAATCGAGACCAATTAAGACCAGCGCATAAGATATTTTTTAAAAATAGTTTATTTAACTAATATTTAATTTTTTTAGTAAGATCCAAACGAGCCATATTTCTATTTTCAACATTGCGATTCATATGTTCTTCAAACTCTTTCGTACAAAACCAAACAGCCTTTATATATATATATATCTACTTACACTTCGCAATGATAACCAGTATAGCCCAAGGGGCACTGGGTACACACATAATCGCTTTCAGAATCGTTCGGATTGTCCATTTGGCAACTCGGACTGAAATTATTCGTTGGTATCGTAAGGGGACAGGCGCATTTTAAACAATCTACGGGGGTTCCTCTAGTCGCGTCGCCATAGTAGCCGACTGCGCAGCGATCGCATTTTGGTCCAATGGTATGGTGCTCACAGGTCTGAAACGAACGAAGTTCAATGGGTTTAGAAGATGAATATTAAGTATTCGTAAAGAAATTTCTTAAATTCATTGCAAACCATTTTTTTTTTTATATACATAATAGTTTTACTTTCCTCGAATATATAAATTAAAGTAATAATTTGTCGATCTTAAAGTCTTTTTAACAAACTAAAATAATATAATTATGATAATTAATTTAAAAATAATTACGACAACACTCAGACTATACTTGTTGATAATCTATACTTGCGTAGAACGTGAAACATAAAACTCAAAATATGAAAATTTTTATATTTTTATTATTTTTGTCTGAAGGAGGTGAAAATAAACAGCAGTCTGACTGTCGCTATAATCATATTATTTTCTAATGTCTGTAAGACCGATAAAAATCTTTCTTAGTTTATAATATATCGCTCTTGCTATTAAAGCTTTATATAAGATTATTTTGATACAAAACTATTTCTCATCTAATTTTTACATTTAATACATTCAAAATAGATGGCATGTATTTTCATCAAAACCGATGTCATTTAATTACTTTTTTGAAAATATTTTATTTGATTATGAACTAGTTTTAATTATTTAGTTATCGACACAAAAAGTTTCTCATCTTTATAAAGTACGGATTGATAGTAATTTCTACAAAAACGCCATGTATACTTCCATTTTATACGTTTTGACTTAGCTTATTTTACATTCCTACAAAGTTTCAAGCAAATTCATCAAACGGTGTGGAAATATGAATATATTGAAAAAATGTTATTTATCATTTTTGGTTATGAAATTTTCAAAATGTTTTTATTTCCTCATCGTTCAAGTTTTGACGAATTTGCTGGAAACTTTCGAGAAGTGCAGCATAAACGTATATTAAGGAGCGATTAAAAACCAAGTTTACCAAAATATGCAATCATTTAATATTTACATACTGCAATATGAATTAAGGGAGTGTTGAAGATAATTTCAACCAATCGATTAAGACATATTCGATTTTAAGACTAAATTAAATTAAAAGAGTGAAATGTCAAAAAATTTATTTAACGACCTTATTTTGGTATTAATTCTATATGGCTACAAAGTTTGAGCAAAGTATTAAAAAATTTTCATACATTTCTCATTTCTATAGTATTCGAACTTTTTCTTCTAAACTTTACAGCATTCTAGAATAGGCGTAAATTAAATTCGCGATTAATTAGAATTTGCAACTATTTATAATTATCATAAGCCCAGCAGATAGAGAACTGTCTGTTCGATCGGTAAATATCGATACGCCCATATGGCAACTTGGACGAAGAATCGTCGGTAATTTACCACGTACAGATAACCACTCATGGTAAATTATTCAGAATTATGATTCCTTCCATATCGACTTCCAGTACGAAACGTACCAACTTTCGAAAATGTTAGAAAGTATATATTATTCAGTGCAGAAAATAAGCTTTATAAGTGTTGAAAGGTGATGCGACATTACTTTTATATTCTAATACATAACACAATACATGCAAGATCGATTAATTAGCTAAAGAAAATGGATTCCTTGTCCATTTCTTCCGTCATATATTTGCGACAGTCGTATAAATATATTGGGAGAGAAAATGGCAATTACATAGAAATATTAATTATTCTTTTTAAAGGAAAAAATACTTACACCGCACTCGCCCATCATAAGATCACAAGAACCAGCGTGTCCGTTGCAGTCGCACCTCACGCAGATGTAGCGAACGTTAACGTCCGAGGAATTTATTTGTACTCTAACGTATCCCCAGTCGCACGACTCGCACGACAAGCCCGTGTATCCAATGGGACAGGAGCAAACCTCGACTATGCTCCTTTTCCCGCTTTCCATGGAAAATTCACCCACTGGCCAAGCTATTGCCTTTAAGCTGTAAAACGTGCAAGTTGCATATAAGCGGCTATATCGGGGGGCGAAAGCTCTGCCCCTCCCATCGGCTCCGGTAATATTGAGCAATGATTGAATTATTCGATTCTCGTAGTACGAAACAACGCGTTGCTTTGAATCGATTGATGGATTTATAAGCGAGCGGGCAAAACACGCAGAACTAATTGGTCGGAGAGACAACGACCGGCCCGCGAGACGCCCGCGCGTCTAATTTTTCTCCGACCTTGTCGAGCTGCGATCTCGGCCCGCCCAATTTCGGCCAATCGCCGAAGGTCGGGTTAATTAATCGCCCGTCACGCATGCCGGCGTCGACCGGGCCCCTATACGTAGATATTCCCAAACAACGCGCATGGAGTGGTGCCCGGTCCCGAACGTCGAGCGCACAGCGCACACGCACACATTCATAGACGTAGGAGAAGAAACGAACCTGCCCTCGATCTGCTCGCTGTGGTACTTGGCCCGCACGAGTACGTGCTCGATGTCGGCCAGCACCTCGAGCATCTCGGCCCTCGTGACGGGGCCGCCCCGGTAGTTCGTCCTGCGGAACCTCGTCACGCCGTCGACGATCTCGGGGCCGATGCGCACGTGGAACCAGCCCTGCTCCTGCAGCGTCACCGTCACCTCCGTCTCCTGCTCGGAGTAGCTCTCCTCGCCGTAGGCGATGCGCACTCCGTTTTTCCCCTTCGTCAACGGACACGGCGCACGTCGGTTAATAAGGCGCGCAAGATTTTTCGCAACGCGGGTATGCGCTTGCAGGAAGTTTGGGGAGTAGCAACGTTGTTGAAGGGGACGTCGAAGTCAGTTTTTATCGATCGGGCAACAAATACTCTCTCTTATTTAATCTACGCATTAGATTCTTTGAATCAGAGTACTTTTTACTCGATCGGTATAAAAGAGCAGCAGACGTCCCCTTAAAAGAAATTACAAACCGATTTTTTCTAGGTGATGATGACATATGACTCGTTTTCAATTATCCGATGATAATATATCGCAATTTATTATGAGAATCGTCACGTGTATACGATAGAATTTCAAATATATAATTATTTTAAAGCTAATTTTATCTATTGGTGGTGTAACATTTTGATGCTACCTTATGTTGATGATAACTATGTATAATAGATTATACGTTCAGTTACATATGTATAAATTATCAAATATTATCAAATATTTTATGAAACATAAACGATGATAATTAAACCGCAATAACTTTAACTGGTGCTTTGCTCGTCTATATATATATATATATATAGGAATATCAAATTGGAAGGTCACCAATTGTAGAATTGGTTGCATAAATTATTTTCATTGTCACGACTGTATTCTTTTTATGAGAAAGTGTTCTAAAATCATCAGATGATTTATCAAATCATATCGTCCGATATAAATCAAAGGATTTCTTAAGCAGTGAATGATATGTCATCACAAATGTAAAAAGTGTATTTTACCACGAATTATTAATAAGAGATGAATAAATGTTTTTTCAAATCTCTTGCATCGTGCTCATAAATATAATAACAATGTATATAAGAAGGAAATTCTTATTTACACGATACAAGACTCAATATATTTGAAACGAAGATTCTTAATTAATATATTATCATTATATATTCACGATTCAATTAGTAAGTAATAAAATTTTAAATTTTAGATCGTTAATAACAGATCAAGCAAATTGTTGTTTAAAATAATTTTATACAAAGGTCCTAATACATGCTTCCAAGATAAATGGCGCATGTTACTGTAAATAATTGACATTTTATAATGGTCGAAAGAGTGGATAATATTGCGTCGTCATGAATTAAAGTAAATTGGGGGGGGGGGGTGAATGGCAGGTCGGTGCGTATACAACGCACTAAAATGAAATTTGGGTATATAATATTATAATGCGCTCACGATAAGAACGACGTCCGGCTCGGAGGTCGGCTTGCCGCTCGTGTCGCCCCTCATGACGATCCAGCTGACTAGGAAAGTGAGATTGCTTCCGTAGGAGGAGAGGCGATTTCCGCCGTAGATCTTGGGCGCGAGCCAGTAGGGGCTCCGATGCCCGACCTCGGAGACGGCTATCGTCGGCCAGCCGCGCTCGTCCTGGCGAGTCGGCGAGATGGCGCTCGAGGCGTTTATGTCGCTCACTTGCCATCCGGTCAGCGTCGTTAGCTGGAAATTTCGAACGATTAAGAACAAGAGGAAGGAAAGGGAAAAAATTAATTGGGGCCCCGTACTCCTTCGCCTCGTGACTTTGTATCCTATCTGCCGGTTGATAAAGCCGTCATCGGGCGTTATATCGAAATAAAATCCGCGCCCGATCCGTGCGCCTCGCCCCTCTGTACGTGTACAATATATCCACATATACACCCGAGGAGGAGAAAAATGTCCCCGAGCGTACCGCGCGCGGTCTCCCTCCTGTGTTCCGGAGTAAAGGCTATTAATAACCCCGGGAATACGTTATAATTAATTCCGGCGCATCCCGCAGCGACCTGCGTCTCTCTCTCTCTCTCTCTCTCTCTCTCTCTCCGCCCCGCCGCGCGACGGTTGCGGCCAGGAGCCACCCCCTCCATCTCCTCCGCCTTTTCCTCTTCTTCTTCTTCTGGCCCGTGCGTGGCGAGCGGGGCCCGAAAGACGACGTAATTAGCCGCGCGCCTGGTGCGCGTCGCGTCCCCGCCGCGCGACAACGATCGCGAATCCCGCGACAATCAGAGGCGTGCGCGCGGCGCTGCGCGATCCGGCCGCGGAGGAGTAAAATAAATCGCGTAAAACAGAGTAGCGATCGCTCGCGGATGCTCGGGTGCAGCGGGCGATAATAAAGCGTGGAATTTCAAAGCTGCAGACTGGTCGTCTCGGTTTCTAAAGCGCGAGCGCGCGAAAGAGAGTAGAGTGACTGTTTTATTTTTACCGTCCTATACATATACACATTTTGATAATCAGCCAAAGCTAGAGATAAAGTTGTACCTCGGATTATAAGGATTTCCCATTAAATTTTTTCAATGAGCTTTAGAGCTTTAGAGGTAAAATTTATTTCGGTTAGTTATTACGATCGCATTGTAAAGGTAATTAGTGTAAAAAGAAAATTATCCAAAACGTCACATTTGACTTTAAACATTTTAACATATTTCTTTAATTCATCATTACATCTATGTCGCGGTAAGCATTCAAAGGAAAATCATTAATATTTATAAGGATTAAACGATTTTTGTTTAGTTTTATAAACCTAATACAAATTTCATAGCGATGATAACAGGTATGTTTGAGTGCAAACACCGGAGATTGCTGGCAAAATTTTCGAAGATCGATTATTGAATAAATTTTAGAAATTTTGCATGATTATAATATACTTTGACCTATAATGAACAGACTTATTAAGGATGGATGAACGAGATACTACTGTCTCCAGTTTCAAACTATACATTTAAAATATTGGATTGTATTTTTGTGATCAGATATCAATTTGAAGTATTTTTGTCATTGGCAATTATCCTGTTTATGGCTAAGTTTTTGGTTTTAAAATAGCATGGTTGAGCAAAATTGGACTTTTCTTACCGTCTGATGAAGATACATAATTTTTTATGGCTTCTGAAACGCTATAAATATATAAATTTACTAACTGGCTTGATGTTAAGATTTTAAAATATTCGATTCTGAAAGTGCTAAAAACATGGTTTTGCACGCTTAAAGAGTAGTTTTTCTGAGAATAGTGTATTCTTATATTACGATCTTTGTACGAATATTGACATCTTATAGTAGAGTATTTATCAGAAGAAACTCGAAAGAAATATTCTGGGGTGATTTTGGAGAACAGAATTTTGACAACCATAAAATTATTCACATTTCTAAAAAATATATAACTACAACGTCTGATTGCTTGTACCGATATTGCATTGATATACACCTTATAAAAAAAGAATTAATTCTGAACCGTTCATTAAGTATATTTTTCTATAAAACTATTTTCGTTGATTGAGTACTGTTCGTCCGTTCAGCGGCACGTTTGCCTTTAGAAATGCATGTTCGCATCCGTATTTTTTTTTAATATTGTTTAGCCAAGATCATTTTTTTATACTTACTGCTATGATATTGCTGCTCAGTGCACACTATTACGTATTGACGAAGGCTGATGCCTTATGACACTGTTTGCTTATCATTATAGAAAATAATTATACAAAAATGATAAAAAGATCATTTTTTCAAGGAGGAAGTAAATCTACGGTATGGAATCAGACTTGTATTTAAATTTACACGGAAGAAATGCATTTACGAGAAAGTAGATCCCATCCGACCCTTGCAATATCAAAACTGATAAAAAATAAGTGATAAACATTTAACAGATTCCTGATGGGTGAATAGTTTTAAACGATTTTATTGCATTACTAGGGAGAACATTGTAAAACTAAACCTAAAATATACCTGCAAAGTACAGTACTTGTAAAGTCATACTGAATATTTATTCAAATTTCAATTCGTATATATTTATAAAATGAAAAATTAAATCAAATTATGCCATAGCGATAAGTAAAAATATGCGCTAAGTAAAAAATTTTTATTTTATCGTAACAGAAATTTTAGAATCCATATCAAAACTGTTTTTAGCACTTTCAGCTTAAAATATCTTAAATCTAGACATGCTGATATTTTTGCGACTGGGTAGAGAAATTTTACCGAACAATGTAATTAAAATTATTATTATTGTATTATTCTTATTTAAAATTTCCTGCAGAATCTTCCAATTGCAAGTGGCGATTGAAGGCGAATTACGGCAGGTTTTCGTGTTTGCGAACGACCAGTAAGTTCGTTCGTTGAAATCCGATTCCTCGAAAGGTCGATGAATTAGCTTCGAGATATTACCAGTCGCACATCCGTTGTCACGCGGCCGGAAGAAGGAAACAGAGCAAAAGTACAGAATTCTCACCGTGCTGACGGATATCTTGGCGGCGCTGCAGTCGGAGGTGGCCCCGGAGCAGACGCAGGCCAGGCAGCCCTCGATGTTGTCGCGGCTGAGCGAGAAGTAGCCGGGCCTGCAGCGCTCGCAGAACTCCCCGGTGACGTGGGCCTTGCACAAGCAGTCGCCCTCGCAGTCGTGGAAGGGCAGGACCCCGCGAGGGTCGCAGGGACAGGGGGCGCACTCCGGGAACTGACGGTAGCCCGCGGCGCACTGGTCGCACTTGTGCCCCGAGTAGCCGGGCCTGCACTCGCACGCCCCGGCCACCTGCAACAGGAGCCGTTACTTGCATCGCGAATTTCCCTCTAAGCTGCCCCTCGAGCAGTAATACCGAGACTCTCCACCGCGCGATCAGTTTTTCCTCATCGTTCACGCGGCTTTTTCTTTTAAGCATAATTACCGACGAATCATCGGAAACAAGGCTAACAGGATGCTCCATCCGGCTTCGACCGGTCTCGCCTCTTTATGAGTTTATTTGGGAACGTATTAAAC
Source organism: Sycobia sp. Sy_11 (assembly GCA_018907035.1). Lineage (NCBI taxonomy): Eukaryota > Metazoa > Arthropoda > Insecta > Hymenoptera > Epichrysomallidae > Sycobia > Sycobia sp. Sy_11. Next base: position 4,551,283 of record JACCIC010000006.1, on the reverse strand, counting down.
GTTTGGCAAACGCGCAGGATTATAATTCAATTATCTGGCCTTTATACAGTTTTCGTTTTGGCTTGTCCTTGGATCTATATACAAGCAAGGAGAATTTATTACGTGCATGCAATTTCTTAAATATATTCATCTAGCTCTTGTAAATATATACCGAGTATTTTAATCCAAGCGATTTTACGTTACTCCGGATGAATTTAATGGATGCATTACTCGCGCTTATCGCTCTCCATGAATATATTATATAAGGCGCTGTCTCCGTCGCTCTCCTATACCGCACGAGTAGAAAGTGCTCTGTCGTAAATAACATGATATTTTACATATAAACATTAAATTATCGCAACTTTTAGTCGATCATTCGGTTTATTTAGGTCCATTCTGTTTCACGTCAATTCATCTTTCCTTTACGTTTATTAATTACAAAAATTTCAAAACGATCTCGTTTACATCCACTATGCTGGGTTTCCTTAAAATTTTGCAACAAGATAGCCTGAACATAAACAAAACACACTTTAAACAAAAATTTGACAGTAACTTAATACGCAGATGTACAGTACTATATTATCGAAAACAGAGTACGTTTCTGACGATAGGTAAAAAGGGACTACGACAGCGCCCTAACAGTTCTCTAAATTTTCAAGCACGCACGTTTTGCGAGTACTTTTAAGCGAAATCCTCCCGATCTGGTCTTTCCGTACAAAAATTTTGACGAATGGAAAACATGATTTATTTTATATACGTAATTGTATATAGCGTTTATTACCTTTCCCAGACTGATGTGCGAATCGTCCGGCACGCAAAATCCGCTGCTTCCCCGAACATGACACTCGCAAGGTATGCAGGGCCGAGGATCGGAAGGCAGGATACCGTTCGGCCTGTAGTAGCCCGTTTCGCATTTTTCGCAATTTATTCCCGTCGTATGGTCCTGAAACAATGATTTGTGCGATAAATGGCGGATGGACCGTGTGCTACGGTATTAATGATATACTACCGCTGCGTCGCCGGATGGTAATTCGTATGTACACAGTACACGCGTATTACCGGGGACGCGGACTTACCGAGCAATTTAGGCACACGCCGCCGCCCCTGAACTTGCCCCGGGCGTCCATCGAGATCTTGAGTTCGGCGACCTCGGGGTCGTATTCGCAGGCCGTGGCGTGGCCGTTGCAGTTGCACTTTTCGCAGTGGAAGCCCTTGCCGGAGGTGCCGGGCTTCCACGGGATCTGGTTGTACATCGGGCAGCATTTCTCGCAGCTCTCGCCGCACGTGTGTCGTTCGCATTCGCATTCTTGGCGCTGCGCGAGGAGAAACAAAAAAATATGTATATTTATATAAAAGAAGACAGGGAACGAATGCGCAAGGGGAAAGAAAAAGGAAAGAAGGGAGGAAGGAAAAATCCAGGCATTGTCAGGAAAGAATCTCGCTGTTAATTGCAATTCTCTTGCGGGACTTTCTCTTATACTTCGTATATATCACACGCGTCGTCTTAACGTCAACAGTTTTTTTTCGCGTTTCTTATATAAATCCCGATGCCGCGATGTTTCGCAATCCGTAACTTTATTACGGTAAAAAAAATGGCCTGGCATTAATACTCGAGGGGACCGCCCCCGTAAAATAAATAGCAGACTTTGGAAGAATCGTGGCTGATTGCTCGGGTGGACGTAACACGGTAATTAATTTATATATATATATATATATATATATATATATATATATATATATATATATATATATATGCAAACGATATGTATTCTGGGCCGAGGCGCATCGAGAAGTATGTGAACGTTGGTCGCATGTGTGTGCAACGTGCATCGGTGCCAATAGGACCACACGCGAGTGCAATGCAGTGTGGACCGGGCAAAATAGCGGCCCATTAAACGGTGCTCAGGAGCACTAATTATTTATAATTTTCTCAAAGGAGTCGGTTAAATCAAACGAGGAAGAAACACCCGAAGATTTACGCGGAACTTTTATTACGCAGCCGTGTATATATATATATATATGTATAATGTACAGTTGATCGTACAGCTTTCGGAAGGCGCCGATATTCCCTCGTTTAATTCGCGATCTTTAGAGCAACTCCGATCGATGGTGAAACTTTAAAAATATATTTTAATTTTATTTATGTGTGCGTAATTTTATTTCTCTCTCTCCATTCTTCAATTAATTAAAGAAACTATATTTTTTATGATAAAGATGATCCGAAAAATTGTATGCAATCAGGCAATAATGACAAATGTATTTGCTATAATACTAAATGAAAGTCATCGCTGAAAATTTTGAATAATCAAATAATAACTTGGAATATATTTTTTAATACCAATTTTGTTTTAGCTGATATAGTGATAAGTTACATAAAACGTAAATCTGTATTTTCGCTTAATAAAATTTGAAATAAAATAATATCTATATATTTCCCATAGTATTTTTAATGCGAACCAATTATGTCTATAATATTCCTAAAAAAAGGAAACATATTACTAAATAAAACTACAATAATCAGTAAATGAATAAATCTTAAATAAAAAATCTTTTTAAATAATAGTTAACCTAAATTCAGTTATAATAAAAATTCCTACGACACCTATGGGAGTTTAATATACAAACTTTAAAATTGTTTAAATAAGTTTCAATATAGTCTGAAAGGCGATTTTTTCATATAATATAATGATAGATGTATTTCACTTCATATTTTATAACTTTAATTTTTTTTACGCTAATTAAACAAATTTGAACCAAACAATTTTACGTGTTTTATCTACTGATGAAAATTAATGAATGTTGTTGCCAAATTCTGTCAATGTCTTTAATTTTGTACATCAGAATTGAAAAATGTTATTGTTTTACAACTTAAAAATCACAAACTGTTAAAACTTTGTTTCAAAAAGTTATTACATTAAATAATTGCTTTAAGAATTAAACAATATAATTATTTAAATTTTACAAAAATCAGCTAATTTTTATGATTCTTTTTCTTACAGTTCGTCAACGCGTTAAAGTCACCCTACTTATTCAAATAGTGCGTAAAACATAATATAAACTATAAGCGTGTCTTACGATTAACGCCAACTTTAGAATTACCCGGAGTTGTCCGACAACGACCATGAGGAAGTGTCGGTCGGATTTAGCTCATCGTTCGACTTGACCTCATCGGGCTGTCCGTGGAGTAAGTATTTATTATCTTATCTTACTATATAGAGTAATTATTTATTATCTTGGTATAACTCCAAAGTGTTGCTGAATTAAAAGGAAAAATTGGGAGGAATCATCGAGGCCTGATTTTCTTTTTCATTAATGGAAGAAAGTTTGAGAAAAAAGACACACACTCTGCGTGGAAAGACAGACTTTCTGAATTTTGTCGATTCAAAAAATAGCTTCAACTTCAAATTCAGAGTTCGAGCTTTAAGTGATTCAATTAAAGCTCGAATTTCTCAAATAATTTGAGAAAACCATTTACAGCATTACGAAAAACGACAAAATTCAAAACTAACTTCTTGATTGCTACGTGCTATTTTTGAGCAGAAGTCTCAGATACATACTCGTATATATATAAATAATCGAACAGTCCTCATCGAAGATGGCAAATGGATTTTTCAAGCTAATACATAAGGGTATATAAATGGAATCGTAAAATTCGAATCCGTTCTGTAAAACCTTTCAAATTTAGAGGCAGTAAAAAGCCGTCAATAAATAATTAACATTCTTGAATAATGTGTGTGTGTGTGCGCGCGCGCGTATAGGAAAGGGATGCGATATAGCGACGCTCGCGTTCTCGCAATTTATTCGCGCCGCGCCAAGCCTTTCGGGGATCTCGCGCCTTTATACTTTATCGTCCCCATATATATATATATATATATATATATATATATATATATATATATATATATATATATATATAGAGAGAGAGAGAGAGAGAGAGAGAGAGAGAGAGAGAGACGATCATACTGCTTCGACGGTGAGATTGAACGGTAAAAAATCGGTGGTCTATTTCTATTCAGCCAGTTTATAACAATTTTATCTATTGTACATTTGCCGAACATCGTCGGCTGCAGGAATGCTCCGCGGACCGCGCGCGCGACCCGAGGCCTCTGTTCGATTATTATTTCGCGCATGCTGTTCGCGGATCGTGCGGTCGCATTGCATCGCGCCCGTTAAAAGCGCGACAATACCTATATATATATATATATATATATATATATATATATATATATATATATATATATATAATGCGGACGAACATTGAATTCCTTTTTTCCCCTATATTATAACCGCGATCAATTTTTATTTCTCCCGCCTCCCCCTCGCGGCTGCTCTTTCCCTCTTATATAAATACTTCCTTAAAGTAAGGTGGCGGAGGGAGGCGGAGTGGGAGGCGGGGGAGGAGGACATAGTAGCCTCGTCGTCGAGTAACGGGCGTTGAGCTGACTAATGGCCGCGCGTGCAGCGACGGGGCGCGTGGAATTTCGCAACGAGTGCGGCGCACGCACGCTCACGGTGTAAAGTGTGTACTGGGGGGACGAGGCCCCTTTTATGCCTATGTGTATGCTATATATATATAGATATATATATATATATATATATATATATATATATATATATATACATACCGTATAGAATCTCCAGCATTTATCTCGGGCTTTTTCGTTTGTACGTTGTAAGTTTGTACTATACTCCCGTAATTTCCTCGGTTTCCTTCTCGTTGCAGATACACACACGCGCACGTACAAATACCATGCAATTCTATACATGTAGTAGTTATACATAAAGTCGCGCCAGGCGCGCGCGCACACACACACACACACACACACAGTATATTAGGAATTTAACGTCGAGAAAAGCGCGTCATTTCGTTCGACGAAGAAGAGAACAGATGGTGGCAGATATTGAAATGGCGCCTAGGCGAAATTCGCCCACGATGTAATAACTGGTGCGTGAGACCGATTTACTTTGACTGATTTTCGTTCCTTTATCGGGCATGGCGGGGGATGTAGAATATTGGTTTTTCAAGTTCATTTTCGCATGGCCGACTGATTGAATTTTGGAACTTAATGTATTTTAGAATTGGTGTAGTGTAATTATTATAGCTCTAAAATTATTATACAAGTTGAATTTTATTACGCACAGTTTGATTTTTATCGTCTTCATCTTAAAAAGTTTTCGTGTAAATAATCTAATTAATCTTGATTATTATCGACGAATACAAATACCACTAGATTTTAAAGCATTTGGTAGAAATGATGATTTTTTTTAAAACGACGTTTACTAATTGTACTATCTATTTGCTTAATGAATTTTGAAATGTTAAAAAAATTTTTTTAATTAATAAGACAGAAGATGCATTGAACTTTATTTACGTATGTAGTCACCTGTTAGGCTGGACCGATAGAACGATAGATAATCGAATTCCCTACAAAGCGAACAGTTATATTAAAAACTATTCCCTGTTTCTCCTGTGGATTTTATAAACGAACAAAAAGTGTCTCATATGCACAATATCGGTAATGACTCTATGAATATAGGTATGGTCTCGCGAAGAGCAGATAATCAAAGTAATGCTTTAATTGTGCTTTTCTCAAAGTAATGGAGATACTTATAACTAAAAATAAGTAGGCCGAGAACCGCTAGAAGAAGAAATTCGAATGAAAACCAACTATTGCAAGTTTTTATTTGACCATATAGAAGACTCAACGGTATAAGTCTTTTTGAAATTTTTGATATACGTGTAAATTGAAGCTACCGACCGTCTGTCACGTGAGTCCGTACTGTGGGGATGGATCTCCTGTCGCTCCAACGACGAGCCTAACAGGTGACTTAATGCGAAACGTACGCAGCTTTAACTTTAATTCTTTGTTAAATTATTATTATTATTATTGTATTTTATTATTCTTGTGATGGACGCTCAGATGGACAGTAGGACCAACAACGGTAATTTACACCGAGAGGAATGTAATATTAAACTTCGCTATTTTTCCTTGAATCTTTGAGAACAACTGCGTCCATTGAAAAATGTTTAATTATTATGTACAAATGCACGGGCAGGTGTAGTAAAATTCTCAATTTTTAGAAAATTGTATTTTTTAAAAAGAATAATTGAACTTTTTTCAATCAGCCGAGTCTGTCCCAAAACTGAAATAAATAATACTAACTATTAATATCAATTTCACTCAGTGTATACATACTTTTAAAAATAGAAAGTGTGATGTCAATGTACACTTTATAATGAACTAGTATTTGAGTTATTTTACACTAGTATGCAAAGTAGATAAATAAATCAGAATTACATATTTATAAATCAAACACTATATAAAGCTACATATATTTTTATATTCAAACTTGGCTTCCCATTCTCTCAAATTGTAAAAAGATCGTCATTTGTAATCAGAAAAAACCTCAAGTTGCTAATGGAAAATGTTAATTATTTCCTATAAGATAAAAAAAATTAGACGATCGTAAGACATTTTATGTCAAGATTAAAATGTTGAAGAATTGTGAATAATATGTCATTCTCTAGTAACAAATTGACAACTATATAATATAAATGACATTTTATAAGAATAGAGTAGATAATAATCGATCTTACGATAAAAACAAACGTCTTAGCTTTTATAGATTCTCAGATATATCGGGGCAATTTTAATACATATTTTTGCTATTTTTAAATGATAGTGTAAATACTATTAGTGTATTTATTTACTGCTATGTAATCAAAGTGAATAAATCTGAAATTAATACAAATTTCTTAATTCACGATATGTTAATAGGAAATCAAGAGGTTAAGTCAAGGCTAAAAATAAAAAAACAAATTTTTCAATCAGTATCGTAACTTCTAACTTTCCGGACTTTTTAAATTTACGAATGATTTTACACATTATTTTAAATGTAATTTATATACAATATCTAATATAATTTATAAATGTTGCAATATAGTGAAAATAGTCTAACAATACCTCTAGTTCTACTTATAACTTGGAATAAAAATAAAAATGAAATAAATATAAATAAAAATAAAAATAAAATGAAATAAATATTTTAGCTGTTTTAACAAACATTCCAGTGTTTTCTAAAAGAATTCAATTTGCATGCTGAATATTTAATCAATTAATTTCAAAATATACAATACATTTTCAATAAAATCTTTGTTATAAGCATGATTGATGTAATTTTTTATTTCGCGATTGAATTTACATTATCGTTTTATTAGTATAAAGAACATTATATCGACATATATATATATATATATATATATATATATATATATATATATATATATATATTACGGAATATATTTAAAATATTTGATTCTTTTAACACGAAGATCTATGGTATAGATTACAGATAGATATGACAGTGAAACCGCTATGTTTCAAACGAGCATGAAAATTAAGAACCTCGCATAAAAACTTAAATTTAAGGCGTATTTTCCAGAACTATAAGACTTCTTCAAATACATTTTTTCCCTTCACCTTTGGGGCTTGCGCGTATACATTTTTTAATCTAATATGCAAATCCGTTTTCTCTGTACAGAATTCGTTTTCAATATTCTTCGTATAACTTCCAATATATTTCCAGCCTTTAGTGAAAGAGCAAAAAAACGACAAAAGAATCAATTTCTTGTTTTCTTTTTTGACCGATGCGCACGTATGAATATAATAAGAAGCTCCTATATACATTGTTTCGAATTCTCTGTACTGTTTGAACGTATAATTTGAATGACTTAATGCCGTTGTAATTTGTATCTGTCAGCGTCAATTTCACGCCTACTTAAATTAGTCAATATATTGTAAATGTAATATCTGCTTATAATAGAAAAGACGCGACGCTTATAGATGAAGAATATAGTTCGGATTGATTTTAAAAGTAGCTCTCTAAAATTCTACAACGTACTAACTGTCCTAGTTTCAAGATATCCCATATAATTCTCACTTACAATCAGTGCTCCCCCACTAATCAAATCGCGTATACCGTGTGGTGTTCCGAGGAATGTTTTAAACGACTTTTCAAAACACTTACTTTTAGCATCGTATTCGAAGAAAGAACAATACGCAGTTCTCGAGCAAAATAGTTTTATGAAGCCATTTATGCAAATGTGTATAATTTCTTAATTGCCGGTAATACAGGTTTGAATGATTTTCTATGAGTTAGCATAGATGGGTAATTGACCACTGTAACAATTCTACCATCGGTGAAACAATCATGAATCATGATAAATCAGGAAATTTACGCACTTTGAGAACACACGTTAATAAAACATTTTTTATAATGTTTTTGTTCGAATTGGACGTCAAAAGTAGGGCTAATATTTCTAATTTAAATAGTAAAAAGTGCAAATCGTTTATGTAAGAAAGTATACTATAGAACTTGCAAATATAACAACCTAATTAGAGCTTAATATTTTCCATCTGGCTTCATTTGGGAGGTAACCAGGATTGTATACTTTACTGCTCAGTCTGGACCGAATCCATTGCTAATGTGTCGGAGCCTTTTCTCAGTGGTATAAGCATTGTTATTTTTCTTTAGGGCATGGAAAATTTTAATCGCTAAACGTATCTGCAATGTATTACCCATAATATTGTCCAATTATAATTAAAAATAATAAGTGCATAATGTAGTTTTAAAGTGTGACAAGGCTTCACAGATACACACAGTAAAGGCCCGTACATTATAAGAGAATATCGGGTAAGAAAAAACGCAAATAATCTATTTCTGGACGAGAAAACGAATACGTATGTAAGGGATTGTTGCGTGTACATAACTATATATATACTTCGCTTTTCGACCCGGGAATCATTGGATCTATAGCCGCCGCCGTGTTATGTGCGACTATAAATATAATATAAAGCAGATCTTGTACGTACATCTTATATATATATATATATATATACACGGTCGCGGTCGGTCCGACTCTGCGCTTTAATGCCGCATTATAAATGCCCATTTTAGGATGGCATAAGCCGAGCAGGATGCTGCAGCTGCGCGCGCCGTCTAGAGAAAGTGCCATATATATATATATATATATATATATATATATATATATATATATATATACGAGCGCTTCAGGACAATGCCGATTAAATGCCGATGGTGGCCCGCGCGCGCGGGGTGCAATAATGCGGCTCCTCGCGCACTTATCTACCTGAAAGTGCGAGTGGTGCGCGCGCGCGCGCCCAACTCTTATAATATAGGGAGATGGAAACGAGTGCATTTATTCCTTCCTTCCTTACATATCTATACTATATATATATATGCACATATATATAACCTCCATATATCCCCAAACGTTTATTCAGACTTAAAGTAAGATTCTATATCTTTTACGCTATAACAAGCTTTTATACGTTTGCTATAACATAGTTATAGTTATTTAGTGTACAATTTTAACTTAACAGCGCTTATGCTTGAGCTTTTGCTGTCGTATTTTTCACAATTTCTAAATTTGATACATAATACGTATACAATAAGAAAAATTTCCAAACACAATAACAGTACTATCCAGTAATTTAATTATCGACTGGAAAAATCTAAAAAATTATCATGGATCCAGTGATATTTATTAGAAATTATGGTAGTTTTAAAGATTTTTACAACCTGTGATCAAATTACTAAGCTACAGAGTAATTTTTACTAGAAAATTCTTTCTCTTATAAGAGCATTTATTATATATAAGTAAAAACCTCCATTTCTCGGAAAATAAATCTATAATGATGTTAAAGCAATATATTTTTATCACGCGCTAAAATTACTACTTTAAGCTTATATCATACATTTATTATGTGCTTCTACTGATTGTAAGACTATATTCTTATAAATTCTCACATGGGCGCACACAAAACTGTAAAAAAGAAAATAATATATATATAATATCACATTCCTACCTTGCGCAGTGCGTTGAATTTGCATCGGGACGAGTGCCCGGAACAGAGACATCTTCCGCCGATGTTAATCTCTCGGATCGAATAAAAAGCCCTCCTTTTGTCCACGATGGGCTCGCCTCTCCTTCGAAGGCTCTGGAAACGCAGCCTAACGAAGCGAGCCTGCGTAAAATCCTGAATCGCTTGAGTGTGATTTAAGGCGCCCGGTCGACCATTTACCAGTTGAGTGTGGATCTGCCACGAGAGAAACAAGTTTCAATTTTTCTCTCTCAAGGTATATAACGTATATATAAAGTTAAATTGTGGTTTAAATCGAAAACGTTTTCCTGGAATATATAGTGTAATGGCCTGCAATTGTCATGATTCCTTATAGCCAGACTTTATTTCTTTTATATTCGCATATACATGTGAAATCTTTTGTTTCATTTCTTTTCTTCAAAAATAAAATAATATTTCTTATGCGGTACTAAATTTCTTATTTATTTATCGCTTTTTGAGCTAATAGTTATAATTAACGTCAGTTGAATGCTATAATAATTCAGGTACGTATAAATAGGAACGGTATTTACACGCAAGTGGTTTTTGTCCTTTATAGTAAAAACGGAGCGAAGAAGTTATATTTAATTTTTTTTTTAAAACAAAATCAAATGCTTCGTAAAAAAGGTAAATGCAGAATTTGGAAAATTTTTACTCTAACTGAAAGAAATATAATTACAAGCGGTATATAAATAATTTGAAGAAAACTGAGAAAATGCCAATGATAATCCACTGCTCGAACGCCCAATACTTTAACAATAAATGAAAACTTTGAAAGGATGGCGAAACTTTTTTGAATATCATCGGATAATTATAGAGAGGTTATCAAGGAAGTCGACATATTTAATATTGAAACGTGTGTTATACACTTTTTATGGATAATTTTCAGTATGAGGCACGTGATAGGACAGTTTGTTCGGGTTCTTTCCAACATTGCTTAATGCTAACGAAAAAGGTGGTTTTATATCCATCAATTAAGAGTTCAACGAAGTCAATGACCATCCAAGCTTACTCAAAAGAATCGCATAACCAGTGATGAAACATTACCTTCAAGTTTTGATGAGCGAATCGTCGCAGTGGATACCGGTAGGTACGGTCCTGGATTCCCAAGACCAAATAAGCTCGACAAGCTCAGTCATATGTTAACTTTTTACTCGTTGTTTTATTTGATTATGATGGCGTGGTATATTAAGAATTTCTGTTAGTGTGCCACGGTCAACACAGAATATTAGCTTGAACTTCTGGTCGATCGTGTGAAGCAATAAAAAGAAAACTGCTGTGAAAGTTTTTGCCTATTAACGACACAAAATTATGCCTTACGTCTCCACATTCACCAGATTTAGCTCAGTACGATATTTTTTCATTTCGAAATTCAGGATGATACTCTTAGCGCAGAGAGATTTCAGCATGAAGCAGATCCAACCGGAGTCACTAAAGAAATTAAACGCTATACCAAAACTCTATTATAAAAAATGCTTCAAGCATTGCGAAATTGGAAAAAGCGATGCCGCAAGTGTATGATATTTCATAGAAAATACTACAAAGGGGTCAGCACAAATATTAATGGATAATGAAATAAATATGTTGTTAAACATATAAAAAATTGGCTTTATTTATTGAAGATGTTTTTTTAAGTAACAGTAGTGCTAGGCTATATAATAGAGCCTTTCAATATTAATTCTGCAAATCCACACATAATTTAAATATAATTTTACTTATATTGAATGACATTTATGGTAAATACAATTTTTTTTTTGTCAAACTCAAATTCCTTCATAGCTGCCATAACCTTTGTAATTTTCATCAATAGAACAATTTTAGATATAACTAGACAGGATATTTGTTCTTTAAGAAAGCGCCATTTTTTAACTGTCTGCATTTGATAAGCTATAGCGGAAGAAAAAGTTATAGGGACAATTCGGCGAACTTCTTGGATCGAATCCTGGTCGATTAATGTCATTGAAGTGAGCGCAAGCGCGCGGACGCACAGACGAGTCGTCCCTCGCACGCGTGTAAATAATGCGCGAAGTGAGTCTATAAGGAGAGTGCGAGAGAACGCAATGAAATCGATGACAAAAACGGCGATCCCTACATTCCAGCCATTTACGGCGAACGGCCGGTGGCCTTATAAGGAATCTCGTGAACATTTGCCCAAGGGAGAACTGAGAGTTTTATTCTGCGCGCGCATTTCAGGCGTTTGTAAAAAAAGAGGAGGAATACTCGAAAACAGGAGTAACGAGTCTCAGGCGGAACGGAATTTTCCAAAAATAAGTCCACTCGAATCTATATATTTGCACTAATTGGACTATCTCAAATTTATAGATTGTCAGATTTGAAATTGTCATATGGTTCAATTTTCGATGTAGTTTAAATTAACGCCACTGAGAACTAAATAAAAAAATACTTGTAAAGAAATGTAACAATTAAGAATAAATTAAGAACATTCAATGTTTTATAACTAAAGGGTCATCCTATATAAATACTCGTATGGTAGAATTCTGGGTACCTCTCCATTTTCCATCGGAGTCTGTCGCGAATAAAAACTAGTACAAATAACTTCATCGTCCTGCTTGTACGTCGGCTTTCCCAGTACTGGTGGCATCGAGTACCGCGTCCAGCATTCTTCATCGGTAGGCGCGTAATATTGCCAAGGTTGAAAGTTCTCCCCGTCGTTCGATCGTTCCAGTATCCACGCTGCTGGTCGCGGCGAATTGGCGGCTTTGACAATCACGTATTCGATTTGGTAAAACTGAAAGCAGAAATATAAATTTTGCATCAATCGATTGTTATCCTTTTCGCAATTCTTATAAGGGATATGCAGAGAAACGAATAAGAATAATAAATAAGGCATAACCGAAACATAAGAACGATCGAGCGATTTTACGAGTATTATATGGTTGTGCCTTATTCCTCATTCCTGGATCTCTGTGTAAGTTCTTTATTCATAATTTTAATGTATGCGGGTAATATAGCTATAATTCATGTCTCCAAAGACATCATTTTAAGTACAATTTGCATCTTATTTATATTAGTAATTGCAGAACCGTGATGGTTATTCGTTGTTCGTTCTTCATATTTAAATAAAAGATCTCACAATAATTTCAAAATAAAATTAGTATTTTTTTAAAATGAAGAACTTTGAATCAATTTAAATCAATGTATTTCTTTCGTTCTTAATTACTTCTACTGATTAAGGAATAAGATCTACGATCTATTTGTAAATAAAAAAGATACGAATTATTGTCACAGAAATCCTTGTTCAATCCAGACATTAGGACTTGTAATTGGGACTACTGGGAATGATGTTGTAATTAAAATCGAAACACTTACAACTATATATTATTAGCGTATGTATATCTACTAAGTTTTTTCATTTCATTTTAATTCATTTTTTAAAATGCAATATGATTTGATAATATGTAATGTGTTTCATTAGATTACTTATAATAATATTGTTCGGATATGTGGTAAAAAATTTGGCTAGGGTTACTTCGGTCTTATATTATTGTTCACTACATTTGTGACAATGAGATAGTATCTTGTCTTTTGCAGAAAAGGTCGTAACTGTTGCAACTTATAGTAATTTATTTCTATATGATAAGAAATACCTGTTTGATAATGACCTAATGTAAATTGATATAAATATATAAGAGTTTGACCTATAAAGTAAGGAAACTTATGTACATATGTTAGTAATATTGTTTCCAATCATTTTCAATAGTCATTTCATAATGTTTTGCTAATTAGTAATATAAGAAAAAAACCTTCTTGATTTCTACAGTTTTAGTAAAAAAGCCAATAATATTATTATTGAAGTTTTATGTCTTGTCTTAATAGGTGTGCTTTTATCTTCATTTTGCATCGCGGTAACTATATGGATGTTGCGTTTGTAACCTGTCTGAGATAACGGTTCGCACATCTTTCTTTAATACCCTTAGAAACGACTATACGAATTTAATTCCTAAACTTGTAACTTGTAACATCTATAATAAGCAAAATAAAAAGAATAGCCTGTTCAGTATTGAAAACCATTAGTGTAGAAATTTTCGCCTCTTGCCGTTTATTACTATTCGCTATTCCACCTATATCTATTTTACGAGAAGCCATAAAAACTATTCACAGTTACCTATAAGTATTTTTTACAAAGATCGATTTAGATTTAAAATATCTATACTGATATATTATGTGATAATAAACTTGGAGTTATTATTTTTATTATATACGTCTAGTAATTCTTTATTTCGTATAACATGAAAATGAAGTACCATGGTCAAACCATTTTTCGTATATAATTTTTAGTAATATTCCCAAGTATAAAGTTAACTAAAATTTGTGTCCAGTATAAATTTGTAGATCGTTGATTTATAGTATTATATAGGTAAAAGCTTAGTTCAAGAAGTAATTTTGACTTGTGATTGTGTTAAATATGTAAGCCACAATGCTATTCTTTAGTGTTACAATGTCACAAGATCATTCTGTAGTGTTAAATTGAAAATTCTATTAGATTGAAATTTCTTATTTTTAAGTAGCATACAGCAACGCACACATAAACACATAAACAGAGAGAGAGAGAGAGAGAGAGAGAGAGAGAGAGAGAGAGAGAGAGAGAGTAATCCGAATGCTTTCACTGCGTGTCTTATAGCAAGCGTGTCGGGCTTTTATAGTCGAAACGTGGTTTGTTAACATTCGCAAGCACTCGAACGTGTAGCTATAACATCCCTTATCTGTGGCGACAAATAACTTTGGAGTCGTGCACGAATATGCGATATATACAAATTGCGCCGATCCTCGCCGTTGCAGTCGTTGCGCATGCAAAGGTCAAGGTGGCCTCTAATGGTTTTATACAGAACAGACAAGGGAGGGCGCCGCGGCGAGACAACGAAAAGTGCAGGGGAAGGAAGATGAAGAATCCCATACGATGTGCAGATACATTCGGTCTTGTACAAGCTTGTATATATATATATATATATATATATATATATATATATATATATATATATATATATATAAGTGAAAGAGGCACGGCAGCCCTCGAAACTATACGTCCTAGAGATCCTCGTCGCGGATAAGAACGTATAGAAGGAAGATCCGCCTCTGATATAAGGGTATACTCGTTTCTTGCTCTGTGGTGTCTCTTTCCCAATGGCTTTTGTCAGGTACTCTTTGCCCGTTACCTTTTGCAACATATCTCTTTCTGACTCGCCCCTTTATCTCAGCTTTTCCTTTCTTCTTCAACGCCAAGTTGAAGGACCTGGTAAATTTCGAATTGGCCCGCGCTGCCCAAAAAAACATTTGGCGCAAGCATATATGAGTATAATATATCGTCGACCAAATTTAAACATACCTGAAATGGTTATCACTTCTTTTATGTTTTATATATGAATTTAAATTTTCCGACTTAAAACAATATTATTTATATACTGTATTTTTAATTTAACTCTTACGGGCAATGTGTTAAAATATCTCTACACTCAATTAGTTCAAGTTTTAGGCTATAGAATCTAGTCAGATTTTCTAATGTAAAAGATGTTTAATAGATCAGACTAAAGTTTCTCTGTAAATAACTATTATTCAAAGCAAAATTGTATCTTGTACACTTTATTTAATTAAATTTCTTTAATTTTCCTTTATGTGGTGAACAGTTACATTTTTCTAGTTATAATATTTCAAATAATATCGTAAAGGTATGTAATGATCCTTACTTTTAATCTAGGAGTCTCAATTGAAAAGTAAGGAAAATGTAGAGTTTATTATTTTGATTCTTTAATCGGATCACCTTGTAATTTTCTTATACTGCAATGTAACGTACACACTATCTAAGGCTTCCTACCTAGCCAAGCCGAGGCTCAAGGTTCGCATACCGATTAACTCAACATGCTCGAACTGCAGATTATCACTGTATGTTATTACATATGCGTACAAAATATAAATTAAAGATTCAATTAAATTAAAGTATTATTCTAGAAAGTAAAATTTTTCATTGATTAATAATGATCGTATGAACAGTTTATAAAATATAATTTTGAAAAGAGGAGTCTATTGTTTGAACAAAAGGATTAAAAAATTGATATTCATGCACGTAATACTTCTTCATTATATGAATTGCCTATATGGGTTATAGTATACTGTTATATATAGGAACTAATTCAATACATCATAAATAATTTTCCTAAATGTATTACTTCATTCGATTCTCTGGCAAAATTAACTTGTTTGATTCTTGAGTCGAGATATAACTCCTGTAAAATGAACTTACTCAATATTTCTTCTTTTGATTCTGATCGAATGGAAATAGAGATATAACTCTACAGAATTAACTTACTCAATATTTCTTTGTTTGATTCTTATCTCGTGGCAGTTGAAATATAACTAGATGATCTAAAAATATATCAGTCTTCCTCGTTTTCGAGAGCTATAAGTCTTGTACATGTTGGAACCCATTTCATAAACAATTACAATGGTTTTTATCATTGATCTTAGCCAATGATTTTCGTTTTTTTTCGAGAAGAACAAATTTTTTGACGATGAGGATTCAAGTCTTTGAATTCATCATCAAGCTTTTAACTAAAATTTCAGATTGATACTTTACATTTTGTCATTGTTTTTATGTTATGGAAATCGACGGTCAAACCCTCCAGTTGCATATCTTGAATCTTTTACTCCAACTCTACGTCGAAAATTTAAATATAATAAAACTATATTTTTAAATAATAGTTAATTATATTTATCGCGATGAAACGAAAATAACTAATAAATTATATACGAACAGGAGAAAAGCTTTGCGTTGTTCCATCAGACGCATTTGATTTTATCTTTAAATTCGGTGAGCATTTTCGGCTTTCATCGTGCCTTCTCTTTATTTGTCCTCCGCTGCTTATCTCGGAACCCCCGGGCGATCTTCACACTCAAACTCTACCCGATGATACTCTCTCTCTCTCTCTCTCTCTCTCTCTCTCTCTCTCTCTCTCTCTCTATATATATATATATATATATATATATATATATATATATATATATATATAATACTGTTGCAACTGCTGGAGGTGCGCGCTTTTTCGAGCACATCGCGTGCGATTCAATTCTCTTTATGAATTCTCTTTATGTTTTGCGATGTATATGCATATATACGTATATGTATATGTACAATATAAACATTTCTTATATATATACAACAAGGTGCTGCGATGAAGATGATAATTTTGCATATAGTATAGTTTTGAAAGACTCCAGTCTCTGATGCATCTTTTCAATATCGTTGTCACTGGGATGCATCTCGAAAGTTACGCGCGGCAAAGGGGAAATTATTCAATTTGAGCCCAGAGTGTGTAGGCGTTTATTTGGTCTCATAAATTTGTATGGGAGTCAGACGGGATGCGATCATTCAAGTTGCTATACTTTTTCATTGTATTGCTTTCGTTAATATAATAAAAATGATATTTAGAATTATACGAAAGTTTGTACACTTATATAAATATACGTGCTATTCATTATTTTTAAATTAATTTTCTTTGTTCTTCCACATAAATTCTTATAAATTATAAATTATAGGGAAAAATATCATACGAAATTGTGTAAATATTTTTATGGAATTTAATGTGATGTATAGAGTATTAATGGAACTAGTCATTTATTTGACAAATGAAAAAATGTGCACAAGCTGAAATTACATGAAATCAATTACTAATAGAAAAATTGATCTTGGGAAAACAATGCTGACGTTTTTAAATTATTATTGGAAATGTACCTGATGTAAATGGTCGATGTTATATCTGCAGTAGACTGTAGATTATAAATCGGTATGTCATTGTTCATACGTTATGCTTTATATGAAAACAAAAGCGTGCCAAGCTTTCGCTTTACTATCTGATTGTATTTGAAAAATCTTTGAATATTCCAAATTACTATATTTGTTTGAGATTATCACAACGTTGCGATATTTGATAGTCCTTTTATAGGGGGTTCCGATCCAGTAGACTCTACATAATCTAATTTCTAATAATCACCTGAAGTTGATAAAATTATTTGAAAAAAAAAATATATATATATATATATATATATATATATATATATATATATATATAGACGGCAGATCCATAATCAGGTCGAAGCCTGTTTGTTTTTGTTGAATTCTTGCAAACGTGTATAGGATGTCCATTACGTCATTTCCAGGTTCAATTAGCAGTTATTATTATTTTGGTCTACAACCTTAACTCTTCAAGGTTCTAATGGTAAAAAATTGTAAATAAAAAATTTTATAACGAATCCAGCCGTAGGCGAAACTACTCTGGTAGCCTGATTTAGCATGATCTCAGCAGATTTACAATTTCAATTTGAAAAGACTACAGTTTCCAATATAATTTTCTTTTGTCATCACAAAACGATACGGCACAAGTATAGACATTGAAACATATTGGGATGGATTTACGATCGGAACGTTTTTCACGTGGACAGTTATATATCGGATTTGCAAGAATTCGCCATTCAAAGAGTCAATATATTTTATTAGCAGCAAATGGAGCAATAACAAAAAATATTATACTGACCGGGATATATTATAAATTCCATATTACAATATGTCGTCAAAATTGAACCCAACGATAACATAGCTATTTATATACACACTTTTAATATTAATATTTTTACAATTTTTAGAATAATTATTATTATTGCAGTTATTCCTTTTTTAAAATCAATATAAATGAATAATCATTATTAAAATAATAAAATTTTTGTATATCTTTCTTAGGATGTAGCTTTCTTATCGAATATTATCTAATGTAAAAATTTTTCTGGTCCCTTATTCCTTATATGCTTATCAGTATCTAGTGGATGAGTAGTAAACGATAGTGAATACCACTGTATGAATTAGAAAAAACAATATTACAATAAAGTTAAAATGATTTTTTATGAAATATTACGAAAAAATTAGGATGTCTATCCCCGCGTGTATTTCAGAATAAGGTCTCAAAACTATTTCAAATATTCGCTTTGACTATTGTATTATTATCGAAATATTGAAGAAAAGTACAACATCACAGTTCTAGTCGGAGAATAGACGACAAAAACAAAGCATTCGTAGGCAGTAAAAATCAGTAGAACAAGCATACGAATTTGTATTCAACTATAGGCGTACATTTAACACAAAGGGATTTTGGAATATATCGAATCTTATTCTTCAATGATTGTCTGTAGAATTGTTGCGAAAACGCTCTATAGAAACCTTATAAAAGCGCACAACTTTTAAGTTCCCTTTTAACCCTATTTTAAATTTCAAATTGATAGATTCATAGCATATGATATATCGGGTTGTTAAAATGAATTCAATGCTTCTTGAATTCCTGGCATTCCCGAGCAAGACCGGAGATTCTCTTCCAAGCCCCGTCGCGAGGCAATCGCGATTTCCCCTGCGCATAACTATACATAATATGCATTAACGAGCACACGGAACACTCGCGGCGCGCGTTCGACAATGCGCGATACATTCGCGGTGAAAACGCGCGTACGCGAGAACCGACACACGTACGCACAATCTACGCCTGCGTATGCCTATATCGCAGCCGAGAGACCGAGTGGCGAAGGTATAATCGCCGCGAACTACCCGAGGTGATCTTCATATACTTGTACATAAGATCAGGGTTACAGCGAAACGGTCGAGGGCGAGGAGGAAAGCAGCACGGGCAGTATATAAAGCAAAGCCGCTTGCGCGCGCGCGCGCGCGTGCCGGTTCGGTCCAGCGACACGACGCGCGCGCACCGAGCGCGTCGTCTGCTTTAGCGAGCGCGCCGCGCCTCCAACCCCTCGCACTCGGAATCGCGCATCAGCCGTTGGGCGGCGGCGCGGGCGCGGGCGAATTTCTGGCACGCCGCCCAATATAGGTTCCGCCGGGCGCCAAAAGAGCCGAAAGTCGTTGCACCGGATTCCCCTTTTGGATCGATCGCTCGCGTCGAAAGCACGATATAGCCGTCTCTCTCTCTCTCTCTCTCTCTGTCTCTGTTCGCGCGCGCGCGCGTGTGTGTAATAGGTATCTATGCGCGTATAAGACGTGAATGGAAACTTAGAGGGGGCGAGCATTTCAGATCGGGATCCTGGACAGTATAGGATAAGTAGATATCTTCCTACGTGACAACTCGGAAGTTCGTAATTATTCACATCTCGATATACTAGGGCAGATTACGTATATTAGTAGACACTAAGTTTTGCTTAGATATGAAAAAACGAATAATATATCTAGAAAAAATCAAAGCTATTATCTGAAAAAGCTTATTTGATAGTATAAAGTAATATTGAATGTAATAAAAATTCCAGATTCCTACACAACCTAAAGTGCACTCGGTTTATCTTGTGAACGTGATGAAAATGTAAAACAAAAGTTTATTCATCCTTAGAAAATAACTGTTCCAGAAATCTCATAATTTCAATTGATATGATTTCGATACTACTTGCATTTTCTTCTAATCTTAATCTTTGGGTAGGACTATTTTAAGAGTAGTACAATATAACATCATCAGCTTATTGCTAAGATTTAGAAAAACTGTAATACGAAGGATCGTGATTCATAAGTACACGGTAAAAAGAAGGTGATCCAGATCAGAATACGATGATATAATTGATGGGATATAAAGATATTCAGAAAGAGCATTACCAATTCTATGAGCTATTATGATGCATAAGTACATAAGATTCAATCGAGCAAACTAATTTATTGGGAATCTATATAAGAAAAGTAATTTGAACAACCAAAGATTATGTTGTATTGATCGAATACTTTATATATTCCTTAGGTCAATAACAAGACGTTAGTTTTTGTTTATTTATTTTTGCAAAAACCACGTTTAGTAGAACTTATAAATTTACTAATATTCGTATAAAGTTAATCAATAATAATAATGTTAAAACTTTTGCAAATATTACTCTTTGTCAGAAAGGAATTGGAGTAATAATTATTTATAGAAGACACACTGGTGCCCTTAAAAATCACGAGGATTTGAATTGTTTTTCAGAAAAAACAGTGCTAATTTTTAATTTCCAGAAAAGAGAATTTGTAACGGAAGAATAAGAGTAAAGATACAGATTATTTTAGAAAAATCGCTGAGACATGATTTTTATTTGGACCTGTAGTTTAGATGAACTTTATTACAAAAGTTTTTATTTATTATAATATTTGACTGAAAGAAAGACTTGTTATTGAAAAAGCGTTCACATATGGTGTTAATGTCGTTCTTGTACATGAAATTGAGTATTCATTAAACAAATTTTCAACATCATGTTCATCATTGTCTTTAAAAATCCCCCAAAATACATTATAGAATTTTTATCATTACCTAAGTTGTCAACTCAAAATATCTCTATGTTGTTTTAAATAATCACAACTAGCGTTTAAGAAATATATATTTTGCTTTTTGGTGTGAATATTCCGGTGTGTATGTAATGTATAGTACTGGAACATCATCAAATATATAGTTATTTATCCTAACGAGGCTGTTTTTCATATAAATATTGGAAAATGTACAAAACGATTATCATGAAGAAACATAGAGAAACTCTTAAGTTTTATATTAATCATATGGGCAAATCGATATGTTTATGACAAAGTATCTTGTTTTTACGTTTACGAGAGCAACTACGGTTTTCTTTAACTGATAATATGGAAAAATGTAGTATGCAAGAGAATCGATTTGAAATATATTCGGTGAGTTCATATTAATCTTAGTGACCTACAGTTCCGCCCATTTCACTATCTCTAAGCTCTTTTTCCTGTCATGTCTCTGCAAGCAGAATTTCGATAACTGAAATCTCGCAGAGTCGCGCTTATAAATAATCCAGCTTAAGAAAGCTATACCTCATCGTCAGCCGCGAGCCTTATCACGCGACTATTAAAGGACTGACTTCTCGCTCGCGCTTTTTTAAGATTCAGGGAATCACGAGCGTTCCGCCAAATATCCCATACATCTGGAGAGGAAGCGCGCTGCCGGATGCGTTACTCCCCCCTTCCGCGGACGGGGACCGTTCCAGTGACGTTTTCGCCTCGAGACGCGCTGACGATCCCCGCTGCGGCGACGACGCTGGCGACAGTGCGACACTCGCATATACCGCGCGCGCCACTGGCGGCGATGAATCATCCGCGAGAGGGCTTTCTGCACTCTCGCGTCGGCGCGCATGGGTGCCTGTATTTGAGGCTGTCGCGGCCGCGCGGCGCTCGTTGACGATTTTTCACTCGATGGAAAACCGCGTGCGGTTTGTTTCTTTTCTTTTTTGCGCGAGAGTCGCCTGTTTTATACGAGTCGCCGATTTTCATATTCTTATCCGGATGCGAAATCTTTGCAAATTACAATACGAGTTCGTGCTGATTGTTTTTATGGATATTTTGCTGCTTTCGTATGTACAAGCTTTCCCAACTATTTAAATAAGTTATGATTTAAAACAACGTCTGACTTATACAAGACTTAGACAATTGAAAATATTTGATTTATCAAGAATTTCAGAGTTTTTATTTCGTATATTATTTAGCATGGTTCATATGCAGAAATCAAAAAATTTACCGAGAGTAACCAAATTAGTTTCAAATCTGTTATTATAATATATACATGTGAGTAAAATAATTAAATTACATTTTTATATATTATTTTATATTTACTATTATAAATCAGACAAATGCTATTATTATAGCAATGATATCCTCAAATTAGTATGCGGCATTAACGATTCTTTACCGAATGAAATAATATGGCCACAATCTCGCGCAAACGTTTGTCTTATCATAGAAATTTTGCTTATTTGTAACCCTAATTAATAAAATTCTATGTTTTTGCAGATTATTTATTTCTTCTCATTTTTTAAATAGGTAAATAATGTTAAATATTATAATGTTAATTAAATTATGCTTCGTCGAATCAAATATTGAATTATTCCGGTATTAAATACTTGTCGATTTCTAAATTTGGCCACCAACGATTATATAAAAATCTTTTAAATCTAGATCAGCGCATCACATATCAAGACGTTTTTAATGCCTTTTTAACATCAATTAAATAAATAGCTAAAAAACAATCGTTGCAAATAAAGTAATTATTGTAATAATTAAAAGATAATTACTGAAAAAATAACATGTCTGAACTTTTACGGTACAATAGGCTGCAATAATACGGTCTCTCCGCCATTAACAGTTGTATATAAATATTAATTTTTAGACGAAACCTCGGCTAATTACAAGCAATTAGAATGCGCAATGAGAGCCGTGCCGTCGTGTACTCATCTTCATGCTCGTTTACTACCCTATATATATATATATATATATATATATATATATATATGCACAATAGGCGCGGAGAGCGAAAAATCCTTGGCTTTTACTTTCAAACGTCTGAAGCTTATAATATGCGCAAAGACCAGCTCGCTCGCCTGTACTCGCCGCGCGCGGTCTCGCGCCCCGCGATATCCCGCCTGATTGCACGTACGGCTCAAGTGCACGGCTATATCCAGTATATAAAAGGGAGCATCAGCCGAGGAGGGAAGAATCGGCATATACGAAGCTGCGTTACTGCATGGCGCATATACCATATATACGTATGCGCGTGGCTAAAAAGCGGCGCAAGATCTTCCTCCCTTTTGCCGACATATACGCGATATCTTTGCATATATGTAACCGTGCACGGTGTATATATGGGCAACAGCTCTCTCTCTCTCTCTCTCTCTCTCTCTCTCTCTCACTCTCACTCTCCCTCTCTCCTCTCTCTCTCTCTCTCTCTCGTTCTCTCGCTCTCGCTTGCTCTCTCGCTCGCTCGTTATACCCCAAAGAATCGCCTTCATTATCCGTGAAAGCGCGCAAGTAAATAATGCTCCGCGCGCGTAGAGGGAGGGGGGCGTTGGAGGAGGAGCAGGAGCGCCCGGCTCCCGAGTGTGCGTGTGTGTGTTTCTGTATATATACGCAGGAGCCATGGGTGGCCCTTAAATTGCGTAGACTTATTGGCAGCACCGTAATATGTGGCAGTAACGACTACGGGGCTCATACGGGCATCAAATTATTTAGGTTAAAACCCGTTGAAAAGAAGCAATAGTGCACGAATTTTAATTTAAATTTTAATTATAAAAAGTACACGCGATTTTTAAAATTATTTTGCGCCTGTCGATCTGTTGCTTCATTCTTGCGCACAATGGGGAGCTGAAATATTATTGAAATTTATTTGGAAATGGCAATTTGAGATGAAAGAAGAAAATTTACTCGACAGGTTTTTTGATTTATTATGTGTGCTGATGTTACCATATAATATTTTTTGATTATGAAGCGTAGAACGTAACCGTAAATTCGTATCTCTGGTTCGCGCCTTCATGGCGCTACTGCACCAAATAGAAGTTGATCTATTTCATGAAAAGTAATATTCATCGTTATAACAATGAGAACGAGTTTTAACCCTTACGTTAAAACGCGTGCAATCAATGAATGTACCTCGAGAATACGTCGAATACCGCAGCGGAAGCAAGACTACCCATGTATAGATATAGACATTTATAAAGGTTAGAGTATAGTAGTATCGACAATCTCGAGATACGTAATATTTTTATAAATCGAGGTAGTTTTAATAGTTCCACTTCTCCCTGCTGAACTAACGTCGTAATTTTGTAAAGCAGAGATACAAATTCAGCGTTTGAGTTTGAGGCAACTTCAAATATTGAATAATTACTTCATCAATTGGTTAGGATTTTTTATTTTTCTCTTATACAATAATATTTGGATTTAAATTATTGGAAATACTTTGAAATAATTTTTATTTGATTTTTTTGAACTGAAGCTCAGTTCTTCATTATATGCACTGCTGTTTTGACTAAAAATCCTAGATCTACATCTTTTCATTCATTTTATTTCAACCGGATTATGGACTTTACCGAGAAGTTTCAGATTGTGTTAAAACGTTTTTCGTGTGCAATCACGTGATCACCAATTTATTGAGCCGAGTTTTTCTGGTGACTAACGTAGTTCTAGCGATGTATTCATTTTTAAATAATCCAAATTCAAATGTCAAATTTTCAACAATTTCAAGTAAATACGGAGTTGTTATAGTTTTTTGAAAAAAAAAACGCAGTTCTTAAAATTTTGAAATGTTATAAAATAATCCAATTGTTAAAATGAATAATATTTATAAATTACTTGCTGTGTATGTAATTCCGTAAAATTTCACTCTGAATATTTGACTTTTGCTTTATAAGATTAAAAAATGAGTGAGTAATGGCTTGTCAATAATGGCGCAAAATAACCTTTTATATTAAAGGTTCAGATTACGGAGTAAAAAGTAAAACAATTTTTATAAAAGTGACAAATTCATAAAGCATCACTGTAGGAGTAAGATTTCATATATTTAACAACTAAAAAAACGATCAATTTATTTTACACTTACAAACAATTATCCTTAAATTTACGGCAGTTATTAAATTGCATTATTATCCAATTAAAATTAGTTAAATTTATATTCCATTAAATAATTCGGATGACATAGATATAAACATTTTTAACAAAATTTAAAAGATATCAATATTCTCATGACAGGACTGTTAACTCCTTTTTTCTTAAAATTCTATCAAACATCATACACTGACACTCTTTTTTATGAATAAAAAAGAAAAGCTGATCCGCAAGATATGTTAGACTGTGCAACATTGTGCGACATTATGCGGCTTGCACTCATTCACGGATTACATAGAAAATAATGTCTTTGAAATCAGAATTCAAATTCGTGTTTTACAGTAGTCCATATGTTTCTTCAATATTGTTTCTTCCTCGTTATATACTTACGCTAGTATCCCCGCATGCAATAAATATATAATATATACCACTATATTTGAAACCGTAATTTTATTTCACTCCCTCCCCCCTCTCTCCCTCAAACATCCGAAGAGGCGAGTATAACTTCCAAAAGAAAATGAGCTTAGGCGGGTGCGTCGCGCTATTTTTAAAATCGCGCGGCCGAGGCGATGTAGCGACGAGAGCGAGCGAAAAAAAAATATATCCATCAGAGTCGGACGTGGAGGCAGATCTGAAAAAAGAGCTCGGCCCGTGCTAGGCGCGCTAAATAATTGCTTTAATAAAATTTGAAGAAAAAACGAGGATTGCGCACCGACC
The DNA here is from genome assembly GCA_018907035.1 of Sycobia sp. Sy_11. Classification (NCBI taxonomy): domain Eukaryota; kingdom Metazoa; phylum Arthropoda; class Insecta; order Hymenoptera; family Epichrysomallidae; genus Sycobia; species Sycobia sp. Sy_11. The sequence goes on along the minus strand of JACCIC010000006.1, from coordinate 4,525,270 downwards.
TGAATCGTTGTGTGGCGGAAAAGCTTGAGAGCACCGGGCAAAACGAGCAGAAACCGCGGGAGGGGGGGGGGTAAAACTTTCTGACATTCGTGCGAAGGAACGAAGTATAGTTCGGCGATCGCGATGGGACTATATAACGTCTGCTCCGTTGCGCAATAAGCATTTCTTTTTATCTTTTCGATGTTTTTCCTATATAAATAGATTTTAGTAGACGGATTCAATTACTGAGAGAGCCGCTGCAGTGTATAGGGCTGCGATTCCGAGCGGTCTCGATCTAAAGATAATTTCGGAATTTTAAATTTAAACTATGAATTTTATATGCCACCGGATTAAAGTGCATTGACATTTCACAAAACAATAATTATCTACGTCGTTTTTCTAAATTACGGTGTAGCAGCAATATGTAAAACCATATATTTAATTATGTTATACTCAAAATTTTGTAATATTTTTTTTACAAACTTTCTAACGCATGAAATCAGGAGGTATATAATAAATGTAAATAATTACTTTTTTCCGGTTTTTAGACGAGCGAAAGAGGATGACTGGATAAGTGCCCCTATAAGTGCCGCCACCTTCAAAATATCTTAATATCGCAACGGGACGAATAGCGGTGTCGATGGGAGAAACTTCCGCTTTAATGAGTTAATAACAATCCATTAAAACGTCCCGCAGAATGGGAAAGATGTGTGTGTGTGTGTGTGTGTGTGTGTGTGTGTGTGCGCGCGCGCGCGCGTGTATGCGTGTGTGTATGTGTAGAGGAGAAATGAAACTGGGTTAGTAAAAAAAAAGGAATTGTTTAATAACGATAAAATTACCAAATTACTGAAAATCAATTTCATTTCATTGCAAATAATAATTTTTAAAACTTTCTCTATCTTACTTTTTACGTATTTACACCAACTCTACGCGTAAATTTAACAAAACTATTATAACTACTAACCCGTGTCTATTATTGAAGAAAATTACAATTTCGAAATATCTAATTATAAACATATATTGTAAGAATAGAAAACGCGTGTCTATATTTTCGTAGAAATTATTATATTTCGTCTTGTACGTGTTTATGTTTTTACTATATATATATATATATATATATATATATATATATATATATATATATATATGTATATATATATATATAGACATTTGGCACGCATGTATAAGGCGCGTGTAATTGAAAACACCTCTAAGTTGATAATACGTAACCTCCACCCCTCCCCCTGCCCATCCCCATAAGACATAAAACCAGGGGAGGAAGAGTCCTCTCGCGAGCGTTAGCGGGAGATGAACTTTTGCGCTCGCCTCATCGGTCGCGACGGTAAAAAGAGCACGGACGGCCCGTAATTATTGGCCGCTGACCGTGGGAATTGCATTACGAGCTGAATTCACGGCGTTCCGGGTGTAGGGGGGGGGGGAACCGGCAGTGACAAAAACCAAACGGCTTGCCGGTTCAGCAGGGGTTGGGGATGGGGAAAAAATTGAAAGAAGAACGGGAGGTGCTTGACTCCCTGCTCTTTCTCCTCCTCCTCCTCCTCCTCCTCCTCCTCCTCTTCCTCCTCCACCGCGCGTTCTCTCGAGAGCGATGTCGCGCGCGCATCGACCGACGTGACGGGTCTGCCTTAATCGGCATCGGGAGAACGGGTGCTCTTGTCGCGTACACGAGAGCGCGTGCCTAGAATCTCTGCGCGCCCGTGACCCAACTTCGACATCCTTTCGTGTGTATAATATACACTTGTATATTCCCTCGCGATGCATTTGCCGGCAACAGCGTTGCTTGCAACGGCTCGTTTGTAAAATACCCAATTTTACGAAGTTAATTTTTGCATGCTACGAGCGTTTAAGTCATATAGAGCGCCGAAGAGTTATATGTAAATCAAGGGCAATAAAATTCTTGCTTCTCTGTAAAGAATACGTTATTGGTGCGAACACCTGCTATAATAATAATCGACATTGTTTTTAGCCCTTTCATATGCACGAACCAATTTTAACCGAATTTTAATCCAACAAAAATTATTTCCGAAATAGATCGTTAAAGATTAAGATAATTAAAATAGTATATTATAATTGATTACGATGAAATTTACAATCAATATATAAATGATAACATTACTGATAATGTTAAAAATTAAAAAAAATTAATATCATATATAGTGCCATTATATTATAATGAACTATTTTACGCCCTCCTGATGAGACGTAAAATTCGCATTTTACGCCCTCTGTGTTATAAAATTATGTTCTTAACTGAAAGTAAAATATCGGGACTATTTATTATGCATATATAGATTGAAAAGACAAGTGATCAAATATTTATATATAATTACTGAAAGTTAAGTTATATGCACTCTAATATGCTGCTTTAAGATTATTCCAATTTAAATAAATTGTAATATAGATTAAATATCTAAAAGTAGCGAATAAAAATGAAAGAGCGTTTACGTTCTTTTACAAAGCTTCTAATATTTTTGAAAAATGATGGATTTTATGGAATCCACTGATAAATTGTAGTATTTTTTCTGCTTTATTTATTAATTTATTTACTTACTCATGATAATTATACTAATTATAATTGTGTTTTAAATGAGGAGTCTTAAAAATAAAATCAAGGCAGTGCAATTCAATAACAACGGATCTCTAAAACAGGGCGTCTGCCCCGATGCTTCGCATTTTGCTCTAATTGGCGGTACCTTGATGCTCAGAAAATTCTGCGAATCCACGATCATTATCGCACCACTTTAATATAAAGAAGCACGTGATGAAATTTATATCGCGCTCGAGCACGCGTTTCGAAATAATTATTCTTACATTTATTGCTTTTAATCGCTGTGGGTTGCAGTGCATATTAGCCATACCGATATTAATTTCAATAAATGTTTTACCCCAACCCAAGTGAACTTTAGATTTATTTTCATTCTACATGTCTATTTTTATTCAAATATATCTAAATCTAAGAATGAATTTCTATTTCTATTTCGAAAACTATCATAGAGAAAAATTTTTAAATTATATACACAATAAAAGTTATTTATTCATATATATTGATATACAATATGAAATATAACCCAGTCTACAATATCAAAATATGCTCGCAAACCCAAGTAGTGATATAATATAAGTCAATAGTGTAAATAAATAAGCGGTACTTCAGCAATATATGCCTACCTATACTTAGGTTCTTTCTGATCTCAAATTTATTATATAAATGCACGAAGTTAAAAAAGCTTGCGGAATAAACTCAAACTGTCATTCCCCTGAGTGACAGCATTTAACTAAACATAGCACACGTGTGTTTTAAATTTCATTCGTTATTTTCTATTGCATTTTTATTATATGCCATTTATTAGTTTATCTATGATAAATTGTAGTTTATTCATAAAATAATGTTTTTTTTTTTTCAGAAAATATATATTTTCTATTTTATTTCCCGGTAGTACTGGTGTAGGAAAATCTTCTCGAATCGCATGGTATAGGGTTCCACACGCTTGAAAAGCAAGCTTAAATTGTTAAAAATCAATTGATCAACGAGTTCAATAAATACAAGGAAGAGCAGATTGCAAGAAATAACTTCTCTTTTGGTTATTTCATTATTCTATTTTTCTAACCATCTGTGACTAACTAGATTCTACAGGTCAGTCCAAATGTCTATTTTTATTCCGCCCAACGACCACTACACTACGGGTAGTGTGTTACCGGCCCCTTTCGGGAAATGTGAAAAGTCGGTCAATAAGGGCAGTATAATCGATAAAAACAGAAAAATAGATATTTGCATTGCTGAAAAGAAGTATTACAATAGGTACTAGCTTTCCTGTACTGCAGCAATTCAATCTAATTAGGCAAGGCTAATACTTCAGATGACTAACCTGACAACCACAACGATTGTGATGGATGAGTGGCACCCCTTGATAGTTCTGACTGCAAAATAGTTTAAACAACTTAGAGAGATTACTTAGAATCAGATTAATTAAGCTTTTGCTAGACAATGGTCTACATTTAGCACTTCCTTTTATAAGACGAGCTTTTGTCATAATCGCTTTTGACTTATAGGAGAAGATTTGTCAAACCGAAAAGATGACCAACATTAATCTTTTGAAGGAAAAAAGTGATGGCACCAGAAGAATTGAAGTTACTCTAAATAATGCTGAAAGTGACAGCCTGTATTCTAAGTGAAACTAAGGATCCAGAAGCGATCTTTGTTGTTTAGAAGGTCTCAACTTCCTGCGTTCAAAATGTATACTCGCGACTGGTCTGACATGGCAAAACGAATAACGCGTTCGTAACTAGTGGAGCAGCATAGCTAGTTGTACAGTTAATAGACTTGCATGCAAAAATTATTGACTGCAGGATTTGCTATAACTTTGTCAGCGTTTGCCTTAAGTTAACCAGTTTGGGATAGGCAGAGATTAGCAGGTAGGCTGTGAAGGAACAGGAATAGCCATCGTAGTTGAAGATCCAGGTCCAGTGTTCTGTATGTTATTGAAGGAATTGACGTTAAGACACGTTTGGGCTTCCACAGAGGACAGGTATTTCTGGCTATAGTATAGGGGATTAACGAATTGATAATAGGTTCGTAATTCTTGTCTTTTCAACTTGGAACTTGCTATCATTGGATGACATACTAAGCCTCATCATACGGCGCAGTATATCATAATCATAACGTAATCAATAAGAATATGCACGAGTCATCTTACAACATACTATAAAAATGTTCTCTATAAATATTGTCTAGAAATATCCAAAGGAAATTAAAAAAAAATATAATTACTATAATATATCATTTTCAATCCCTATATTATTGTTACTCATTATTTTAAAATGGACTTCTTGGTTTCAGAATTAAATTTAAATTGTTTACTCGATTTGAAGATTTTATTGTGATGTGAATATAATTTAATTACCATGATGAGTTCAGTGATATGGAGATGCGTAATTTTTCTAACCAACATCATTCTAAAATAGCTACAATAGAGCTACAAAACTAACGTAATTATATATTTAATATATGTATATGTAAATATTAATTTTTATAACAAAACCTCATTTTTATAGTTTCATAAAAATAGCAAACAGCAGTTTTTCTATGAACCTTGGTGAAGGAAACGATAATGTAATGACGTATTAGTCTCATATTTGCATCTACAATTCTCGATATAGTAAAAGGAAAGGTATAATACATTAGTCTATGCGACAGAGCGAACAATGAAAACAAGCCAGATGAATGGAGACTCGAATTTTCCGCATTTTCTCGCATCCATTGTGCCCGTAATCTCGTTCCTTTAGGCTCGTGGCCAAATAAGTATAATTATTTCTCGCTACGCCGATTTTCAAAAGCTTCCAATCGATGCTTCTCCCGCGAGCGCATTCATGCCGACTTCGTCGCGTTTCTTCATCTCGGAGCTCTCGAAACGAATATATATATATATATATATATATATATATATATTATATATATATATTTGTATATATACACACACACAGACAGACACAAAGAGAGAAAAGGTGCGCACGCCTCTGTTGACCGACTGACGATGCCACGACTCCCGCGCGCACGTGACTGCAGCGGCGGCGGATTATTATTTCCTCCTCTTTTCCTCGCCCTTTTCTCCTCCGCGCGCGCTCGTGCGAGCCTCAAAGGAGCCCCGTATAATATAGCCTCGGGGATAGAAGGACCGAGGACCGCCGCGCGGGAGAGAAGGCGTTTTCGAAATAATCCATTGTGTCGGATATGTGCGAGACCAGAGCTGTGGCGCGCGAAGGCGATCGGGCGGCCTTACGGTGAGCCCGCGTGAAAGCCCCGCATTGGGCATTCACCGCTTCCTCGGATCCTCTCGTCGAGATAGAGGAAGGAGAATGGCACTTCAACGATGGGTAAATGTTTTTGTTGCGAAGAAGGGCCGAGAGAAGAAGGAGGGACCCGCGGACCTTTCGGTGCTTTCTTCGCGCCGCGTTCGTGAAAATTGCGCTCTCGGTGCAGTTCGGCGGAGCCGTTTTCTTTTCCGCCTACATAATATATATAATCTCTCTCTTCCTCTCTTCCTCACTCTCACTGTCGCTCTTCTCTCCCCCCCCCTTCCCCGCCACCGCCTCTCTCTCTCTCTCTCTCTCTCTCTCTCTCTCTCCCTCTCTCTCTTTCTGTAGGAAGGGAGCGCGGCGCAATTTGTAGTTACTTACCCGCGGGTTGTTCATATGGGTATAGTAAGTACTTACGCTTGCGCGCTCGGTTATGTTTAGCGCGGCGCGTCACCAATATTACTCCGCGCCTCAAACTCCAATTAGCCGAGACCACAATATCGCATTTATTTTCAATTAAGCTATAAAGTATGAAGAATCGCGCGGTTCGCCTGCCCTTTAACGCCCGAGTATGGTGCGAGCTTCGGTTTATGTTTCGTTAATATTTTCGCCGTATATGTAGTTTCGGGTCACCATGAACGATTCGGGGGAGTCAAAATTATTCATGGTATTCTCACGTAAGAACTGAAATTTTTAAGAGTATCAATATTTGGATTTGACAATGAACTTTTAAATTATAATTTATGGTTTTAATATATTTTCGACATTTATTAATGACACAATTAATTACTTCGAGTACTGGTGAAATAAAAACATTATTGCGATGAATTCTTACGAATAAGGAATGCTTATGTTACTTGGATCGATGCATATAATAAAGGTCGTGGAAAGTAAAGTAAAAGTCAGGTCAAGAGGAGAAACTTATTTAATTCTATATATCATTTTTATACATTCTTTTGTGATTTAATGTTCATTCGGATTTAATATTCTTCAATATAAATTTGTTTTATTAAATATCTTTTCGTATTTGCATCAAATGATTTGAGCTCAATGATTTTGCTGAAAAATACTGCGCAATTATTATTTCAAAAATTGTTATGCGATAAATTGAAAAATATATCTGTTTTCGTTCGAATCAATGAATTTCAATATATTATTCGTCTCGTTCGTCCTATGCTGAACTCGAAAGGACGTGCATACATTTGCTTCTTACGTAACACTGTCTATTACGGTGATGTGCATAAGGTTTCACAAACTATTGATTGCGCAGAAAAGTATATTAAATTTGCGCCTCGCTCTCTTAATAAATATAAAACAGACTCCGGCGCATGGGCGTTACCAAGTTATAACGAGGGTTTGTTCCGTAACGCTTTTATTTGGACATAATTTGTAGAATTTTGTAGAATTTCTTTATTTTCGGTAATTCATTAATGCATTAAAGCATTTTAAAAGTAACGTCCTGATTGTTTTGAACTTATCAATAAGAAAAATCCATTTTGAATTACGTTAAATAAACACAAGTATACACGAGAAACTAAAAATTCCTTTTTTCACATAAATTTGTAATTAGACGAATAGGTCGTAGGTTTTATGTAAGATGAGAGTCGATAGAATCTAAATGTTTTTCAAGTCAGTAAGATAAACTATGTATAATTTTACTATGTATATTGTAATCTAAGATCAGCTTTCATTTCTTATACCTATATACATTCGTTGTATAAAAGTTCAATTCCATTACAGAATTCAATTTAGCATTTCGATTTTAATCAATATTTGCTTTTTTCTGTTTTCTTTTTTTATGTTATTCTAGCTCACACTGTACATTTATTTTCCAGATAGAAATTATTTTAATTTTTAATCAGACATTAAACGATTGGATGTTCCATTATTTACAGTCAGATGTTTGTACGACTTTATTTATCCATAAATCACGTATATTTTATAAACAACAATTTAACGTACGTACTATATTTGCAGATTAAAAAGCTGCATTTCTATACATAGGTTTTTGATATGTGTTTTATACCTTCGTTTCTCTCTCCTTCTTTTGCTTTGATTGACAGTTTTAGGATATTTAATCTTCATTTTAAGTTTAGTTTTAAATTTGTTACATTTTTTATAGTTTTAGTTAATTTGCAATCATATTTATATATTTATTCATAATTTTTATTTCGTATTTTTCGTTTTTATACTTTTATCATACTATTAAGAATCCTTATAATTTCGTCCTTCCGTTGATATTGTAAATATCATTTTATACTTTCTTTATACAGATTTTTCTATCTTCCCTAGGAATATCTGGGACACTGAATTCTTAGCTTTTTAAAAAAATATCAATCTATCGAACTATCGAATTATCTCTGGCTCGTTTTATTTGTACATCGATATTTCTTAGGAAGAAAATTTTTGAAGATCATATCGAATCCAAAAGTCGAGTAGTCCAAATACGTCTATATCTTCGTTTATATCCGTAAAAAGCCGGGCGGCCGTATATTTATTCTATAACCCGTACAGAAGTAACCTTGCGCCTGTACGATTTTAATACGGCGTGTATTCAGCGGCGATCCATGAACGCGCGCGGGCCATATATAGAATATATCCCATAAAGATCGTAAAAAATCAGCCCCGAGTTTTAGAGCCATTCTCATGCAAATATCCCCTGGGTGCCGTTTGAAGCCTCCGTGAATTTACGATACACTCCTACTTTCGCTTCAGCGTTCATTAAAAGAGAACGGACGGCAGACCGGGCGGGAGGCTGCGCGAAATGCACTGGTAGCGGCTTTTAGTACGGGGCCTGTTTACCCGATAGTATATTATGAGAGAAAAATAATAATTTATCCACGATACCTCGAATAAATTTCTTCGCAATGTCAATCACTAATTATAATGCCATTAGTATCAAGGATTATTTCCATAAATTCTCATCTAATTGGTATTTTTATTTCTCGTCGTTCGCGGTATGTATACACATGTATATAATGCATATACTTGTGACACACTTACAAAAAAAACTCGTTGATTTTATAAATATAAGTTACCTGAATTTCTAGAGAAGAAATTCTAATATATTCGATAAATATTAACATTTTTAAACCTCTATACGTGTTTTACATTTGAATAAATCCGTTTACACTATTTTGATAAATTTATTTTTCAATAAACAGAGTTTCAGTTTTCTGCCGTTCGTGTAAAACATAGTTTAGCGAAATAAAGTGGATAATTTGCTTCTTTGAACTTCTTTTCTTTTTAATTATCTATTTTTACAAAATTTAAATGCAGGAACAGCTATGTAAATCCCTTATATATATATATATATAGTATAATATAATATTATATAATATAATATAAAAACTCACTGTCTAAGCTTAGTATTTATGAAAATTTATATTTAAATATTTTTTTAAATACTGACTTCAACTTGTTAAATATCTAAATCCTTATATTATTTTATTTCTAATTAGCAATGAGAAAACTTACATTACATTTTTCATATATATATATATATATATATATATATATATATATATTTATTATCTATTTATAGGAATAAAATTTTATATATTGAGCGTTAGAAGTTTGAGAGATTCAGGAATGGAATAATTGAAAAAATCTCCGAGAGAGGAACTCATACGTCACAATTTCAATTGACAATAATTCAAAATTAATCACAATAACAAATTCCAAATTAATCACAATGGTCTCCATTCAACCAAAGGCAATTGACCTTGAAATCGCATTAAAGGCCAAGCTCAAGGTCAAAACTAAGGGTACCCTTAGATTACTAGGACAAAATTCTACTCAATGATTTATATAGGATTGAAAAAGTAGTAAAGATTAATTGCAGTTGACTTAGTGATAAATCATTATATATTACCATTGATTTGTAGATATTACTTTGTAATATCTATATGTTTAGGAACGATACTGACTAGATAATTAGATGGCATATGACGAGCACTGACAAAATTATCAAATGTTTTTTGATGCAAAACTGTAATAATGTTAAGCTACGCATAAATGCTTTAATGTATAAGGTGTGGTCTCTATTCAATATCTAAAAAAATATGGATAATTTACTCAACTAAAGAGTAAAAAGTCCGATTGAATTTTGGTAAGTTTGTCAAATCATTACGATATATTACCAAAAGCTAAAAAAAGATTTTTTTTTTTAATTACACGGAACTCGCGCGAAATCGCGAACATCCCCGATTTCAATCGGTCCGGTGGTTTTTTGCAGAGCATCCTGATCACGTTTGCGGAGTGCGCAGTGCTCGTGCTTTTTAAACGGCGCGCAACTTGCTCTGCTATCTACAAGTACGCCAAAGAGTGAGAGGGGGGAAAGAGAAGGAGAGAGAGGGAGGGAGTGTGTGTGTGGGCGTATCAATTAAAGCAGTCGGTGCATACTACTGTAACGCGGTATTATTCCTCGAGCTTCTCTCGGCAATTTAATTACGGCAAGGCCGCCGACGGTGAGGTGCAGGGGGAGGGAGAAGATACCGATCGCAGGACGCGGATTAATGCAAAAAACGGCGGGGAGAACATCGTGTCCTTGACGCGGGGTTAGCCGCTATAACAAATAGAGAGGAGGGGGGGGGCACAATAATGGATGAGTATACAGATTTTCATTATATCTGTAGGGCAATTTAATGCACAAGTGGAGTGAGTATCTCAATTGTGGATCACGGATTTTATCGATATTAATTTATCCTTATATTCTGAATAACGGCATCAATGATCTCTGGTAGTTCTATAGTTTGGATACTTAAATATCTAAAATATTCAAATACGAATTTTTTAGACAACTGCATACTTTAACAATGGCATATAGTTGCATTAATCTATTTTAATATACCATTGCGTAGTTTCTACTCGTGTATGACAATGAATACTGTATAAAGAATTTAGTAAATGACAACCATGTAACAAAGGAAAATCAAATAACAAAGTTGAATTTAGTCTGTAATTGATCTTCCATACTCTCTAAAATAGAATAATTAAAAATTTTAGGTTTGAAGTGAGTTAAATTAATTTAACTTATCAATGAACGAATAAATACTTCTTATCTTTAATCAATTATTCAACTTAACTAGAATAACACGAGAAAACCACTCTAAAACTGAACGCTGAAGTTTTACTTTTTCGTGTGTCAATGCCTTCGTAAATTGTATACTCGAGCCAATAATTAGAGATACATGTTTTTATCGTTGATAAAAAATGCATAAAAATAAATGCAAAAGAATGTTTTAACTTTTATCGTGTGAATAAAAAAATATTCTTTTTTATAAATTTTTGACTTGAAACATTATTGTATATGCACTTCAAAATAATTTTCATTTAAGAAACAATGAAACTCTTTTATAGAGATAAATGAATTTGCAATTTTGTATAAAATTAGTACAATGTTTCGACATCAGCTAGGGTCAATTTCACTTTACGTATAAGTAATATATCATTTTTTATAGGTACAAGTGATGAGGGTTAATAAGTTATTTTTAAAGAGAGCTGATTCATAATTGGTTTTAATTTTTATTTTCTCGTCTTTTTAGTCGTAAGACCTAAGCTCAAGCATGCAGCATTTTAAATGTCGACACGTCGATTCTTTTTATCACACGGCCTAGCTATATCCTAACCAAAAACAAATATTTTTATTTTTTAACCCTCTCCCCGAAGAGAATAGCGTAGCTCATTATCGAAACGTTGCAAAAAAATTTTTTTCTCAAAATAAATTTACTTTTTTTCTTATATAAATATCCTAATCTTTTCTCACTTTCAGGGCCCGCGTAAGTCTGACTTTTTATCTCTCTCGCTCCCTCCCTTTCTGTTCGGCCATGCGTATATAACATATATCGCCCCTACAGCCGACGCGTCCAGTCCGAAAATCCGAGGCATCCGTCTCTCTTTCTCGGCGCTCGCGCCGGTTCCGCGACTACCATAACACACCGTCATTACCGTGCGAGCGAGAGCTCCGACAAAAAGAAGGGAGAAAAAATAAGACGAAGCCGAAGAGAAGCGAGCGACTCCTCGTTAAAACGGTTAGGGCCACCGTGCGCAATTTGTTAGTACGGGACCCTCCCCCCCTGATGCGCGCATGTGCGTCAGGTATATATAATGCGCGACCGCCGTCACCACACGCGCCGCGTTGAATTCTGAGAAAGCCCAGCTTTGTGGAGAAAAGGGAATTCGAATCTTCTTCCTCTTTTTCTTACCCCCTCCTTTCTTTCTCTCCCTGGCCCATTCTTTTTCGGATGTATCCCTCGGATATATATAACCGCGCCACTGGTCCAAATGTCCGTTCCCTTTTCTTATTAATCTCTCCCCCCCTCTCTCCCTTCTAAGCCCCGATCACCTTTAACGCCTTTCATCGCGTTGCACCTTCTTCCGATACCCGATGTATCTTTCGGAGCTCTTATGATGTGTGCCGTTCCGTGATTTGGACGAATTTTTTTCATTTTTTTTTTTGGACGTTCATAATTCGCAGTCTCTAATCTCGTTTCTTTCTCATTTTGAAGAATATAGCCTCGTCAAGTTATATAAGAATATGACTGTTTGAACTCTACTAATAAAAGCGAATAAAACGATTTTAATTCTATTCTCTTTAAAAATTGATATAAAATTCCACGCCATACGTGACTTGGCTAATTCAGGAAGATGATTTCGAGATTTGAAATATATAGGTATATATATCCCAAAAATTTCCAGCATCAGATCATCTATATAAATTATCAAAAAACTTTCATTGTCTATATGAAATAATTGAGGAATCAACACCTACGCGTCTCTCTTGCGTCTTAACTGGCGGCTCTGTATCAATTATTTACGAGCTCTATCTATGCTTGAGTGCACTTATCACGCTTGGAACATGTGCGAGGCGCCAAAACTCTTCCTTGTTTCTCAAATTTTTTTTCTTCTTCATTGTTTCTTTCGCGCACAATATCACCTATATCCTCTATACCGGGGGATCTTTTATCGATTCGATAAGACGTAGGAAGCTATGAATATGGAAGAGAAAGAGAGAAAGAGAAAGAGTGAGAGAGAGTGAGAGAGAGAGAGAGAGAGAGAGAGAGAGAGAGAGAGAGAGAGAGAGAGAGAGAGAGAAAGAGAGACTGACAGACAGAAACGCATAAATTCAATGGGAGAGAAGAGAAGCGTGCTCCATACAATCCCGATAGGACCACTAACCTATAACGAAAGGAAACGAGAAACGTTTACGATTTTTTTCTATCTCTCTTATCCTTCTCTCGCTCACGCTCCTTGTCCCTTTCGATTTGCTCTCTCTCTTTCGTTTCCGGCCTCCCACAGCGTTGCGGCTCTTCTAACCTCTATACACGCTCTCGCTTTCTATTACTCACCTATGGGGAGAAAGATCTTGAAGCATAATCTCTCTCTCTCTTCCCTCTCTCTCTCTCTCTCTCTCTCTCTCTCTCTCTCTTCTTTTTTATCTTCTTCCTCATTTTCTCCCTTTATATTTTATCATCCACGCTTCCTTCCCTGTCTCTCTCCTCGCCCTTAACATTCTTTTCTTTTAACCTCATTTCTTTTCTGTCGTCCTCGTAATATTTATAGTTTTTCTTTATAGAAAGCATTAATCGCCGATTCGAATTATATCTGCGGCATGAGAGTTGAATTAATAGCAGCTTATTTTGTTTAAAAACATGAATATATGTCTGCATGTGTATGTATATATATGTATATGTATGTGTATGCATGTATATATATATATATATATATATATATATATATATATATATATATATATAATTTTAATAGGATGTAGAGTAACTTTTGAGGAGTACTCCGACGTCTCGTAAATTTCAAGCGCAATTGTTGTTTGTATACACGATATTCGTTTTAACATTCTTCGAGTCGGCCCTGAAAGGTGGCGCGCTGTGAACATACGGTTGAATAAAAGGTGTTCTAAAGAAACTCGCTGCAGACACGAGGCGTTACACCAACCTCCAATGCGCTCTTCGATCGCGAATTGCCTGCGCCTCTCTTATGCTCTGCCTCGGTCGTAAGGTCAAAGTACATAACTTTTTTTTACCTCTCTTCCAGATTCCATTTTCATATACTCGCACACACTTACGTTCGGTGCGTGCGCGCATATTATTTTATTATTATATATATACACCCTTTGACGTAACTCGTCTGGCCTCTCCGTTCGCCGTCCCCTTCCCTTTCGCGCTTTTTTCTGACTATACACCACGCTCGAGAACACGCTCATTTTTTTCTCTTTGGCATGCATCACCTATATATATATATATATATATATATATATATATATATATATATATATATATAGATATATATATAGGTATAATGAGTGAAAAGGTTCGCGTAGTGTGTGTATATATATAAGAGCGGGTGCTATGCGCGCACGAGCGCTGAAAGGGCTAACCGCAGAGAGTCTGTTACCGCATACTGGAAGTTATAGGTATATACGTATATAATGTTCAGTACTCTTTCCCTACGTCTTTCTCGTTCTCTTCCTCCTCCGTCACTCTCGCTCTCTCTCCCTCCCGCGCACACGCGTGCTTTCGATGATGCGAGGGAGAAATCCGAGCACAAAGTGTCCCATGCCCACGCCCCGCCGTCGCTGCCTCGCGCGCAGCACCGCGAGCTTTTTTCTCGTCTGTACTAATCGGCGCGCGCGACAGGTAATTCGAGTAAATGCGTATATGCACCTATGCGTATGAGCGGATTTTTTTTTCGAAAGGGCGGGAGAACGAGAGAGAGAGAGAGAAAGAGTGAGAGAGAGGGACGAGGGGAGACTGTGCGTGGTATTTTTAGAGGTTTCGTACGCGGGACACGGGCGCGTGTATAAAGATACGATGGGGAGACTTCTAAACGAGCGTATGGTATATATACATAATACCAAGGACCGAGGACCTTCGCCGCGCGTATTGTGTTGCGCGAACACTCTGTCGCATTAGCCAGCCTACCTATGCGTACATGTTCAGATGCTCGGACTCGCGGCTAGACATTTTTATTTCCAACAAATGGCTTAGCTTATTGTCGCGTATTCGTAATCTGCATGAAAGTACATAAGGAGAAATAACAGATTGATCGAGTAAAAAACAACTTTTCGCCTAGGATATATTTGTATTGACGAGCAGAGGTTCTAATTAAAAAAAAAAAACACCGGAAATGAGCTTCGAATTTACTTTCAAATAATAACTAGGCGAATATAATTTTCCAAAGCTTCCATCACGAACAGATTCAAACCTTCAACAGGCGTAAGAAAATATTAAAGAATAAGCAAATGTAATGAATATGTACTAGAAAACAATTAAAATAATGCGCGTTTCATAAATATAATAACAATCCAATTTTGTTATATTTTGTGCTGTCAATTTATTTTTTTTATTTCTATTAATAAAAACTATTAATAAAATATTCGATTAATAAAAACGTAATTGGATAACGATATAATCCAATGTGTTTTTATTCAATTTCAAAAGAGGGATTTTGACAGATTTTCTACTTTTACTTTTATCTAATGGCTTTATGATAAAAAAACGGCATTTCCTAAACTATTGTTTTTATTTGACATAATAATTTCTTTAGGTAATTTTTAATACATTGAAATTTTATTAAAAAAATTGACGTTACCTTCAAATGAATGTAAGAGAAGACATAGCAGACTCAAGATTATTAGCTGCATTTTAACAAACTGAAATTACGTGTATTTACGAGCAAATGTAAATGCACGATGATATGAATAATCACAATACGTTCCATAATGAAACATTGTGTTGCAAGACTGTAGTCAGCCGTCAAATAATTCTTCGTGTATCTCACAAGAACTCTCATCTTCGTCTGTTACAGTTGATTCTGCATACTTGTCTATCCACAATAATTTGGTAAATTAATTATAAAATACTTATTTGTTGCATTAATATCGTCGCGTATCTATATTTTATTACTTATGTTTATAATTTTAACTTATTAAAATGCACATAATGATATGCGTCATGTATTTGTTCGAGTTTCATTCAAATATAGATCAGTTCTTTAAATAATTATTAAAATAAATGATTTGGTGTAAAATATTGATAAATCGTTTTAAATCATTTCTAACTGATGATTATTGGCACTTTCTATTCTAAATTTTTAGAGAAATAGTCTTTTTAATCGACTAAGCGTAAGATTGCTTAGAAATCTCAAATAAAGTTTTCACTTGAAAATAATCGTTCCTTATATTTACAAATACGCCAATCTTACGTTACTTACAATTTTCTATAATAATGCAGAATGAATTAGAACAAGTTTATCGAGAGTATTTGATGGATTAACGTTGACACAAGTGACGAAAAATACTTGGAATACTTCCGATTAAATTTCGTGTTAGAGGACGAAATATAGTCGCGCTTCATAAATCAAAAGCGAGACTGTAAAAAGCGCCTAGGCTTCTCCGTCAAATATCCCCCGACACCATCTCCCCCACCCCTTATATTGCGATTATATAATGTTACGGTAGACCTCCCTCCCCCTACGGCATAGAGATTTACGACGGATAATAATCTCGCGGATCTTCTCGGCAGTGGCTGGCGGTAACCGGCTGCGGGGAGAAAGATCCCCCTCGAGCGTTCGCCATATATCACATCGGCGGTGGGGGTGCATCGGCGTGGGCGGAAGTGACGGGGGGCGGGGTCGGGGGACGAGGAATTTCACGCGCCGCTTCCGCAGTACTATGCATAATATAAATAAATAGGCGCGCTTACCTGCTTGAGGTCGAGGTCGATCGTGACGTATTCGTACTCCTCGCCGCGGGCGAGGGTCGGGCTCTGCCACCAGCGGCCGGGGTTCGAGTCCAGGGCCTGATTGACGTTGTGCCGCTTATTGGGATCGGGGCTGCGCGAGTCGCAGACCGCGCAGCGCGACGACTCCGCGGGCTTGCAGAAGGTCTCGGGCCCGTCCTCGCCGCAGGTCGCGTTCACGTGGATCTCGGCCTTGGCCGCGACGTTGAACACCGAGGGGTACAGGCCGCCGTTCTTCAGGCTCTTGCTCATACCGTACTGACCTGCAATTCCAACGATAGTCAGTTAGGTATATATATATATAATATATATAATATATATATATTGATATTCATATTGTTGTATTAAAGTCGCCTTGTTTGGAAAAGTTAAATACTTTGAAATGTATTTCTATACAAGTTATAATGTTATCGTAAAGATGGATTTCAATTTATTTTTCTTATTAATATTAACTTGAGTATTTAAACATTTTTCAATGCACTGTGCATTCCACTTCGTAAACATCTTTTCACCAATATTCATATTTTGAAATTAAATCTTTTTTTTTTTTTTAACTAAAGGTTTTGAAGAAGGCAAATGAAGAAAGTACAATTATTTTATCGCCTTTAATAGGAAAAAATCAAGTTTGAGAGAAACGCAACCGACCATATGTAAAGTATTACTTAATAAAGAGCGATAGTTTAAGAAACAACATTCACATGTTAAACGAGATTCAACGCCCTCTAAAAAAATTGAAAATCTTGGCATTTTTTGGGAGGTCGCCGACTTATAGCTGATATACGAGAATCGTACTTGTTAAAAATATTAATTGTAAATAGAACTAACTAGAAAGTAGTTGAATTTATTTATTGCAGAGTTCGCTGTTTTTGGTTAATTCAAAACCTCTGCCCATTTAGCCATTCGCCAGGAGGATTTATCGCGACGCGTCGTCAATGCAACGCCAAAGCGATCGCTCATCGGATGGCGAAACAGGTTGCGACAGCCATCAGCCGAGCTTGTCGATCCTTCCCGTATTATACCGGAATGGTTAACAGTCAGGCAGAAAATCTGTATTTTACTAAGAGTATATTTATTGCGGCTTTTACGGAATAGAGCATTATTTTACCCAGCCGCAATGACCGTTTTGAAATATTTCTCAGTATGGTTTAAATCACAAATTCGCTACCATATTTTACATTTTACGTATATAATGTAGACATCGAAAGATAATTTAAATATTTTCTATACTTTCAACACAGTCATAACTATTTTATAAATGATCGTTTCAACTATTTCATTTTTCTGCTTGAAGAACAAAAAATTTTATAATTATTTAGTATTCTGTGTTCAAAATTATGTGTAGACATTAAACTATTTCAAAGTTTAGTTAATCATGCTCTTCAGATGCCCATTACATTCATCAAGATATATATATATATATATATATATATATATATATATATATATATATATAGAAATAACAACGTTTTTAAAATTTCATAATCAAAAAACGTTCTTTCATTTACATATGATTTTACTTTGCTTAAACTTTGCAGTAATGTAGAATAGACATAACTAAAGAGTAGTATTAATGAAAATTTGTAATAATGGAACGATAGTTACGAATAATAGTATTTAAAACAGATCAGTTTTTGCTCGACCGGTAAAAGTTGACTTTACAATGGATATTATTACATATGAATTTTAATTTTTTTAATTGGACTGTAACACCAATATAAATATTTATTAATTTACAATGTACATCGCTTTAATATTTTAATCTCCCATAGTATCAATAATTTTTTCTCGTCAATCATAAATAACTATTTGATTTATACGTTTTCTTAATGTTTTCTTTTTTATTACTAGTTTTTACGGCTACCTAATGATACTATATAATTTAAATATAATTTTCGAAGTATAATAATTATTATAATTAAAGTACTTATCTCATAATGTCCTTCAGACTTTACAAAGATTATACATTCTTAAGAAATCGTAAAATTTCTGTATTTAAATGGGAACGTCCATCAAATAAGTTTCGTTTGACGAATTGAAGCATAAGAATGAATTGACTAAATTAGAATTTCTTTAACGATTTTCACCCTTAATCTC
Organism: Sycobia sp. Sy_11; assembly: GCA_018907035.1. Lineage (NCBI taxonomy): Eukaryota > Metazoa > Arthropoda > Insecta > Hymenoptera > Epichrysomallidae > Sycobia > Sycobia sp. Sy_11. The sequence continues at coordinate 4,506,629 of JACCIC010000006.1, read as the reverse complement.
TTCTATAATCGTTCATGTTTTCGTAAGCATCGTATAAAAATTCAACGTACACATCACTTTTTCATGAAAATCAACGTGGGTATTGATGTATTTCTCTGGTTTAGCACAATGTTTCACTTTTCTCTTTGTAAGACTTGCAACGACAAAATGAAAAAGAAAACAGTATGACCGAACAAATTATATTTTGCAAGTTTAATTATCGCAAATTAGTTGAAAGACAAATGAGCCATGTTAAAATCATCATCCGAACAAATTTAATGTTATTAGTAGAATTAACATCGAAACATCAAATCAATAAATAGAAACACTGGATTGCTAATGTCTTGCCAATTAAATGATTTCTAGGCCAGTATACCGTCGAAACATTCTCAGAACTACTGGAGTAAAATTTACCCACTAGTGCCCTTATAAGTATAACATACTATAATCCCTGAATGTGCAATAGTTCCTGACCGCGAGAAAATTGCAATATCATGAATGGGGACCATCAGCGGCTAGGTAATTCCAGAGTCGACCAATTGGCCAATGCTCGGTTTAACATTTACTGTTTATATCGGACGCGCATCAACATAAACTAATCCTGAGAAAATTCTTTCACGTCTGCATTATTGCGCCGAGATGTTGCATCGTTAAGAAGCACCCTTAGGCGTTTCATAATGGTGGAATACACGAAATCCTGTGGTCGATCTTTTTTAGAAAATAAGTATGTATAAAGCATATGTAACTAGAGCGAATGATTAAAGAATGATTCACGAAAGTTACACGCTTGTAATTCAGTTCTATGGTAAGAACAATTTACTCACGCCCATATGAGACATGAAATCTTGACAATGATGTCAATGAATCATTCTTATTTTCATTCGAGATCCCACATTCCCCCAATTTAGAGTACTACCAATAATTTATAACTAGCAACGACTTTCGATTATTAACATTTAGAGGGCAGGTGAACCAATATATTGGGTCACAAATAATTTTTTTTTATTTTAACCCCAAGATCTTAATGTTTTTGGGAACGATGATTACAAATCTCCAATTAGACTTTTTAAATTTACGATAGTGAATCGATATATAATATATATTAAGTAATTCAATGTTTTCTCTATAATCGTTAAAATTATAATCTGTTTATCGCTTTTTGCATCTCTCATTGTCGATGTTCAATTATACTTATAAAATACCTTTTACAATTTCATTATTAAATATCTGACATGAATGCATTCATTTAAGTATTATAAGAGTTTTCTTTTTTAGAATCTACAAATCTAAAAACGTCAATTGCAAACAGGCATTCGATATTTTGGGTAGTGAATCAAGAATACATACAGCAGATAGGGCTTTTATCCATGTCAGTAGATCTAATTTATAGGAAGCACAAATATTTAATCTACGCTTTGTTCTCTTATACCGGAGAGCCAATATATTGACTCGACTCATGATGAAACCTTTCTTTATAATCAATTTATACTATGAGATAGTATGTTTACCGGTTTTCTTAAATGAATCAAAATTACCAAATGTCGATCCTCTGAAAGTTAAAAGATATTCAAGAACCTCTCAATGCTATAGCACTAGCCTATATACCTCCAGCTGCACTGCATATATTTCCTTTTCAAATTATACATCGCTTACCGATGTCAGCAGTTATTTTGCAATAAATACTTCGAGATCGAGTAAAATGAAAGCAATCATGGAAAGGGTGTGCATATATTTGGGCGTGTGCATCAGACTCTCATCACTTATGCGCACACTGATGGAATCCGGTGTGCGACTGACGCGATTATAACTCTACAGAAACGAACCTCGACGCGCGCGCGGATGTCTCTCGTATGTTTGACGCGCGCACGTTTGTGCGTATGCGTGTGTTCGCGCGCAAAACGTCAGGACGAGCCGCCCGCCCCTTTCCTCTTCCCTCGCCTCATCGTTGTCTTATTTCGAGATTTTGACACGACGACGCGCATAATATCTTATGATATCCGCCTTATTTTCATTCTTTCGCGGCTTCGCAGTGCCCACGACGGGAATGAGGAACAAAGATGGATTGTTGTCGTTATCATTATTATTATTATTATTAATATTATTACTATTATTATTATTATTAATATTATTACTATTATTATTATTATTATATTATTATTATTATTATTATTATTATTATTATTATTATTATTATTGTCGGGAAGACTGCGGCAGTTTGTTGTTGCACGTAGACATTTGCCATAGGCTGCGGTTGTCAGTGCGCGTTTCGCGATTCGCCATCCTATTTAGTTCTGGACTTCAAGGCTTTTATGCCTCGTCGTCAGTGCTAGTTTATATTTGCATGCATATACGCACTATCCTGAATGGCCGCGTCGACGATTATGCAGATATTTAATCGAAGATAAAATGCTAAAGCTATTTGGCTTGATGAAAATTCCACATTAATTCAGTTTTTAATTTTTTGAAAATTCCTAGATGAATGGCACGGGTTCATTATCATTCTTATCTTAAATGTATATTTTTGTTGTATCATCTAGCTATAGCTTGCAACATTCTTCGTCTAGGTTTTGCTCGGGATAATCAATAGACAGAAAATTACTTTCATGAATTATTTTCATCAATGTCATTAATCTATAATATTTCAGTGTATATAACAGTTTTCATTATATTTCTATTATAATTATTTTCATGATAAAAAACCTAAATTGCGATGTACTGTTTCTTGAAAATCTGCATCTAATGGACTATGAAAATCAGTTTCTCATTGCAATATTTAATATCATACAAATAATTTTGTATAGAGCAATGAAATTTGTGAGATAAATTAAGTAATTTTTATATTTAAAAAATGTCTTATCACGTGAAAATAGATTCTGAAGCTAAAACAATATTGTTATATACAATTTACGAAGAATCTTACAATGAAGATAGTAAAAAATACCCGTTACTCGAAATTGATTCGCTTAACTCTGGATGTTATGCTTGCATTCATTTATCAGTCTGGATCCAATTAAAAGCTCGAATAACTTCTCTGCTGAGAAGAGAGAGAGAGAGAGAGAGAGAGAGATCTGTAGAAATATAGCAGCTACTGGATGCCCTTTTAACAATGACAATAAATCGAGCATTCTTCCAGAGCTTGATAAATACTCCTTTAACCAAGCTCTTCTTAAAAATTTTTATAAAAATATCCGACTATGATACAGCGAAGACTCAGATTAATTTGCAGAGCAGGGTCCAGAACCTTTTTAATAGGTTTCGCCTTTCTATGTTCTGAAAAGAACAGCTGGAAAGAGAGATATCAGGTTAGAATTAGTCTGAACTTCCGACACATTCGTTCTGTGTGAATGGTTTGGAAAAAGTCCGTGGACTATATGCTTTATTACTGGTGGAGCTGTAGGTTCTAAGTCTTGGGTAACCATTTTTTAGTCATTATCGTAAAGATCCGAATCTAGCTCGTTTGATGCATTGTTTAGCCGTTTTTTACTCTATGGAGTATAATAATACACCTCTGTATCAGACAAGCACTTTTGAAATCGGCAATCTCGGTTTTACATCAGTGAGTCTCTCCTTACTTCTCATCTATTTACCTTTAACTGCTATTTGCTTTACGTTACATCTCTCAAATTTTTGTTTCCGAAATCTGATTTGTTTCGTTATATTTGTACATTTAAATATAATTTACTGGTAATCGCCAGCTGGGTGACATTTTCTTTTATATTCAGAATCACTATGATTCTGGCTCAAATAACAGTCGACGTACATGATTTTATCATTTGTTCCTAAATATAATCTTTTCCAACACCGATTTCTGCAATATGTTCACTGATGAGCTTTTCGCTCTAATATATATTTTATTAATTATTAATGTACAGTTTTTTAATATTGTATTTGCTTATATGTAAAATTATACAAAGCTTCAGGTATAAATTAAAAACCAAATTCAAGAAAAGGATATATGTTAGTTAAGTAATCAATAACCTGATATACTCCATCACTCTTTTTTCACTATCAGATCGATGCGGAAAGAAGAAAACGTTTGATCATACGTCAAATGGCATGAAGAATCCTGGCAAAAAGTTTTTCCAACAAAATTTGATGTCGCTCCAAATGATTATTGTTATGATTATAGTTATTATAAATACAACTTTTGGTGTATTTTTTAATTTATAAGAGGAAAAAACTATGGATGCTATGTTGTTCTTTTATAGAACGAGGCTATAGAGAATTTAAATGCAAAGAAAATGAAACATTATAACATACCGTTGAATAATTAATTTACTAGAACGTTGCAATTAAGCAATTTCCATGAAAAGTTGTTGAACGTCTAAGAAGAAAATCAGCAGTCATCTAATAATTTTACACAAATTTGCACATAGTTTACTCTTCCACTATCGCATTTCATTTTTCATTTTACGGTATTTGAAATGCAATTATTTTATATCGAATTTTGACTTAGTTCACGGACTCTTACAATATTTTGTAGACCAATTCCAATTTGCTATCGAATTTTCAAACTTTTAAGAATTCGAAATCATTCGTTCAATTTTTAGGAATTGTGTATATAAATTATTTCTCTACTGATTATTTAAATTGGAAAAAATATATTTTAAAGTATATATATTAACATGAGATTCATGCTAGCTAATAAAGTAAATATGGCTATATAGACCTAGAAAAATGCAGCGAAATGAAAATTTTATGCTCACATGTTACAGCGAGCTACCATGCATTGTTTGCCGCATGAGAACAGGGGAGCACCGCGCCGAGAGAGGCCAGCACGCACATTCATTTATTTTGTTCCCCATAAGAGAGGACCGCAAGAGGACGGCCGCCGCGGATTAAAATACACGAGTATATACGTATATAAACCTTTACTCCTCGAGCATTTCTCCTTCCAAGGAAGTTATGTCGCATTTGTTTCCACCCACCACCGCAGCCGCCGCCGTCCTGCAGCCCATGCACTATTCAGTTCGTTACATTCGCAAGTAGTATACGAAAAAAAAGAAAGCATCCCGGCGTCCCGCTGGTGGGAACTGTAGATATATTTGACGCGGGGAACGTCAGCTCTACCCGTGTTCGTGATGTTTCAGATTTTGGCGAAAAATCCATTACTCGAGTTAAATATTTAATCCTATGTTTTTGGATAATCACATTTCTCCCACCTAATTTCTTTTGACAAAATTTAAAGATTGTAGAACTACAATGAAGAACGAGTCCAATTTTGGTTAAAAAAAACTATTGACAACGATTTCAAACGTGTATTGATGTCCTTCCCAAGCAACCATTGATATTAGTTGATAATTTTCTCAGTCAATAAATATTTTTATATGGTTCAATATAGAACAACTGAATATTGCAACATCAGACATATTTAGGTCAGAACAAATTCAAAAAGTTCGAAATAGTTTTAATTTGTTCTGATTATTAAAAAAATATATAAAATTTTACAAGTTTTATATACTCTTTGTAGATATTGTCTTTAAAAAATTGGTCAGCAGAGTTGCATCATAAATGAGATATTCTAAATATGACATATTGAAATTATAACTCCAATACAAGATCATACCGAATCAACGTCCAGATTAAATCAGTAAAAGCAGAAATTTTAAATTAGCTGATAAAACATATCTGATCATTAAGAAATGATTTTACCGTAATCAACTTCCAAGAGATGAAAATTAGATCAATTTTCTTCAACGTCTTTTAGAATTAAAAAATATTAATTTAAATCTTTTCCAGAGTTTCTGAGTTATTATTGTTCTTACATTTTAATTTCAACTGTTACTTACGAGCATTTCTAAAATCTAAGTTCTGGATTTGACCCTAGTCCATCCCTAAGTACGTGAAAAAGAGAGAATGTATTTTTTAAGTTGTTATTCATAACTGGATTGAATTTCGCTTTTTTAATCATTACCTAAGTTCTGATCTTTATTTCACAAATTGAAAGATATACTAGATTTGATTGATTTTTGTTTTTGCAGGTCTTTTGTACAAGTTGTTTTTTTAAGGCGTGAGTTAGATTTGAATGATCAAGGATCGGTTATAAGAAGATTTAATAAATACCAACTTCTCTATTTGATTCTAAATCACTCTTGAGAGGGCGCATAAAAGAAAATTCTTTTATTTAAAATATATTAATACCATTAATGATCATTTTAATTTTAATGCTTATAAGGGCAAGCCCTGAATCAATTGGTTTTGCAAATTTTTCAGTACGTTTTTATTAAATTTTACCTGCTTAATGAAAGTTTTCTTTTATATTCGCGATTAAAACAGTACAAAAGTGTCGAGCATTTATTTATAATATTATCGCTAATTATGATTTTTAAAAATTCTGAATTTAATTATTGTTCTGCAAGATCACCTATAAAAATGTCTATAAAATGAATACCTATTTATACGTTTATTTTATCTTTTATTAGAAAACTACAGATATTCTTATTTTATGCAAATTATACTTATATTTTTTTCAATCTTAAATCAATGAGCTTTACACTCTCGTAATACAACTAAACTAGGATTTTCACTATAGATATATAGATTTCTCGATTTCCAGACGAAACATTGAAATTGCGGGACGCAGACATTTTTGCAAGAGAGACAAATTAGCCGAACGCATCCACTTCGAACAGATGGGAGTTTTAGCCGCGACCTTTTAAACAGTATAGGTACAAAATTAAGTGAACAAAAATAGTATTAGAAAGAGAGAGAGAGGGAGAGAGAGCGGCAGAGAAGGGGAGAAAGTCGTTCTCGGCGCTTCCTTCCGGAGCTCGTGAATGCCTAACAACTCGGTAAGCCCCGTCGCGTCAGCTCGTAGAAGAAGCGACGAAAATACGTAAATAGTAACTCTGTCGCGACGACTACGTCATGCGCATCAAGTGCCTCGTCGTCGCCGCCGCTGCCTGTGCCCTGCGCCGTGTGCCGCGGGTCTTCCGCAGACGCAGAATAGAGCCCGCGTGCATGTGGCGCGTGCGTGTGTAGCAGCGCGCACGGACAGTCGCGTCTAGTTCTAATTGCGTTGCGGGGGGAACGTTACTCTCTCTCTCTCTCTCTCTCTCTCTCTCTCTCGCTCTACCGCCCTGGCTCTTCCCGGCTCTTTCTTCGAAAAAGAGGTTTCGTTTGCAGCGCTACCGAGGTCGAGCTCCCCCGCCCTCCCGCCCCGTCCCGCAGCTTTATATATATACACTCCGTATCGCCGCGCGTACATCTCGAGAAGTAGACGCGAGAGAATATTATATAGGAAAGAGGGCGAGAGAGGTAGAGCGACGGAGAGGGGCAGGGGAGGGGAGAAGTGGCGCTCACGCCCGATAAGACTTAGGAAGAGCGTTTTGAGAGGCTAGGCGAGCAACAATATCGACGGTCGCGCGAGAGAGCGAGGCGCAGTCCCGTTGTTACATATTGTTCTCGCGACGTGTTTCGAATTCGCTTCTTGCGCTTTCATGCGTCCCCCTCCCTGCAACGCTCCGCGCAACCGAAGACTCGAGGCTCGATATAGGATGGGCTTTCGACGCAGACTCGACAATGACGGCGGACGTCGGGATCCGCGATGCTATAAAGCGCTTCTGACGGAAGGGGGTGAGGTGGTAGCGCGGGCGGGGAAACAATGAATCGGATCATAACGAGGCCGATCCGCGGGTTGCACCGCGCGGCTCGTCATTATAGACATATATATATATATATATATATATATATATATATATATATATTCCTTCCTTCGATTTATACAGATATAGTCATCTTCTCGTCGGCGGTCGGGGGAGACCAGCGCCTCGGAGGTTTATAGGATAAATTGGCAGCGATAGAGCCATCGAACACAATGAGGTGGGGCAATTAATTTCGGCGCAAGAAACTCATCCTGTATATACCCGTTATTAAACGGAAGAGATTCCCTGGGAGTATATTATATACATTATATACGGTATATAGATACACTATTGTCTTGGATATTCCTCAAATTGAGGCACGGGCTGGATTTTTGCTCGATTTTCACGTCTACAAATTCCTTTTATACAGGTATAAGTAAATGTGTGGGTCCATTATTCTTCTCCGAGAATTTTAACAATATTTCCTTAATAACGGGTTATATGTATGCCTATAGACAGCTAATCAATAGGTTTTTTAAACAGCTATTTTTTTTTTAAAATATGCTCGAGATATAAAGATCGATATAATCGATAGTAATTAAGCAAAGCATAACTGCTACGTCGGCTGTAATTGATTTTTTATGAAAGTGGCTCCCTTATAAGGCCCCGTATCAATTAAAGGTTCATGTGCTTTTTTTTATCTATTTTTACCTCGAACGTTTATTCTTTGCATTTTTCTAAACGATTCGATGGTTTTCGACGATAGAAAGATATATTAAACAGATTATCTAAAGAAATTGCAATAAGACCGCGTGTACATTTTTTACCAGTTAAAAGACTGCGATTCGAGCTGCGACTTCAGAATTTTATTCGTGCCCTTGTCTTACAACTCTGAGACATTTGGCCAATCGGCGGAGCGAGCTTACATACGCTAATAAAGGATTACCGTATTTTTTAAACAGAATATGCATTTCCCCCACCTGCCAAGAAACTTTAACGAAATTTTTCATTAAGCGTCGCACGAAATATTTTCCCGCCATTTGTCAAGACAGTGTCAAAACAGTTTTAAGGTGCTCGAGCCTCCCGAGCAATTAATACACCTTATGCGTATTTGTATATATACAACCACGCATCTAAGGAGATAAATTTAGGCGAATTTCTCACGTCAAAATGCGAAAGAGCTGAACAATGCCTCGGAATTGCTCTGGGATGTCCCGGGGCCACGCGTATTATACACACGTACACCTACCTGCAGCGGCGCATTAAATAACTCAGCCCCGTTCTTTCTAACGTGCCCTGCGCGCCGAAAGTCGTTACGAGCGACGTTCCTCTCTGCGCGTGTGCGTGCGTGCGTGTGTGTGTGTGCGTGTGTGTGTGTGTGTGTGTGTGTGTGTGTGCGTGTGTGCGTGCGTGCGAGCGTGTGTATGCGCGCGCGCGCAACTACACCGCGGAACTTGCGCAAGGATCGAAAGGAAAAAAATCATTTGCCGCTGCGGAACCTCGGACGCGATAAATTTCGCCTCGTATCGCGGCGCTGCGGTCGAAGGGAGCGAAAGAGCTGCCGCCACCGTCGCTGATTATAATTATATGGACATTAATCAGTTGGATTCAGGAGGGGGAGGTGAGGCTCGTAGCTTACGCAACCGTGCCGAGGGGTTCTGTTATATTGTCGTGCAGTAGAAAAATGCTCATATATACAGATAGTACGTAGAATCGAGCTTGAAAATTACTATATGCTCACCGAACTTTATTGCAACGCAATTATTATTGCGATACGCGATGATTCAATATTTAAACGACCGGTGGAACTTCTGCAGTAGACGCGAACTGGTACTTCTTATAATATAGGCTTCCAGGTTTCTCGGTCGCCTCTTTAAAGTAGGAAAACCACAGAAACGTTCAAACTATTGTAATATCTATATATCTTAGCGATCACATCGTAAACCGAATGTAAAAGTTATTAACATTAATATACATTAACATACAGAGAACATGTCTAAAGTCTTTTTTAATCGTACCCTTGCACAATTCAAAAATAATATCGATAGCTTGTAATAGAGATTAACAGATTATAGTATAGAAGTTAGATCGTAATATAAAAGTAGCTATTTTTGATAATAAAATCAAGAATGAATAAGAGAAATTTTGTTTTAAAATAAACAACAGACTCATTGGTATATATCGCGTTCATTGTAGAATTTTGACTTCAAACCATTCTACGATCATACGTAACGACATTCTCTTAACTGTATTATTATATTTTCAATAAGATACCCAAAAGTTTCATCAGAAAGCCACCGCGTCACTGGTAAATTATTCAGGGTCTTTCTATTAGATCACCTTCTCGGTATTGTTTTGGCTTATGCTGAGGAGCTAAAGTACATGTGTATATATCATATACAAAAAAATCAAAAGAAAAATTATTTTACACATTGCTCGAGAAATTATGAGGTGGAAATAGAATGAAATTAAGCTTCAAATAATGTTTCAATTTTCAAAAATTTATTTTGAAATTGTAAAACGAAAAGTTCGTCTTCCATAGAGGCTTTACTAATCCAATGCAATATTTAAACAATAATCAAAGACAATTATCTTCGAACGACGAACATTTTTTTCAGCATAGATGAGCAGCCTACCTATAGTTCGTAAATGTGACATTGATTAAATCGAATAATATCTGTTTTAGAAGATGCGTAAAATGTGAAAAAATAAATATATTTATAAACTATTTGCTCATTGCGACTGTTTAAGATATATTTATTATGTATTTTGAAACAAGCGCAGAAGAATGATTATATATTTTGCGAATTATTGTTTCCTAACCTTTTTGCAGAATGATATCGATATTTAGTTTGCAACGTTATAATATATTATAAAGGTCAGCTGCAAACACAGCCGTACCAACGATTCAAGTCGTATTCAATTACTCGAACCTCGCAGCCGCTCGACGAGCTCCTTTTCGCGGATTATAATAGATTACAAAGTACCGCGCTCGTTCGCGGCATCCGCCGATCCTTCGCCTTTATATAAATATATATATATATGTATGTATGTATGTATGTATATATATACCGTGACTATAGGAACAACGTTAACGCGCAGTCACAACAGCAGTAATTCACTGGTGTTTAACCCTGTATATAATGTGTGTGTGTGTGTATCAATATATAATCGTCGATTGAGCCGCGTCTTGGCTGCAGGCTCGAAAAGGCACGGGCGCACGTCACAGGATGAACTCTCAACGATTTATACACATATGTATATATAATATGTATGCATCATGTACGTATATATATCTCGACGCGGCGGGTGGTGCATAAAAGTCGATTCGCATTACGCGCTCCGTTGGAACTCTCTTCATCCAAAACTCCCTCCATTACCCTCTCGCTCTTTCGTCCTTAGTCTCTCTCTCTCTCTCTCTCTCTTTCTGTCTCGTCTTGCGAAAAAGGTCTCTCGATCCTACATATATTCTGTTCCCCATGCGCGAGCTCTTAGTGATCGATATATAGACGTATGCCGCGGGAGCCACGATCGGGAGACGTTGAGGTGGTTAGGCTTTGCAAATTTACACTCACTCAACTTGCTTTTCTCTTTTATTTTTATTTATTTTTTTTGTTCTACCGGAGATCTTCAATACAGTCAATGGAGTGGTTTCATTATGACTATATATATACTGTGTGTGGGGGGGGGCGTGTATTATGTATTATGTTTACGAAATATTATAAAAATGATGTTTTAATTACGTTAAATTAAATAGTTTATTATTTATAGCTTTCACATACTTTTGTTATAATACAATTGTAGTTAAATGGCAGAATAAAAATAGAAAATAGTTTAATATATTTATAGCATCGTACCCTATCGATATAGAATTCTATTATAGTTGATTATATACATGGTATCGATCGATTATTCCAAAAAATAGTAATTTTATAATTAATTTCCTAGGTGATATAAACCTGAGTCTTCTCAATCCTTTTTATTCATCAATGTATGCAAATAATCCGTATAATTCTCCTCTATAATAATTATAGACATCAACGTATTGCACAGGATGAGCGTACCACACAAAATCCAAATGAAAAATTAAAGCATAAACGTGTTTCCAACTTATATATATATATATATATATATATATATATATATATATTATTTTTCTCATATTTTTCAGATTTCATTTTGATCCTGATGCACGAGAAATGGCCATTCCCGTCACTTACCATTATAGAATATACAAAACTGACTTTGCAACGCTCCAGTGAATCAACGAGTGGTAAATGAATATTTACTACTTCAATATATATTTTACGTTGCAAACAATACCGGGCGCCGGCTATTATATGTGTGTAATATATATATATAGTATAGTATAGTATAGTCTATATACACATATATAAGGGTTCCAGAATCCGGACAAGCGGGGGAGGCTGTTGCGCAGGCAGCGGCGCAACTGGACCCAAACTGGACCACGGCGCGCATGCCCATTTCTGGCCGTAATAAACCTAGGCCTATTAACCGATCGCTGCCTTATCTCTCCTCCCCCCCTCTCCCTTCGGCCCGCGGCCAACCCAGGAGCGCGAAAGCATTTCCAGGTAAGTATATACACTGGACCGACGAAGGCGCGACGAGCCTGGACTCGACCGCGCGCTCGCGCGTACGTACGTACGCGTGCGAACGGGAGCGAGCGAGCGAGCGAGTTTTTGCCCTCCTCCTCCTCCTTCTCCTTCTTGCCCCCCCCTCCCCCTCACCATCCGCCGTCGTCCCTCAACCCCGCCGTACACGTACACGTAAGCCGCGCGTCTCTCGACTCTCTCGAGTGCGCTGGCTCGCCGGCGAAGAGAAAGACTCGAGTACAGCGCGCGCGTTCGCACGCACTTTGCGGAGAAGAGCCGGCCCGGGCTGACGCGCGCACTCGCTCGCGTACGTATATGCGTGGTGGGTTAAGGCCGAGGCCAGCGTCCTTCCGAGGGCGTCCTAGTAGTCCTCCCCGCCCACGTGCCGACTATGGTCGGAACTCGCGCCGAGCTCCAACTTCCTCGGCTGTATATACAATAATCTCGGCGCGTCCACGTGCAAAGTGGCTGGAGGATGCTCGCCCCTCCGCGCGAACCCCTCGTTAATTCCTCTCCAGATATGTGTGTCCCCTTATCCTCACGCTCGCCCTTTGTTTCCCGAGAAAGACGAACAGTGCGCCCCATTAATTGCCCCCACCCCTTCCGGGGCTCGACCGTCCACCCGCGCTCCTCTCTCTCTCTCTTTCTCCCTCTCGCTCTCTGCTTCTGGCTTTTGCCTCTCGTGGTTTACTCTCTTTTATATATACACATATGTGTGTATGTAGATACAGGACTGTGGTGGCTGCTCTGCTGCGAATGCTCAGTACCCTTGAGGCCGTCACCCCCCCCCCCCGCATAAACTACTCTGCCAGCCAATTGATTTTTAATTTACGTGTGGTCCGCCCCTTATCAAAATTTCGACGCTCTTCCATACATCATCCGCGTTTGCCCGACCGGCCGCATCATACGCCGAGATCTAGATTAGAATAATGAACAAGGCATCGTCTGCGTATATATATATATATCGTCGTATTTTTGAGATACTTTTTCCAGTCGAAGTAGCCCTCCGTGGCGCTCCTGGATAATTGATATGAAATTAACACAAGCTGTATTTGAATAAAAACGAGCACTTAAATTTCAAACGGACGATTGAGAAATTTACATTAAAATAGTAATAGTGAATAATGTTGATTTCAATTTCGAATTGTATTTCCATTTGAAAAATGTTGCATACGTACAGTTAAATTGAAATTAACTAAATAGCGAAACTGTAATAGTATTTTGTTAGACTGAATTTAGTGATAATATTAGATAATATTTAAAATAAATGTATCTTTGAACAGAATAAATAATAGTAGTAATAAGTTTTTTTTCCATTACATAGAAACGATTTGATTAGTACGCGTGATTGTTCAAAGATACAAAGTAATTTCTATCAATCACCAAGCTATTCATATCTTAAGTGATTTTCCTATATTTAATCAAAATACAGATCGTGAAGATAAATCAAAGTATAGCTATGTACAGGCTTAAGACAAAGTTATCGATGACTAAACATGTCTTATTATGGTTTTACATACACTGATCGGGGCTATACTTTCATTTATTCAAAGTTTTATAAAAGCTATCGATTTACATTTTTATCTTCCAAAAATGTATCGTCGAACGTAGATAACTGTTTTCAAAAAATTAATGAACGTAAATCATAATTTAGTCGTTAACGTTAATACATTAAAATTTTTTAATATCTTTCTTTTCAAGTACTTTTATAAAATAAATTTTATGAAACTATACGCAATCAGCAAATTATTAAAAAATCTGCACAATTTATATTTCGAATTTGTATCCAAATTTAAGATTCTCTCTCAAATATATGAAGTCCCATTACCAAGAATATAGATGAAAATGTGAATACAGAAGAAAACAAATGTGATGATAAAAAAATAATTACAACTGCAGTGCAGATTAATTTTGCTTTATCAGAACTACTGGGGTTATTAATAGAACAAGTAACGAATTCCTAGCTAGATGCGCCAAAAATATACCAAAATACATAAACAAACATCACTATATTGTGTTAATGAGACATAAAAATATTTGTAAAGAGCTAGAGAACGTAGAGTATCGTATTCTTATAACAAGCCAAGTTGACAATATCCTCTTTTCTAATTTAACCTGTTCATTCTGGGGAACAAAATAGTCGTTCTCGTTTCATACCTCTAAGAATAGGTCATCTATTGGTGAGTTTAACAGGTGCTCTGCGGGTAAAACATACATTCTAGTTATAATAATTTTTTTTTAATACTTTTTATTGATCTTCCTATTTTATTCGGTTTATAAAAACTCAATTTTTTCATTATCTATTCTCCATTAGTTAAAATTAGGTGCAAATGTATTTTATCCATTATTGTTTAGAATAGCAAAATTCATAAAGCATACAATACAAACATATGTTTGTGAGATTAAATATCTAAATGGAACATTTTTATTTCATTTTTTAATTACAACTAATAGATTAAATATATCAGGATACGCTGATGGTCTCTATCGTCCATTCTTTTTTTAGCATAAAGGATAATAAATATTTAAGATAAAAAATTAGATTTGTATTTACGATAAAAAATAAGAAAAACGTAGTGTTCATTTCCCTCGTAATTTTTTTGTGCTCGTCAGTAAGATTATAAGTGCGTTGATACTAAATGTATAAGATGTTAAAAAGTATAACCAGATTTTAAATTATTTGAAGATTATTGTGTATTATTGTGCTCTTGAGACCGGATAAAGTTAGTAATTTAAGTAGTTATTAAACGATGTATTTACATTTATGACATTATAAGATTTTTTAAATGCATAAATTAAATGCTAGTGTTGGCGGGTCTTATCTACCTAGTATTTGCTACGCAAGCGAGCTTCATCGCCCGATTAACACCGCCGATCAACATAAAGACGTATTTTGCTCGAGCTCTCGACGCCCGATATCGAACCTTATTATTATTGGCTTCTTGTGCACCGGCCGCCGCGGTAAAGCGTCGACCTCGCCCGGACAAAAATTGGAGTATTCGACTGCTATCATAGTCGAGGGGGTATAGACGCGCGCGACGGCGCGGCGAGGAAAGGTGAGGGGGGGGGGGTGGAAAGTGAGGGTTTACGGCACGATGGAAAATCGTGAGCTCTCCGCGAGATACGATCTTCGTTGCACAACGCGGAGGCTCTCCCCGTGCGGTGGACGAGTCCTCGCCGCGACCGTAGAATCGGGATCGGCCTTATGTACGTGTGCGCTATTATATCCCTCGTCGGCACGACTTATATAGCTCTCTCGCGAGACGACGAGGCGCGGGTCGAGGAGGGGGGGGGGTAAAAGGCCAAGCGCGGAAAATCACCGAGTCTACGTAGATGCGCGGTCATTAATTACCTATATACGCCCCACCATCGCAGCACCGCGACCTTCGCTACAGCCCTGCATTTATATATAATATATATATATATATATATATATATATATATATATATATATATATATACACTCTCGACGATTCTCTGCTACCGTTGACACTGTTCGGAATATAAAACGGTCAGATCTGAAGAGAGTATACGAGGCATCGCGATCTGGATAATTTTTTTCGTTGTAACAGCTTCAAACTTACGTATAAGAATTCCCACTACAAATAATCGCGTGTTTGACATTCATCGAGGGCATGAATGTAATGATTCATTCGTTTAGCTGGTTTTTTTGTAACTTATGTTATTCGTCATACTTAATGTTTTCTCATGTACCGTTAATTTACTCTCTATCAGAAAATAAACGACACATTAAAAAGACTACAGATTTTATTTCAGTAATAAATTTAATTTTCTACGACAATGAAACGTTTAACTATAATAATTTTTCACGACTGTATAATCATATACAGAATGCCCTATTTGAAAAAACAGATGAGAAAATCGTAATGACCGTGGGAGACGACGTTAAAGAGGTTCGAGCTATTTCGAATTTGGAAAAATATTTTAAATAAAATTTTTAGATATTATTAAAATATTTATACTTTATGTTATATACATTTTTACTCTAGAAGTTATGTTCTTTGAGAAAAATTCTTTTTGTGAAAGAAAGATTTCTACCTTCTACCGTACTGAAGGGAATCAGTACGAATTTTCAACTGTAGTACTCGCCGTAACTAATCTCGCCGCACTGATTACAATTCTGGTCTGCTATATTATGTCCTCGGACCAATCACGTAGTATCGCTGCTTTCTATTCCACATACTGACGCTGGGAACTCTACGAAACAAGTTGATAAGAAAGAATGAATGGGAATAATGGGGATCAGCTAAGCCATTAGCACGAATTTTGTCCTGTATGAAAGGGTCAAAACTA
Source organism: Sycobia sp. Sy_11 (assembly GCA_018907035.1). Lineage (NCBI taxonomy): Eukaryota > Metazoa > Arthropoda > Insecta > Hymenoptera > Epichrysomallidae > Sycobia > Sycobia sp. Sy_11. The sequence goes on along the minus strand of JACCIC010000006.1, from coordinate 4,490,140 downwards.
TTCAACCTATAAACCGACGTCGGCAAACACGGACTACTGACCATTATTGTGGAATAAGACATGAAAAGCAACCGTGCATTGTTTACATGTTTTGAACCGTCTTAACAGCAGAAGAAAAAATTACTTTGGTACCAAACTGATGTACCTGTCTGTTGAGTAAGGAATATGAAAGTTTTGCTAATATTTGTAAGGCTATCACCCCCCAATAATAAAGAAAGAATAATTCCATCATCAAAGCCTCATAAGCCGTCTAGACCGTTGAAACATGGGAATGATACAATGGGACTTTGAAATACGTTATTGAAAAGAGATCCATAATACGGGATGACCTATATTTTTGGGAAAATGTTAAGGCGCATAGTATTACCATCGTCTATATATATATCCGCAATGCAGTGCAATGAAAATCCGGGTAATCACACTCGCAATCGAGCGCCAGGAATACTGTGTTGAAGTAGACCTACTTTACCTCCATATGCTCGATTTATTTGACACTTTAGATTTTAAGAACGTAAAAGAATAACGCAAAATGTGTATTAAATAAAGGGGAACATCTGCTGCTACGGACACCTAGGAGTAGCAAAGACGTTTCAACGAGAAGCGTGTCGCTATTATTGCTCCACCATGTTCTGAGAGTTTGCAATCTCAACTATATGTGACAATGCGATTCATATTAATGCTACAAACGGTAGCAATAATCGGTTGTATAAATCGATAGCAATAATGTTCGCATACACTGGGCTTATGCGAAGAGAGGATGGTGAGTAATCGTAATTTCATTATCCGTCATCGCATTCTAAGGCCAATAAGTTCATGCTGTAAAGTAAAGAATATTTGTCAATATTTGAAAATAAATAATTCTTGACTATTTGATCTTTTCGATTGCTGAGGCCTCGTTAATTAGAAGCCATATCGTTAAAAAATAAAAGATAAAATTCTATTAACCGTAAATTTTGAGTTGACAATAAATAAAGAGTAAATCCATATTGTTTGAAAGAAAATGAGAATCGCGTTGAGTTTGATAACTAAAACTCAAAACATTATAGAAAATGTATCAAATTAATGTAAAAATTGGTTAAATAAAATAAACGATATTGAATAATGAAGAATGATAATTAAATTTTTCAAAACAGGTGCCAATAGTTATAAGAACTGTAATTTTGCAATACTTTACAAAAAAATAAAATTTATTTCGCGTGGTTCGTATTTTAATTAAAAATAAACTTATCCAGTGCATCGTAAGTCGTCAATTAATTTCATATAATATATCGTAACCTTATATTGTACACTATATCAGTTGTTTTTATTCCGGCCATTATGTGTTTCCCTGTGAATATAAAAGTGCACTTTTACTTTACTCTTATTTATAGTATTCTCCAAATACCCGACAAACGTTGGGTAAAACGAAACCGGTTGAAATAAAAGAGTTCGCATTGTCATTTTTCAAAAAGTACAATATCTCTTTCTCCCCTCGTAATTATCGGTGCAATGGCGATCGGTAATGGTAAGCCTCGGCGCAGGCATCAAGGAACGGGCGCATCGAGCGAGGTAGGGTTACCTTACCGACATATATAGAGAAAGACTGCCACGCACTGGAAACCGCGCGTCCCAAAGCCTCGTGTATATATATATATATATATATATATATATATATATATATATATATATATATATATATATATATATAGTCGTATATGTTTGTATATACGTATATACTGGATTCCGGGTCAGTAAATTGGACGGCGAGAAAAAAGGCGAGCGGAACACCTTCTTTTTACTTTTGGTGATGCTACGGCCGAAATAACCGATGATTTATGTGTACAAAAGAGAATTTCACTCCTTCCACTGTGGCACTTATTCCTGTAGCAAAAAGCAATACATATTATCTCTTTTGTTTCGAATGCGTATAAACATGTCAACTTTTTTTTGCTATTTGAACGATTCATTTTTAATAATGAAAAATTCATCAATCATTTTTCGTTTTTGTTTATTTTATATTTCCTCGTAATATGTCTGACAGGTTCTTGCAAAACTCGAGTAACCGCTTTTGGCTCATTTTCCTAATAATTTTCAGTCACAAAAAGGAGTGATTATCCAATTTTATATATCTTTTACCAGTCATAGTTGTGTAAGTCAATAACAATTTGATAATTTCTTTAATTTGTCAATTCCAAATACTTTAATGATCGATTGGCAATGGAATAAACATTGAATTTAAATTGTCCATAAAATACGCATATTCTCTGAAAAAAAAATAAAAAAAATTTTTAATATGCTGCTATTAATATTCTATTTTTTTTTCACGAAAAGCATTCCAATGTATGATGTAAATGGTATAAATATATGAACACGATAAGTAGATTTGGGTGTTTTTATTAAAGGTTGAATAAAAGGAAAACCGAGCAAAAGTCCGGCTATATATCGAAAATTAACAAATAGATGAATATCCTGGAAAAAGTATTTGTATTTTGCGATATAAATTAAAAATAACATCTAGGGGAGAAAAATCGAAAAAAACAAGATGAAAGATAAGTATTATAAGCTTAAAATTGTCCGTCAGTTACTACAATTCTCGATCACAATGTAAGCTTCGACAAAAGGATATTTCTAATTAGCCATGTTCTCGGGACATTTAGTTCTAGAAGAAAGATTTATACGGTCTACATATTTCAGGAAGATCTGAAATTTTGATTAAAGAAAATATTTTTTAATTACTTCAATGAGCTCAATGTTTTATGTTCTATTTTTTTCTAACATCTTCGTGATTTCCAACGAATGAAATGTTTATCGTCGCAAATTTGACCCTACGATATTCGCAATCAGCGGTCGAAAAGTATACATGGCACGTATCACTTTTTCATTCGCAGAACCCTTTATATCGGCGAGCCGTTCTTGGAGGCGCGGATACACATCCAAAATATATCCCTCTGTAAACCTGATTTTCACGGGGGCGTCGACGGTTAGCGCGTTGCGCGTACATCGTATACTTATGAAAGCGGAGAAAAAAAATTGAGCCGAGACCATTCGGCTCGGCTCGCCTGGACACCTGACCGTGTATACATATATGGAGAGAGGTCTCGCGATCTGTATACCTATATTACTCCTCTGTCGGGCGGCGCACGCCTCTTATATTTTCAAACGAGGCGCGGCGCTCGCGCGCTCGCGAGGGATTCAAGTCAGTTACACACACACACACACACACACACATATATATATATACTTTGGGAATATACGCGCGACGCGGGTGCCGTGTAATTTCGGATTTAATGCGAGAGTCGATAAAGACGGGCGGCCCGCTTGCTTTCGCGCCGCGATGCGTCGCGGAGGACCATCGGTTACGTGCTCCCAATCTTGTCTTGTACGTGTATATATGTAGCATTTACAAATATATATATATATATATATATATATATATATATATATATATATATATGACTCGAGTCTCGCTGTTTGTCCGGGCACTAAAGTCTCTCGCGCCTCTGATTATCAATTGCTTTTGGAGACCGAGCCGACCAAGGACAGGAGTCGCCGCCGCCTCTGATTAAACGAGCACATCGAAATGAATCCTGACGCATATAAGGATATTATATATATGCATTTAAAAACTCTTTTGGCTGATCATTAAATACGTACGCGTACGTATTTTGATTCGAGATTAATTAGAGAAAATTAGCTGCATCGCGGAATATATAAATATGCATACAGATCAAAATATGATTACTAATTTAATGTATTTTTTTTTCGAATATTTTAAATATTGTTAATCAATCGTTCTAAATGGAAGCTGCAGATTTTTAATTTTAAAAATGACACTTTTCCAATAGTATTTTAAAGATTTCTTCTATTCTTAGTTTATTCAAGTACTTCTCAGTCGACTTAAACAATATTACATGTGAACAGTAATTTAACAATTCTATAGTTAATCATGCCCCCTGTATTTACGCCTCTTCTACTTTGTTGGAAACCTTAACTGAATTCGTACAGCGGTGTAAAATGACAATGTACCTTATTAATTTATGGATTTATTTATTTTATTAACGAACTCCGTTTTCGCTGCCGAAAAATCTGACAAATACTCGACTTTTCTAAAGTACTTTCGAAAAATTCATTTGATGGGAATCGATCTCGGACCATGGAGAACATTTAATTTATAATTTTGATTATGACATTGTGCAAATTCCTTTTTATGAGCTAATTTATGAATTATTTAAAGCGTTATAGCAGTCTAGAATAAACGTAAATACTAACAGCATAATAAAACAAACAATTTAATGTTTCGATAACGAAAAAATCTAATTTGACGGCCCCTTAAAGTTGTTATCATGAACACAAAAAATTAAATTAAATTGAAATAATATCAAGATTCAAATATACAAAAATTTGTTATAAATATGCGTTTGCGTTCATTTAAAAAGTATCGAGCATAAAAGTATATTTTTAGGCACGCGTTCCAAAATTTAACGTCAAACGAGAATGCCGAGATCTCGTATTTCGAGCGCGCGTATATTACTTTGATGCTATATAAATTAGGCCGGAAGTGAAGATCGAGCCGCAGCGGAGCTCCTCCAGAAGGGTGAGAGCAAACGAGATGTTGATTCGGGACATTACAAGGATGTCATACAGAATTAAATTCTATTACTGAACAGGAAGTGCGACGCGAGACGGTTCGATGCAGACGTATCGAAATGATCCCCTTTTCGCTCACGCGGAGGATTCGAAGTGATTTCGTAGACATTCGCTGAGTTTGGTTCGTGGTAGATTTTTATGGTTACTTTTATTTTAGGACACTGAATGGCTGCGAGAAATCGATTTCCTAGATATATAAACTTGTTTACATAATCCAACATTATAGAACATTTTAAAATTATTCTGCTATAACTGCGCTCCTGACTAGCATTGGCCCACTAGTCATTATGTTTTAGCACTAATTCTAGTACTAATATCATTTTAAGTATTATCTAAGATGATCAACAAAAATATCATTATCATTTTAGAAGTCTGAGAAATCTGTTAATTTTTGTCTGTTTAATTTTGTTCCAAAAAGCCTGGGAAAGAGGTAGTCGTTTTTAGAAGAAAAAAAATTCAAGATAAAAAGGAAGTGAGAGGGACACGATGAAACAGAGAGAGCTCGTCTGTCTCGTCGCCAGCCCTACTGGTAATTACCAAGCGATCTTCACTTAATTGCAGTGTCCCTATATATATAGTAACAGAATAGTAGTAGTCTAGCCTATATTCAAAGAGGTTGGAAGTTCGCCTACTTCCGGGTTCTCAACGCTCAACTTCTGCTCTCCCCTGGTGCTATTTATTTTTCTTATGCGTCCTCGTCAGCCAGGCGAAAAAACGTCTTGTTTCGAGGAATAAAAAAAGATGAGGCAAGAGGATGAGAAACAGAGGCTTCTTTTTCACGCTCAGCGCCATTGGCAGTTGGATTATGAGAAAAATTTTATTTGAATTTTCGTAGGTGAAAACTGTTAGAAAATCGCGGATACAGCATCATTATCATACGCTTAGGTGTGCCTATACGAGCGCCTTGTGCACGTGCCAGTGGAACTATATATTTACAAAAAAAAAAGACCAACGCCGCCCTCATCGGCCCAAGAAGAGTTTTTTGTTTTGCAAAATTGTACTTTTTACTATGAAAATTCTAAACATATAGAAGTTTATCTTCATCGTTCGTTGTAGAATGTACTATGAGAATATCTATAAGATTTTTGAATTTTTAAATTAATTTGTCGCCACAACTATAATACGATTTTGTGGCTTTCGTGGTGAGAAATGCAGCTCCATACTACAAGTGTATAAAAACATTTTTTATCTCGTGCAACTTACCACCCTCGCTTCGCCTCGGGATAGACTGCTTTACGGCGTAAATAATCAATTTCCACAGTTGTGTTGAAATCTCCTACTGCGCCATTCTAACCTCGAAATTACAATTTTGACACATGATTTACCGGATTTGACGATGTCAAATATATCCCAACGAAGGTGTAATGGTGCAATATACGGTATCTAAGAAAATAAACTACATTTCGATAAGTAATGTACAAAAGGGGTAGTTATTGCACGGATCACTAGCTTCGCGTCAAATTAGACACGTGCAGAAATTCGCAGAAATGCACACTCGTTATCGAAATAAACTCGTTTAAACAGTTTCGTGAAATCTTCATTAGATTTCGACATTTCGACGTGGAAAATAAGAAAATTATATCGAATGAGGTTCAGAATACTCGCAACTTTCTTTATACGAAGAGTACATCATTCGTAGTTTTGTTTGTCTTGTCTTCTAAATTTAGAATAAATAATATACTTTTTTGTACAATTCAACATAATAATCAATGTTTATAACGATAAGGTTGATAAAAATATTTATTAATTTGCTTTATATGTATTAGACAACATATCAGTCGAAGTTTTCAATCTAAAAAACTTCGTCGTCGACCTTAGACGATTGCAAGAATGCGATATATAGAAATGCCAAAGTAAAGGGAATGTTATGGAATACCATCATGTTTATAGTTTTACTTGAGTTATAACGTTGGATAGTTTTTAATAATAAAAAATTACAAAATAGAACATATATGTTCAGAAATCTCGTATGGAGCTGAGGTAAACATCTATTAATTTGCAATGATATTTGACAGCTATGCTTAAATTTCATGGAAAAAGAAATGAAAGTGAAAGTAATACAAATAGTTTAAAAATATATATTTATTATACAGCCAAAAAGCTTAAAATTTTAAGTACCTATCTTGAAAATCTCTGCATTCGTCCAATCATTTTTTTTTTATTTATTAAATCGATAATTGTGTCTGACCAATTTTCAGAAAATCGCTTATTTTATGCTTCTGTAGATGCAAAGATAAGCCGAACCAATGAAGAGTCTTCGAGTCGCTCTTGCATATACAGATGCAAACTTCAAGTAACAAATGCCATAAAAAGGAACGATTTAAAGCAAGCGCAGCTCCGCATAGCGCGCTCGCGAATGCTTCGGAAAGTTAGAATGTCCGGATGCAGAAATAGCAAGAATGTTTGTCTGTAACTTTTATATACATACAACATACATACATACATAAATGCATACATGCACATATATACATTCATGCACACATACATGCACATATCTCCCTTGTTTTTTATTCAGGCAACGAGTAATATATAATTGAGCCATCACGTGCCGAGAAAATTGTTGGCTATTTTCTCTTTTTCACCCGGCATAACTATGATTATTTATTTTCGCAACCGCTGCGGCTCCAACTTTAGTAGATCATGCGAGCAGATTGTGCATGGTTAAGATACTATTTTCCTCAAATTTATGCACCGGTAGCTAATCATAAACTTAGACGAACAAAGTAGATTTTTCATTTTCTTAAAAGCGCAAATTAGATAAAGGTATAAATTAATATAAATTGACGAATCAAAAAAACATGGAAAAACAACGACAATGAGAACAATAATAATAATAATACTAAACTACAATTGACAAATAACTTCTTGTTTGTAATTAACATTTTTAATTGTATATTTATATAATTTTGTCATTTTTTCTAACAACCTTTTTCAATTAACTTTATTAACCGAAGGGTTAGAGAATTATTTTTACATAATATTTATCCAGTGGTCAGCAGTAGCGACTAACAAGAAAACCGGATTTACAAAGTAAAAAATAATGAAAGATTCGCTTTAACAAGTGTGGTGTTCACGAGTAAACGGGCAATTTTTATGCGACATTACAAATACTACAATTGAATTTTCGATTTCAGTAAAAAGTCGATAATTAAAGTGACGATGCCGTATACTCGCATGAATGAGCCCTTTCGCTCCGACGGCAAACGTTTTACGGCTTTATATATATATATATATATATATATATATATATATATATATATATATATATATACACACAAAGCCCGCGCAACCTATTAGATGAATGGGTCGGTCTGATGGCCGAATAGCAATGGTATAGCGTGTTTTACTAACGGAAGACCGCGTCGGGAGGAGCGCGCGTTTAAATTTAAAGGGCGCGGAGTGCAATAAACTGGCGCCTTATAACTCCGACGCAAGAAAACTACCTTCTCATCTCTCGTCTCTTTTCTTCGGGGGCTTTTTTTCAGTGTTTTTTTTTTGTTTCTTTCTGGCTTTCTTTTGTTTCTTTTTTTTTTAATTTTCCCCTCTTGTTTATTGTTGCAGTTTACACCGTAAATGCAGCTTTACAGGATTCTAAGTGCGCCGGGGTGCTAAAAGAAACAGTTAATGGTAACCTTTGTGCGTCGACGAATTTTTACTCTTCGCGCCTGCGTCGGTATGAAATTACTTCTTGAGAAACTCAGAAGATTTCTTCTCGCGGGCTTGCCTGCGAAATTAAACGATCCCGCGCGTTGTTGCGAAAATTAAAAATTATTTTTAAAGCATTTTCAAGGAGCGGTCTTATAGAAAAAGATGCTCCTCGTTTTACGAACAACGAATATAAAGAAACAATAGTTTCGACAGTTGGATATATCACTTGACTCTGCTGAGAAATTAAAAAAATCAAAACGGAATCGAACAATTTTCTTTTAAATAAACTTAAAACCGTACGAGCGGCATTAATACGTAAAACATAACGTAAACTAATCGTATTTCGAATTATTAAGTCAAATAAAGTTTCGAAAAAATTGGTCTATGAAAATGGTTAAATTCTGTGAAAATAATTTTACAAACTAAAGATAGCATGGTAAGCATTCAAATCGGATATTGTACGAGAAACAAATGGGGAAAGTGGAGGGGGCGGGGGTCTGGGAGGGATTTGTAGATCTTTAATAAATGATTGTAAACATTTAAAAATCTTCAAAATAGGTACAAATGAAAGATTAACCGATCGTAAAGCTCTCGGAGCGAGAATTTTAATGCTCCAACTTCCCGTACAGCGCCCAACGCGCCGCGACGCCAAGCGTAGCATCCAATGATGGAGCGGTATATATACCAATGAGTATGACTAATAAAATTCGCACGCGCCTCCCAGAGTCACTTTCGCCTCTCTGAAATTCGGCATAAAAATAACGTAACATTATTTTAAGAGGGCTAGTTCTTCTCCCTTTTTCTCTCTTTACTTCGGCGGATTTTTTTGCTATACTGCACGCTATCAGCTTCTCTTCTTCCTGTCTCTTCGTGTCTACCTCATTCTTTCTTTCTTTCTTTCTTTTTTTTGTCGTTCTTTTTTTAACTTTTCAGAACAGTTTTCTGATAGCTTTTTTCCATTAATATTTTTGCATTCATTATGGTTTTGAGCTAAGTATATACATAACTTTATTGTTACGCAATGACAAAGTTAATAAACATTTTTATCATAAACATCGTGTTCAAAATTAAATTGTTCTTGTACCGTTTAATAAAAAGATCATGTTTAAGAAATAATAAATAATATGTAATTTGTTAAATTCATTAATTTTAAAATTTAATTCTTCTCAAAAAATATTCATTTGCCATTAAAAAATTATAATGTATTTGAGCAAATTTTCCGAAGTTCTAATAATAATTAAAAAATATATTTTTTTTTTTACTGGATGTTTACGTTTCTTTGAACAAAGTATAGATAAACTTTTTATGATCCATTATTGGCATTTTTTAAAATTTGAAAATGTTAGAATGGATATGCTCTAGTTTCGGATATGCTTAACAAAGATTCAATAATGGAGAATTGATTGAAAATATTTTTTAATTGATTCATAAAGTTCTTGAAGATTTTTTACGAGGTTTGATTTTAATTTTGAATTAACATGACGTGAATATAACGGTACACATACAATAGTAATTTTATAAGATGATTCTAAAAAATAGATTTTTAATGAAACCCAATTCCATATATAAAAAATCCGTTAAAAACACTTAGATGTATTTTTTAGTAATTTTTTAAATGCCTTAAACATTATTTTGATAAAATTTTTTTCTTATTTAATGGAAATTTAACAAATAACATATAAAGGAAAATTAACGATAGTTAGTTGACGATACCAACAACTAGTCTGGTAAGAATTACATGGTTTTGCATTTTCTGTATACACCGAAATATTTAAATAGTCTTCTTCTCTAAAATATGAGTATATTCAAATACATATATAACCTATACAGCTATACATTGTTCAAAATTTAATTTTAAAATATCAGCAAATATTTTTATCGCTTATCTGAATCGACGCTGAATTTTTTCTAACTTTTTTTTCGACGCCCTACAGAAACCAGTTTATGATTGTGTAGAGCACGCAGCTCAAAACTACGAGAACAAGAGCAGCACGAGAAAGGAAGAAAAAAGTAAGGAGCGCTCGTGAAAAATGATGTTCTGCGGACACATGGGCGAGATATTAGACATTGTCTAAATCGATCGATTACCAAAATATGCCCCAAGTGTCGGCTCTCCTCTCATCTTAGACAAGAATCCCAAAGCGATTTATTCATTTTACTCATCAATCGACATTCCCAGGAAGAACGTTTTTAAAGTAATTACATTTGCCGACATTTCAATTTGTGATGATAGTACATTATAATTCGGATTCTGCCATGGTGTAGATAGTAGTTAAGATCATTTTTTATAACGATCATTAGATTGCTTGGGGTGGTAAACATGGTTTTAACACTAAATCATACAGTATAATCTCGAGCTGTAGTCTTAAATTAATCAAAATATTAATTTATTGCTACATGGTTCACGTCATAATTGAACCTGTGTACATATAGTTTTTGAGACTTACAAAATAGTATACAAAATTAAGATACAAAGAGGTATTTATCTATGTGTATTATGGACTAATTATATTGTTTTAGCATAAAGGTATTAACTTTTACATTGCGTAAAATAATGGGATTTATTGAACAAGCAGAAATTCTCATGCCTATATGTGTTATTTCTCTCTAAGTTACATGAAATGTGAATTGGAACAGCATTCTTCAAACGTCATATGAATAAAAATGGCATGAACTATACATATTTGTTCGCAATATTGTAAAGTAGTGAGTGAGATCACAATTGTCGATCAATAGCTAGAGGTATTTTAGCTTTTATTCTGATACAACCCTATATAATTTATCTTTTCTAGACCTATCCTTCTTATTATTGAAACTTATTACTTTTTTTGTATACGAATACATTAGTAATAAACGTTATATATAAGCGATAGCCGATGAAATATAGGTTTTAGATAATTGCGTCGATTCTTCTGTAAAAGAATGAGTTATCTGCATCTTTGACTCATACACGGCACATGATCGGAGGTGATTTGTCATTCGATACATATATAAGAAGAAACTTTGTTTCCAAGATTATACTTATGGCTATTAATTGGATTCTTTTACAATTTCTCGTTGTTTGTATACATTTTTCTGAATATATAAATACAGTCTTTACAATGATTGATAGGAACATTTTTGTGCATTTGGATTCAAAATATCAAAATCAATAAGCAAATTAATGACTTGTAACGAGCTTACATAGATTATTCCGACGAGGCTGACGAAGACTGGCATAATTTATTTTGCGACGAAAAATAACGCAATTCACGGTCGATGACGAAAAGTAAAAAATTTCTGAACGAGAAACCTTCAAATCCTACGTATTATTTCATCATATGTATGTGTGAATTAGTTAGTCTTCGGTGCAAAATTACGAATAGGGCTAGTTTTGTGCTAGAGGTAATGGAATTACTTAGTTCCCGGCCCAAAACGAAAAATTTTGTTAGTTTTTTTGCGGAAAACTGTGAAAGTCGCTTTAGTTCTCGATGCAAAATTTGAAGGACGTCTTCTTTGTAGCTGTTTGTTCAACCAGGCCTTGCTAAATAAATAGAGGAAAACAAAAAGGTTTCTTTTTTATTCGAGACAATTCAAAATTATTGAATTATGAATTCGGAAAATTCATCAACTTTTTAGAATTTTTACAATATATTTGTCGTGTATATAATATACTATATATAGAAAGCTCTTAGTGTTGGTTACGCGCGCACGAACATTTTTATAAACGTGCAAGTAAGGAAAATTACATTTGATCGGCAAAGGAGATTAAAGGATTTGTCAGTGTTAGGTCTCGGTTATTAAGCAACTTATAAAAGTGGCGCGTGACGAGCCAGAGCAATGAGCAAGGAGAAACGAGAGCCACGGTATTATACACATGGACGTTACGGGCTTAGGTAGTATTTCGCTCTTTATATATATATATATGTATAAGAATCATTTTACTATGACTTTAAGCACATCGGATTTCCATACTCTTTTCATTGTTGTAACATTATCTAAGTATATATCTAACATAAATCTATATTACTATTATAGTTTTAACAATTCAAATATTTATGTTAAAAATATTAGTAAATGCGAAAAACATTTTGTTGAAATCATGGTAACATATTAAAGGATCAATATATATATCATTAAAATATATATTATAATGTATACAATCAGAGCCGGTGAAAGCTATCTGGTAACTTAAATAAAACCAGAGATATACCTAGATTGAGTGTTTAAAAATCAAAAAAAAGAAGCTATGCAAAAACTTGTCGACACCAAATGTAAATACTAAACTCGCAAACAAAATGATCAGAGGATATGTAATTTTCTGAACTTGCATATCCATATTGTCATAAATATTTCACGATGTGAAAGTTTTATACTCAACAAAGAAGAAAACTCTGAGAAAATTCCAATTTTTTATCAAATTAAATTTTTAGCAAATCAAAAATATATTCTGTGAAGGATAATTTAATATTGCATAGTTTAAGATTCAAAAATGAGAGAGATTTTTTTCAAGTATTATTACTTAGGATATTTCATTACGGAATCAATCAGAATTAGAAGAATCAAAGCTTCTGAGTTTGAATTGTAAACTCTTTCGCCGGGGAGACGGGGGGGGGGGGGTCAGAAATACTAGACACAGAAAAATATTGAAATGACGTCTCTGCACAGAATAAACTAAAGTTTAAAGTTATTTTTTTCTTTTTTACAAATATTTTGTAAAGGTCCATGCTCTAATTAAGTATATCGTAATAATTTTCCAAATTCTGACTTTTTTAATATATTCATCAACGTATATCGATAACCTATGATACACGTTTCATATACCATAAAATATAACTTATCGAATCCTTTTTCGGCACTCGAAGAGCCGTAATCGTACCACTTCGTATAAAGTATCGAATGCGGTACATAAATCGAATGCGGTACATCGGTGCATAAATTAAAATTATCAATAAAAAAAAAAAGAAAGAAACCAAGAAAAATAACGAGAACGTCTCATACGTATATTTTCTGAATTTCAATCGCCGTAGAGTTTTCAAAATATAATTTCTCACTCTCGGATTGCTCCCGCTGCCGGGATCGGTGCGCGAGGCAGCGACACACCTCGGTGCTCTTTATTTTTAAATTCGGGAGTCGTTCGGAATCCAAAACGATGCATTTATCAAGAGGATATTCGCGTGGCTCGAATGCGAATCGAGATTCTCGCCCGAAAACGCTATCCCTTCACATATGAAAAGAAATAGAATTAAAAATCTATCGCTTATATGTTATACACTTTTTATGCACTTTTGCGTAATTCCGATGTAATATAATTTCATGCATTTATTTTTCTTCTAATAAATTAAACTTGAGCCTTTAATCAGTTCTTTACGTTATATGTGCCATGTTTAAATTATAGTTTATATATATATATATATATATATATATATATATATATATATATATAAATAACAATAACTCCAAAGTAATTGTATTTATACGTAAGTATAATTGAATTTAATAGGCTATTATGTTTGTAATATTTTTTAGTCACGCAATTCATTTAGTGGAATAATTAAATGCATTATTAGTCAGAGAAAGATTTATACCGGTGCATATCTATATAATGCTACAGTGCTACATATGATTAAACTATATAGGATCTTCGTGAATTTATTCGGAATAGGCGTCTGGATTGCACAACTAAAAACTCGTAATGCCAGGTCTATATTACAGACTGAATCGTTAATCCCAGAAGCAATCGAGCAATTTATGATCCAGCAGGGAGGCTTTTCCATATAATCAAGCAGCGCCATATACCTTTCAAGACTTACGACCGTCTATTTTCGACGCATGTACGTATATTATTCACAATTTCTTGATTCCCCCAACTACGTTTCACAACTTTTTACAATCTTCGCGCATGGGTGTAAAAATGAATTAATTAGGCTTGAAATTCATTATATATGTAAGTGTATTGAATTTATCTTCTAAAATCAATTATAAATTTCTTTTTGTTTTTTTAATATCTGTAACTCAATCACATTCAAACTATTAAGTGTTATTTATTATTTGTATAATGAATACATTTCAGCCAGCTACGTATTTCTACTTGAAAATGGCATACAAATTTTCATTCTACATGGTCAATTATATATATTATTTTTCTATATTAGATAATGTATTTTATGGCTATTGTTTGTTATTGTCTGTTATTGGCTTATTGTCCTGTTAAATGTGTCTAAAATTCTTTTTATTCGTATTTGAATCTGGAATACTGACAATTTTTGCTTTTACGTTTAAAAAAGGATCCGATGGATTTTAACAGTACAGAATAATTGAAACATATTTTTTCAATTTCGAGTAATTTCGCGAATAGCAGGTCCATGTTAAACGTTCGAAAACATTTCTCTAACAACAATCGGGAACATATATAGTAATCTAAAAAATTTGTCCAGCTTCAATTCTCTAAGAATTGGCTGCATTATTCTGGACATTTAACTTAAACCATTAACTTAAAACCAATATTTGCTATTTATCTTTATTATAATAGATCATACGAGGTTTGACCAGTATTTAGCCAATTTTTTATGAATTTTTTACCAGCTTTTAGTAGATGCCTGGTTAATAAAAAGGTTCATTTTATAAAAATTGCTTTTCATTTAGAATTAATTTCAGGTTGTCATTTTCTCCTTGTAATGCCTAAGCATTAGTCGAGCATTAAAAAGCGTTACAATTTTTCAGCTCGCGTTTTGGGCAGGTATACCGCAATTATTTGCGTATTTTCGCACTTCTTGTGGATGAAAACTAACGAGCATTTTAGGAACATCAATGCTAAAATCTTTTAGGAACATCCTAAAAGCTTTTAGGAACATCAATGCTAAGATATCGATCATTTTTGGCCCAAAACGCTTATCGTAATTCCAGATGATTTTAAAACATCGAATAAATCATTCGTTAACAAGGATTGAACGATGTCACGGAATAAACGTAACCTGACGATCTTGTAAAAATTCAAATGACATCAAGAGCTGAATTGAAACAGAGCCGTAACACGTGTAGGTAGATATAACATACAGAACGACAGAAATGTTAACAGAACTGTAAAATTCGTATTTAGAAAGAGAAAGTCTGCTACTGTTGCTGATGTTGTATCAACAATCTGTTCCCCTCATTGATTCTCGAACAAAAGTGCAATTGCGGTCGCGCTCGTGTACAAATGCACCGGCGCGATCGGCAGCATATATATATATTTATATGGATAAATATAATACACATGTGCAGCGGGGTGAGCTAAAATTATATCGTAGAGCCGTATGGACACGCGACCCTGACCGCGCGCACGTCCGTGACTCGACGGAGGCTTTCTCGGGTCAGACGCACCGGTGCGAGCATCGGAGCCCGTGCTTCTCCCTTCATAGAGCATTCCCGGGGCTGTATCTCGCGAATCTGGCGAGAGCGGGCGGGCGAGGGGCGAGGGCAACTTAATTCCTGAGTATTACCTTCAAATTAGACGCTCGGGCAAATACGTGCGCGCGTTCGCGCGCGCGCGCGCCTCGGAGGCTGGCCAATTATAAATTACTTTATTCACCGGCATCCCCGATAATCTTCCTTCCACAGCACATACTATATCCATCTTATATGTGTTCCAGTTTTCTTTTTCTTTTCCTGTTCTTGTTTTTTTTCATCGTGAAATTAAGGGTTTCCGCATACGCGAACAACTTATTGGCGAAGAAAGAGTTTCGTCAAAGCGTCTATAAGTACATATCTCTGGATATATATGGAAAATATTAGTGCAACATTTAACATAAAATCGCACTTTAATATTTATGAAAATTTATTAAGATGAAAGCTCTATAAGGAGCAACTTTACCAGAGATTTTTTCAGATTTCCGGGGCGCTCATTATTTATAACCCAATACCTTTTAAAGAAATGAGATCTAAATTTGAATTTTAAAGAAGTTCATGATAAGACAGACTGACAAAATTTAGCCGGACACGAGACCCAAATTCCAAAGTATTCTTTTCTAAAGTTTTTTGATGTGTTAATCGCGAATCCAAAGTCTAAATTTATTTTGACTTCCGAGATATTCTAACCGAAATGTGCATAAATAGGTTTTTGGCCATTTTGAAGTATAACTTATGATCTTTCAAATTGCATTGTGTTTTTCAAAATGTACTTTTTTCTTTGAGAAATCAGATATTAAAATTCCTTAGTTTACAAGAAATTCCGTACATCTATGTATTCATATATTACTATTTTTTTTTATGTTATTTAACGTCGCTCTATTTATCCTTCCAAATGCCGGTGATAATCAGCGATGGAGGTCTACGACGTGTTTGTAAACAAAGAACTCAGATCACCAAGTTACTGGTCCTTCGCTCTAGCGATCGAGCCATCCTACGCCTCATATATTACTATTGCAATTTATTCAAATTCACGAACCCCAAATTCATTAAACTTAAACTAATAAACCTTGAACCTAACAAGCTAAACTTAGAAATCCGCAATGCAATAAATCTTAACCATGTAGTCGCAAATTTACCAACTCCAAATTCAGCCAACCTCCAGAAACTATTATACTTTTTTTTTTACTTTACCTACACTTTACCTACTTTTTTTACTTTACCTACAGAAATCACTTTCAATCTATATAAACGCGAGTATCTCAAATAAAATAGGTATATTTTTGTAAAAATTATGTTGCACATTATAACCAAACTCATAAATTGCTTTTTTTATATAACTTTTTTATATCACTCTTTTAATATATAAGAAATTTTAACTTATAACCTCATTTAAAATATGTATCTGAGGAAACTTAGCGTATTTTGAGAGATTTCGATTTATATCTTTTAAGCTGTCTGTAATATCGGTTGTGACAATTTTTGAATGGAAAAAGTTTCTTACGATGTCATATCATCGCAAAACCGCTGAAATTCAGTACATGTGAATCAATAAAATATATCGGAGATATGTGAAGTCCATTCGATAATTTGCATCTCAGATTTGTGAGCATCGTACTTATATTCAAGGGAAACGGATATGTTACAATCACAATGTAAATGTTAAGAATCGTTTTAAGAAAATCCATAACTTGTTTCTTTTTATATTAGAGGGATGAACAAACGTACGCAACCAAAACTCCATTTGAAGATTAGCAATCTGCATCGAGAATCAGCAGCTTGGTGCGGTTAATGCGCGTGCATCGCATATTGTTATTGACAAGACTATTGAGGATTTCCGGTGCGCATAATCACGGCGCAGTTCTACCCCATCTCGGCTCGTTCGACAAATTGCAGAACAGCCAACATTGAGAAAACTAAATATGTAGGGAAAAACTTGAAATCCTCGAATATGTATATACATACAGTAGTTGACGCCGAAGTAAAATTTCAATCGCCACCGCCTCGAACGTGATGAATTTATATATTTTATTTTAAACAGTGAAGAGAATCCATAAGTTAACAGAATCGGGACAAAGCCATGCATAAAACATGTCGAGAAGAGTGATTAAATAAAAATTGCCGTGACATTAGACGCGCATTATAACACGTAATAACGTTAACTCTATACCACAATTGGACTTAACGCTTTTTCATATAAATACCGTCGATTATTAGAAATTAAAGCCGATTAGATTGGAAAATACAATAGGCGAAGAGGCACGCGCGCGCGCGCGCAGGGCGCTCGCGGGGACAAAAGGATATAACACCTATATGAAGGCAGCCCGTTCGCGCCATGTTTCGCCTCACGCGTCTCGACGAGACGTTTATAGCCAAGCGCTCGCGCGCGCGCGCGCGCGTTCCGTGACTTCGCAATTTTCATTCAAATGAAGAAGGAAGAAGAAGATGACGAAGAAGAAGGAGAAGAAGCAGAATAAGAAGAAGAAGAAGAAGAAGAAGAAACACCACGCACGCACTTAAACGCGTCGCCGGGGTTTATATAGTTTATATATACGGCATGCGAACAGGCGCACGCGTAACTCACCGCTCTCCCGTCGAAATTGAAAATTGGGCTTTTCCGCGTTTTGGTTAGATGACACAATTTTATGCGAGGCGCGACGCGACGCCCGTCCGGGAATCGCGTCCGTTACGCCCCGCTATAATGTTAAATTTATAAATGAATAATGACTGGCTGTCTCGATGGCACAGCATTTCTCTTATTAAGTCGGAAAACTATGTAATGTGCCATTGACTTTGCTGTATAATATATATTAATTTTGAATCTCACATTTGGAAATAAATTTTTTTTTGTATTTTAACGCGTTATTTTCTTATAACTTTAGTTGCTGAGAAATAATATTTCGACATTGTATTTAGAAAATATTGTTTATTTACATGGTAAAATGATCAAATTTAGAACAATATTAAAAATTCAATACTGAAACAAGAAACAAAATCTTTATATATTCGAGTCGGATCATGGGTTTTCATTCCATTAAATTCAATTAAATGGCATTTAATTTAATTATATTATAAAATATTATTTTTGAATTCTTAGGAACATTAACGCAAGTCTATGCACAATTTTTTTTAGTATAGAATAAAAAGATAGCTTTCTGTATAAGTCGATTATCATTGAGTTGAGTTTGTGACTACTGTAATATCATTTTCAATTTTAATAAGGAAGAACTATTTACATACATTTCCGCTAAAGCTTCTTTTTACGTATAGATACGAAGCAAAATATAAACCGAATCATATGTTTAAACATGATATATATATATGCAAAACATAATATTATGAAAAATAATTGTTCTTTTTTCCCTCGTATTATTTCTGAGTTAAAGACGTATAGCCATGAAAAACTGGTTTTTTTGAGGCTTTAAAAAATTTCCTTTTAGATTACTCATTTTAGTATCCGTTAATGACTCATTTTTCAACATGTCCACCATGATTGCGCGAAGAACGGCCGATTAAGTGTAAGAATAATAATAACTTTAAAGTTTCGTATAATGACTCGATAATTAGAATACGAGATTTTCAATTACTATACATTTTTGTCTTTTGATTCTTTTTCTTAAGATGATTGCATATTCCGCTTGGTCGAGGGATTTCTTTTGTGCTGCGGTAACGTCGAGAGGTAACATTTAAATATACGGTGTTCCAAACTATAGAAGAACTCCAATCTATATAAATTAGTATGATAGAATCTAACTGGTTGTCGCCATGATGATATACTTCGATATGGCTAATGCAATTCCAGAACAGTAAAGTAAAGGATATGTAAAAAAGAGATTAAAAATATGATAACTGTTACGCGTAATGGTCTGTTATAATATTAGTAATATTGATGCTGCGAGGGCATGTAAATTATAATATTGCATCGATTTAGCATTTTTTCCATATAAAGTTAGAAAAGAAATTTTAAAAAAAGATATTTTTATTAAATATATATCATAAAATATATGTGTCCTCTTCGTTAAACAAAGTGTGCGCGTTCAAATCCACATATATATTTATTATTAGGCCAATATATATTTATTGAGACCATTATTGCGGTTAGAAAATTCTGCGAGAAGAAAAATACCTGTTTTGCTGTGCAGAAAACCGTGAGTTCCATATATTTTATGTAATAAATATGTAAAATGATCGACAATTTCGACGAGCGATTAAACGAAATTAGGGTCTTCCAAGGTATACGGGAGGCGCGCGCACACACACAGTCACACACACATCTATATAATGGATTATTATAATGGATTGAGCCCATCTATTTTAACTCCTCCAAGATTAAATTAAAAGCAGACGCATGTGCGTGGATAATGCCCATGAATTAAGTTTATTAAAATTTTTTATAGAGATCTTTGTATAATCATAAGAATTAGTCGACTCTTATTTTTATTTGAAATGGAGAGCAGTAAAGTACATCGAAGCGTAATTTTATTACCATCGTAACAACGAACTTGACATTCTATCGATTGATCTCCCAGGTGTCGAGGACTAGGCGTTATTTTAATGAAAACGTTTCATTTCGTTATTATTTAATAGATTTAAAACGATTGGAATCACTGCACGTTTAGTATATAGATCTTTATTTATTTGAACTTGTTATGAAATCTTTTTCTCAATATTAACTTAACAGTGGAAATGCCTAATGCTTATAATACGATTTCTGACAATTTAGTGACAAAGCTCTTACAGCATCCCTTACATTTATTGATTCTTTTCTTTTCTGAACGTGTCGTAATGTATAATTTTTCTGCTCTTCATGAATGTGATATATTCTTCAATATAGTAAATCTCGTGATGTTTTCTATTTATAAATTTGGAACAGACCGATCAAGTTACACCCCGATATTCCTAAGATCACTCGTAAAAATTCCATTGAATAGATCAATAACAGACAAAAAATGTTAAACAAATACTAATATTTGTTACAGGAACAAGAACTAGTTCATTCTCTATAATATGATAAAGGAACATCTCTTCCCAATTGTTACTGAAGATGATTATAATTCACTCTAATTAAACGCATGAAAATTTGTAAAAAGATAACCGACAAGAGAGCTGTATTAGAATAAAATAGCTGATATTAAAAAAGTGCGTGGTATACCAGCAAAAACCATCAAAAACGTATTACTCGAGATAATGATCCTGAAGAATGGATAAAAAAAAGAAATTTTCTGACGAGCGCATTATATCAAGAGTTATGAAAGCTCATAACGTATATTCTTTAATTACATATGTATATATGTGCGTGTGTGTGCGTGTGTGTGCGTGTGTGTGCATATACAAAGAAGAGAAAAAAGGCACTTCCGAGGTTATGTAGAAAGTGAATATAATGCGAGGAATTTCTTCTCGGAGATGATGCTCATCAAAACTTGTTATAATAGAGATGACGATGAGCGCACCTCCACCCACCGTGCCCACAGACACCTCGCGTGCCTC
Source organism: Sycobia sp. Sy_11 (assembly GCA_018907035.1). Lineage (NCBI taxonomy): Eukaryota > Metazoa > Arthropoda > Insecta > Hymenoptera > Epichrysomallidae > Sycobia > Sycobia sp. Sy_11. The sequence continues at coordinate 4,469,014 of JACCIC010000006.1, read as the reverse complement.
GACGTTGAATGATGGACCTTAAACGTTCCTCCCCGTCAGATTGACCGCTGGTAAAATACACTACGGCCGAGGACGCGCCGACTTGTGGCCAGAACAGGAATCTCGCGCTAACCAAATGCATCCCATTCCCATAATATAGTCCCTTTTTCGACACTTGTGTATCATGTATTTTTGAAACACGCATGCAAAAGAACAGATTTTTATGTAGTCCATGTAGGCTAATGTCGTTTATTCCAAAAAAAGCTCTGTTATACCCATAACTCAATAGATTCCTTAATTCTCTCGATATTCCAAGGCATCCTGTCTTGGTTTCTAGAATTCTCTCGATATTCCAAAGTATCTTATGGTTTAGTGCTGGGTCTCTCTCAAGGACCGTTGTAAAACATGCCGTCGCTTATTGCTAAAAAACTTTTCTCTTTTCACCGGCTATTTAACTATACTTACGATTTCATTACTGAAGCTGTAAATAATCTTTTTAATTACAAGAAGAGGTCATAACATTTGGATGCCTGATTTGGTCCAGTTTATGAAAGGCAACTCCGAAGATCTCCAAAATAAGTCCTGCAAAGTTTTACGCCGTGACGCCCTCCCATTTCCATCAAGATACTTTATTATTTCTAAATTACTATCTACTTTCTCTTATTTAAATTGAATATACTATTCAGTTAGTGTTTAATATGACAACGCGTACAGCTGCGCATAATGCCTTACGCGCGGCGAGCAACGAATGGGGACGTTTTCAAACTTACTATAATCAGTTTTCCAATTATAATTGAGTCAATGCCTCGTTAAATTACTCACATTTTTTAGTAAAAATTTCTCAAACCAATGTAGATTATTGTTTTGTATTATTAAACGTTAATTGTGTAATATGAGAGGTAGTGGACCTAGCCCGCTTCAACTGCACTATTATAAAAAATTTTTATAAACATTGTAAAAAAATTTTTCTCGCGTCATTCTTTAGTTTTGGCATCGTAGTGAAAGAAAAACTAAAATTTCGAGCAAAAAATACGTATCTTCGATTAGTATATCGATTAAGTTTCGATCGGCTCTACACACGTTAATGTGATTAATCGACAATGCGTTAACGCCTGAAAAAATCGCCCAAACAGCGATTGTCTCAAAATATGACAAGACCCATTTTAAGCCTCTTCTTCTAACTAAAAGCTAGAGTTAATTTTAATATAGGACAGTGTTATGTTCGGGAAAAAAAATCCGTATAAAATATGATTAAATCGTCAAGCGATGAACGAGTCAATAGCGGGGCCTATATTTCTCAGGAGTACACGATGTATCGATAATCTGGGCAAAAGTTAAGAGCCCCGCACATTCCGAGCGTCGTGCGAATCGTTTACTTAAAAATTTATTCGGCCGTTCGGCACTCGGGCGGGTGATCGATCGCGGCGCGTATTTCACCCGCGCGTACATAGACGCGAGTACGTAATGTGCTTCGCAATAGAAGGATGCTGTAGCCCGAACGCATTTATCTATGTATATAAAGCGCGTCGGAAGCTCGGCTAATACCGGCTAATACTCGCGCGCCCGTCCGCTCTACTCTCGGGCGACTCTCGCTAAATATAAAGCTAAAGGAGAAGCCGGGCGTTGCGGTATGTCGGCTACCGCGCGCGGTGCGCGCATTGCCTGTATAACGACGACGACGTCGGCTCGCGTCGTCCGCTTGCCGGCCTCTCCCGGTTTCGCTCTATCCCTTTGCGCTTTCACCCACTAGTTATCTTTCTCCCCTCCCCACCCCCTTTATCCTCTCTCGCATTTGGTCGAAGCGATATTTTTCCTTCATCTCGTTCCTCTCGAGGCCGGGGCATTCGCGCATTTCACACGGAGGGGAAGAGTTCGTCGCTGAGTTTTTCCTTAATTTTGCCAGCGGGGGACCACCCAGCGATCGTTGCTATCCTCGTTCTAAGTGTTTTTTTTTTTTTTTTTTTTTTTTTTTTTTAATACGAGGTTCAAAAAAATTAAAAAGGACAATCGTTAGAAAAGTAGATTAGTTTCGTCAAAAAGAGAGCGTAGCTTTTATGATGATCTTGATATCGTTAATGATCATTTTATGTATTTTTATATATATTATTTATATATATATTTTTGGAGCTAGTATGTATTTTGGATCTTTGTTTAAGAAAAAACCAGGTTTTATTTAGTAATTTATATATACAAGTCAAATAGTAGTCATAAGGCTTGTGTTCAGTCTAATATAAACTTGTATTAATTAACAGACTAACCAGAAATCTATTAATTTATTCTTAATTTTTATTAAATTCGTATAAATTTAATGATTTTACTAAAAAATTCTCACGATATGTTTATTTACCATGTATTTATTATATAAGCAAAAATGAATTTATAACTCACTTAAATTCAGCGTTAATTGCCTAAATCTGAATATTTTGTCACGTGTAATATGATTTTACGAAAATGATAAAAAAAAGTAGCGAGATTGTAGATACTTAAGTTATTTTTAGTAGGTAGTAAAATTTTGTATATATATTATAATTGCTTTATTAGATAGATAAATATATATTTCTGTATTCATATATTATATTTAGACGAACATAAAGCGAAAAGACAATCAAAACAGAGCTTATAAAAAAGAAATTTCATCCTTTGAGAAAATATCTGTATATTAGAAAAAGTGCACAACTTAATAGTTACTTTTTATGGTTGCCAATTTGGAGATATATCGCTTTACTTTTGATAAGATACGAGTTTATTGTTTTAAATATCTCTACCTAATATCTAGTAAATTAGATCATGCGTTGAATATTTTCGATTTTTAAATTTAGTTAATTTTCACGGTAATGCTTCGAATATATATATATATTCATTCTGCAAAGCTCAAATTTCAAGGTTGAAAAAAATTGATGCATAAAATTAACAAAAGAAAAATCTGTTGACAGGTCGATTCACAACTCGCTGAAAGAAGCCGCGATTTTCCATTGATCCTCGTTGGCTTTAATTCCCATTGAGAGACGAAGGAAGGAACGCTTTCAATGCGGTAGCCTCATCGGCACCTTACAAGTATATTATATATATATACATATATAGTCCCACACATATACAGACGCATACACTACGTGAATCGGAGATCGAGCAAAATAGGTCGATCGCTGCGTGGATGTAAAACGTACCTTGTTTGAGTTGGTGCTTGACGCCATGCGGCTCGAGCTCGTCCGGCTTTGCCCGGGGCAACAGCGGGAGCGTGACCAGCACCACCAGTAGCGGCACCAACGGCGCCAGCGAGGACGACATCGCCGGTGCTCGGTCTCGCCGGCTCGGGGACATTCTTCCGTCGACTACGACCGCGCACTATTCCTCGATAAATATGCATACATACATGTGTATACGTATATTTCATGCGCACACACACACATATATATATATCCGTAAAGGTTGGTGCTCAGTCGCACATCGATTATCGTGCGCGCACCCTCGTTTTACCTAACGCGCACTCGCGGCTTCTTGACACATCGGAGACCGCGTGGCGCGCACGCACGCACGCGCGCCCGGCAATTATCAATCGACGGATCCCAGCAGCGGCAGCGAGAAAGGGGAGAGGGAGGGAGCGAGGGAGAGAGAGAGAGAGAGAGAGAGAGAGAGAGAGAGAGAGAGAGAGACGAGAGAGAAACACACTGAGGAGCACGTGCGACCAGGCCCGTACATCGGTCGGATCGCGGATGCGCGTACACATCGATCGTCGTTGCTTCGTGGGCGGAGGGTGGGGCTGCAGAAGGGCGATTACGTCGACGCCTCGTCGGCATCGCGTCCCCGTGGACGCGCGGGAGTCGCCCCTGCCGCGGGGCCGATCGGCTCGCGATCGGCGACGGCGATCTTAGCCATTCGTTCCGGGACGACGAGGCGGCTCCGCGGCTCGAAAGAAGCTCGGCCGCGTGCGCAACGCACGGCTGCGCGCCCGATTCGCCCCCGTTGGCGGCCCGCGGTCGACGCGCGCGATCGTAAACAAACCTCGGCGACGGCCGTCCCCCCGGCGCCCGGGGACCCGAATTCTCCTCGGACTTTTCGCGAGCTGCGGCGAGGGGCGGCGGCGGCGGCGGCGCGGGGCCCGAGGGCGGGGGAAGATCGCCGTCGTCGTCGTCGAGGTCGTGGTCGTGGAGGTCGCGCGAGGAGGGACCGAGGGGCCGATCGAGCGTGAAGCATCCGTCCGGAAGCGCACGGTGCAAGCGCCGCGAGCGAACTGAGGCGGCGCGGAGGAGAGCCGAGAGAGACTCGAGTCGAGGTTGAGAGTTGAGGGAGAGAGAGGGAGAGGGAGAGAGCGAGGCTGTGCCGGCCTGCTGCTCCCTCTCTCTCTCTCTCTCTCTCTCTCTCTTTCACCATTCCGACGCGCGCCCCGGCGAAACTCTCCCGCGCGCGCGCGCGCGCACACGCATCGAATCTCGGCGTGTCAAGTCGGCACGCGGCGGCGCGGCCGGCGCCGAGACCATCGCGGACGCGCGCGCGCGCGCGGGGCCGAAAGAGAAACGGAGATAGAGCGAGGGGTGGGGGAGGGGGAGATGGGGGGAGAGAGGACGCCGAAGAGTATGGGGCTGCGGGCCGCAAAAGGTGGACCGGCGCGGCTGGAGAGGCGAGCGAGAGAGCGCCGCCGCCCGGAGTCCGCGATGGAATCTCCCTTATGCTCGGCCATGTGTCAATGGACGGAATTTCTCTTCGGTCCGAGAGAAGAGTGGTACCAAATACATCTATAGATAGATAGAGGGGGAGAGCGAGAGTGAAAGGGGGTGGAGAAGGGTCTACAGGAGCCTTAAGAGTTTTTGAAAGAAAAGCTAGAATAAAACAAGGACCCAAAAGAGTAAGTGTATCTTTGTTTATAATGCCCGCTTATCTAAATTCAGTATAAAGATAACTTTGATATTGAAAAGCTCTGCCTGTATTTTATAAAAATCCTATTTGTCATTAATGGACGACCTTGTAAGATACGCGCTCTTAGCTAATATGCCAACTAAACGCTAAATCAATTTTTATCTGAAAATAACTTATACGTACTTTAGAAATTTTATTGCTTTAAATACTTTCAACAATACAGATTCTGTTATGAAAGTCATTTGACAATAATTAGGCTACATCTTTCTGCACACTCGAAAATCGTCAAATCTGAAAAAATTTTAGAACAAGCCGAAAAATTCTTCAAAAAAATAAAGCTACGGAATTTTTATCTTGGGACGAAGCAAGCTATTCAAAACAGCTACAATGCTAGAACGAATCGAACGTTCCAAACGTTCATCAAATCTAACGTTTGATGTTCGTCCAGTTCCAACGGATACAAGATTTCGAACGTATAATAGGATTCTTATTAAAGTCCCACATTTCATAATGATGCAAAAACTATTAATATAAGAAATTTAGAGTAAAACAACTTTTGTTATTGATAAAAAAAATTATAAAAGAATTTGATACGATCACTAGACGCAGCCGTGGAGATTTCTTGTTTTCTTCAAGTGCAAATTACTCAATTTTTCAACAATAAATAAACAAATAAAAATTTTTTATAAGATACATATTATTTTATTGTTCATTCGCAATATATATCTTTTACTAATATATTATTGCTATCAGATCCATGCACGCACACATATTGATTATAACAAAATATATATACTTTTATTATCAGACTAACTTTAAAACAAAACTACTCTTCTACACATACATTGTAATAAATCACAAATTCCTTAAAACTTTTTTTATTTCGTTTATTATTTTGACTCAGCAATTTAGCAAAATGTGCAAACATCAAGTACATGTTTATCATGTCATATATATTTTTTTAAACAACTAAGATTCATGGCTCGAAATATTTTATTTCGTTGCTTTCCTAATAAAATAAGCCCACGCACATAATAAGAACAATAAAAAATTGTTAGTACTATTAAAAAATTGCATTATGACTTTTTATTAAATCGAACAACAATTTATTTAAAAATTACAATTTTTTATTATGCGTCATACAATTATTTTGCTTTATGTAGACATTGACGTTCAAGTAAACAGATTCAAATTGACCTATATTTTAACTGACCGTAATTAAATGAATAACATTATAAGTATTTTATTGAACATTACTCTTCTATTATTATTCTTTTATATAAATATCAAATTATAGTATCATTTGCAACGTGGCGTTGAAAATATCACCGTGCGATAATAAGAAGAATTATTTCACTTAACTATCACGCAGGGTTCGTCGGAGATTTACTCTCAAAAACTTGTTCGTGTGAGTGCATATATTTTCATAAACTGCTTTTCTTCGCGAAAGTTTATTCAATAACAATGAATGCAAAAAAACATTGCTGAAATGCCTAAAATAGCATATAATCAATTCGTACCGATCGGAAGTAATTGCGATTTACAAAGAGTCGAACCGATTTACAAGCTACCTAGGAAACCGTAAATATTATAAATTAAGGAAAAAAAACGAAAATAATTTATTATTATAACATTCGGAATCTTTTCTTTAGAAATTTTCTGCGAAAGTAAATCTTTACACACGGCAATATAAATAAGTAAACTTTTATTTTAATTCATCCAATATAGTTTTCTATATATGTATATTTAATTAGAATCTAGGAATGTTACAACGTTTGTAAAACATTAAATTTAAATCGGTTAATTGTTTTTATATATCATAGAAGAATGTAGGTTTATTCGAAATCGTTTACAAAGTTTTTATCTATTATACATGTGCAGATTTATAAACACGAATAGCACCCCAGATTCGCTCCATCCAATTAGATTTAACAGAATATCCGATAACTCGATTTCGATCGACGTATACACGAAATACTTGAACTATATCACCGTGCGTGATTATATTATATATAAGCTGCAAACCATTTCTTTTCTTCGTCGAGGCGCGGCGCCGCTGTTTCGAAAAATCGCGTTTGAATTGCCATCTCCTAAATCCGATGTCGAGTCGAAAAATAAAGAGAAGTGAATGAGGTGGAGAGTGAGAGAGAGAGAGAGAGAGAGAGAGAGAGAGAGAGAGAGAGAAATTCCTTCCCTCTAAACGAGAAGCTGAACCTTGGAGGGTCTTAAATTAGGACCATTGGCCTACAGTGGACCAGGTAAAGGAACTATACCTATGCTGCACCTGTACACAGCTATGTGTATATACCAGCTTGCATACGCCCGCGAGAAATAGAACAATAGCATTGGAGTCTCGCCTCGCCTTGTTTTGGAGTATCGGAGATTCAAAACGAAAGAGAGAGAGAGAGAGAGAGAGAGAGAGAGAGAGAGAGAGAGATCGAATGAAAGAGGGAGGGGGCGAGCGGAGGTGTCAGGTGCACGCCTGCAGCTTAGGTTAAGTTTATTATACCTGATGGTTATAAGTAGACGTGCGTGCGCGCGTACTCTTGCTCTTTACTTTAACATTTTCGTGAATATATATATATATATATATATATATATATATATATATATATATACACTCCAGTGTTTCCGCGAGCGTATCTCAGAGACCGCCAGACGAGTGCGCCGGCGATTCCGTGAAAAGGAATTATATATAGAAAAGCGCGCCGCCCGACCTCCCTTTGAAACTCGCAAAAGCGCGCCTCGCGTCTTTACTACTATATTAATATATTTTAGCAGGTATATAACACTAGACCGCAGAACTCGCGCATCGTTCCAATTTATGAGCATCCTCACGATGCTTGCCGCAAAGAATAAGCACGCGTGCGCACGCTTGCCTTCTCGCCGTTCTATAAGCATAATGGAAATCCCTGTAGAATGGTATTTAATTTTCAACAATTTGATTAGTTCTACATACATGTACACTTATATGGAGAATGGTATATGCTTAAGTTGCGTTAATTCGTTGATTCGAAGGTAGATTCGCTCTTATCTAAGAATACTAATTCGAGTTGCTCTAATAGTACTACAGAGGCTGAGAAGACAATTTATATATACATCCAACTAAATACTGTATAATTATTAGTAGATTTATGCAATTCACGTGTAATAATTCAATAAACAATGAATAAATGTGACGTAACTATCAATTTAAATGACGTTTAAAGAATTTTTTTTATCTATGATTTTGATCATTCGTTTCTTACGAAACTACACATATATAAACTATATTCGTTAGGAATCCTTTTTTCTTTTTCACCATTAATTTATTAGAATTATTCCCATATCCTTGTTCCTTCGGCGATCTGAGAAACCACGTATATTTGTACTGTAGTTAATATAGTTATCCTGCGGAATGCTTCTCACCGATAAAATCCACAAGTACAAAAATCAGTTGCAGTCACAAATTTTTATTTTTTTATTTATGCTCGTCCGCCTAGAAATAAATGACCTATCGTGTCACTTACGAGCGTAACAAGTGAGCTAAGAAAAAATGTATAAGTAACTTATATTTTGGCTTTCTTTCTTATTTTACTTTCTCATTAATTTTCGAAATTTTTTAGTATACATTTTTCTTATTTTCTTGCTAATTCATTTTAATTTAAAGAGTACAATTTTCTTTTGACACCGATGAGACGATTTACGTCACACTTATTCTTTATACTGTATTTACTAAATCAACGCAAATATGATTATCAATATTTGTTGAATAGTACATAAATATTTAATAAGAAGAACGGGCTCTTATAAATATGTAATAAAGCGAATATGATGCATTTTACTGGCGTAAAAGACACTCAATTCGAACTGTAACATTTTTTCCCTTCAAAATATACGTTGAAAAATACATTTTATGATTAAAACTGAAAACTCTATATATTTTAAATATATTTAGTTTGATGACAAATCACAGTGAGTAGTTGAGTTTTCCTTCATAAATTTTTAGAGTAATTTTCGAATATGTTCTATTGTTGTTGTAAAGTTTCCTTGATATAAGCGCATTCTCATAACTGAGATATATATTTTTCAACCTGTCGCTGAAAAGAATTCTTATGCTCTAAATTGTAAGTATATAAAATATGAATATACAAGAATGGAAATAACAGGAAATAAAACAATTTTCAAATCAAATCAAGTATTCTAAGTACATTTAATAGTTGGTTAAATTTTTCTTATATGTAATCATAGGTTATTATAATTGCATTGTACTTATAAAAAGACTGCTCATATAAGGGCTTTGTTTATTATGTTATGGAAACAAGTGATAGCTGTTGTTTCTATGTTCAGTATTGTTGACAAACTTTTACAAGTTCTATTAATTTTCTTTAACTACCTTTAAATTAGTTTATGTTTATCTGTACTAAATCAATTATTGAAAAGGAAGAATGATGACTCTGGAGCGTTTCAACGATGGATCGACATAAAAATTAGTTATATAATATTTATACCAGAAAAAGATTTTGTAATCAACTTATCCTGAATTAGGCCATGTAAATTGCTGGTTTCTGCATATTTTCCGAAATTTAAATAGACAATTTTCGAAATGCCCTGGCAAAGAATTATTCAATCTCTCTTGAATGACTTAACATGTCAAGAAGTTTTCACTGTACAATTTTCATTTGGATATTGTTGCAGGTTAAGATATATATAACATATCTTTTATTTCTACCTATGTATGTTATTATTTAAAATTTTAAGTACTAACAATATAAAAGCAGTAATATTTTATTTTATATAGTTGTCCTAATCATTATAAACATTCTTGTTATCAGAAATGTACAATTTCCCCATTTGTTAATGTATTATTTGATATTTAATGACATAGATCATTTAGATATTGATTATTTAGATTATTTAGATTAACTTTTTGAGTTTTCTGTTATCGTACTGTAAAACATAAATTATTTTTTGAATTTTCAGCAGCTGATCTTTTCCTGCCTGCTTTATTTTGATTTTATCAAGTCATCGATTCATTTTGGAGATTATAACCCTAAAATCAAATTGGAATTTCAATTACAGTCAGTGAAACATGTGAGATATATTATTAATTGCTACTCTGACATTAGGATTGATAGAGATACTTGCATAGCCGAGGATACTCAATCTGTAATAAGTAAAAGAACGAGTCTTATTCCACATTTTTCATGCGAAAGAGAAAAGTATGAGATACCTTAATTTATTTTATAAATTTTCTTTTTCTTTAATGGAACATCTTTCTAGTTATTAATACTTCATTTGTAATTAATATTAATAGTAAATATCGGTTTTATATTCGTTATTGCAATGTGTTCGGCATCTTTTTTAACCATCACGTCCTACAATCGTTGTCAGAAAATAGAGAGTAATAAAAAAAAATCTCCAATAATATCAAATACATATCTGAAATGATATTATTCTTTGTTATGGAAATAACTACGTCCATCTACTGAATGTGATGTGATATTTTCGATGAATTGAAAATGTCATAATATTAAAAAATACATATTCCATATAAAATATCAGTCATAAAAATAGCACCGTTTTACAAGAAATATGGTAGTATTATTTTTAAAGATTTTGAAATTATATATCAACATTTTAAAAATAGATAATTATTTTTTCTATAAAAAGTTATGATAAGTTATTAATTCTAAATTATTTCATACGAAACATTATATTTTGCAAAATAAATTTTCAATTCGATAATAACTGATATAAAGATACTGAAAATTGAAAATATTTATACATTTACGTAGAAAGGAATATCATCCAAATTATGCCATTTCGCATGGGTGGAACTCAAGTCATAGAAATAAGAACAGAGTAAGTTGTAAAATAATAAATTTTATATCGATTTCAAATTATGTGGAAAGTAATATTCATTTTTGTATATTTCATTGAGGAATTACTGCTTAGTCGATGAAATATAATTCAATAATAATTATTAAATAAAGGAAAATTTTTTAGATAATCTAGCAGAAATTTATTTTTTAACCAATTTTGATCATTAAATAATATTATATAATGTTTGTCATAATGTCATATCAGTTTTTTAAAATCATTATTTATTTCATACTTAATAGTCGATAATAAACATAAAGTTCTAAAAAAAAATTTAAATCTCCATATTTCGTTAATAATTAAAATTATTTCTTAATTATAAATATTTAAATGATATATAATTTTATGTACATTTATTGCATATGCATTTATAATATTTTCTTGTAATATCAAAAATATAAATTTTACATAAATATTTTTTTCCACTGATGGTAATGCATCGGCAATGGATATGCAAGCGCTCTTCTATATGCGTAGCATTTCTGATGGTCATGTAGTGTTCATTCTTATCACAATTTGATACTATATAATACAGTTTATATAAATTATAATTATAATAATATTTTGTTACAGAATTTTAATAATTATAACGAAATAGATAAAATAATGGCGAAAGTTTATGGTAATCATCATATTAATAGCATTAAGAAATGTGAAACTCTCAAGAAAAAAATTGAGATGATAGAAAGAAATACCGATGTGAACTTAAAGGTATTCAGAATCTTATGATCTTATTCGTTTTTATCATAGATTTTTACTGTATTCCTTAAAATAATAAATATTAATTGATTTTCCTTTTTTCACGTTTAATATTGTAACGATTAGCTTCAATTATTTGATTCACAATATTAAATCAAATTTTTTAAAATTAGAAACCACAATGATATTTATTTTCTGCTTCTCTTTTTTCTGTATTGATATGAATAAAGTGCTTTTATACTGCTTATTGCAACAATTCATAATTATTTTTATTAAAGATTCTAATCTAGAAATGTTATCTGTGCCTTTTTCGACATTATTAAACTTTAGATTTATAACTATTTACAAAAAATGACAATATTTTTAATCTTGATACCACTGTTCTTCATTTTTTAAGTTAGTGATAATTGCTAAAATAATAAAAATTTCATAAGGTTTACTTTTTGACACAATTTAATAATCGATCATTCGTATTAAAATAAGTTTACTATATCATTAAGAATTTTATACAACTTCTCGATATCGAAGCATATTTAAATCCATATAGTTTATTCCGAATGTAATTTAATGTCAATGCAATGTAAAAAATAATACTATTTTAATAAAAAAGACATAGTCTAAAAAATGGTGTCGAGATCTGATCGAAAAAAATTAATTTTCGTGTATTAACATATTGTTTTATTTCTGATAAAGTTTCATTTGATCAAACCATGGTTAACACTTTATATTCAGTAATAACAACTCTATCTTGTTCGAATGTAATTAAAAAAACATATTATTTAATTCTATTATGTTATTTAAAAACACAATTTGTTTTCATTCCAGACTGCTGGCGATATTAAAAATTTGTCGGATAGTCGCAACCTTCAATTCGGAGATGAATTATTCAACGATTACCAAAAATTTCAATTTTTTCTTTCGCCATGCGATCATCAACTCGATATTAAAAACGTATCGAAGTTCGTTCATTCCAAAGTTGCACCTCCACTAAAGTATACAAGCAAGCTTAGTAGCTCTTGCAAAAACAAAAAGTTTCAAAGCTGGTCTAAAAATGCATCAAAGTTTCATAAACTTTTTGGCAAGATTCTTAAGCTTGAGAACCATAGTACATTTGGACAAAAGAATCTCGACCCTTGGAGGAACTTGAAGCTGTCGGAGGGACAAAGAATATTTTTTAATTCAAAGCTCGACGATTATAATAGCAAAATAATGCAATTTAACAAAAATATTATTCAACGGAAGCAAAATAATTTAATGTCATATATTATTCAAAGTTTACGAAAACTGTTTGAATGGAAGAAAAGAAAACGTCGAATCCCGATATTTTTATCGAAATTTATCTTTATATTGAAAAGGAAAAAGCAGCCATCTATCATAGAGCCTTATTATACAGATATTAGTTTTTTGTTCTTGAATAATGAATCCTGTAGCTTAAATAATTATGCTAAAAGTAAAAGTACTACAGATATGTATACTGAAAATTTAAAAAATTCAAGAATTATGCATAATTTAAACGTTTTTAATAGTGAATTGTTATGGAACGAAATGAGCCTGCAGTTAAAAAATAATTTTAATACTCGTAAGAAGTTATTCCATTTAATTAAATCTCTAATCATGTATATTGATCTTTTGAAATTTCGACAAAATTATAGATTACATAAAAGTGATTACTATAAATCTAAAAAAACGCAACTTTCATTAAAACATTTTCGTTACAATAATCGAGCACTCCTTTCGGTGAATATGCCAAGAATAAATAGCTATGAATATAATACAAGTAATAAATTAAAAAAGGAGTATAATAGTAATATCATTAATCACAGGTTAAAAAGACAGTCTACTAATGAACAAGCTTCGCATACGAATACGAACTTAAAAAACCCCGTGCCAATACGAAAAAAGTTCAAATTCCGTAGTTCTACCTTTGCAAAATTAACGAAAGATGATAGATATTCAAAACAAAACATCGGTGTTCGGACGATCGCCCCGAGTAAGCTGAAAAATGTGAAACCGCCATTTTTTGCAGTTCAGAAAATCGATGATCATCAACGGGACGTGGACCGTCGCATCAAGGAAGACTTCGATAAAATAGCAGACGCTCTGAGGGCAGAAAAAACTGGGAGCGATAAGGAACTGGAAGAGCTGAAGCATTCTCGGGGAGCTACCGCTACGTCGGACAAAACGGCTCGAGCGCCCTCGGGAACCGCAAAAAACAATCGGCAATCGCTCAGCCGTGAATTCCAAGGCAGCCTCTCACTGCTCCCTCCGCTCCTTAAAATCTTCAAAATCGATAATAGTGGATCGCCAAAAATAATAACAATAAAGCCAAATTCCAAGTCGAGTCGGCAAAGCGTCCACTATAGAAAACCCGACGATTACGTTAAGCTCCAAGCCAATAATAGGGGGAGAGCAACGCCTATGACCAAAACGAATCTTGGGACTGGCGAGCAGGACGTGGCGGTGAGCGCCGATGGAGCGAAAAAATTGATCGGGGAGGTTCTGATAATTTCAAGGCCTGTAAACGGACGTGAATTTCCATTCAATGTTATGATCGTACCGAAGAATAACGAGAATTCACAAATCGATAATACGCTCGATACAAATAAATTCAGAACGAAAAATACTTTTGAAATAGCCATAGAAGAGGAAAAAGGTAAATTTAGTGATCTAATTGAGGCTAGAGCCAATAATCCTGGCTTAGAGTGCCTAAATTGCTTAAAATATACCAAAGAAAATCTGAAGTCTAATGAAAATGAAGGAGAACGGCTAGAAAATGAGTTGAAAAAATTGCGGCAACAACCTGTGGAAACACAGTTAAATACGATTAGCAAATATGAAAATAGACTGTATAATATAGACGATAATACATTTAGTAATAAAGTTGATTTACCTCGGCATATCTCACATGTTGTTAAAAAGGATAAATTGTATGATTTGAAAAACGCTGAAGTTGATAATGAGAATGTCAGAGTTAGTAACTCATTAGTTCATAGAGTACCGATTACAACAGATCAAGAAAATATGATTAACAAAGAGAATGATTATGTAGAAAAGGCAATGCATTCTTCCATTTTAAATAATTTTAAAAATAATCCTAAGATTAAAAATAGCGATATCTCAGCAATTAATGACTTAATAGATAGTAATAAAGTAAAAAGTAAGTCAGTTAGCTATAATAGACATGATAAGCGTATCAATAGAAGTAGGAATAGATCTATTTTTAAAGGACGAAGTTTGCTTAGAGGAAAAAATATAGTTCCTCAGAAAAAAGTTTTCAAACACTTGAACATATTGAACAATATACATATGAAAGAAATAGTTGATTCAAAAAATGAATTTGTAAAACATCATACAGAAAATACAAGAATACCATATGAATATCCAAGAGCAAACGGAATTTCTGTTACTTCTAAAAGATTTTCACCGAAAGATGGATTATTTACAGCAAATAAGAGATTAAGAAACGTAGCTTCTATTATAGCCAATTCTCAAATTGTCCAGAATGAAATTTCGAGAAATAGTAATGTACCACAAAGTAATTCAATTAAAAATAATCTGGGAGAAAATATCGGCAATAGTAATCATAAAACAAAAATATTTAAATTTGGCCAGTCAAACGAAAATAATTATAATCCACGAAAGAATACGGATAGTGCTTATTACGATGACTATTACGATTATGAGAATTTAAAAACTCCGATCGATTCTGTGGATAATCAAAGAAATGTGATAGCATCGTATGTAGGGAGAAAACTGATGTCGATGAACGATATTGAATACAAATACGATTCTATTTCCAAAATGGACGATTCCAACTTTGATAACCGTGTCAAATTGACTATGGGATCTGGAAAAATTAACAATCGATTTCACTACTTTGATCATTCTAACGTAGCTCATAAATATTTTGCCAAAAACAATACTACTTCGAGCGAGGATGAAAACTATCTTCACAGTTATAATGAACCTTTAATGAAAAAGAATGATTTGAAATTTAGATATTTAAGTAGAAAATTAAAAAGTACTTTACAACAACGTGATACATTTCAACGATCGACATCTTTTAAAAACAAGCACCATCCAAAGGATTTGTTTCTTACGGGGGATTTGGTTGGCTACAATAACGAACCTGGTTCAAATGAAAATAACGTAAGATACGAAGGAAGGAAGAAAGAAACCAGGGATGCCGTTTTAGAAAAATTGTTTACTAATAATGAAGCCTACGACATATCATTGCGTGGTAATCTCCATTTACATCTTAAAGATCCTAATGCTAAAAGCACTTTAGAGGAATCACCAAGAGATGAAGCTTATATTAATGCGGACACATCGAAAGTATCAAGTGAGTCCAAAAATACTAAAGCTATAATAGGTAACGTAGACAACGTTTACAACGAGCTTGATTCGGATCACAATCGAATCAAACACACCACAAATGGAAATAAGCTGACAACAAAATTGAAAAAACCGTTCAAGAAAATATCTGATTTTTTTCACGATAAGTTAGATAAGATAAAATTGCACAAGTCATGTAAGCACGGTAAGATGTGTCCTACTAGACTTCGCGGCAATGCTACAATCCAACGATTCGATCAGGGGTCTGGTTCAAACAACGACGTAAAAAGAAAAATATCTTTACAGCTGTCTGTATCGAATGATGTCAAAAAAAAGAGTTCAAAAGGTAAATGTAAATGTCGTCACAGAAAAAAAACGTCCGGAACCAAAACAACCACTACGATGCGCCCCTTTATTGAGCCTGAAATATCAACTTTGCAGCCAATTAATAATATGAACATAACAGGTAAGGAGTAAACATTTTAATACAATAAATATGCTGCGAGAATTCGATTTTAGTATTTACTATTTTTTATTGCTGTTTTAAGATTATTCTTTTTGAACATATTATTTTCTACAATAAAATTACCATAAAATGATGAATTTTACGCTATACAGTAGCATTTTTTGTGAAAAATAATTGAAATTCTTTCAATAGACCCAGCGTGTTTCTAAATTGAAAGAAAAATATTAAATTTTAATATTACATTTCTCTCAGTTTATGGTATTGTAGATATACATCAATATATCCGAACTTCCAATTAATAGTTTAATTATATATTATTATAAATTAACAATTTAGTCAAAGAGAAAGAATGATAATTTTGCACGTCGAAAGAAAATTTTTTTCTGCAAAATATTTCTAAAGAATGGAAAGTTTTATTTTATTATATATATAGCCTAAAAAATTTCAATAAGTTAAGAAAAAACAAAATTTTATGAAATTACTGGAGAATATTATTTAATTAGACTAAAATATGAATTTTAGTCATTTTAAAAATAAAATTAATATAACATCTATACTTAAGAGTACCGACATGTTTGTTCACAATTTATATTTGTTTTTCACCGGTTTAGTCTATGTTTATAAGTAATAACTAACAGCTCATGAATATTAATAGCATTTATGGTATCCATTCGCGACACTCAATAGTTAAAAGTAAAATGTTAGTCAATGACGTCTAGGTTTATTTTGTAAAAATTAGGAACAAAAGTAGCCTTACCGGTACTCTAAAGGTTCCAGTAATTTTTTTACGCCAGAACGGAATAATGATTTATTTCTATATTTTTTACGCATTATCAAGTAGACAACAAATTGGAAAATGCCAAGAAACAGAAAAATGTAGCAGAAATTCTAAACTTTGTGAAAAAACTGGAAAAACTAATGAAAGACGAAAAATTACCTTTCAAAATATCCGACGAGAATGGCGATATCGAGATTAGATTGGAAAAAATATATATCCGGCCTAAGAATATGTCCAAATTACAAGCTAATTCAGGAGTCAGTGAAGCGAAAGAGTCGACCAGTGAAAACGACGCATCCAAGACAATAGACCATCGGATAGACAGTGACGAAAATGGTCCATCCTTTTTATCGGAAGCAGAAGCAAAGCCCGCGGAGCTCGAGGAACCCGACAATAACTCCGACGAAGATGCCAGTGCAGAAAACAACAATTTAGAGAAGAGTTCGGAAATCGATCTATCCGACGATCAAGGCGATATCGAGCAGAAGGCAAATGTCGACAAGGCGGACGGAGAGCGCGATTTCCCGACGCGAAAAAAAATCGCGAAGAAGAGCGAAGCCTCCAATGACGCGCTTTCCGAAAACGGCGCCGAGAATGATTTGGAAAATTCCCCGGAAGCCGAGAGCCAAGAAGGAAGCAATAACGAATTCTCCTCGCAAAACCAAGAATCTGCCACGGACGAGAGGCCGCTGACGCCAGCGCGGGGCGCGGAATCGGCTGGCAAAAAGCTGCGCTGCGCGCGAAACGGACGGGAGCGCGCGGCGGACGGAGCGCTTCGGCCACGGCGGCGGCGGCGGCGGCGGCGACTTTTTTGACGCGAACTCCCTTTTTTTGGGCGGAGGAGGCAGCGTTGAGTCTGGGCCTCGCTATTGCGAGTTATTGAACTAGGATCGTCGGCGACCGCTCGTGCATTATTGGCACTGGATTCGGAAGAAGAAGAAGAAGAAGAAGAAAAAGAAGAAGAATCGAAATAAAGAGAAGACTCCGTCTGTAATCAGTCCGTGCTCGTAAGGATTCGACGTATACGTCCACGCACTGCGGACTTTCGTTCAATTATGTAACGCCTGTCGTTGTTTTTGCATTCGATGACCAATTGAATTAGCCCGATTCTTACGGCGGCTCATTATCTTTCATTTATTAGTGTAAATATATATATTAATAGTGTAAAGATGGCAGATTGTTCAAATTAATAATAATATAAGGAGCTACGTTTTTCACCTTTTTTAACATATATGTCCGAAAATAAAGACTACTGTTACGAGGTGGCCTTCACAACTTTTGTAAAATAATAAATATATGAAGAAAAATTAGTTGATATTTCTTTTAAGTAATATTCTTATATTATAATTTACTCTTTATAAAAGGAAAGAAAAGGTCGATTATATTCTTACTTTTGAGATATTGATTATTGAAATAAAATTATCAGATTATATAGCTGTAATATTCCAAACTTTGAAAAGATATTCCATCGAATATAAACGAAAAATCCGAAACGGTATACTAAAATAATTAATAGAAAAATTTCTATACTGAAATATTTACTATTCGTGTGCACTGAAGCTGTCTCTGCTCCAAGGTCCCACATCTATGAAGGGTTTTGTTTGGTATTTATCAATTTTATTTTAAATATGCAACTTAATCACATTCAAACTATTTTGCTTATTTAACATAACTCTAGTATGAGAAATTTCGATTAATTCACGCATTTCTATCTATCAAAATTAAAATATTACATTTGATCTTGTAATATATTTCTTTTTTGTTTCAATTTATAAATGTTAAACTTTTATTATCGATATTTTTTTTTCTGAATGGTTTGGTGGATGTTAACAACTGTACGAAGTAAAGAAACATTCTTTTCAGAAAAGTTGCCATAAGATTATATGTAAATAAGATCATTATTACACGTTTTTCGAATGCTTTTTTCATTAACGCGAAGATCCTATTAAATTTTTTTACTAATGGAACGAATCTAATTTCAGAATTTCACTTCAACGCTTATTTTTCAATTCTAATGAATTTCGCTAAAAGACGATGCCACTTTGAATCATTTATAAAAGTGATATAATTAACTTGTTTTCAAAATAAACAATTTAGTCGTCATCTCCACAATAAAATCCAGGTAAAATAAAAGATTTGAATAATTTTTTTATCGTATAAAAAAACTTTAATAAAAAAACTAGAAATTAAATTTACAAATTATTCAGAATTATTATCGATATCCATTAATATTTCAGTTAACGAAACTGTTACTATACTATATTACAAATATTATACAGATACTAATAATATTATTGAATCTTAAACAACGCGAAGAATGGTGATGAGACTATAGGGAAAATATTGATAGTAAAAAAACTTTTATTATTCTATAACTGTACATGTTGAAGCCTAACAACTATAAATTTTATTTTATTCTTTTGAAACGAGATAAAGTCAATAAAAAATATTATATCGGCAGGTTATGTTACGTTGTTAAAAAAATGTCGCCAATATCTATTAAAGACAAAGTTAACGGATGCAGTAACCGCATCTTGCGAAGCCGCCTCTTTTTCAACATTCTCTTCTTACAATTAAAGTGCCAATTGGTCACACGGGCCGACGAGGTTCAACAAGAAAGAAAGGCCACGCTCCGCGCCATCGGTCGAGAATCGACGAAGGGAGCGAGAAACGGCGCGGGGGACGAGGCAATTTCGTACCATCGCCGGAGCAAGCTCGGGACAGCTCGAGTGACCGACAGACATCGGAGTTCGATATCCGCCTACACTTTGTTAACTACATAGAGTATTCCGAAATCACTGCGGGGAGAGATTGTGAGATGATAGGTACAAGGGGAGAGAGAGAGAGAGAGAGAGAGAGAGAGAGATAGAACGGAACGGAAGAGTAGTTTTGGCGTATAGAAAGGCAATATCCTAGTTTCCCTGAAGGCTTATAATACCAGGAGCGTCAATCCCTTGAGTATACTGCGGTTTCTCTTAATCGAATAGTAGTTAGTAGCTACGTTGAGCAACGCTCGTTCCCACCTGGCAGCCTTTCGATCAGATTAAATCGGTGCACTGTACATGTATCGGGTTTGAGAAAATTTTACGTATAAATGCCGGTATGTGTTTCATTCAATACGAGACATTTCGTTTGGCGAAAGCATTCAGAAATATACTTATATCGTGCAAAAGTCTAAAATTCCTTATACTTTACGAAGCCATGAACGTAACGTATAGTGAGAATAATTTATAATTTCAACTTCACAATATAAAATCGTGCAGCAAATTCATAATCAGACCGAGAATAATAGGCTTGAAGGACAATGAAGTAAGAATAATTTTTTTTTGTGAATTGGAAACTAATCGACAAAATATGTGTGTCATTTTTCTGCACAGACTTCAACCTCTGCTACACATCATATAAAAATAAACCTCTAAATGGCTGAACCGAGTCGGCTATATTTTTCTAATTATTCTTTCAAATTTAAGAAAAGAGAAATGAAACAAATGTCACCGGGAAACATAAAAACTAGATTATTCCTTTTCCCAACTACGCAGTTCGTTTAGTCGCCGCGAGGTAGCTAAAAATATCTATAGCACATTAGATAGCTAATAAATAGGCAATTAAGCAGGTTAAAGTTCACTTCATATAGATTTAATCATAAATTTCAGAAATTCTGTCAGTCAAGAAATATTTAATAATTATATAACAAAGTATATTGAATGTTTTGAATTTTTGTGTACAACATTTTTAAATGCTACATTTTTATTATCCGAAAATCTTATAAATTTTAAAATCTCTAAGTTTGTCTTTCATCTTTCGTAATTTTACAATATTTACATTATAAAATGAAAAATATTGTAAATAAAATATATAGATTTTTTGAATATATCTCGTTTATTCTTTTATGTATTTTAATTGTATAAATATATTTTATGTTGAATAATTTAAATTAAAATACTTATGAATGAAATAAAAAATAAAGAACTTAGAATGTGAGAATTTTAGAATGTGCTTTTCATTCAAAGTATTTTCTTGTATATATTAATTAATATAAAAAAGATATTATTAACATTTTTATATTTTTAAAA
This sequence comes from Sycobia sp. Sy_11, assembly GCA_018907035.1. NCBI lineage: Eukaryota > Metazoa > Arthropoda > Insecta > Hymenoptera > Epichrysomallidae > Sycobia > Sycobia sp. Sy_11. Next base: position 4,447,971 of record JACCIC010000006.1, on the reverse strand, counting down.
AATATTCCATTAAAAAAATTATTTAAAGAAAATATAGTAAACTTCGACGACATATTGAATTATGTTATACAAGCCTCAATTTATTCGGTTTAAACTTATCAGGAAATTATTGTAGTTTTGTTCATAGAGCGATAGATTAGTATTTTATAATTATTTTTCCATATCGACCGACAGAGATGTATCATTGGAAAATTTAATGTGCTTTGTCTAGAAACATACCGTATAAAGCACTCCAGTTCGAATGATCAATGTACATGTATAGAATAGATAAGTTTAATAATGAATAAAACTATAGTTAGATTATTATTGGGGTGATTAGAGAAAAACCTCAATTCATATCTGCGTGGTAAATTACTTTTAATATCATAGTTATAAAAAACAATTTGTATTAATTCTTGAATTTTCTTATATTTATTATGCTTTTATATTTAATACTCAAAAGTTTTTTACTTCTGCACTTTGTTATTTCATAATAATAATATTAAGATGCGCTAAGGCTCATTAAAAAATGTAAATAAATAATTGGCTAGTTGTTGAATAGTTTCCTAAAAGTTCATACATTGTGAAATATTTGTTTCAATTTAAAAAATATACCCAATAAAAGACCTTTACAATTAGATTTTCACATAAAAAATAATTTATATTCTATTCTTATGCATTAGAATAGAACAGTAAATAGAAAATTTATATTTAATAATGTAGTTGAACAATGAACTTTAAACAAGCTTCCAACGGTAACACAGAAAACCATTACAAGAGTATTGTTAGTATACCGTCAACCTTCATAAACATAAATTTCATTACCGCGGTCTGCCTCGTGCACATTTCAAATCATATAGTTTGTTTTCAGCTTTACAGTACTATACTTATACATTCTATGTAATTCATTTTGCAAATTAGAAAGACAAACGAATTTTCAATTTATTTTAATTAAATTAACGAATTTACTACAAACTGGGATTCAGAGTTCAATCGCTATATGAATTCTACAATAAAGCTCAAAATTACGTTTTAATGACTCCGTCGTTATTGCAGGTATAAATAAATGAAAAACAATGATCAACATAGGAAGGCACCAGAAGATCTATTTTATTACTATAATCTTATTTATACTCTACGATGTAATTTATTCTTTGCATTTATCAATATACACAATGTGTTACTAATAAAATGATTTTATACACTACTTATGTTGATATAAGAAGCAACATTCTAAAATAGAAAACATAGATAGACAGCAATCATAATTTTTTTTACTCTAGACTAGATGGGTAAACCCATCGGATAATAAAATATATAATTTCAAACGATGGATAAAACTTTGTAATGAATAGCATTTAGTTTTTCAATTATTTATATTGGTGTCGCATTATAGTTTGCTATCGTACGACATTTCCCAATCTTTCGCAGATATTGCATGAATTTTATAATGTCACGGATAGTACTCTTAGTTTAATAAAGATCCCAAGATCTGATCGTATTGAATTTTCATCTGTAATAAATTCTATTCACGAACTACTTATAATTCTCGTATACACGCGTCGCTTGCAGTTAAGCTCATAAAACATCCTGGCACTAGGGACATTACAACCGACACCAAGAGAGCGCGCGCTATGCGCAAAATCGGACTGCAGCAGATAAATCGTCCTTTTTGCATTTGTCACCACCTGGCGAGGCATCACAATGTTAGCGCTTTCTCGCGCGTCGACATTTACTATTTCAATGACGATGTGCTTATAATTCCCGAAAACATTATCACGCGTGCCGTGCTTTTGTCGAACGAAACTGCAGCTTAATACTGCTATCAAACTGAACGCAGCTCTAACATCCATGGGACGTTTTTCAAGAGTTTATGCATAATGAGCATATCTTTCATATTTATCTGAAATCTGATTGATTAACTTTCATATTTCGATTAGCTAAAACTAGAAAGGGTTATAGCAAATCTTTATTGGTTTTTACTAACATGCTTTACAACAGAATTTTTCAATTGGTCATTAAGTATCATACAAGTGAATTAAACCATAAAGATTAGTATATAACCCGTATTAACTCATAACTTTATTGATATTATATTTTACTTTAAAAAATTTGCTATTTTTTCCATGTTTGTATCACAAATAATTTTGCAGGGCTTGCAGGCTTGGTCCTGATAACTTCCGTGCCTTCCTCGCGATGTACATCGAAACTTAAGCTACCTTCTCCATTTCCATAACGATGGACAAGCTTATAGCTAAACAAAAATTTCATAGTATCGATATAATAAAAACTTTGGATAGCATCTGGAATGATCTCTTCAAAAAAGTAATAGGCCGAAAACTACTCTTATGATCTACTCCTACCTACAAAACGATAGTTTCATACTTAAGTTAAATAACACTCAATACGTTTATTCGCTTGCTTTTTCTTCTTGACTCTGCCTTCCCAAGACTATGCTCTGGGTTCACTTTCCTTTATATTTAGATGAATTGATATTCTGGATATTCTTGATCCTTTGAGAATGTAGTATATTTTAAATATGAATAATTTACCGTGTGTACACTTGAGTACTGCATGCTTCTTTGGGGATAAGGATTGCATCGATGGAATGAATTGATGTCTTTGAAAAGTGTACTGAACATAATCTTAGAGATGGTATTAATATATTATTTTCTGGCACTATTACCAGTCTTGGTGTTTAATTAGACTTAACATTATCTTCCAGATCCTTCATAAATTACATTATTAGAAAGTTTAATCGAGTCTTGTACAATTTAAGTTTTTCCTTAATTAAATACACTAAGTAAGCCTGCGTGAGTGCTTTGTTGAGATGTTGCTGTTTTCTTATTTATACTACTGCTATAACTAGATACTCACGGGGGATAAGGAATAGACTTCACATTTATAGACTTCTTTTGTGCGTTATATGAAAGGTGTTATATAACGATTATTTGTCTATATATACAAGAAATTGTTTACTTTATTTTTAAGGGATTTTATTCAAAATAAGAAGATAAAAATTTAATCGATGGATAAAATGAATCACACGTAAATACAATAAAATAAACTTTAGATCTGTACTGATACACTGTCTCTCTTGATACATGTATATTATAGGCTTCAGTTTGGGCTTTCCATACCTTCCGTTACTGCTACACCACTCCGCAATAATCTGCGATGGCCACGGAACTGCAATGCTGCTTTTTAATAACAGTTATACTCCTGCATTAATGCATATTATCATTGAACACCAACAAAAATAATATGTACTTATTGGCTATGGACCAATCTATAATAGCAAAGGCATTAACATGCTTCTGGACTGTTGATATGCATAATTCCCGTAGCTCTTCGTTCTATATTCTAAAAATTATTCTCTGAATATTGCGTTACGTGCTGATAGCCTATGGTACTATATCGCAACAGACAGAGGAATTCTCAATCTGTAACAGAGACCACCAACTGTGCGCGTAACTGAGCTCCTGTCGCTCGGCAGGACTTACATATAAGCAAGTGGACTGCTCGACTCCGGGAAGCCAATATAAAGACTGCCCAGCGCTGACACGCTCTTTTGGGTATTTTCATTAGATTTGGGTGGCCGACTTGGATATCTCCATGCGGCTTGAGTCAACAGCTAGTTTATTCTCGAGGCACTCTTTCTCGCTCACATCGACTGGCGTAATTAAGGATTATTAGTGTTATATAAATACGATTATATTAAGATATTACAATATTCGCGTCCGAATGAAGACACCACTAGATGCGCGTCGCAGTAGTACATAAGAGTAATAGCGCATCAGTACATGGCACATTTGCAAGTAGATATACACAAACATGCCCCGAGATTGTCAGTTAGTGCAATTTGTCACTGTATATAATTAAATAAATGCAAATAAAGATTGTTATATTGAAATAAAAGGTTTTCCTTTGATTTACCTTGCTCCTCGCTCCACAAGTCCCGATCCAAACTTTAGCTTTCCTAAAGCGTCTGCCAGCGGAAGTCCTACTGTTACATTCTCAAGACATAATAGCAAAAAAATGGAATAAAGAAATATAAATTAGTAATAAACGCATAATTCCTTAATACGTCAAGATAGAATCTAAACGATATTTTCTATACGGGATCCAAATGGACAAATGACTTACTCATTGCTGATTGCTTTGTGCATCAACATAAAATGATATTTCAATAAATTCAGAATATAGCAGCAAAAAGAGAGTGATCTCCCGTTCAGTACTTGCAGAAAATCCGTAAATGACTCTTAGAATTATAATGTAAAAAAACTTTCGGTAAAACTTACACGATAGAACAAGTATTCAGTTTCCATTTTGGAAACCAGGTACACAACGAATTTTTTTAAAGTTACGTTAGATAAATTTATACGACTATGCTGTGTCGTACATTGAACTACGTTTGCAATTGCGAAAATTCAGGTAATGTGACCACATGGTGCCCCAGCTTGATATAACTTTTTGTAAGCCATTATGATGCTTCGGACTCGGATCTAAGTGACTTCTAAATCAGGTGGCTGCTTGGAATCAATATCTGAATACAAGCGAGCTTTGTCGCCAGCTTTCTAAACCCACTCTATAAGTTAATAATGTCTTAATGATAGCTTTCTTTTAGGGAGTATTCATGAACTATGATATTATTAAAAGAACTCATTACCATAATTATGATATAAGTATGTAGTTGAAAGTTAGTCTCAAATTTTAATTAAAATCTTATTTGTTATCCAATTTTTATTGTCGAAGCTGGAGTCTCTTGTTTTCTCTCTCTTTCTTTCTCTTTCTCTCTCTCTCTCTCTCTCTCTCTCTCTCTCTCTCTTTCTCTCCTGATAACTGTTGTTTATATGCATGTATGTATTACCTTTATGAAAGTAGCCTTCAAAGAAAAAGATGCTTTAAAAATTTTTGTATATACTAATTTGCTCGAGTAATATATAAAATTAAATTAAGATTGTGTTAGGTAATACCAAATATTAAAAAGAGTACAATTTTAATTAGTTGTTAGTTTTCAAATTAGTTGTCAAAAATACAGGATATTTTCATACATAAGTATAAAAAATAAGTGTAATAAATTCTCAACTTCATTTAATATTTTAATGTCAAATATTCAAATAATCATTTTATTACGGTATTTTCATACATAGTAAACATAATATCCGAGTTTTACATTATTTTTTTCTTCTTAACAATAAAATCATTCTGAAACTCATATGTAGCTAACTGTTTTCTTTCAAATGAATCCATCAATATTTACATATCTACTTAACTCGCATTTCTTATTTACCAGTGAATAACTTTGTGAAATATAATACACCTTTTTTACTTGCAATTTTATTTGCGATATATAATATAACATTTTCTCAATTTCTTTTTTTGTTGTCCTTATAACCTATTTGATGCCTTACACTATTTTTCGTTTCCATCCGTTGTTTCATTCTCTCTACTCTCTCTTTCTCTCTTTCTCTCTCTCTCTCTCTCTCTCTCTCTCTCTCTCTCCTCTCTCTCTCTCTCTCTCTCCTCTCTCTCTCTCTCTCTCTCTCTCTCGCTCTCACCCTCTATTCAGTTTTGCTGTTTAGTTTAATACACGCATTGAATGCATTATTAAAAAAAACAAATATATTTAAAAAATGTTCAAGACAAACGTGTTCTATTCATAAAAATGAAACTAAATGTAATACGGTGTATTTGTTTAATTCTAGGATTAATTTTCTTAATTCATAACATTGATTATATAATGTGCTTCCGATATATATTAAGAAAACACAATAGCAGTTCAGGACGAAGTAGCAAATGTTGTATTCAAAGATAATATATATTTTGGGAAGTTAGAAATCGTTTTTGCACTGTGCGCCAATCTTCATTAGCTAATGACGAAGAGCATAATTTAATGGGCACGAACTGTGTAGATCTGAAAGCCTCGATAAAGAAAATTAATTAGTGAAAGTACAAAAATATAAATATAAAATATTATTGTTCAATATTTATCTAGATAATAAAAACTGCTAGATAATCATCAATTATCTTTTATTACACAATTATTTTTATGCTCATTTAAACTTTCAATAAGATAACTTATATGTATACTAGATTTCCAGTTATGTTAATTTAATTACTATTGTTCGACCCTCCCCTATATAAAGGTAGATCGATGCTTTTGAAAATCTCTATATCAGTGAAATAGCCTAATACTACAATTATACATTTCCCTTATAAATCAATGTATCTAAGCAATTAGAACAAGTGCTCATGCAATCCTCTACACTTGTTTGAAAACTATTTTGAAATTAAGATGGCCTGTGCCTGACTCCGCTTGCTGCGAGTATTCTCCAAAAGAGTATCAGCAATCCGAGGAACACGGTCAACCCGTCCGGGGCGTTATTTTTTCTCTTTTTCTCTCTCTATGAAAAATAGCCACCCTGGCCCCTTCCCACTCCCCCCGGGCACTTGGTTAGGGGAGTCGCGCGGGGCGAATCGCTTCGCGAATTGCTCCACTCTGCGCGCGAGCTTGGGGATGCGCTTGCAAGTCAAGAGTCGGTTCAGTGACGCGGACAACGAGCCGAGCGGACACTGCAGCTGGGTCGATGCCTTTCCAACACGCTGCGCAAACTCGCTCTACCTCCTCCTTCCTCTCTCGCTCTCTCGCTCTCTCTCTCTCTCTCTCTCTCTCTCTCTCTCTCTCTCCTCTCGTTCTCTTGCATTTTGTTTTCCCTTTCCGCTCGCGCGCAGCGCGGAATCGCAGCTGCCGCTACATAGGTAGATGCTGTAGCGAGCCCGATTTGATTGAAGTTTATGGTTCGCGCGCGCACGAGCGAGAACGAGAGGGGGAGAGTACAAGTGTGATAGGGGGGATGGCGAGAGGGCAGGGCGCGGGGTAGAGGGAATAAGAGAAAGAAACATTTACACCGTCGGACAGAGAAAGTCATGTTAGTAGGGCAAAGGGGACGAAAAGCTCGGGGGAACAATGACCGGGTAAGCGCCGGGGCGTGTTTTTAGTCTAGCGCACTCGGCTCGTCCGACGACTATGGGGGGGGGGGGGAGCAGTGGCCGGTGCAGTCATCTCCCATCTCCCCTCTTGCTTGAAAGATAACGCGTCTTTTTTTCTTCTCCACCCTGACCCGTGGCCCCTCCACCCTTCATCGCGCATATCTGCGTTTACACGTACGTAAACGTAGGAGTAGGTGTTCTTTTCTGTCCTACGTAGGTATACAAGTACGTATGTATACGTGCGCAGCTCTCCACTTCATTGTGCTTTCCCGATTTATTCCAAGAGATCAGCTTGCTTTCAGCTGTCGCCCAAGCTCTTCTTTTTATCCCAGCGTCTTTTTGCCTTTCTTCTTCGAGTAGCCCTTTTTGTTTCTTCGTTCGAATTCGGGCGACTTTTTCTCTTTTTACACGAGAATGGGAGTAGAGGATAAATATGAGAATACAAATATCAGAATTCAACAATTTAAAGATCAGTTAAAACCAAAGCTATGGAGATAACTGTAGTAAGTTATCTTATTTAAGGGTTTGAATTTAAATAAAATTCTAGTAAAATTTATTAATCGAAATTAAAATAAAAAATGAGATTTGAAATAGAAACTCGAGAAAGTTCCTCTTTGCTCTTTCGTAATCTTATGATGGAGCCTTGTTAAGTTGGCTCGATTTAAGCTATCGAGTTGCTCTTCTTTTTTATACATTGATCCATTTGTATTCGCGGAGGCGGAAAAACACAATTAGAACTTATATTGCTAAAAATAACGATAATAAATTGATTTATTGTGCAAATATTTGCTATCGAGTGTATTATTAAATTTGTAACAAATATAAATAGTTGAGAAAATAGGATTAAAATTTAATACGTAGAAGTATATTATGATACTATTGGCCGCTCTGCCCAATAATTTTCTATAATAAATTACCTTTGAAAGATTGAATTTTCAATATTATTAATTTTCAAAATTATATACCATATTATATTCTAGCGTTCGGTATATCAAACGATATATTAGCTATTCAAAAAGTATTGCAATAAATAGTGTTTTCAACGTTCCAATTGAAAATTTTGAAATCATTTCATTAATTTACGATTAATCTCAATTGAGATTTTAGTAACCGATAACAATTTCTTAATACATTTATATTACATTCTGAAATATAGAATACTTTTTTTAACTTATAGATTAATTAATCTAAAAGTCTATTTACACTCATGTAAAAGGGAAGTAATATCGAACAGATTATTTATTTTAATAATTTTTAATATTCAGCAAAATTCATACTTACTGTATATGTGTATATGTTTGTATGTGAATTAACAGTGTTTCACAGGAAACGAATTAAGAGTGCTTATTCGAAAAATCAAAAAAATTATTTCCAATCTTCGGACTCGGTTAATTTTAACATAGTAAAAAATGATCTCATTTATTTGATATATTTAACTACAAATATAATATTTGAGTGCACAACAGAAATATATAATACAAATATGTATTATCAAGTAAATATTGAGTAAAAAAGACAATGTCTTCATATTTAGTTACAGAATGTATTATATTTCACATTTGGTTACATTTTCACTCTATATGATTAGTCAAACCGTTTAAGATAGATTTAAACTAAAAAATAGTATTTAGTAATATTCAAACTAAAGCATTATTTTTACTGTAGATAATATGAGCCAAACTTTTTTTCATTTTTCTCAAGATATCCAGTGGATTTATGAAAAATCAACTTAAAGTTCTGGATATAATATAATATTTTGTATTAGCATGGCAATTTAAAAAGAAATGTTTAAATGATGTATTTTGTCTATTTTCTTTATTGGAATTTATTATTTTTACTATCAACATGAAATAAAAGACAAAAAGGTGTTTTAAATAGACATAAATAAAAATAATAATTAATTCAAAGCTTTTTTAATAATTGAGTATCCTTAATGAACAAAATAAACGATCTACTTTTTTTAGGCAAAATTTTCCACATAGCACTCAATTCATTGCTATAGAACCTAATAAGCTCGTGTTCGTATTTTGGTATTTAGCTCATCAACGCATCTCACTAACTATTTACACTAGCATGCGCCTACCGCACAATTCCATTACATACTGGAATTACTGATCACGAGACTGATATCTCTCTCTCTCTCTCTCTCTCTCTCTCTCTCTCTCTCGTCTCGCACCCTCTCCCTTTCTTCCCCTTTCATTTAATATAGGCATTACGTGCAGACTATAACGTGTATATATATATATATATATATATATATATATATATATATATATATTAAAATTGAACAGCAATATGGCGAACATATACAGATATATAAATGCACATCTCCTGTATAACATCGTACATCAGCCGCGAGGCGCGGCAATGAGTACAAAAGAAGAAGAAGAAGAAGAAGAAGAAGAAGAAGAAATGGAAAAGAGAAAAAGAAAGTAGAAGATTATTCTCGTCGTCGGCGTCCGAGTCGGCGTCAGTCATCTCGAGTATACGCATGCACGCTTTTATAATACTTTACGCAATCGCGCGCGTCTTAATAATCAGGGAGCATCCGCCGCACGTGAGTCATACATCGTCGTCGAATGATCAATGCGGGGGAGGAGGAGGTATAATACACCTATACATAATATATATATATATATATATATATATATATATATGTATGTATGTATACACACACAAGTTTTGTTTCGAGGAGGCGCAAAACGAGACGAGACGAGACTTTTCTTCCTCGACGGCGGTGCCTCGCGCCGTCGCGCCGGGAGGAGTACAATGGGACCCGCAATGGGCTGATACCGAGCGAACAATACCCCCGCCGTACGAGCTTACTATATACGCGTGCACTCCTTACACGAGGCGTGCTTCTTTTATATATATATATACATACATACATGCTAGGTCGGAGCGACATGTTCCTCCCCTCGGAAACGAGGACCTTGGGAAGTTATTTTGAACTTGCGCGCAACAGACGAATCACACTGGTTTTAAAACAAAGTAGTATACATGAAGGATCAGACTCAACTTTTCTAATGCATTTTTCGACTCTGAATACAAATCGCTTTGTATTTTTGGTCTACCGCATTAAGAAAAAATACTACTAAAATTTTTGACTCCTGCTTTGGAAAACTTGTACCCACAAATATATCATATCTACAAGAATTATATATCAACGAAGCTCAAGTCCGTAAACATACAACACTAGAATTGATGGCTCCGAAGCCACCAATTCACGAACTTCGTAATAGTATTTGAACATAAATGCCTTGACTTACAAATTTGATATTCATGAATTTTTTATTTTTGATACCTCTTTGCAGTTAATAAAACTTTGATTCACTAAATATAAATCTGTAATTCATCAATAAAAACAAGTCTCTCTATTTTTTAATAAAAGCACTCTAGTTTTTTATATGTCTTAAAAACTTTTCTCAAAATCCTGAACTGGTTAACAAGAAATACAAATGGATTGAGATACGTCGATCAAATATGCGTAAAAAAATATAGTCCAATCTCAGATGCGAGCCCAGATGCATATATTATTACATTCTATCGGGCTACAGCACCCAACTACAGCTTTTTTGTCTCTTATATTCATATATAAGTAAAAGAATGTGAGTGTGTACGCGTGCGCGCGTGCGTGTGAGTGTGTATGTATGTGTAATAGTCGACTTTATAGCGATCACAATGTCCTCTTTAGCGCATCACTTGATTTAATGATTTTTTTGTTGATCTCGGAGGCGTTGAAAATGGAAAAGAAAGCACTGCCTTTTATAGCGAGCCGTATACAAACTTCTAAGTATGTGTGTACGTATATATATATGGTATAGAAGTCGAGATAGAAGTGGTCGAGTGGTTCCGTAAGAGTAATAACAGTCCTATATGGCGTAAGAAATATCTTACTTAATGGCATTACTACTGGTAACAATTTTAATAGTTGCATATGTACTTTCTCGTGAAATACACTCTGCGCTCTGAAAGAAAACTTCGCATATTAACAAAAATGATTACGTGTATGTATATATATATATATATATATATATATATATATATATATATATATATACATACATACACATATACATATATAAACTCTGAGAACGTTTAATTTTTTTTCCCCAAAACGAATGACAGTAATACTAGTCGTTGAGAAAAAAGCTGTCGCATTATAAGTTAATAGGGATGAAGCAGGATTTTCAGGATTTACCTTCGACGGGAGGTCGACCGGTCCGGCGCCACCCATTGGCGCGAGAGAACAAACGAAGCATCGGTAGATCTATATACGTACACACACACACGCGCACGCACACACACACACACACACACACACACACACACACGCACGCACACACACACACCGTGTTATTCAATGCTGTGTTTACGCGGCCAAGTCTGCTTCCGCCATCATCAGTTCGCGCCACGCAACGTTATTGGAAGCGCGGTTACTTCAATTGTAATCACTTGCCTATATGCGCATTGATGATAAGCGCGGTGGCAAGTACCTATATATGTATATGTATCTATATATATATATATATATATATATATATATATATACATACATACATACATATATATATATATATATACATACATATATATATATATATATATATATATATATATATATATACGCGAACCAAGGGTCATCTCTCGTTCCAGACGTTATCTTCTTCGCGCACCACCGTTGATACCGCGACGGCTTTCGTTTGACAATTATACATATAATATATATGTTTAACTATAGATTGCTTTCGCGCTCTTTATTATTGTACGGGGGAGGAAATTATGCCGTCTACTTTGCGGATCCATCCGCAGTTTGTTTCGGTTTCAAGATACATCAGAGTCACCGATGGACTTTAAGTAAAATTAACTTATAAATTATAACTAATCCGCATGAATATCGCAAGATAATAAGTTTGAAAATTTATTTTGCTTCGTAAGAGTTTCATCACTTATATAATTTATTGCAGCACCTTACATGGTCTGAAAAGATTAGAGAAAGATTATTTTTAATTTATATTCAGACATTGTAACTGGAAAATTTCTAAAGCGAATTAAAATAGAAAAGCGTGGAATGTTGATTTTTTTCTACGAAGAAATCTGTTTGATTTTATCCTATCTGTTTCAGTTATTACAATTTTAGCGCAAGAAGGTTGTGATTTCTTGCTTTTCGTTCAATGTTTTCCATGCTACTTTTTTTATTCAGGCTAGAGGCATTAAAAATCTTATTTTAAAGAAAAAGTATTGTAATTATTTTCAGAATTTTAAAAATAAAATTTTTTAACGAAAAACTCCGTTTTCATTGGTTTATAATAAGCCCGTTTTTAATGTCGAAAGCGGAAATATTTTACAAATAATAGCTGAATATTATTATATGTGTAATAAAACTAACTTTTAGCTCTTTTTAATTCTTCATTTCCTTTGCATAATCATGAACCACTGAGAAAACAAAAAAAAATTTTCACAGTGCATCTTCAAAGTCTTGGTACATACGTGATACATGACTTAATTTTCTTGTTCGAGTAGCTCTATATTTTTTAAGTAAAAATATAAATGCTTTATTATTTATTAATAATTGGACAATAATTCAATAAGAGAAATATTTAAATCCAAAATTTTAGTAGTATAGATCTCCACCAAAATATGTCTAGGGCCTCATTAGAGCTTAGTCCGATACTGATTAGTATACGTTTTTAAATGTGGATATTTATTAATCGGACAAAGTATGGAACTAATTGATCATTGATTATTTAGTTGGTCACAGTAATAATTAATAAGTAGGATATGTTTAAATAAATTAATGATATAAGTAAAAGCTAGATTGTTTCGCAATAGCTAAAAACAATTAGTAATGGAATGTTCTAATTATAATATATTAGTGATTAATATACGAATTACGGGAAATATATTATACTTAAAGAAGGAATTGTATTTGCTTGATAAATCCTTCCCTTAGAAACCTTAAATAACTTCCTAAATATATGTAGGATACAATATATGGCGTAATTAAAGCCGTGACATTAATTGTCCCACCAACTTGATCTTTAACTAAAGGCTCTTATAAGACGACCACACGTTTATATTTTTCTAGTGGATGAACGAGTTTTTCTGATTTAGATTAAAGAATTGAAAGTGCTTTACTCTTTTATAAAAATATATATTATTGTCACTTGTCACTGTGAATGCGATTCGGTGATTTTACAATTTTTCAGACGTACATACTTTATATGGTTTTCAATCTTTAAATTTCTTGCACGAAATTAATCAAAAACTAAATAATCTGTACTTTGGATTTATTATAATATTACTTCAAATGATTGATAAATTTAATAATGTATTTAGTAATTCTGATGGAATACCAATAAGTGATTAATATAAAGAAACTACTAAAAAAATGCTATTTTTATATTTAATTATATTTTATGTCGATCTATACAACAATAAATAAATCTAATAATATAAGCTAGAACTATAGTAGTATAGCAGTCGTATTATGTAATCAATAATACGTATATGCAGTAAATAATTAAATAATATTTAGAATAATTTATTAACTTAACAGTCCATGTCATTTTTAAAGAGGCGCTTCTTATTAGTGCTCGAAAATAATCTACGCGATGCTGACTGTTTAACTAAAATTTTTGATTTTCGTGAAAATCTTTCTTATTGCGGTGGTCAAATTTTTCGCAAATTTTAATCGAGTTACCTATAATTGGTGGAAACTTCATTATGCTGTACAGTGCCTCTATTCAATCGATTAAGTATTAACCAATTTTTTTCCATAATTCCTATTGATTTAGTGCCTACTAAAACATTTATTTCACGTTCGTATCAAATATCTTTCCAGTATAAGCATTTAATCATATTAATTTTGATATACATCGTTGATTAAAACCTGAAGATCTTCTATTTTGTCGGCTCTATTTTACACCACTTTAAATGATTTTTTTAAGGAACAATCCAAATCTTTATATGGAAACTTTTCTGCGATATCTATTTACTCATATGCTAAAAATACGTATATCGAGATATTACTATATCTTATAGTAAAACGTTAACAGAAGCTCTCTTCAGCTTGTTGAGCGATATTGACGATTATATATGTAAAATAAAATTGCTATCCCATTCTTTTTCGACACAAACATTTTCATTTATGAATATGTGGTAATAGCGTGCTCATAGTATAGATTGGGGTTTGAGGAAAATCTAAAGATGGTGGAATTATCGGTCCAATTTTTTAAAAATATCTGAGGTATACCGTTTTAATATCTTTTAGAAAAACGCGTCTCATTTTGAGAAGGCCGTGTAATACATCATCCTCATACTTGAAGAAGTCACTAAAAGAATTGTTGCGACTTTGTGTATAATTGTTCATATTGAAGCCTATATTTTCAGCCTCGATTATATATATTTATAGCTCTATAAAATTTGCTTCTTTTTATCCTTCCATCACGAACCTCGTTAGTATTCGATCCTATCGATCCTATTCTATACATTTTTTAACAATATATATTATAAAAATATAAACGTTATCGAGGACCCAGTGCAATCGTAGTACACTGCGACGTGCAAGTAGCGCTGAAGTGATGGTGGGCACAGTGTCCGTTTTCAAACACTGCAGAATGTCTGCGTGTAAGCACTTAAACCATAGAATGTTTATATCTACACTTGAGGTTGTAGTCGAGGGGATGGCTGAACTGTGCTGTCATTCGGTAAATTCCAATTCTGTTTGGCTATACGACTGCAGTAACTATATATAGTATAGCGGTATCGAATTATGGAAAATCCTTTTTAGCCTGTTAGTAGGTAAAAGGATTTCATTATCGTTTCAAAACAAATGTGAAGGTCCATGAAGGTTTTTTAAAATGTAAATTTAATCTCCTAAATATAAGTTTTAACGTTTGAATACCGAGAAAATGGTAGATAAACTGATATTGATATTATTAATATATATATATATATATATATATATATATATATATATATATATATATATACACATTCTAAATAAAAATGTGGAATTTTTATATAGAAAAGATGAAAAAGTATGCATGTAGATTTGGAAAGGAATCGCAATAAAAATTTATTGATACATTATTTTCCGCCATCGCCAGATAAATATTTCAACGCGTTTGTTGAAAAATAATGTTTTTTAAAACGGTCTCCGTAATATTTCAAAAACTATTTCATGAATATTCGCGAATTTTTCTTTATTTTAAAGTAAATTCAATTTATTGCTGTCTAAGCGCTGATACAAGCGGTATAGTTATTGTTAATTTTTTATGTGATACTTTTAAGGATAAATTTTTAATTTTGTTAATTAATATTATAGACAGAAGCCCAATTAAATATTGTATAATTAATAAAAATTTTGATTTTCGTATTTGAGATCATTTTTTTAACTCCTACGTACGATGAATATACATCTATATTTTTTTGGTAAAATATTTTTCCCATTGCGAGTTGACCCTTTACTTTATGCTATGAAAAAAGTCCTGAAATTCACCTTCTATTTTTTAGTCGTTGAATAAAAACCTCCTATTAAGAAATTTTTATCGATTGGTTTATTTATATTTATTTTCAATTTGAAATATATAGGTAAAATAGATCTAGTTTTCTAAATAATTCGAATAAAAAGCAACAAACTATTTGTTATTTGCTTATAAATTGATTTGACAGTTTTTTTTTCATTTCATCTTGGAACAAATTACACAGAGTTTTTCTTTGATTCATATACAAAAAAACTACTTTTTTGTTATTAGATAAAGATTTTGTTATTTTGTACAAAGTAAATCAGTTTCTTAAATTAAGAAAATATTCATTAGATTCAGGACGACGTGGTTTGATTTAACTGGACTCTTCTTACATCAAGTAAATACTTCTTTCATTTAAGAAGATACTTTCTCAATTTAAGAACATAATTTATTTGGTACAAAACAAGAAAATATTTACTTGATAACAAACAATTTTTTTTTCAGTGTAGCAATCGATTTATGTATAATAGAAGTTTTAGTTATTACTATTGGGTTCGAAAGAATGTTAACCGAAATCTAAAGCTAAACTTCGAATATACGTGTACATTGGTGAGAAGTGCCGAAAGAATTTTAAACAATTAAAATATTATTAGTGATTTATAATCCATATCTTTACACGTTTCCATAGTTTTCTGCTATGATTAGAAAAATATTTAGACCTAATTATAGATTATTCTTCTTATGTTTGAGTAAAAAAGTAAAAACTACAGTAATAATATTTAATCAATAATATGAGATATTCTTGATTCAAGGATTATAATAGGCAATTACTAATTGTTGCAAAATCCTCGTAAGCTGCGAATTTTTGGAAACTTTTTGAATTATTCGAAACTGAACAGACGCTAAAACTTCGATGCATAAATCAATTTTTATGAACGCACATCTATTGGCGATGCAATTAATCAATAGCGCATAACTATTAAGCCTCTATTAAATTATAAAGTTGTTAATTTGTGGGTTAAGCGAGGGAGGCATTGGATGCACGCACGACTTGTTACAGGGCGTGAGTTTTATTAAATGAAAATGAAGTGTGCATCGATGCATATGTAGGACGTTCGCCTTTGAAAAATTAGCCAAGCACTAACATTTTACAGAGAATAATTATTCTTTTATATATATATATATATATATATATATATATATATATATATATGTATTCAAAAATTGATTAAATTGTGACAAAATTTCAAAATTTCCAAATATATAACTATTGTATTATATTTGTATACATGTGAAGAATAACAACTATCAAAGCTCTTATATGATTCGACTGTCTATATATCATACAGTAAGAAAGATGTTAAGAGGGTGTTAAAAGTAACTATTTTTGACAAAAAGTGAACCTTAACATCTGTAGTGCGAATGAGTGATAACGCCGGGGATGCCCCTTTTTCCTCCTGATTTCTGCTTATCACGGTGGCTGGCATGCGAATCCATTTAAGTGAATGACACCAAGAAGGCGGAACATCGCCTGGATTACCATATAGTTACAGACAACAGCCAGTCTCAGAGATTTGTAAGAAAACTTATTAAAATATGTTTAAATAGAATGTTTATTGAAAAACATATCAGCAAGAAAGCATTCTACAAAAATGAAAATCGCATACTTTTCATAGAATGCAAAATTTGTCTCTGATATTAGAATACATCTCAATGACTGACTCTGGCATATATACGTATTATAATTAAAATATATTTGGCTTTGTAATGTAGATTTAAAGTTTGTAATTCTCTACAATATTTCTGAATCCTAATGAAGTAGTATAATAGGATATAACGGTAAAAGTTACTTTTATATCCGGTTCGATTAAGTGTAAAAAAAGATACATATATTCAAAATTTGAACATATACATACATATATATATATATATATATATATATATATATATATATATATCGATGTTTAAATTTTGAATTGTTTTAATTAGAGCTTGCTGTCGATAAATACAGGTTTTAATGAATAAAGGTTTGAAAGATGTTTTTCACTTGTTTTCTCGCGTGAAATATAAATTAATTAGTTAGTAATTTTTGAATATGTTTCAAGTGCAACTCTGAACGTTTTTACTTCTCAAGAAATATCTCAACATCTAACAGGTATATGGTTGTATCAATATGTACTGACTGAAGATTCAGGTAATTGTTGAAATAATTTTTAAATGATCTCTCAGTTATATGTTAACATTTATTAGCCATTTAATTTAGATGAAGCTCAGCAAAAATTAAAATGTCGTGTATAATATAAAATTTATCGCTATTTTATCTTACTTATAGATTTTAGCTATGACTTATAAGCGAGTTGTAAGTTGTATAATTATGAAAAGTAAAACCATAAATTTCTACTGATTTTTATTTATCGAAAATTTTCTATTACCAGTATATTTTCTTTTGTAACTTAATGATTCCTATTTCTTTGATGTGTAAAAACATCAGAAAAATCCAAAATGATTCTAAAATACTCATACAATGAAGCATATGTAAAATTCGCATATACTTAAGTCTTGATTTCATAAACTGATATTTATATTTCTAAATAATAAAGTTCAAATTTTAGTTATTTAATATCTTTGTTTATTATTTTTCAATATAATAGCGCATGAATGTATTTTTATAATGAGTTTTTAGTAAATTTTTTGAAATAAAATTTATTGAGTAAAAAAAGGAATTGGATATACAAGTAAAGAATTTTTTATGAATCTCAATAATAATATAAAAAAACGTACCAAAAAAGGTTTTTTACCGGAGCTTTCAGTTCACATTACAAAATATTCATCCAACACGAAAATATTCATATTCCAATTACAAAGATAAATTAATTTTGAAATAATTAATGAAGTTATGTACGAATAATTATAAATATTATAAATTATTTTAAATTTTAAATTTAGAAGAAACACTATGCACGTAAAAATATAAGAAATATAAAAAACATAGAGTACAAATTTAAATACGAAAAAGATAAGTGGTCGAAAATAGACTAAAAAAGAAGTTTAAGATCGCCATTCGATAGGAAATCCTCCAACTTCCAACTGAAAAGCGTATTAAACTATCATTTTGTTGACTCTAAACATTAATTCAGAAATTCTAATATGTGTGAGACATTCTCTGTTTAAAAGTATATATATTTACTTATAAACGTACATACTATAGAGTAACCTTGAAAACTTGCTATGACATTCTTTCAAAGATGAATGCCAAAAAAGAATTCCGACTGAAGGGCAAGAATTAGATTGCCTGTACACTTCTTTCGCGTGCAGGATCGTAACAGGCACACAATAATTAACCTTAATAACTGGCACAAAGGCCAGAAACAGGAAGAGTCACGCGCGGTCCAGATAATGAAAAGGCACGGTACCGTCGGTAGGTACTACCTCTCATGTAACCGGTTTGAATGACCATCCATAAATACAAATCAGTGTGCGTAAAACCTCAATAATCACAGTTGAAAAAGATTCAAAAAAACTGTTAACAATATACTCTCATTTTCCGTTGTTGAAAAAAATTATATCTACGAGCAGAAATAATTTTGTGAATGAGACATATAAACCATAAAGCCATGCTTTCATAAGTTTGCATAATTAAATACACCTGCTATGAAAAAATGAGATCTCTTCTCATGAATAACTTGTTGAATTGTGTCAATACTTTATTCAGTGTCTTAAAAACTTTGTTTTGTTAAGAAATTTAAAATGGCGAAGTCAATATATCATCTTTTTCCTTTTAAAAAATTTTAGATGTTTCTATATTTATTTCATTTGACTTATTATAAGCCCATATAAAACATGTACTAACATTTTTATAACGATTGTTTTGTTCTCGTGTAAAATTAAAAATTTTGCTTACATCAACTGATATAAAATAAACTAAGAAATATTTTTTCAGTTAATATAATTTCAATTTAATGCCCTTATTTATTTATATATTTATTTATTTATTTATTTATTTATTTACCATCGCAGAATAGAATATAACATCTGAAATAGGAAGATCAAGTCACAGCTCGTTGAAATATAAGTGACAAACGTTGTGGTGAAGGAGGCAATTAGATCGTTATTTACGAACAAAATTAATTTTGTAGAAGACAAATTATTAAAAAAATATTTTTTAAGTACTGCAATATAGAAAAAATAATTACGAATGTTTATTGTTGCAACGTTTCGATAGCACGATTGGCTACCCTCTTCAGACGAATGAGTACAAATAAAATCAACATTGCAAATACAATTCTGCAACGGAGTCAAAATGCTTTGATAGTGTATGAGAATTATGTTTTTTCATTTTGTTTTTCATGGAAATGATCAGTATTATGTATTTTAATTATACTTGAAAATTAATTTCGTTTTTAATATTCGAAACGATTAGGTATGTTTATAAATAAGGGTAGTTTGACTGTGATTATAATTACATGAACTTCAAAAAAAACTATATGAGCAATTGAAAAACGAGAACCGAGAAAAGTTGGAAAATAGATTCAACCTAACGTGCCGTCGTGATGTTACTCCTCCAATTTTAATAGGGAGAGGGGGCTACCTTCTATCCGGAAGTCGGTGTCGTTTTGTATTTGTTTTTATAAAGGTAAAGCTGGGAGTAACAAAGGCTCCAGAATTCTAAGAAAGCGCCTTTGACCAGTTGACATCTAAAAGTACCTGGGGGGAGGGGTCGGAAACATTATTACAGTGGAATCAAGCACGATCAACCTTGTATTTCCTCTTACTTCGGGTTTTGGAGCTCTATCGTGATGACTGATATGAATTTCCTAAATATTTGTATGAGACTAAAAATGGTAAAATTTATTTTAAATAGAATAAATATGACAGCATTAAAAAAGTTAAGATAAGTGGGAATTCTCTTAGAAGACGAGCGAAAAATGTTTTAGTCTTCTCAAATTACCAGGTCGAAATGAGATTGTTTTGGACTTTTTTCAAAAACAGGAATTACATGGAACGTCTCTCCCGTGATGGAAATGGAAATCTCGTGATGGAGATCTAGGATGTGAGATAGTTGGATAAGCTGAGTTGAAGGTAGAGATTGGTTTCTACAAGAAAAGCGGTAATATTGCGATCTCTATTGAATTAGGAGATTATAAGACCCTACTGCAGGCTGAATTAATGGTAATTTGTCTGGCAGTTCAGGAAGTTGTAAGGTGGAAAATAGCCGATCAACTTCGACAATTTCACGAGTTATTTGCCAACTAGATTAAAATGTTATAGACACAAACTGGCGGAGAATCATAGACATGTTATGTTACTTTGATATCAATTTACAGGGGATCTGGTGTAACATGCACATGGACAGACTAGTTAAACTATGATATAGGAAGAATTTCATTAAATCTGAGATCGTAATCGGTATCCTTAGCAGCGATAATGATTTTCATATGTTGCGTCTTTTGAATAATTTATTTATAGATAACATAAATAAGGCTCTAAGAGCTTGCTTAGCTCTGCTGATCTATCAAGACGACGCAAAGAGATTACTCAAGCATCAAGAGCGACTATTGGTGTCTCATCTCAGTTGTTTATTATTGATAAATAAACATTTCTAAATTATAAAAAATTACAAAAAATTCTGTTGAATGATGATGACGTATATATAAAAATGATTCTTATTCAAAAAACAAGTATTTTATAAATACGTACAACAAATCTCAAAGCAATATATTATAATTTAGAAATTAATAAAAACAATAGTATTATAGTTCTAATGTAAATAATTATTTATAGGATAACACTTAAAATATTATATTTTAATGTATTATGATACATCAAGTTTTCTATTTAATTTTAAATTATACCTATATATAATTACTATATAATATTTACTTCACTATATTACTATTTCTATTCCTATATCTTTTCACGTAAAATTTATCTTATACGTATTCAGTATAATATTTTGCAAAATATCTCTATTTATTTTGAATTATCTAAACTGTAAAAGGCAACGAGTTTCTATATTTTATATGACACAGACTACTTGGTTCACCTTCACTTGACATAGACCTGTTCAACGCCCGCGAGGCCATTGCTATATATACATATATATATATATGTATATATTAGCGGCACAGCGTCAGCGTAGTCAGCAGGGAGCTGTCTTGGCTAAGACTAGATCATCATCGTCAAATGAAATGTAGAATGATAAATGATGAACTCCGCATCACTTAATAAAGACCTTTGTTTGCGGAGAAACTGAAGTAACGGTTATAGTATCGCTATGTAGAGTGGTATAGAATCGTTCGTGAGTAGAATTGAACCGTGGTGAGCTTACATATATATTTATTCTATGAAATTAAAATTATCGCTATGAACATTATTTATTCATTTGTTCTGGTATCATACATATTTCTATTTTACTTATATTTTACTCTCCGTTTTTAATAACTTTTTTTGTAAGTCGATTTCTGAAATGTATAAAATCTGTTATTTAATATAATATATATATAATTGTTGATTAAGAATATTATATAAATTTTGTTAAATATACTTAGTATCCAAACTGAAAGCAGTTAAGAAAACAATTATTTTTCAAAATTTATCAATCTCAGGATATATGGACTTCTTAAAAAAATATTAATTAATCAGGTATAATTTACTGTTTCATCTCTTCTTATACTTTATACTATACATACAAATAAGTCAAAACAAATAATTTTACCATTTCTTCGTATAATTTATAATTATGATCATTATAATATTGAAATTTTTTTAGCCAAAGTACATTATTTGTCATCGAAAGGTTATTTATTTCTCACGAGAAAAGTAGGCTATAAGAAACTATTTTTATATTGATCTAGAATTGTGTACAATAAAACAACCAACGACAATTACATTCTCATTGGGTGAAAAAAACATGAGCAAGCTAATTGACCACTTATAAAACGAGTGTATCGTACTTAAAGCATCGATTGCAACTTGTCACGATAGATGTCGCATTAGAAAAAATGGCAGGTCTGCTGAAAAATGGATAGTTCAATTTTCGCATTATGTTAATTTATTTTTTCATATAACCTTTATGTGAAATATATAAAACACTACATATATTTTTTAATTTATACTACATATATATTTTAATAAATATTAATTCCATTAAAACATTGACCAGTGAGAGGCACGTTTTTCAAGAGAACGACGTAATCAATCAACAGTACTCTTGTAAAGAGTCTACATCTAGGCCTTTATATATTTATACGTTTTAATAGGATCAATTCGACAAGGAGAGGAGGGAAGAAATGGAATTTAATACGAGCCGGAGCCGACTTCGTTGCCTTAGATTTCATTGCGTCATCTTCTATATAAGCTGTGCAGTGACGAGTAAATTGTTTCTTAAATGATTTTGGTTTTATAAAAAAAACACCAAGCTTTGTTTATAAATCTATAATATTTTGATTTTCTATAAAATAAATTATTCCTTTCGAAAAATTATGGATAAAATAAAAAGAAAGATGATTATTGTAGATAATAATGTCTTAACTATAGTTAAGTTTTAACGGCTATTTTATATTAAAGCTGAATAGGAGCTTCAACGTATTCTAAATTATATGGAAGTTTCCCTCTTCAAATCTAAGTCAAATATCAGCTTTCACTATTTTATCAAGTACTTATTTGAACTTCTTGCAAGTAATGAAAGTTTCTACATAAATAGATTTTCCTTGGGACAGAAGAAATAGATTATATAACTGAAATAAATTCAAACAAATGGTCAAATATGAGTTGCAATTTTCAAATAATAATAACTATAAAATATTTATTTCACTTAATAAAATTATATAGGTCTCTTATAAATTTAAGAACTATACTAATGAAGAGCATAAATTTAGATCTCTATTTCGATACATATACATATAAGATATTATATTAGTTATAAGTAAATATATACGCATATATCTCTAGAAAATAGTTAATAATTTTCATATAAACAACTTTTATCTGCTTTAATTATTGATAAAGGTACAGTGTATTTGATGGGGCTAGATGATGTTTCATTAGTTGACTTATAAATTTTTTTTTCATTTTTCTACGGACAGTACATTCTTTGAGGAGATTTGCTTAAAAATACTATGTATTGAAAAATAATTTTTTTCAAACTCGATGGGCGACGAGAGTTAAGCTGTTAAAAGAATAAAAGCCTTTATATACGCATCGCTTACAATCTTAATTATGCACAGAGTACCGTGGTGATATAACGCGATGCTAACCTTCTTGCTTTGCACTAAGCGAGTGCAAAAGAAAACCTTGAGATCATCATCAATTCATTCCAACGCAAAGTCGTAATTTTATTTTACTTTTTCTCAGTATCCATATAATCGTGACGTTTTGAGTATAGAAATATATATATATATATATATATATATATATATATATATTGAAATCAAAATGAAACTTATTTTGTAATAGATCTGTTGAAAATCGTGCTTGTAGTTATTGTATAAAGGAAAAAAAATTAATTCGAAGCATAAAATTAAATGCTAACATCGTTTTTTTAATGATTCACGTTAATGGCGACCAATTAACGTGAATTCGAAATTAATACTTCAAATTGGAATAACGTGTATATTTATAGCGTTTTGTAATCAATTTTATA
The DNA here is from genome assembly GCA_018907035.1 of Sycobia sp. Sy_11. Taxonomy (NCBI): domain Eukaryota; kingdom Metazoa; phylum Arthropoda; class Insecta; order Hymenoptera; family Epichrysomallidae; genus Sycobia; species Sycobia sp. Sy_11. The sequence goes on along the minus strand of JACCIC010000006.1, from coordinate 4,423,887 downwards.
GAATGACGCCAAAGCTCAATAAGCACTTAATTATTATCTGGATAATTGGAACTATGTTTCTATCGATTTAATTCAGTAGTTTTATTTTTTAAAGATTCTTTTAATGAACAATGAGATTGAGCCCAGTATCTAATTTTCAAATCTATTTGCATTAACAACCGTAGTCCTTCTTCATCTTTATCAGCTCGAAGCCCATTATCACCTCCATCAATCGGTATTTTTAAAAAGGGCAGACAATGTGCAGCTTCCAGAATACGGTCTGCGGAATTATAGCATAGCCAAAAATAGGATAAAGACTGATAGAGAAAGAATGCGAATGAAGGATTATTTATTCGGATTTCTTAATAAAGCTGTTTAATTACGAATAGAAAATTGGTATATGTGCGTGTGGAATTAACGAGGGTGGAGAAGCAGAGGGACCGAAACAGGGCGCGAGAAGAGATGTAATAAAAGCAGATATACGCGTATATAAGACTGACATGTTACGCTTTCTGTATTTTTAGTATACGCTCTCCTGCCTATTCCCCTCCCAAGAGGAGGATGGAGGGAATGGTTTTTTGAACATCGATAAAAATACCACGCGCAAATCCTTTTCAGGTTTGTAACACGATATTTATCTCGAATTAATTTGGAAAATTGTTGAACATCAAAAAATCAAGACCGAAGTCTTTGTTGAATCGACGAAACCTTCGCTGGTCCTTCATCGAAACAGATTTCCCGGGAAAAACGGATCTTCGGATTTGACGTGGCTATTGTTCTAAATAATAAGTGGTCCAAACGTTGTTTCGAAGCTAACATCTTCCTTAATCCATCTTAATGTCCGTCAAAAAGCCATCGCTGGCATTCTAAACGGTCCGACGACTTTCTCGGTCTCAATTTATCGCGTACAATTTTATGTATATAATTTCCATTTCGTACGACATCGCCCACGTCTTTGGTAGTTTCTGCACTGTTACTCGGCAATCGGTAAAAATAGTATAATTAATTCATTCGAAGATTTCTTCGGTAAGACAATATTTGAAATATTTCAACGTATATACACAGGTAAGACAAAACTATAGAATTTAGCTTTCAAACTCAAATACGTTATATCTAATATTATCTAATGTTTATAAAGAAACTGCTTCATATAATGAAACGAGAAAGAATTACATGTACAAAAACTTTTCTAAAACAACGCACCGGGCTGACTACATTTTGAAAGTATAAGTATATATACCTTGTACGTTAGACGTATATATACCTAATATGGAAACTTACGAAAAAGGCAAATGAGATGTTTCGTAGTGAAACCTAAATGTATACTTTACTAGTATGTTCTGCTTGAAAATGTTAACCCAACGATTTAATATAACGAACGAGTAATTATGTAACTTTACTATTGGCGCTACTATGTTCGTTTGGAGTGCACTACTTCATTGTGCGTCAGTATCGTATTGAAGATTGTTATTAATAATATGAAGTTTATGGGCAGTGGATAATAAGGTTCGGGATACCGTTCGAAATTGCTTTAAACCGAATTAAGAATCAACTTAGTAGTCGAAATCGATGTTATATTACGTTGAAAATGCAATGGGCTGGCGCGAGGTTCGGTGGTGAGAGGACGGGCTGACCCGCTGTGCCTGAAATAATTGCGTGCGAACAAAGAGTCCGAGCACCAAGTTATACACGCGTGCGACAAACGACAAATGACGAAAGTCGTATAGAGTATATAATTGCCAAAAAAAACAAAAAAAAAAAAAAAAAAAATACAAACAAAAGACCAGAAAAGGTAAAAATGGAGTTAATGAGAAAAGCAAAGGAGGAATCGTTTCGACCGTCCGGCCGTTCCTCTCGAAATTATTATGCTCTTGCAACAGTGTACAGAGTTCGGTATGTATATACAAATACATGTATACTACATATAGAGAGCCAGAGCACCGCACCAAGTATAAAAAGGACCGAAAGAGAAGCAGAGAAGCAGAGAAACAGCGAGGGAGGAAGGGTAAGAGAGAGAGAGAGAGAGAGAGAGAGAGAGAGAGAGAATGAGGAGAAGCAAGAGCGCGCAGAACAGCGGCAGTAGTATATAGAGAAGAAAAGAGAGCATTGCGAATAAAAGGACCGGGGGGCGAGAGAGTGAGAGAGATTACCCGCGTGCAGGGGAAAAAGAGAGAGGAGGCGCGCGCGCCGCGCTCACACAATGACGCGCGGTCGCGTCGGCCACGTGGGGTCCGCGGCGCGACGCACGTCGTGCGGGGCCGGGGCCCCTTCATCTGCGGCCCCCACTATTCGCGAGCGAGCGAGCGAGCGAGCGCGCGTGCACAGATGCCGAGCGAGAGCGCCGAGAGAGACCGAGATACGCGTATCGTATATCCATACTATGCGCGCCAGCAGCGCCGGTGGCGGCGCGGGCCGCGGAGAAGGAGGGTTATGCGGGAGACTGTGCGCGGTGCTGAGAGAGCGAGAGAGAGAGAGAGAGAGAGAGAGAGGGAGGGAGAGACCCGCCGCACCGGCACCGCCGCGGACTCGCGAGAGAGAAAGAGACGCGAGCGGCGAGGGTCCTCAGTGCGCCCGAGTCGGAGCTCCGTGACTCTCGGACTCAGAGGGCCCCGCGCCGCGCGAGGCAAAGCCGTACGACGGACCCCCCGATCTCCTCGACGCGCAGCTGTGCCGGGAGTGCAGTCGCGGAGTGCGCCGCCTTCCCCGTCGCTGTCTCGACTCCACCCCCCGCGAAAAGTGCATCGTGGTAAGTGCGCGGCGACCACGGGGGGAGAGCGCGCGCGCGTACGCGGGCTAGGAGGTGCGGAAGGCCGATTTTTCGCGCCCGAACGGCCGGGCACGAGCTCTGCGGACGCGCGAGCGCAGCCCTGCGTGTACGCGGCCAAATTGCATTTTCGAAAGCGAGCGAGAGCCGCGAGACCGGCGCGCGCGTCAGTCGGTCGAGCGCGCGGCCGTGGGCATCGGTCTGCAGATTCGCACATATGCATCAGGTCGAAGGGAGGCCCTCGCGGCGGAGGCGCGCGCCGGTAGGGGCGGGGAGCGCGACAGGCTCGCGAACGTCCGAGCGTATCGGGGACGAGCGGCGCGCCGTTCGGCTCCCCCTCGAAAGTGGGCCCGCGCCCGGTGGCCCGGTTTTTACGCCAGCATCGGCTCGCGCGCGCCCGCATCCACCGAACGCCTCGACTCCGACTCTCTCCTTCTCTATATCGCGACAGCGAGAGGATGTAGGAAGAGTGTGTAATTATATATATGTATAAGGAATTCGGCTTGGAGGTTTCTCCGCCGCCTTACTGCAACTACACCTCGCGCTCGCGATTATCTTTCTCTGCCGGCCGAGCTGCAACTCTTTCTCCATCAACTCTTGCGGTACGGTCGAGATGTATATATAGGCGCTTCGTTAAGTTGATTCGTACCGCCGATTAGGGCTGCACTCGCGAATTTCTGAGCTCTTCTGTATATATATATGTGTGTGTGTGTGTGTGTGTGTGTGTGTGTGTGTGTGTGTGTGTGTATGCGAAATTCTCGTTCCGCACTACGGCGCATGCATCGGCGAATGCGTTATGTTGATGCGCATCGGTTTGCGCGCAATGGCTCTGTTCAAACGATGCGCGAGCGGCGATCGGGAAATCGAGCTTTTGCACAAGGCTCCGATTCGACGCGATACAAAGAAGAGGGGGAGAAAAGAAACACGATGCGCAGTTGTACTATAAAACTTGTAGCGTATATAACAGATAGAATCGCTGCTCGATGTGAAAATATACATTCGAATGAATAAACGTTTATAATTTTCTTGCTTGCGCGTCTCTTTTGTTAATCGATCGCGAATACAGTAGTAGAAATCAGTTTGTCTTGCAATTTCTAGAAAAACACGCGATGCAGATTTATATTTAAATAATGTTCTTCTTATACATGTATATATATATATATATATATATATATATATATATATATATATGTCTGCGTGTATATGTGTGTGTGTGTGTGTGTAAAAAGGCTTGGTCGGTTTTCAAATACATGCATTAATATATATCCGTCGTGGAATCTGTAGAAGAAGAGAGAATTTCGTCGAGAAATGTACAATAATGGCTACTTTTTAAAACGGTGCCATCACGGAAACAGATCGGTAATTCTATAGAGAGAAGAGAAGAATTCCTGACGCCTATATATGCGCGCGCGTGTGTGTATGTGTATACACGTATAGCAAGAAGAAGAAAGTGACTACGCTCCGGATGGCGAATCAAACGGAAAACATAAATTGATGCTTTCGAAATTTCTTCCTTTCGAGCTCCGCTGTGTTTCAGCGAGGATCTTATCCTCAGCTTCGCGAGAACAATATATATATATATATATATATATATATATATATATATATATATATATATATTACATAAAACGGAAGGACGCGCCATCAGGAACAGAAGAATAATCGATCGATCCTTCGCGGGCGGGTATAATATACGGACCGAGTCGTATTACCGATTAGAGGGCTTCTCGATGCTCGTTTTCCTTCCTACCTATCCGATCCCCTGTCGAAAAGAGTTTACTTTTTTGAAGCTTCTCTTCATTCTAACGATACATAAACGCACGCGCGCACACGCACACGCACACACACACACACACACACACACACACACATTATAATAATAAAAAATCGATACGCGTCAATCCAGAAACGGTTCGGCGTCACAGGCGCTCAACTATACGCCTCCCGTATAATTGTAGCTCCACCGCTCCTTGGACTCCTATTTTACGCGTCGATATTCCAATACCTTACAGCGACGTATGCAGCAGCTACACAATGGACAGCCGGCTGCTACCGAACCGGTGCGGCGCGGACGCGCGCCGGGCGAGCCGGGCGCTTATAACGGTGTATCGCGGGACCTTCGCCGTTAATCGCTCGGAAAGAAAACACTCGGTCGCGATGTAATGCTCGAGATAACTAATTAATAGAGGACGTTAACCGCTTATCGGGCGAATTAATGGCTTTTCTACGGTAAAGTTTAGAAGCGTTTTCCTCGGGATCGCGCGAAGCGAGCGACCGCGGGCGCGCGCGGTCGAACCTTTTAGCGTTTCGTCGGAGTCATCGCCCGGGCATTATTATTAGAACGGGCTTCCCTTCCCTTTTTGTTTTCCTCCTTTCATCGAGGAAGAAAGACTCTCCTCGCGGCTTTTGCGGGTCGCCAGAGCGTTCTGCAGGTGTATTAGAGATACGGGAGTATAAAGAAAAGAGTACATAATGACGGCTTCGACGACCGCTTTACGTACTTACGGTAATAAAAGATTAAAAATGATTTATAGTACGATTTATACCGATTAAGCGCGATTTCAACGTTCGTTAGCAATTCTCCAAGGACTCTGAAACTAAATTTTGTATCCGTAAATTAGCACTAGAACGTGTTCAAACTGTTTGAGGCGTGCGCACGATTTATCTTGCTAATTGAACTGTTTGAGCTGAATCCAAATCCTTCGAACATTAAGCCATCATTCGTTTTGTTTGAATATCAAAATGTTTCCAATTCTAAGTTTTACAAACAGTTATTTGTCCAAAATACAACGTACGTAATGGGCGCACACATTGCTCAAACAATTCGAATAACTGAAGCTGCTTCATTCGGCTCGAAACGTTCAAATCGTTTCGTCAGCTGGAGCAACTAAAACGCTCGAGCAAGGCCTCAAAGCGTTTCAAAGCGTTTCAAACTGTTTCAATGGCTCGAACTATTTGATCGGTTCGAACGGCTCAAATTTTCGCGCAACTTCAATCTCGGTTCAAGCGGCTGAAATGTTTATAAACACCGCGAACTGCTCGAACTGCTCGAACCGATCGATCAGTTGTATTAACTCAAATGGCTAAAGCCGAAATGTTCGAGCAATTCGAACTGTCCGCACACTTTGATCAATTGGAGCAACTGGAATATTTGAACAATTTGAAGACCCGATCGTTTGACGTTTCGAACCGCTCGAACCAATCCAAAATATTAATCGACGCCGTTGATTCGAAACTGTTCAACTAAATCGAACGGCCGAACCGTTAGATCCGCGAGCTCGAATTGTTCGAATATATAGTTAAATCAGCTCGAACGGATTCGAATGACTTTGAAAAATTTATCAGCTCTGTTATAAATACACCTGCCTTAGATACACACACACATATATAGATGAATATACAGATATATAGAGATAGAAACGGATATAACCGACGCGGTCCACTTGGCCTCGTCGAAAGCATAATCAGCGAATGACGGATGCTCGTTATAAGAGCGGCGCGCGCTCGAAAAGATGAAAAGGGAACGGTCGAAGCGCTAATTACGTCGCGCGCTGATTAGAGCTCCGGGCGAGAGCGCCGCGGGAACTCGGTAGCGGCGCACCGCCGCTCGACAGTTATAATATAACGCAAATCCGTCCGAAAATAAAATAGACCGGCCGCGGATCTCGCGATAATCGTTCCCACAGTGCCTCTTATATATATCGCGCGCGCGCATACAGACGCGCTTATCGTACCGCGGGCGATCGCGTGCTCGAAAGCTGCGCGGCGACTTTCTCTCTTTTGCTCTCGTCTCTCGCGTTCCAGAGCCGCATCCGCGCGTAGGCCCGCGTTCGCCGGGCGAGTCTCGTAAATAATGCATGCGTATATGCCACCCGTATGTGTATGTGCATGCGTGCGCGTGTGCGCGTGTATACGAGAGTTACAGAGGATGGTTCAATGGATGGCTGACGCGCTCCCCTCTCTTTCTACATATCCCTCTCTATCCCTCTCTATCGGTCTATCCTCTCCTTTTGGAGCGCGCGCGACCGCGGCCGTTCCTAACCGCCTCCTCCTGCCCTCCCGTTCCTCTCGCGCGCCCGCGAAAACACACATAATACACGAGTATGGTGGAGAATCTCGCCGTCTCGCTCGCACTCGGTGCCCATCGACAATCTGTGCAACACGTGCTGCGATCGCCCGCGCGCCTCTTTCTCGGTCCCGCGTGCGCGCGTCAGTATATACTTAGGCCCCGGCTGCCCCGCGCCTCTCCATGCGCTCCGCTTTATAATACTCCGTCTCCCCCCCCCTCCCCCATGTGTTTCTCCACATATGTATACACACACACGTATATGTATATATAAATATATGTATATGTATATATATATATGTGTGTGCGTGTGTGTGTGTGTGTGTGTGTGTGTGTGTGCATGTATGTACATATACAGCGCGACGTCTCGCGTTCTGGTGCCGTGCGCGATTTCTACATATGGTGTGTTATATAGTACGTCAGTTGGTGTAATATCTTCGATCTTCCTGTGAATGTTCAGTTTCAATATATATATATATATATATATATATACAAGTATATATAGTGTGCGACGTGCGTGACTTGGTGCGCGTAATTCCAGTATTTATATATATAGAATATCATGACACGGTGTGTGTACTAAAAGCCGATGCGTGCCTCGCTACTGCTACTGTCGCTGCTACTGCTGCAGCTCGACCCACGTCCATCACCGCTTGACTTGGAAAATTAAATATAATACCGGGCTCGATTAATATGTGTACAGAAATGTCTCTCTCTCTCTCTCTCTCTCTCTATATATATATAGATATATATATATATAGATATATATATATATAAATATATAATATGTAGTCCGCTGTATATCACGTGCCCGAGATGCATCAGCGACGTCCGATGACCCTGCGGAGATCGGCCCCTGCACAATATAGGTGAGCGGCATTACGATAAGTGTAATAGAATAAATCGGGCAGAGGTGTTTATGCGCTGTCGCGGTCGTTGCTCGCCGTACGTGTGACGAGCGACAACGGCCAATACGATGCGCGACTGAATTACACGCGTATAGGAACGGCTATGCCCGGATTCCAAGTCGCGCATTGCGATAAACATATTATACTTATTCGGACGATACGTGCAATTGCTAATGTACTTTTGCTTCCAACTGCCCCAGCGATGACCAATATGAAATCGGAAGAAAGAGCTTCGTATATTTAATTGTTCGCGCTGCGCAGCTATAAGGCGGCAACGAAACTATCTGCTATACGTGCAAGCTTGTATATAACGTTTTTCGAGATTGCGCTAGGTTTGTATCTGCTGCTACCTGTGTACAGTAGCCGTTGTTATTTCACGGCATTCTCGATATACGTTGTTTATTGTCACGGGGAGTCACGTGCCATTCATTCCTAATTTATTGTGCACACGCGCAAACGCACATTTTTGCTTAGAAACTCCATACGGTCCTGAAAGAATTTCTCGCGTAAAAACTCTCATTTTTCTTTTATTGCCAATTATTTCACGTTTAATTCGAGCTCGAGTTAATTCGGAGCTTCTCTCCCTTTTTTTTCCCTGTACAACGTCGAGAACGAAGAACCGGCAATCGCTTAACTCGTGAATTGAATAAAGCTGTAATGTCTGCGTGCAGCGACGTGACGTTTCGTCATCGCGACTTGTATATGCGTAGGCACGGAGAATCATGAATACTTATAATGCTTAAATCGGAAGACTTCTTCGAGCCGTGCCTCGGACATAATGTATAGAAAAGATTTACACTCAAATTAGGTCGACGAATTTTCGAACGAATGCGGCTCGATGAGAAGCAAATCACATCTAGATTTAGTAAAAGAAAAAGCAAAGAACTAAAATTAAAAAATTTAATAACTTCTTTACTCAATTGTATTTAACTTTTTATTCGAAAAGATCCTTTGCATAACATTTTTATATAATATTTCATCCATTCTTAATTTATACTTATACGTGATTTTGTAATTGTTAATTTATACTTATCACGGCATTTTCAAAAGAAAATATAATATTTTCGAAATATAGATAATTAAATTTAAAAAAATAATTAAATAATCTTTTTACAACAATGTTAATCGAGAATTAACTATCGATTAAGGATATTTTTTACAATTGGTCATTTTCAGCGTTGAAGTTAAATAATAAATTTATTTAACTTGTGAATAGAATAAATAATTTGTTTATCGCATTTATAATAAGACTTATAATCATTGCAAGAGACACATAAATAAATGACTTTTATTTCGTACGAAGTATCGAAAAAATTCCTTTACCTATTATGTCTTACAAGGAGAAGCCATCGCATATGGGTGACGGACTTGATCCAGATTGAACGAAGTGACTCTACTGATATCTAAAACGAATCTTGAAACATTTTAACGACTAATGCTCTGTCGTTCCGCGGATATGTTATACTTTTTTGCTTACGGCATTAATTTCGATATAACTATCTAGTCTGAAGATTTATTTTTAAAGGTACTTCTTATATACTTTTGAGACTGATCTTGAAGAAGGAATAGCTTTTGAAATCATAAAGTTGCGACGAATCCGCGTCCGCGAAGATAAAGTTTCGAAATTGTTACCGATTGAAGTTTAACGCGATTGTTCAGGTATACTGCGAACTATTATTCTAATATTCTATAGGACTTTCTCACTTCGGATGTTATTGACTCACCAAATCGAGCGCCAAAATTTAGAGTATATCGCGTAAAAAATTTTCTGGTTTTACCACATATGTAATTTTAATATAGAAAAACTTTATTAATTTGCATGCAAGAACCTGTATTGTATAAACACTGTATAAAATTTTACAGTGCTCGTTTTCAAGGCAATCGGAGTAAATCAATCGGTCAAATGTCGTGGAATTATAATTAAATTAAATTAATTATATTCATTGATATTGCTAAATTTCCTTTTTTATATTTATAATTAAATGGAATATTAATATCGCACAAAATTGTGAGAAAGTATTGTAATAAATATAAATAATATTAATTTAATTATACTACGTATATCTGTAGTTTAAAAATCTTTTTAATTTACTTAAAGATAACTGCTATAATCTCGTGTTTAATTTAATTATTATGTATGTAAGATAAAATAAGAAAGACCAAAAAATTCAGCTAAAATTGATACGTCTCAAATAATTCATAAAGTTTCGAATCTTGAATTTCAGATAACGATTTACTTTAAAATTAAGAAAGCATCCAATCTGCCACCTATAAATGTAAGTAAACGATATGAATAAATGACAAATTTAACGCGAGGCTGCGACCTATCACTATTCTTGTAAACTGTTCTTATTTAAATAAATGGTACAATCTCTCGTATACTCTTGTGTAGTTTACGTACATTTATCCTCTTTTATCCAACGACTAATACCTTATATGATTAATAAATTTTTCTTAATAAGATTAAATTTTGAACGAGTCACCTCGTTCAACGCAAACATTGAAGTAATTTATTAGGTATATTTTACGTTATACTGTAATTTACAGGTATCGTTAATAAAAACCACAATTGTTATGGATTATAAATCAGGGCTAAAAGTACGGACAAGATGATTTGCTTTTGAGCATTAAAACCATCCTCTACGACCAAAGCTAATTAACTAATTAACCATATGGTGAAAAGGCATGCATTTGGACATTAAAGCGTTGAGCGAAGAACGACAAAGTTAGACTCAATCAGTATATCATGGTAATTCGGAATAAAACGAGGTACTAGATCTCTACGAAACAACAGCAGAAGAGGGCACTAATTTCAACGCTTGTAGATTTAACATTTTCCGTTATAAATCTATTTAAAATATTGACTTTCCGATACTGCGCCAATTTATTCCCTGTGTAAGAGGCCCAAAAAGCTTTTCGTCCGCATTTCCTGTGTTTTTACCTCTTCATTTCAATGAGTAAATATTCATCAAGTCATAAAGTACATTAGGGTTCACCTTATTAACGCGATGATGGTTCAAAACCGCCGTGACATAAGCCACGGCCACTGTACCTCGCCTCGACACTATATATATTTAAATTTTTTATTTGAATTTTATATAATTATTTTTACTTTCAAAAAACATTACAGCTATTGTATTCAGTTGTTCGAGCGCTCGTTCTATTTAAAATAATAAAAACTATAATCCATAACATTGAATGCACAATAATTAAGAGAGTGACAGTGTGTCCAACGTGAATCCGGCCTCTATTGCGTAAAAACTAGTATTGGTAATGTTTGAAATAATTAATACACGACTTTCCTTTTTTTCATCCTCTTCAAAATTTACGAGTAATGACAATCGAGAAAATGAGTTGTCACACTTATTCTAAACGGGCTCTCGTTTTCACAAGAAAAAAGGCTTCCACGTAGTTATATAGCTTTTTATATTATGTGAACATCGTATATTTCATCCAACATTAAAAGTTATTAACGTATTTCATTTATTCAATTCTATTGTTATAATATAATTGAACAAAGTTTAAATAATTATAGATTTTCTCTTCGTTTTATTTTCTATCAGTGAAATACTTAATTGATCTTTTCACTATTTTGGATACATCTTTATTTATGCGCTATTATAGGTACTTTAGATAATTCAAGCGAATTATTTTATGAGAGTAAATCCTTTTTTAATTCTAATAGAATAATATCGATAGTTCATTTAGCTTTATAATGATCTATAAAGAATGAAATTTACAGGGTTTAAAGATTTGAAAATCCTCAAAATATAATTAAATGGACTAACATTGAATATTACTTTATTATACTTTAGTACTATGACTCAAATTTTAATGAGATTGAAGAGGAAATTATAGTAATTGAGATATGTAAATTAACACGTAGAATTAAAAACAGTTTAGATTAGAGGTCAGATTTTAAAGTTACATAAAATAATTAAACCGGTAAGCACTTAAACTTTTTAGAGTCTGATAATTTTGTAAATTTTTACCGTTTTGCGTTTCTTAATAGGTATATGTAAATTTTAAAAAATCGAGCCCCGATCTACCTTAAATTATATCCTTGACTCTACTTTGCTTATAAAATTTAATGTTTTTTAATTAGTATAGTGAATTCAGTTTTAATTTATACATTGATCTGCACGTTGTTTTACGAAGAAACTAATTTATCCTTACGGAAAATTAGCAATTCAAACAATGAAAGAGATATACTATTTGTAATCATAAAGTTTCCGTTATATACCAGAGTATGCTATATAAAATATGTAAAATACTGACTTTGATTGAAGAAAATAAGCCCAAAAATTGATTCTTAAAAATCACGAAATTCTTTTACGATGCATTTTTTTATTGTTTTTTGACTTTCAGATATAAATGTGAATGTATATAACTGGTTTCGTCTTATTTCCTCCTCTCTCATTCTGATAAATTTTAGAATTACTTTATATATATATATATATATATACATATCCATATTATTATATATTATTTCAGGTTTTAGGTAAACGAAAGACAATAATAAAGACAATAATAATAATAATAATAATCATTAAATGTTAGTCATTTCTTGAAATTGTCGGTTCATGCGACAAATATTATTCTCAAATTAAAAACGAATCGAAGATGTAAAATAATTCAAATGTTTCAATCGCACAGCAATTGTAACTGACAGCCTTTCTCTCTCTCTCTCTCGCTTTCTCACTCGTATCGATGTAAGCCAAAATTTTTAATTTTTAAAGGGGAACATATTACAATATTTAGAACATATGAAAACAGGCTTTACCAGTCTTCCACCTCTTATTAGCCATTCTGTCCGAACCTGGGCCGAGTGAAAAGTATAATAACTGTCTCCACTGTATTTTTAGACGCTTACTAAGGTAATCCTTAAATCAAGCATTCACTTTCTTGCGCGAATAATTCAATAATGTTAATTTAATCGAGACGCGCGCGGTGTAAAAATTAACGCCGAGAACGAGGTATATACTTGCTTCGAAAATAACCCGGCAAATTATATCCCGAATTTTCTAATGCTGGGCGACGGGGCCGACGGGGGTCGAAAGATGGCGCGCGATTTATTTTTATCGTCAAATGTTGACTCAATTTCGGACCACGTGTATAGCTATGCCGCGCTGGCGCAGAGACGTTCATCGGCGGGATGTGCAGGAGACGTAAATCCGTCTTCTGTAAAATGGCACGACGACGCGCTTCTCAAGCGCGATGCTATATATATATATATATATATATATATATATATATATATATATATATATATATAAACGACCGAGAGAAAAAAAGGTTATACTATATTATATACAGGAAGAGATACGCTTTGATCCTTTCTTTTCAAAAAAATCCTCGTCTATATTATTACAAGCGCATCTTAGCGCAATAAAGATAAAGCTCGAGAATTTATTTCATGCATTACTATATTATATGTCATATATATACGCGTATATAGGTATGCAAGATCTCGCATCATTACGTACTGTATTAAAATTCCTCCTGTATATACATTTTTATTCTGTTTCTCAACGATATAATTTTAGTTTTACAACAGAAATTTATCGTTCGGAATACGTTTTGGCTTATTTTAATATATGGAATCGAATTTTATACGATACATGAAATTTTCAGGCTTACAACTATGAAAGTGTAAACAATTGTAAGAGCCTGGATTTTACACACAAATTTTTTAACTAAAGCAAATCAGTCTTATTTTTAATATCTATATTATATATAAAGAGTGTACGTCTCGGAAGATGTATTAAAGACAGTCAAAATCAATATTGAAATAAAGTACTTTCCGTAAAAGTGTCTTCAGATACTTTGAAAATACTTTTATTTGTCTAGACTTTTACAACTTACCTAATTAAATCATTGATTTTCATTAAACGCGTATATATTCCCATTCTACATAAGATTATAATATGTAGTTGATTTGATTTTGATTCGTATTATTTTGCAAAATTATATTTTGCTATATATATGTGTATATATGTATTCGTAAGCACTAAGGAAAGTATTTTATTTTAATATTGAATTTGAAATTCATATAAAAAAAAATTTTTTCGAATACGTCTCTAGAAAGATACACATACACTTTCATACATTTGATACAATAAACTATAAAAAAATGAATTTCATTTCCATCAAGATCACGTATTTTTACGGAACAGTATAATATAATAAGAAATGTCACAAGCACTGAAAAGAAGCACGAGTTCTGAAAGGTCACGTAAATCTGCCAACGAACATCAGATCGATGACTTAAAAATGTATACACTAGAAAAGTTGATGCCCGCCATCCTCTCTATCATCAATAATGACCGAACTAATAACACGCCAGTACTTCAATTTGTGTCACGAAATGAGTATGCGTAAACAGAAACATTTTGACTACAGGTAAAATTTCTCTGGAATTTATATGGTCGAAATAACGAAAATTATTTATTTTCTTATTTCAAAACGTTTTAAAAATTAAAAGAGATTAAGAACGTAGAAGTTGAAATATAGATCATGCAGATCATCTATTAATAAGATTTCAATTCAAATTGTAATTATAACAAATCAATATTAATATAAATCAGTAAACACACAATGTTAATTCTTTACACAATTTTTCGCATTTCATTCCTCTCACCCTCTCACCCTCTCTCGCTCTCTTCTCTCTCTCTCTCTCTCTCTTCTGTTTCTTTGGTTCTCTCACACAAGATATGCTATATACTTAATTTGTTCTGTAGTGCAAAGCAACAGCATATATATAAATAAATATATAATAATATATATATATATATATATATATATATATATTGCTCTGTCCGAAACTGATAAAAATACGCATTTATTTTAAAAACATTAAAAAGCTCCGAGGTTAGGCGGTGGTGGTGGTTCAAAAATTTTCCAACTCAAGTAGTTCGCCAGGACTACTCGTCCACTCCTGTTTTATTCTGGATCCGCACGACTCGTCCTGAATAAACTCCAGGCTCCTCCGCGGAAGAAGGCGGGGAAAAAAACAAGTGCTTTATTTTCAGGAAAAAAGTAGATTTGCTGGCCGCGCCACAGTGGGTGCCGAAGGAATGACGTTCAAGTTCTCGTGCCCAGTTTCTCTCTTCTTACTCGGCGTTTCGCTTCTTTTGCTACTGATTATTTTTATTTATTTTTTCCCTTATTCGTTTCACTTTTTTATACTTCCTTTGCTCGGTGACGTTTTTCTGTTTATTAGTCTGTTCTTCTTTTTTATTTTCCAATATCTCATTTTCTTCTAGCAACAGATTGTTTTTTATATTTTACTATAAATATATGTATGTATGTATATATATATAGTTATATACAGGTTTTCTAATAACTTTATTTTAAACGAACCTTGGATCAATTGAGAAAATCAGAGCGCATTTTTTTATGGGATTAAAACTTTCACACCAAGATTGTACATTTTTATGGCAACTTTTTTTACTAATCTCTAGAATACTTCAATGATACGAAAAATTTTTACACAAGAGTGTTTAGAATTAAAAGAAAATTTTGATTTTCAAATATGGAATATCCGTGCTAAATAACTAGTAATTTGTTTTTAATTCAAATAATTTAGTGCTGCTAACATTCGATAAATTTAACAGGAATATATTAAATACCATAAAATAAAAGTGTAGGATTGTACTATAATGCTCAATAATTTAATAGAAATGTGTCAATGTGAGAATGCGACATGTAAATTGCGAGTATAAAAAATGTAAATGTCTATAAATTATTTTAAAAGATTTATGTAAATAATAAAGCTATAATATAAAAAGCTTAGAGTAAAATTAACTTGATATTATTGTAGTAAACATTTATTAATCACTTTTTAATATTATTACCGAGACGAATGTATGAAAAAGAAAAAAACTCCGTTATAGGCATATAACGGCATTCGGCTTGTTGTAATTTTTTCTTATTATGTAATAAAAATAAATTTCGATACCATTGTCTATAATAGTTAAACTCGAGGTTAAACTTTTGTCAATAATTAAAAAGCAGATCGGGTTGTTCTTGCGATCCCTCGCGCCTGCCTCTTTATTCATTGTTCTCGTACACGCATGTGAATAGAAACTAAGCGCCTATGCGGATGCAGAGAGGCGAGATGGGTTTCCCCGTGCAAGAATAAGAAGAAGAAGACGAAGAAGAAGAAGAAGAAGGAGAAGAAGAAGAAAGGAGGGCTAAAGGCAGGGCAGAAACCAGAGGATGCTCGCGCAATAAAAACAAGAGGGCAGAAAAAGGAAGACACGGAAGAGAGAGAGAGAGAGAGAGAGAGAGAGAGAGAGAGGAAGCGAGAGGAAGCGAGCGAGCGAGAGAGATAGAAATGAGAGAACGTGTGCGCGAGAAGACATTGGGAGGGAAGGGATAATATACGAAAGTGCCGAGCGGGAGTCGCCGCCGCCGCCGCCGCCGTCCGTCGCCGTCGTTATATGTGCGGGCACAGAACAGAACGCAGAACTGGCGCACACGTTAAGGAACTCTATGTATTTTTAGTAAACGCATTTTCCTTCGGAACGTTCAAGATGTCGCTTTATTGTTGAAAGCGCTGGGCGGAAGACGGACTTTCATAGAATACAGAGTAGATTTTTTTTCGTCAAAGAGTTATATTTTTCAATATTTCGATACGTCCATTTGCTGTATAAAAAGTCCTTTAAATTTTCGAAATCCGTACGTGAGATATTGGATAAATCATTAAATGGCATGCAGTTTCTAAAATATCGTTATTGTATCAAAAATAGTCCGAGCTCTAAAGAATATTTTTATGATTTTTGCGAATGATCATAAATGCATTACTTATTAACTGATATATCGTAACTATAAAAATAGAAAACACTGCTGTCGTTAAATTACTTTCGCGTAATCTAGAAGTATCGGTTACTCGAAAAATTGACGAGTTTTTTAGACTTTCGTTTTAGTAGTTAGACAAGCGGAAAAGATGCTTAAGCGAGATGAATATTCTTATACGGCTACTGTGATCAAATCCGAGATGAAATCGCATTTTGTCATTTACATTATTATACTGCTCTTTTTTCAGATAGAAAAGAAGTTAAGTTAAAGTAGTAAATAACTGTTTATCCTATGTCTATCTATGCTTTAATCGTATTTATATATCGCTAATCCATTTTAACGACAAAATGACCCTTTTATGGGCCATCGGAACTATACAGATTGATATATTTGAACGAATCCAAACTCGTTTCAAGTAGGTCAGCAGTTTCTTCACTTAGATTATTGTAATACGAGATATAAAGGTACCGGATTAGAGAGTGAGAGCTTCGTCTATTTTATGCCGATAAAATCTTACATCCGACAATATATTCGAAACGTTTTTTTTTGGTCGTCGGATTTAAGGGGACACGTCACCTCTAAATTACAAAATCAAAAACAACATTTGAAATATGTTATAAATATTATATACAAAATTTGTCTT
Organism: Sycobia sp. Sy_11; assembly: GCA_018907035.1. Lineage (NCBI taxonomy): Eukaryota > Metazoa > Arthropoda > Insecta > Hymenoptera > Epichrysomallidae > Sycobia > Sycobia sp. Sy_11. The sequence goes on along the minus strand of JACCIC010000006.1, from coordinate 4,406,725 downwards.
TTCTATAATAAGGAGATTCTGTTAACTATAGCTTACCGGATTTAAGCGGTATTTAAATCCGCATGCTTTGAAGCTATAATAAGTATTATATGTACAAAAACGAAATTCATTGACGGCAGGATTCCAATGAAATCAATCGATCAAATAAGTTCTAATCTGGAGATCTGTTGTGAAATGCATTTGTTACAGTATGAATAGAGGGAAGTCAATTTGAACATTAAGAAAATGTTTTATAAATATATTACTGATTTTTTATATTAATTTTATAAATATATTACTGATTTTTTATATTACTCATTAACTTTTTCATATGTAGATTTCTTTTTTCTATTTGTTTGAATATAGTTCCTTCCATTCATATCAAAATAAGCATATTGAACAGCAATATCATCGAAGTTGAGCTCATATAATCAATTGGTTTTATTAGAATCCTACGGTCGATGTATTTGGATTTTCTACGTACTTATTCTATTATAGTCTCAAATTATATGGATTTAAAAAGTTCTTAAACACTACAATTTTTAAATAATAATTTTAAATTAAATTGCAATTCACTTTAATGAATAACTCAAGACCGCAATTTTCAAAAATATTAAATTTGAAATTTGAAAACTAATTTTGTTTCGAAACAATCTGACCATTTTCAGAAACTTGATACAAAATCTTACGGTTCTTAAAAGCTTAGAACAAATTTTATTCTCAATTTATATTAATAAATTATAATCCAAACTTTTTTAAATTTAAGTGAGAAGAATTTATAAAGGAATTTAAGATGGTAATAAAAAAGGTAATGTTTCGCCCTATCAACTCATTAATTTAACTATAGCTAACCTACTCCTAGACGTACAATACTATAAAAGAATATATTGAATGTACTTATTTACTTTAGTCAATGCCTATTTATTATAGAAAGGATAAGTTTTATATATACTATTTATTATAACATATTTCAAATGATTTTTTTATTTTATAAATTAAAGGTGGTGTGTGTGTCCCCTTAATTCTCTGATTCTTCATTGAAATAATGGCTATATGGCTTTGTTATCTAAATCAAACCTTTGCAAAAAGTTTACACCCGAGTAATATCATTTTATGATGAATGGTTTCGACACTAATGACAGCACAAACAATGTTAACGTACTCTAACATTTTGGTATAAAAAAGAAATATTAATTAAGAAATATGTCTCATCTCGAGAAAGCAAATAAAAACGCAAAAGAGCACCCTTGAAGATTTTTAGCATAAAAAAGAAGAAAGGAGACTCGGAGCAAAAAGAAACGTGGCGCCAAGCAGCGCATTTCTTTTGCTGCCTTGCGAAAAAAAATCTGATACGGGTATTTCTATTTTTAAACTGATTTGATTTTATTAAATTTCCTATAGCACCGAGCATATTTTTAACAAAAAAAAGTTTTTTATTAATTAAAAAATGTCTAAGTTTCAATATAAATAAAATATTACTTACAATAATTAGATTGGGCATATTCGGTCGATCAGTACATGCTTACATATGTAAAAAATATACGAATGAAAAGTGAAATAAACTTTTTATTAATAAAATGTATAATACTAATCTGAAAAATATAAGCAAATACTTAATTTTATTTTTATTTTTTTTTTCATTACATGTCTTTCAAAAATCTAACTAACAAGTCAAGTATAATATGTATAAGTGAAACTTCATTAACTTACATGTACCTGAAGATTTTTCATTAGCTCTCGCAATCACAAATTTTTAGGATATTTTATAATCTCGAATGTGATGGCTCTTCTGATCGCTTATAGGTGGGGTTTTCTTTCGCACTTAACAATGCGCAAGAAGGATATAAGATCAGTAAATTCAGTACCCACATATGATATGCGATATGTGCGCCTCGAATTCGTACATATATATTCATATATATATATATATATATATATATATATATATATATATATATAATATAATATATATATATATTTACCGTCGACCGCCCTGGAGCGGGTTTTGCTTGTCAGAATTTATTCCATGGGGGAATATCGGGCTTAGTAACAAGTCGAGATCAGAAAATGCAAAAGCACGAGAATGCCGCGCAAGAGTATAAAATCTAAACAAAAATTGTTATAATTTATTCACGGCATAAATACAGCATTTTTATTTTCTTCGTTATTTTTACACTTAAGAAATGTAAAAATTATATGGACTCTGTTTTACTTGTCACGTACTTTATATTTCAAAATTATAGCTCAATTATCAGGCATTGGTACACGATAAGAAGATTTTTATATCGACTATTTTATCTTACTCTTATACAGACTTACTGAGAGTCGAGGCTATTAAAACAGTATCAGGAAATTAAGACTAGAAAAACGAATCGATATTTTGCGACATTTATATTGTACAAAGATAACTTACTGAAATATAATTTTAGAATACTAACAGAATATAGTGCATTATTGCCATAGTTTAGGTCAGCTAGAAGGCCAGTATCTATTAATGAATACTGAATACTTTTAAAATATTTCCTTTCTATTTTTGATTGCTTTTTTTCAATAACACCATGCAATTACCTTCCGTTGCATAACGTTTGTTTCACTTTTCCTTATCCTATACATATATTCTGCAATCACTATTAATATTTCTCGTTGCTTTCTTCACAAATATAATCATCAAATTCCTTTGATCGAAATTGATAATGGTTAAAAATTTTCTTTAGTGCGTCGTAAAGGGAAAAACATCGTAATTGTTGTTTATTTACGAAGCTTTTATTTTACTACATCTTATCTTGACGCCGAAGAAGCGCGCTGCGCGCGCACAGTTCAAATGCGACAACTTGGCATCGTATCGCGCATTAAAAGAACAGCTGGAGAGCATTATATCCGCATGTTGTATTACTGCATGCCTTTGTGTTATTTTCGAGTAATTAGGAAAAGTACAGTTATGAAGCTGTGCTCGCGCGTCTGTCAAACTTAACCGTTCGTTCCGACTTTCGCGCCGATGAAATCCATCCGCGTTAAGCAAAGCAGGAAGTTTTGAACGTTGAAAACTATAAACGTATGCCGTATGTAGGCTCGTTAAAATTTTTATTGATATTTAACCTATTCAAAGCTACGACATTTTAATAATTATTACTATTAGTACACATATTTATCGCTTCTTATATAAACGCTTCAATTACCTCTTTTCATCAGAGAAATACATTTAAAAAAATTGAACAAACGGATTTTTTTTTTAAATAGTCATCTATCGTGTCTATAACGCTGTTGCGTGGCATCGAATGAATCTATACCTTCTGTCGTCTAAAGCGAAGTGGCTCCGACGTTTGAACAACGCGTTTGATTCGGATCGAGTAATTGAACCTCGAATTGAAATCTCAAATTGCCTCTCAATCGTGTACCCGGAAGATATATTTTATATCAAAACTGCTATACTTTTGGCACTAAACTCGAAGAAAGCATAACATTTCAAGTAAAATTTTGGTAACGAACCTATGTTCCGAAACAGATATAGTTTATTAGTTCTAATTTTGTCCGGAATTCTACACGTTAGCTTATTGGCGCCAGGCATTAACTCCTCGAGGTTGATATAGGATTAACAATTTATACCTTAGAAAATGGACCTTCCTCGGTCGCACGTTAATCAGAAATGTTTTCCTTGAAATGTTATTCCTCTGTACTTGCCGAACAGTCGCGCCGGTTGAACGTGCTTACGTCTTGCCGAGCATGGTAGTTTACACACGTACAGCCACAGTGCCCGTGGCTTTGCCGTTACTCAGCCATAGTTATTATTCTGGCTTTCATGCTTTCATACATGCTCCAAAAAAAAAAAAAAAAAAAAATGTTAAACAACTAAAATTCCATTGACGAAACGAATAGCATAAAAATAGGACGCAAGAGATAAGTAATACTCCTTAATACGCAGTTATTCAAGTAGGCCATGAAAAATCACAGTTTCTTTTTCAAAAATAGAAAATAACAGTCTAGATACCCGAAAAAAGAGCCAGCGACCAATGTTGATACGGTTGAAGTTATATTCTTCAAAATAACGGACTATTTTTCACTTTGCATATATATAGATATATGTATATATACATAAATCCTATGACGATGCCATGATGTATTCCCTAATGAGTTTTCAATCAATTACGACGACTTTAATAAATCAAAAAGTGGACAAAGCTCTTGTTCCTTCTAACGAGACTACAATAAAGATTTATGTTTTTAAGTCATTCATTTATTCAGAAAGTGAAGCAAGAGACGCATTTCCAATAAAATGTCTATATCTCCGATTTGGGCGACGTGTATAAGCGAAGAAGTCAATATCGGAATGAAAATGTATCTAGATTTAAAATGTACGCCAAATAAAAGCAATGCGACGAATTGGCGAACAAATAAACCGTGTATATATATATATATATATATATATATATATATATATATATATATATATTAAGAAATGCGTTACGAGGAATAAGTAACTTGAAAAATTATATTTTTATTAAAACACGTAGCTTACCCATACTCGGCTTCGCCCGAGACAGCAGTGCGGATGATTCATTGAAAAATCAAATAATATTTCATAATTAAAATTCTTTTTATACGTAATTTCCCGTCGCGGCTACAAGGGCAGTGAAATAGCCGTGAAATAGAAACATTTCCTCGAGATACGTGCCACCGATCGTGATAACTATTTTTTTTTTATATTTATGCAGCTGTCGATGCAATAGGCGAGTTTTACGTCCCAAATCGCCTTGTCCGCCGCTGTCGCCATTCAAACGACGCGGAATTCCATTACGAATAAACATAAATGACAACGCGAAAAAATAAAATCGAGACGTGCGATCGAATTCCACTTGTCCCGTTTCCGCAATAATAAATACTTATCTTTTAAACAATGCCTTGAACGAGCGGCGTATTAAGCCGTAGAGACTGATAGAGGAGCTGCGATAGTTGTAAAAATTAACAACGTTAATTTTTACATTTTTTCGCGCATTAGATGTAATAAGTAGAAACGCAAACAAATTGAGACAATCGGCCGCATATCGGGCAATCGAGCGGGCAATAGTTTATTTATCTATTTGTTTTTTATATATGGATATGCCGTAAAAACGTTCTCGTCACCTCGCGGCTCCAAGAAGAACTGCACAGTAGCTGGTAAAAACCGTGTACTTTTTACCTTTTCTTCGAAATTAATTCTTAATATTCTCTCGAAGTTCGACGAATATTTGAAGAAGGTATTAGTCGAAATATAGCAACGATTCGTATTTACATAATATATGCTACGGCATCTTGCACGTGCTACATATATTATACGTAAAATTTCAGCAGCGCCCACGCCTGGCTAAAACTTACTTGGCATCGCTTCAGCTCGACAAACGATGACGTGAATTCGCGCCATCGGGCGCATCACGGGCCAAGCCTAAAAACAAACGCGTTATGCACCGCCCCTGTCGCGGGCGGATATACGGGTGCGGGCGAGACAGAACCTTTGTTCCTCGATCTCCGTTGCTCGACGATATAACTGGCGGGTCCATATATATACGTTGGAATTTCATAAATAGTCTCCAATGATATGATACTGTACTGTAATGTTAGTTAGTGATACAGACACAGCTTGGTTCATATATACACAGATTTAATTTCCAGGCTCTAATTAATTGTCCGTACCATTCAAAAATATTCAGACTAATCTTGTTTGAAAAGTGAAATAAATTTCGATTAAAAAATATTAATTTATCGACAAAGTACGTTAGACAATGATTGGTTCAAAAAGAATACCCTTGAGATGGAAAAAAAATTCAACAAAAAATTTACATTTTCCTTTCGGTAAAATTGATTCTTAATTAAAAATCCATGTTTAAATAAAGACTTGTTACAAATTAATTGAGCTCTTGTTCATATAGAATAAAAGCTGAATATTATTTTTCTATGTATATATATGTATATATATAATATATATATATGTATATATATATATATATATATATATATATATATATATATATATATATATATATATATATTCTAAGGTTTTATTCTAGAATTTGAGTACAACCAATCTTATTTTCTAGCTAAAAAATGCACGCAGAAAATGTACAAAGTTGATTCATATCCAAAAAAAAGTAAAGATACCAAGCTACGTAAAAAGTATGGAATTTATATATGTAGATAGTACAGAAATATAAAAATCTATATGGCTTCCATGGCGATACGGTTGAATTTATTTATTCGAATACCGCAGTTTAATTATCATAGTAAATATATTGCACGAAACATATTATATCATATTAATTAAATTTTTAGATAACATTGTGTAAAAATATAGAACAATCGTGGAAATAAAAGCGAAAAAAACTTGTTAATCCATAATTACATCAGAAATCGATTCAATAAAAGAACATCTTGACATGATGATTAGGGAAAAAAGTGAATTCATATCTATACATATAACAAATTAATGGATTTAAATAGCCATTTTGGGAGACAATTGAATACCAACGAAAATTATACATTTACTTGCATCTTAAGATGAAACATTCGCCTACTTTGATCATTTCCATGACAGTCGACTCTAAAATATAGTGCGAAATCAGTTGCTACTTTTCAAAAAATACGTCAATTTTTCTTCTTCTAAACTGTGGTAGTAATTTCAATTTTATTTCTCGATCTTGTTATTTAACGAACACTTCGATAATGGGAACCGTGAATTTCTGTTATTTGATATTATACAGAACATATTAGTCGAACGTCATTTTGCGTTAAATCTTTATGATAATATCAACACGGTTGTCTTCGAAAATAAATTAAGGGATTAAAAAAAATATTTATACAATATATTGTCATAAATCGATGTGCTCGTAATATCCTATCAGTGGTAGTGTAATTCAAATTTAATATAAATTAAAAGTTTACTTTGCACATACTTACAATTTCTAAATCCAAATTAACGATTATTTTTTACGAAAGAATCTTTTTCAATAGAAAATATAAATAAGCATAAACTTACTTCTTCATTGCAGTCCTTTATTAAATTTTCAAATATTGATTTTCATATAGAAACGAATCTTGTTCTAGATGAAAAAGATATACAATTAAATCCGATGGACCCTGCGTCGTTCTAAATTTTTTAAATACGAGCACAGTAGTTCTTTGCATAAATTATCAATAACTAATACAATATTTAAAAATAATAAAATTTGTTATGCATGTATTAAGTAAAGCGTAGCGACAGCCCCGATGCTCTCTCCCGCGCGCCGTGCTCTCCTTAACATGCCAGGCGAGGTCTCGCATTTCTTTCCTTCTTATACATGCATTATATATTAGCACGTTATGGCGCCTATCACTTTATGCGGTCATTACGTCTCTGAACTACCCAATTAATTTACAAGGACTGAGGCTTAACGAGACAGTTACACCGGACGCCTCTTTGTCATTTTCGCGAATCCTCGCGTGTCCCTTATACACGTGTATATATGCCATATAGGTATATAGGCATATAAAGCCAATTCGCGCGAGCGCGCGCGGGCACGCGACTCCTGCCAAGGCGCACGATGATACTGAATTATCTCAACTATAATCTAGTTAGCGGTAAAATGTTTCCCTCGTACCTTGTGGTTTATTTTAATATTCGTAAAAGTAGGTTGAGTGCGTCCTGCAATTTAATTAAGCAGATTCAAAAGGTCGCCCGATCCCCCTCGGGCTTGTTATTCAAAATCAACGGAGCGCATTCTCGAGCGCGTTACTAGAAACACGCACATTAAACATATGCATTAGTATATTTTTCATACACTTTATCTTTTCACTACTACCCGATTTTTCAAATCCTGTTTGCACTTTATATCTTTGTATGCGATCCTAAAATTTTAACCAATGATTATTAAATAACATCAAAAGACTCTGTTTTCAAAACTATCTGTGTTTTTACACTCTTATCTAAAGGTTTATGTATTTTAAGTTCTCGAGAAATCGGTGCTCATAGCATACAGATGAGATCTCTTGGATACCGGACGTATTTTTGTAATGTTATAGAATGCGTGGAAAGCAAGAACTTTAGAAATTTAAAAACTAGTTGTAAAAGTTCTATATTTTAAGTTTATTTTACTTGCTGCATAATAATAAGTATTTAATATCTACATTATTTTATTTGATATAGCATCTTTTTAAAAGCTGGAAATCATTAGTTTAAAAAATTTCTTAAATTTGATGATGAAACCATCATATATATGCTTGCTATATAGATTCAAACTGAATTCAAACAAGCCAAAAATAGCGATGTCGCTTTGAATTCCAAGAGAGCTGGGATAGTTAATTAAAAAAAATTAAAGTTACTAGTCAGTTTTGTCCGTTCGACACACTAATGTAAGCTAATAAAATATTTTAAGTATAAAATAAAATCAGCGCTTAGACCTTCGTACAAAGCACGAAAATTCGTGCAGTGATGTTGATTAGTCATCATCAGGAATATGATTTTTAACACATTTGAGCACGTTACGTCTACGCCCACACAATGTTCTTTTTGCATTCTAAACTTGCCTTAATATATACACTAGTACAGAAAAGAAACTTCCCTACGCTCTCTTACATCCTAATTGTAAGAAATGTCAATTTAATTAATTTTTTAGAAAATCTTACAAATATAATTTTATGAAACTAATATATATTAACAAGCTAAAATTTGAAAAATATAATTTCAGCTCAATAATGTTAATAATTTACAATATTTTTTTACCTCTTATAAATAATTAAATTAATTAGTCTTTAATTTTAAATTATCATTTTTATGTAAAATACCAGTGTTTATAGCTAATAATTTTATGATATTTTCGTATATATGTTCGTTGAGTTAAAATGTTGATTTTGTATATCTAAGTATCGCGTAAAAAGCATGTTTACATTTATATAGTTATCCCTATATATGATATACGCTCTGTTCGTTTCATCCAAGGCATCACAGTTAACGAATCATTCATTCACTGCTCAAATTGATATCTCATTCTCAAAGCCGAAGCGAAATCCGTTAGGACTGCTTCGGTACGGCTCTTTTTAGGAAGTTCTTGCTTGTCGGTATATAACGGATTCCTATCACGAACTGACTGGAGACAGCCAGTAATTTAAGAAAAAGAGGAATTAAAATATCTTCAATGGCACAGAAGGCGAAGGTTTCTGCCACGAGAATAGTCAATATCTATCCATTATTTGTCTATCGTCTTCACTGCAACCGAAAAAAATTCGCTGCTTGAATATTCCAAAAACGGAAAAGAGCTGGTTAACATGGATCAATTTATTTTTATTTTTTTCCTTTCTTTTGCCTATATTTTTGAGTACTTGGACATACCCACGAACTCTACATTATCGACATTACTTTGTAATGGTCGCGAAATTCAAAATATCTAGTAATTATTATGTAGTTAATAGGAAAATTATTTTTTAATAAACATTTAAATTACATTTATAATTTTACCTACTATTTAAAAATCTACGACAGAAAAGTAATTAAGTTTTCATTAACAATATCTTGTTAGATTAAATGAGAACGTTTTATTCTTTTTCAATTATAGTTGAAAACAATTTTATATCCAACACATATATTTTGTATCTTTTCTAATATATTATTCACTGTCTGTTTCAGATGTCGGCATCAACAACAAAACGAATACCAAATGAAAATTGTCCACAGTCCCGAATCACTATACGGTACTTCACTAACACGTGGCTTCTAGATTTTGATTTGTCTGTAAAGAACGACAATTGTAAGATACACCATGCATAGTAATCACAGGGAACGCATTCCTGACCTTTTAGAGAGTCCCAGATCGCGAAGGGATCTGAGGAACTCTCGATTATCAAACGATCGCCTTCGAAACTATGAGAGTGCTATTACAAAGTACGAAAGATTAAGTCCTCATCCACGTCGAAAGCTAACAAACAATTTGAGGTTAGAGCAACAATATTACAATTTTCCAGGACATTCGAGTAGCGAGGAATGCTTAATACGGAGCAAATCAAAAAGTACAAGTTCAATCGACACGCAGTCTATTAATAATATTCTTGATGAATTTGAAGATCTCGATTATCGAAGGTCATCAGATTTAAGTGACATAGATATTGACAATATCGAAGTTACTAATTTCAATGAGGTTATGGATCTGCAAAAACGTCAAGTTATTGAAAAACAAAATTTTCGTATTTTTAAATCGCGACACCCAGTCTTGCCACATGAACACCAATATCCTGTTTCGCCAACAAAAGTTAATAGACAAACGCAAGTTCAGCAACGCTCTCGCGATCGACATAGAAATCATGAAAAAAGATTAACTACAGATGAAAATATAAGAAGCGAAAAAAAGAGTTCAATGACATCAACAAAAAATCATGAAGCTCGTTCAAGCATTCGATCGTCTAAAACACAACCTGAAATGCTTTTGCGCAAAGGTGAAGTGCAAAAGAGAGTAGACGAATGGTTGAGTCAGACTCGAAATCAAAACTGTGCAGGTTTCAGCAAAGAAAGTAGAGGCTTGGTAAGATCAAATAGTAGTGCAGAACAAAAAAACCATCGTAGATTACGTCAACAAGAGTTGCGCTGTCGTAGATCTCAATTAAATGGGTCGTCGAGTTATGATGATCTGACGAATGATGATCTGAAAATAGAACGTAAAAGAATGTCAGATAATGCCAAGAACAGCATTGGCAATCATACAACTCGAGGGACTTATAAACAATATCTTGCATTAAAAAACAAAGCAAAATTACAAAAGCATCAACAGGGAAATGTTGAGACGAATCCAGATGTTCAGAAAACGAATTTTAACAGTCGACCGAGAGAGGTCAGTCCTATTTCAAAAATGCAATTTCGTACCCGTGACGATGTTGCGAACCATAGTTTTCGTTCTTCGATAGTAAATACAAAAGAGCATGTTGAAGAAAAAAAACAATGTCATCAACATTGGGCCAATGAAAGCCCATCACAGCTTAGTATCAAAGGAAAAAATGTTCGTGCTCGTCATCAAATGGAAAATCGAATTATTAATTTAATTAAAGCCAGAAATGAAGTGTCACCTACTTCTGAAAATATTGGTGATAAATCGGTCATTATCAATAAGAGAGCTTCATTTAAATGTGAAAATTCACGCAATACATCAAAATCAATAGAAGATGTAATTTTAACTAAAGATGATGAAGAAAGTGCTGCAGTTATGGAGCTAAGAAGAAATCAAGAACAGATAATTGGCGTTACATCACCAATTGAACAAAAAGGATCAGATAATAATATTAAAGATATTGAACTAAATGTACATACTGATTCTAATTTAGATTTACCTCAAGAAGTTTACGGATCGGTTACCGCAAGAGTTCGTGCATTGCAAGGTAGAAATGATAATCGAGCAATTAAGTCAAAGACTTTGCAAGGTACTAATGTACTTATCGAAACAAAAAGTAGGTCACCAATGTCACCGATAAGAAACGGTATTTACCAATGTAAAGAAGACGAACGAAATCAGTCAACTTTCAAGCCTAACGCGGCACTTAATAATCATAATGAGCAACATATTGGAAGGAAGGAAATAGATTCCAATACTAGATACGTAGAAAAGATTTATGAGACTACTCTTCAACCTGAGGTCATACACGCGGATAATTTAGAATCAGTTTTGAGTCCTAGTCGTTCTAATTTCGTTTACGGCGACAGAGTATCCAAGGACATGTCTACCAGTGCAGCTATTTTCAAAACGGATAATGACACTGGCAAGAGAAAATCCATTACACACGAAACCGATTCGAAGCTCAAAAATTTAGAAACAGGATTCAATCACTGTATAAAATTATTGCAGAGATCGCCTAGTTTTAGATTGAAGCGTTCGCATCCGGCGCATAAAGAAAAAGAGCATTATATTTCTACGTACAATGATAAAGCAAAAGTCGATGATCAGTCCGAAATGACGAATAGTTTCACAACCTTCGAAAAAATGAAGTTTCCCAATGCAACAGAAAATACGGAGAAACAAAGTACTGGTGAAAGCGTGGAGATTCGTGAAAAGTCAGATCACAGCGTATACGAAGCTAGAAGCACGCTCAAATTAAACAGTTTTAAAATAGCAGACGACTTAATAGAAAACGATAATAATAAAAAAAATTCAATTTCTCCTCAAAGGAAATCGTCGAATGTCCGCCAAGGGATTGCTCTTAATCAATTCAGCGATCAGACAGAAAATAAAATGACGTCTTCGGCTAACAGCGCCAATATATCAGATCACGTAAATAGCGCGTCAAGAGAAAAGAGCGAAGGTGGCTCCGTGATCAACGAAGTATTAATGAAGAATTTACAATTTAAGCAAGATATTCCTTCGTCCGCGCCACCAGCTCCGCCGCCGCGGACTTGCTTCGATTCTTCGAAAAAACCGGATTCGGCTCCACTCACCGAATTCGTACCTCTGCGCAATAAACAGCCTTTGAACTTTAATAGTGTTTTGAACGATAATTATGCGCAGATGCGTGCACGCGAGATGCAACAGCAAGGGCTCGAGTACAATAAAATTTACATGACCAAAGAAGAAATGGAAAGAAAGAAGTTGATGGATTTGCTTAGGAAAAAAGAATTCGAGCTGGTGAAACTGGTAAGTTATGTTTGATTCTAGAATTTCCCAATTTAAATTTAATTTTTATTACAAATTCTACACAAACTTTATTACGTTCCTAATAAAACTGTAATAACAAAATAGTATTAATTTTAAACTCTTCACATGGAGAAATATCTAAATTCTGTATCTAAATTCAGAACTAGTACGCCTTCCTTATTACTTTACTTGCTGGAATTACTACTATTGGATTACTACAGTTAATCTAGCATACCTAAAACTATGCATCAATAATAGTCTGTAACTAAACTACATTGCATAAATAATTCGTGTAAGAATAAAGTTTCTCTTACATTTATTTTTTAAATTTATTTAAAAATTCAATAAGTTACCGATAGGGTGTAAGGCGTGTGCGTTCAATTGCGCCGGAAAACACTCTAGCACTTGAAACAAAAGAAGGAAGGGGGAGGGGCCGGGAGGCGAGGATGGGGAAAAGAAAGAAGCAGTAAAGCAAGGGGTTGACCGTAAAGGAGAAGAAAGATGCTGGTGCAGCTGCAGTTTACGCACGTAGGTGTAGGAGGCTGGGCGATTTATGATTCGAGCGTGCTTGCTAATGCTGTCGGGAGGGAGAAAGAGCTAGCCAGCTGCTTTGGACATTAGCTATGCCGTTCACGGCGCGCTTTAACACGCAAGAAAGACGTTATAAATTGTACCGCGCGCGTAATAGTGAGTTCCGCCCCCCGCGCGGGATCCTGGAGAGGACGAAGACGGTCTTCGTCTGGTGGTGATTTTTCAAAATGTCCGCTCGACCCACTTGTCGGTGGCGAGCCGGCGTGGAGCTTCTATTAAAAGGAAATTCCATCAATTTGCTAAATTAAATAAAGGTTCTTTCGATATTACTTTTTTCAGTTTTGAGGGCGGAGAGTCGCAGTCCCTCTTTCGTGCGGCGAACGATTGAAATATCTTCCGAAGCCGATTCGGAAATTTTTAATTTTGTCACATTTTACGTGCCTTACTTAGGATCGTTCTTCGGTGATTCCAAAATCAAAAGGGTGTCGCAATAACGGAGTTTATCGTTTCGCTGAAATATATTGAAATATTCCGTAGTAATTAGTGAATATTATCTTTTTCAATTGATATTTATTCAAATTATCTATAAATGCTGCAATTCTCCATTTTTACCAGGTGAGATTAAATTTCTTTATAATTTCTACAATGTATAACTATTTAGCTCTCATTAAAAAGCTCAATATTTTTTGTATACCTTTAAAGCAGAATTTCTGTTACGCGTCAAAAGGTGCTTATAAAAAGTTATTAAATAAATTATCGTAAAAAGCATGAAAGGTCATAAGTCTGATATTCAGTTTTATTAAAAAATATACTATTTATACTCTTTTAATAAAAATTTTAATGGTCAACGACAGTTGGATTTTTTTCAAACGGTGTAAATTAAAATTTATACAACATTTATGACTTGTTTTTATTACTTTCTATAATTTTTTTATTCGTGCCCGAAACACCGTAAGGTCGAATAATATTATTTACAGCAATGACTCTATAGGGTATTCTGTTTAACTTGATTATAATTTAGGAAGTAATTGTTCATGTCTATCAATACGATACCTATCTAATTAATAAATTAATAAGTAATTTTAGTATTTATGTAATTTGTGGTTCTTTGATATTCAAATATTTCACTGTACGTATTAGCAGATAATTTTTTTATAATCTTATTCAATATTATAAATTGCATAAAAAATTTAATCAATCCTTTAATTTTTTAAAAATAAATTGCTATAATGCAATTCTTAAATTTAGATAAAAAATAAAATTTAACAAGTTCTTACGCTAAAATGTCTTACATCGCTTTAAAGGGATAAATTAGTGAATAAATTAGTTTTGAAAGTCTCAGATCTTTTTTCAATTCACGTTATAACTTTTAAATATCCAGCTCACACCTGTGTTCAAAATTGAAATGTATATGACTTTTAAGTAGTATGCCAAAACATGTTTAGAGTGCGCATTTCCTACACTTTCGACGCGGAAATCATCAGGTACTTTGCGTATCAAATTTAAAGTTTTAAACCTTCATTTGTACGTGTATACGTTTTTTTCGGCTCAAAATTACGAATTGTCTTCTATTACGTAATGATATGGAATGCCGATGTCGCGCAAATTTGCAATATAAAATTTGAAATGACAATATTAGTTTTACATAGAATTATTTTAAATGTGTTAGTTTTCATCGTGTATAGCTATCATTAGTACTTTAATTAGAAGTAAAAAAATGCTATATCGTGCGAATAAAAAAGCGTAAAATCCTAATACTTCATAGAGAAAATCCGAATTACCTCGCACAATCTGGACCAAATTAATCATCTAAATGTCGCGACCTCTAATTATGAGATTATAGAAAAGAAATATGAAATTAAAAATAAAAATTACTAATAAAGTTATTTAGAATTTTTTGTATTTATATTTGTAGAAGACTTATATATGGTACACTTACATAACTATAAAAGATTTTCTCATATAGTATATTATGATACATATGATTTAAGTAATCTATTGAGTAGTTAATAATGAGATTACTTAAATCTCACATGTCGTTTACTATTTTATAGCTCGAGTGATATAAGCCCACGAAATGCAACAAATATATATTTACATAAATTATTATATTTTCCATAAGAGAATTAGAAGAGAGCATTGAATGTATTAAATGAGCATTGCAACTAACGAATTGTCGCGATGTAATGTCAATGTAAATTAGCCTATAATTCATACATTTGTAATAGTATTTATTATCTCTATTACTTTTTAGTAAATTTTTACTTTGAAGATATATAGGGAGGTTTACTTATTTATCTCCTCATTATTGTATAAAAATGCATTATACAGTAAGTTTGATAATTAGCGTTTTGACTAGCCCGTGCCGTTAGTAAATTCATTATTACACCGTGAAATAATGGACAACTTTTTCGCTACGAGAAGGCGTGCGTCAAATACGGGCTTAGATCACGGAGCGCTATAAATAAATTTTTCTATACGGACTACTTTGATTATCATTTCAATTGGAACAACTTACCAATAGCGTATCTATTAAAGTACGAATGTGGGTTATCTATCCCCCGTTGTGTCAATTGTAGCGTTAATAAAATTCTGCTTCTAAATCATCGATTAATAGGAGTGTCGATTTAAATTGTAGGATACGGTTTCCATTGCAGTTGTAACGTACACATCGAGCTGGAGCACGAAAATTACACATGCGCGCGCGCACAGACACGCACACAGGGAGACAGGAGGTTGTAAACACGGTTTCCAGCGCAAACGCGCAAATTCGTGCGGCTTAAATCAGTTATAATGTACAGTTTGTACGGTGTGTCCTCCGGTATCTTCAATCATGCGGGGATTCGCTCGCGGATTTATGTCTCGTGTATTTGTCATGGACATTTCGAGTTACGCGCGCTCGGTCGAACGTAACGAGGAAAATACACGGCGAAGGATGGATTTTCCGTATGTTTACATAGTCAGTCATCGAACACTTCCGAGTGCATTTTGATTTTCTCGTTCACGAAGTCGCGCGGAAGTTGTACGCTCGTCCGGATTCCTCGAAACTTGCAGATGCTATTGATTATTGCGCGGGACAGCTGTAAGTGTGAAAAAAGTACAAGGGATGGCGTTTTTCCACATATTTAAGGTATTTATGTTAAAAAAAAAAATTAAAATTTCTCAGAAGAATCAAAAAAGTTCGTATATAATAACTAAATTACTTTTGGAAACTAGTTCAACATGGCTTGCTGAATATGATCGATTTCTAAAATTAAGTTTGAAGATTTTGCTATATGTCTTATTTAAAATACATCATCTATCGATCAAAAATTAACAGTGAATTAAAGTATCGTCGTCAACAGGTTTGCGACCATAATTAGAAATTCTGTACAATGTTTATATATATATATATATATATATATATATATATATATATATATATATATATATTTGTTTATACGCGCGAATATGCGCGAGTATAACTAAAACTGGGAATATGCGAGGATGATGTATACGTTTGTATGCGAATCCATGCAATTATGAGACAACAATATATATATATATATATATATATATATATATACAGCTTTTGATATATAAATGGCATGCGAGATGGCATATATTCATGCATGTATAAATAAACGCGTACACGGGAATCATTTCTGGTCTTTAGATTAAATTACGAAAGCCAGTTTCGCGATAGAGCGCCTCTCTCTTTAACTGCCAATCAATTATTTTAGCGTATATTAATATTGAACATATGCCAATTGCTTTAAGCTACTACGCTCGGTATCGATTCTTTAATTAAGACTATATCTGTACATTTACTAAATAATATAATAATTTCTTTACTTCCTAATAGTTTATTATAATTCAATTCAAAAAATACGGTAAGGGAGTAAATTTTTTTTTTTAAAGTTAAGTCTCTATATTAAGACAATAGAACTCGATTTTCCATTCGATGCAATTCCTACTTACGTGACCTTAAAATTCAAGGTCTTTTAGCATATGCACGGGTTCGACTATTATTTTGCGATTTATATTTTTATTTTGGATTACTACACTCAAGAAACAATTCGCTAATTTTCAATAAACGTTGTCGTAAATAATAGCAAGTAACGAATTTTCTTATATTACGAACAAATTTACTAGATGCAAGTAAAATTTACTCAAATCGAAAATTGTGCCCCACCATCTTAAAGTATAGACTTCAACCTTGAATTTAAAAAATATTGACTCCGTTACCATATTTTTTACCCGAGATATCGATCTTTAAATTTGCACCCATTATTAGTCAAAATTAGGTATCGCGTCAATTTTGTTGCGAAGTTATAATTAAATCAAGTTTGAATTGATAGATGCTTCATATATATGTAGACTATATTAATATTAATCTTTGTATTCTTTGCATTTTTTAGTTTCAATTGTATATTTCGACTGTAGAAATAAGTCTCGTAGCGCGCATTCTAATAAAGCTTTGTCGTATATATGTATATAATATTAACACAAAGGATCAAAATTTGCGACAGGCATTTCAAAAACATAATGAAATCAACTCGAAACGATCATTGTTAGCGGTGAAAAATTGATTGCCTATACCATAACATCGATTGGACACGATCGTGCTATGATAATTTAGCAAATCACTCGCATGAAACGGGAAACGCATGCGTTAAAAACTATTTCTGTAAACAGCTATAAAACATCAAACAACCATGAAAACGAAGGAACGGCAAACGACAAAGTTGTTCAATTTACATAATTTATTTATCTATTACACTTTTGTTTTGTCCACCGTCACGCAGACATTATACGAGCGCGCGCAGTACGCATGTATATGTGCGCACGGCCACGTATACTAAATTGAACTTAATTCCGGAACCGAGTCCTGTCAATTCTCCTATTCAACTCTATCATAATCTCCTTACAATCACAATCATGCCTGATTCTACGTAACGATAATTAAAGAAAAGTATTTCCTCCAAAAAAAGTATTTTAATGTATAACAATAGTAGGATACATCTGGAAATTCTTTAAAAATCTTACAATGTTCTTTAATAACAGCATTAATTTAGGGACTAATTCATTTGGAAACAGACGTGATATAATTTTCTTACTAACAAACGGGATCTTCAGAAATAAAGTCATCGAAAGTTTAATGTTCGATGGTTATTTAGATATATATATATATATATATATATATATATATATATATATATATATATATATATATAGTCGAGCATGAAAAATAAAGATTTAAAAGTATAGATGAAAGAAAGGAACTTGTTCTAATCTCAGTTGAATGCATTTGAAACGAGTTCTGTTGGCCGTCCATTGTGATACGAAAATCTATTAAATTGAAAAAAGCGAAGGATACAAATTTACAAAGAAATATTAACAATAAATATTCAAATTATTGAGAAGACTCGTCCTATTCTAAATTAAAAATTTATATACAAGCGCGCGGCGAACCCCTTGTAGATACGGTCCTTCGTTACAGACGCATATCAAGCGCGTCGAGGAAATACAAAATAATAGAATGATAATCGTGACGAGTCAATTGAAGCGCTATCAATTGCAATATTGCATTGCCCTTGCGCGAAAATTGGCTTGAACTCTCCTCTACTTTCCAACAATTCCTCTTTGACTTCCTTTCATCTCGTAATTGCGTCGCGTTTTACTTAAATCCTTTATTTGATTCAACGATCTGCTTCGTTGGCTCGAACATAAATTACACCTGTGTCTCTTTCTTGCTAGCGCGTATTATAGAGCGTGCATAATAAATTCACGAATTTTTTAGTAAATCATTATAGCTATATTTATTTAGTTGAATTCTATCATAATTTTGCACTACGAGAAATTATATTTTAAACGGAGGATGTAGATTTTCGATATAAAAATTACTTACCAGTATTGACTTCGTTCTATTTTGTATGGATCCTGTACTGACTATTAATCTATTCATGTACGTATTAATATATTTATAAGGAAAGGACCCCAAGCTTAGATCGCGCATTTTCATAAAGCTCGTTTAAATTCTTGATATCTAAATAGATATGTTTGGTAAAATAATTAATTACAATGCTCAAAATTTCCTTAATCATGCCGTTATGAATATCATATAAATTTCCATAATTTCACAACAGTGTAGAACAATATACTGCCATTAATACAATGCAGACTAAATATAGTCAATACATCAAGTACTCTGTAAATCGTACGAATATTACATAGAATCATTTACTTGTAATTCTCTAATTACCGTTAGACTGTGCTGATTAACTAAATCTCTGGTAGTATGTAGTTTATAGTGCATTTAATACATTAGAAAAGACTAACGTTAATTATAAAAAAACTTAATAAGTAAAGTTGTTATCTTATTTTTTAATTGTCAAATTGTCTTATTTACCAAACGTATATTTACAATGTCTTAATTAAAATGTAACAAACATTCATTGAAATAAAAATGAATTAATGTACTTATTTGCTATTACGAAAGTATACACGTGCATATTGAATATAAAATTTTGAGTTTTAAAATTAATAACTCTATAGGAAACATCTATTCGGATATATGAATGAATAATACATAAAGTAAATAAACTCCATTAAAATTTGTGAATAAAAGTTGAGAAGAGACTCTTCTTGTTATTATTTATCCCAATTATTGATATATCCAAGGATATATTCGACTAAAATTAAATGCTCGAATTGAATGCAAATATATTACAGCCGTGATTAATTATTTAAGTCAGTTCGTGCTAATAGCTACTGGCTTATTCATAATATAATAGAGATAAATGGTCATTACAATCTAGAATAATTTATTATTGGCAAAAGTCTAATATAATAAAGATAAACGATTATGAAAATTTACAATAATTTATTGTTGGTAAAAGTCCATTTGAATTTCATGAAATACTATATTTTTCATTTTGCCCTTATTTTGACTATTCTTTGTGCATATATATATATATATATATATATATATATATATATATATATATGTACATACATACACATGCGCGCGCGCGCGTGTGTGTAAAATGTAAAATTAACTACTTTTAAGGGGATGTCGGAGTAAAATCTGACGGTCATAAATCGCATAACATGGCAGAAGATTTTTCGAATATAATAATTTTTACAACTCGACAGTGAAAAATGGTTATTTAGCGAGCTTCCCGTCATGGTAAATAATGAAAGTTGCGAATGTAAGCAGCGAAATTTCGACTTGGGGCTGTGAACCTGTAGAGAGAACACACGCATGCTCTCGGAGAAAATATCCTGCATTATGCCAATGGCGTGATTCGGATAATGTGTACACGAAATATTTTGGTACCTTAGAGACCAAAGCAATTTTTCTTATTACTTCAGGTACACCAGATAAATTATCATTGCTTATCTTGAGCAGAAGTTAAAGAAATAAACGCATTTCATTGTCGAAATTTATAAATTCTTCAATTGCGCAAAATCGTACTTAAATATTGTGTCAGGCTACAAGGCCTTATAACGATCAGATATTAAAAAGTAGGATTGGATTCTGACGAAACATCCAAATTTCTTAATACATTCATTTGAATGCAATGTCAACCATTCTAAATTTCTTATTTTGACAACATTTTCGTGTTTTTTTTGTATCTCTTTTCAAGTTAAACTTATAAATATAAAGGCTAATACAGAGCAAGTTATTCATATTGTCTAACTTTGACTTAAAGATTGTTGCACTAAAGGAACCGAGACGACGTCTAAAAATAAAAAAAAATATTCTCAACATTTTAACGAATGAAAGGTAATTATTTTGTTCGCCGACAGTGGGGCCAGTTGTATCATCTAAATTTATCGACCTATAAATTAAAAAAAAATTGCCGTTAAAATCTTTCGATATCGCAATCTTAAGTTGAAATTTTAAAATAAATTCATTACATATGAACACGTATGATAATTTTCTTCCCGAATACAGCTTTTATACTCTCGCACGCGAAGTAATTATGTTACATAGGGTGCGCGAGCTTCCCAGAAGCTTATACGCGCATTTGCGCAGCCTCCCTCCACGCTCCCTCCTGGCGAGCCCGCGACGACGGCGGCATCTTACATATTATAAAAATAGTTTTCGCGGAGCGCAGTCGGCCCTCTCGCGGTTCCCGCCGCGCGTGCGGCGCTGCGCGTATCGTGCGAACATTTATTTCTATATACAACATCGTCGTTTCTGCGAGTTTGTTGTTTTATTTTTTTTTTATTTTTTGTTTTTAAGAACGCATGGGTAAAGCGAGGCACCGAACCTTACCTATATTACTCTTCGTTGCTTCTGACAGGGAGGAGGAGAAGTATGGGGGGGAGGGGGATGGGCTCTGGTTACCCACTGGATACATAAATGCTTAAAAATGCTAATCCAACTGCCGCGTGGCGATCAGCGCGCTCGGAGCTTTCGCGCCATTTGCTTCATTTACGCCGGGCGGCATGGGTATATACATATATATATATATATATATATATATATATATATATATATATATAATAGGCGTGCGCGCGGTATTCGCATTACATATACACACGCATACACACACCCACGTATACGTTTCCAGCGCTCTTGAGATGCTATTACGGGAATTGCAGGCAGACGGCAGCGCATGGCCGCGGTCTCGCGCGCGCCGCGGCGCACGGAATTTCTTCTGCCCCGGTACTTTTCCGAACTAAATTATTGCACCACCACTGATGTACAGCGAGCCATATAACGCGGTTGGACAAGATATTTTACTACGTTATAATGAAATTGCATATTTAATTACAAAATATTTCAGGTTTCATACCATTGCTTACCCTTGAATTTTGATTTACATATCGATTGAATAGATATCGATTTTGCGTTTATTGAAACAAAGATTAACGAAAAGTCTTTAATTTTGAAGTACTATTGTAAAGTGTAAAAATTAAATAATGAATGTACTAATTACTTATTCAACCTGAGCCAAAATGTCGAACTTAGCAAGGAGCATCCCAAAAAAATTTCGAAAAACTAGGAAAAACGATGGAAAACTTTCGAAAATTTCCGCAATATTTTCCTGAAATTGTCAAACAATTTCTGGCAAATTCCTGAAAGCGTTGGAATGTCTTTAGAAAATCTTAGATACATCTCAATAATTGTGAAAAAGTTTCGGGCAGTCTCGTTAATAAGTATAAATTCCTAAAAAATGCGAATACTTTATTTATTCGGGAAATTTCCTGAATCGCTTAATAAGTTAAAATAACATAATTATAAATTATACGCACTAGACTTTGAAATAAACACAACAGCCGCCCCACTGGAAGCCAGAGCATTTCGTGCTTTCAATAAAATCGTTAATTTTTGACGGACAAATTTAAAAATGAATAAATAATACAACCGCTTAAAATGATGAAAGCTGCAGAAGAAGGAGGGAGAAATTGAGATAACTCATACAATGTCCCAAAAATGGTTGAGAAAATTAAAGATCACGCCAAACATTGATGAAAAACTGGCCCAAATACGGTGAGACATCCTTCTAAAATATTGAACGGCCAAGTAATTGGTGCCAATTAATTCATTCGCTCAGCGATCTTGATCATATTTATCAACGGCCAGGTTAATAACAAATGTCGTTTCTTTTAGGTAGTAAACTCGCCTACTAATGGAGCATCGAGTCCGCTTCTATACTTGGCCAACGAAATTTCACAATTTACACCACGGCAAATTATAATTGTTCAGGATTATATAGATTTACTTTGCCAATTAGATATATCGAATAATGGATTTTGGTGCATAATATTCTTTCATTTGTAATTAATGCAAAGCATTGCGCATATAAACTTGCTTCTCGATCCTCTCCCCCATTAAGTTAATTTGTCGTTTGCATTTCATTCGATTATACAGAAAGTGGTAATTGTCCGTTTCACTTTACCCAACAGCGCAATCAAATAATTGTTCTAACAAATCGAACGATGCTTTCCATAACAGATTTATGGACAGTATTGAAGTGTGTAGGATTTTGGTGACTGGACGATTAATTAATTGAGTAATTAAAAAAAAAGCAATTGAATTAATTTTTCTATACTTTTATGTCGATTGTCTAATAAATTATTTCAGAACAAAATTCAAGAGCTTTACCTTTCATACGTGTATTAGAGAGCAATTCTAAATCAAATAATTATTTTAATCGCTGATTTAGAATTGATATCGCATTAAATAGAACACTTTATTTGTTCAAAGATATATTTCTACTTATGTTTTTGTGACTTACAAAATGTAATGTATATTCTGTAGCTATTCTATATATTGTACAAGTGGCATAAAAAATTTCGGATCACTTTTATTTGGATGAGTTTTCTCAAACTTGCAGTAACCGTCGTAACAGGCTCGCGAGAAGACTCCGGCTATGGTGCAGCGATAGGATGCCAGATGTAGCACAAATTCTATGATTAAATGCCTTTACCTCCAAAATACATCTTGTAAAAAGAATCTAACATGCTTCAACTCCCAAGTGTAGGAAACTTGTTTACTTACAATTATTCGTCGACAACTCGAAGAGAGA
Organism: Sycobia sp. Sy_11; assembly: GCA_018907035.1. Lineage (NCBI taxonomy): Eukaryota > Metazoa > Arthropoda > Insecta > Hymenoptera > Epichrysomallidae > Sycobia > Sycobia sp. Sy_11. The sequence goes on along the minus strand of JACCIC010000006.1, from coordinate 4,383,081 downwards.
ATAATAATTCAAAAGAAAAATTAATAATGATATATATATATATATATATATATATATATATATATATATATATAAGATATACATATAATATTTTTGACCGTATGTTGAAAATGGAACAACATTATAGGTTCTAAAATTTTAAAGGATTTATTATGCAGGTAATTATAGTTACTTCGCTTCGTCTGTATCAAAGCCGATCAAAGTCTTTATCCATCCTTAGTGTACTTCTTATTGCCCCTGTAAATCGAGCAGTCTGCTGATCCTTTACACTGATTTTTTAAATATGGACACAGAATAGAAAACAGAAGTTTACTACATCGACAATCAAGAAACTAGTTTATTGTAGTTTTATGCACAAAGGTATTCATCACGTACTTGTATCAAATATCGTGACTATAGTACAATGGGATAGTACAGAGCATAGAATATAATAAAAAAATCATAAAGTAGCAAATAACGGACTTTCTTACGACATAGATTTAATTGTATTTCGACTGCTCATGCATTATTGAAATATACTTATTTGACTCGCATTTCAACTAGTAATACATAAACTCAGGCATGTACGTAAGTATTTTAAATGCTCGTAGCTAATTAATAAGTTTGTTAAATAACGACTCGATCGTGAATCTGCCAAATGCTGATAATTTTACGGCTATTCGAAGAACGATAATCAACGATCGATCTGTACAGTGCGGTCGTTGACGCGCATATAACGGTGAAAGTGATACGTATCCATTGGGTGGGTCATTCGCCCTGATGTTGTCAATAACTTTTGAGAATCTGTTTCGCCGTTCTGTATGATGCAGTTAAAGGCTTATTTCCTTTTTTCTTCTTGAAATTGACAATTTTCAATGATTTGTGTATAAACCGTGATTCAATCTTATAATTGTTTATAAAGCTGCAAAGTACATAAATAAAAATAAAATACATAAAGCAATGCGTATCAGCCTTCGCATAAATATGAATATTTTTTAAACAGCGGAATACTGGCAAGTTTTATTAAAATAGCACAAAATTCTAGATCGAGAACTTTGATGTCATCGATGATTGTTTAGCGGGCTGCTCGTGCATCAATTGGGTAAAGCTATTTTTGAACAATTTTCAACACATATAAATATTTTTCCGTACAAGTTTCTCTTAAAAAAAAGAAGGAATTTTCTGATAATGGTTAACCACTTTCCCTTTACAGTTGCAGCGATTCGTAATTTGTATCCCTTGTTGGTTATGTGTTTCCTGTGGCATCTTGAATCAAATGCGTTTACAGCCGATATTGCCAAGAGTCATTATTATAAGTTTCAAGGCTGATGTATAAGCATAAATAAGAGGCTCATTTCACAAATGTTAGGTAGAGTTATTTACTGTATCCCTTAAATAATTTCATTCTATTGAATTGACTAAGAATTCAATGTTCGCCAGAGTTTAAATAATCAAAGCCTTTAAACTGCTTGAATAGTAAAATATTAACAAAAGAATTCCCATAGCGGATTGCCGCAGTAAATTATCAAAGAGCGTTGAGGCAAAAGGTAATTGATCTTAAGCACCGTGACTCGGTTTTTTTTTTATTTTTTAAAGAGGCATAAAATCTGTGTTGAAACTTCTCAATTATTTTACCGGGAGTCTACATTATACACGCTCATTCATTCGGCTTGCAGTGTAAAATCCTTGGATCTGTATTTGCAAGGCATCCCAATTAACTGCAATCACTGTTCGAAATTGGTCATTTTTCGCAAACGTGTATATGAAATTTTAGTCGATGCATATACTGTTAAGAATATTTTAGAAATTCCCACTCAGTTCCAAATACAGTCAATCTGTAACTGGAGAAAAATCCATACGTACTAATTGATGAATTTTAAGTTACTTTTATAGTTTAATTAGAAAGACAACAACACTTATATCAAGGTGCGAATGGACAGAAAAAGCATTCACGACGAGATAATGTTAGCAGTTCTCACGTAAACCTTATCAATTGGAACATTTTTAAATGGAACGTTTTACAGTCGTCGTGAATTTTTCATCACCATCTAAATGAATTTTCATGAGCTTACATAAAATGAACTATTAAAGATTACGGGAAAAATTTTTATCAGTGTCTTATGATGATTTAATACTATGAGAAATTCATCTTATTTACTCCGACCTTCTCTCACATTTTGTTGATTGATTTTAAACAAATACAGAGTATTTGATTAATTATTGGAATCAAATATACTGGAAAAATTTGTTATTTTTCAAATCTTAATTTATCTAAATCATTATTATTTAATATTTCTTTGAATTAACATAATATTCAACAAAATGAAATAAAGTTTAGTCCTATTCAGTAAATAATTATTTTGCATAAATAAAATATTTACTTAGAATTATTTGTAAAACAATTTATATAAATTTAACCAATTTTTTTCTGTCCAACAAAGTGCCGACGCGTCACAAGGTTGACGATAATTTTCAAATATACAGCATAAGTTAATATATTTTTTATTGTATAGATTACACTATATAAAATAGTATTTTTTAAAAATTAGATTTCGCATGTTTGAAATCATTTTTAAAATTTTTTTAAATATTTCATTAAATCCAAAATGATTTATGAGTATCGATTGAATTAGTTCTAATAGTTATTGTGAATACAACAAAGACTACAGAACAATACATATATAATCTTTTAAGAAGCTGGAAATGTTTTTGTCTGGTGTAAACTAAAGCTCTATAAAGTTCAAAACAAAGAGCAAAATGTGATTCAGTCCGCGTTGTTGAAACTGTTGAACCGTATAGAAAATGCATTACTGGTAATTTTATCTGTGTGCTAGAATTGTCAGTTTTGGAACGAATATTATATACGAAACATGTAGTTCTATTACAGTATACATGTAAAATATATATAAAGATCTATTTTTTCTCACCTTTCATAAGCTACAATGTTTTTTATTCATACTTTCATATTTATTTTGCTTACTTTTGACGAATTATTAAATCTGAATACTTAATACATATCTTATGCAATTTCTTTCATGCCGCTGATATAAAGATTACTTAAATATCGATAAAATCACCTCGATACTCATACATTGATGTTGCACATTTTTTATCACGTAAAAATTTATTAACATTTTATCACACTCATTCTACAAATACAGGTGCATAGAGTCCAGCATTGTGTTTTGACTTTTTTACACGTTATATCTTTGACTAAAATTTAAAGAGCTATATTTATTTCTATATGAAGTTTCAATATTACCCATATTTAATTAATAATAAAGTAAAACAATTTTATTATAGGTATTTAATTTTTGCATCTTCCAACTTATGCCTTTTTTTTATCTCTTTCCCTTCTTTTTGGGATATTCTGGATTTCAAGCACGTTTCTCGTGAAACTGCTGTAGTGTTTAACTAAATTTACTATGTAAATTTTATTCTTATAAGTGGAATTGCATGATTTGTACGATTATAAAGTACTCTTCTTGAACAAAAAAGATGCATTATCAAAAATTATGTACACCATACTATTGCATTAATATTATATAATACTGTTATATATATATTGAATAAAAAAACGATATTAATAACGAGAATATTAAAATTCCAACTGCAACTTAAAAAGAGCGAGTGAAAAAGTAATGTCTCGATAATAAATTTTAAAACAATTATTTATATGTCTCGATATAGAGGCGAGATATATTTTTGCGCTTATACAGTATGAAATTCTTTATCAGAAAATAATTAATAGTGATTATAAAAGTCCACGTTTCGTCGAGCGCGTACATGAAGAAACAGCGTATCAGAAAGCCCGCAGCGACGCGAAACCTATATAAGACCTATGGGAGTCGCGAGCTTACTCGATCGCTCTCGGATAATTACCAGTTCAACGACCTTCCCGCGTCGCGAGAGCTTTTTTCCCCTTGTTGCCGCTGCAGTTCGCCTCACCCTCCCCCCTTTCCGTCCCTGTCATTTTCACGCGCCGATGCGGGGATGACGAACGCGCCCCAGCCAGCGCGCCCCGGCACCCTTTAGAAAATGAGATTTTCCGCGGGGAAGCTGCTGGGCGAGGGGAGGGAGGGGAAGGGTGGTGCAAGCGCCGAGCGCGGTAAGTTTCGCGTCAAGCGCCAAAAGGAGGGAACGAGTGTACGGGAAAAATTGCGAAAAAATGGGACTGCAGCCTGGGGGAGGTGAGGAGAGTGCGCAAGGTAAACTCAATGCCGTATACAGTCAACGTATATATATATAGTCATTTCGATAATCTTGTTTAAGAAAAAGCGCGTTTGTCTGTACTGAACTTAAGATGCGTTATGCTGTGCTCGATGTATTCTTAGAGCAGATAGGTTAGTTGTGATAACGACTGGTTCATATTTATTTGACTAGCGTTGCTTTACTACTACATGCGGTCCGTAGTACATGCACGAGTATTCGTTTAAAGAGTCGACCAAGAATGACGAAGAAAATGAGCTGAGAGCATCTCCCAAACCGGGCGATTTTACCGAGCATCCAGGACTTATTAGGGTGTTTAATGACAGTTATTTAAAGGGTGTACTTTTTCTCGCTGTTTTGTAGATTTTTTCTTTATTAGTCTATCGCTTTCTAATATTTTATAAATATTTCGGCGTTGTTGTTTCTTTTTTCGGTTCTTCACAGATCTTTACAATTTCAAGTTTGGCATTAAGTTTATTCAAAAACTACGTGGCCGACCATGAAAGTATTGTTGATACCAATTATAATATAATTTTTTTCACAAAGCAAACAGGATTTCAAAATTTTCTAGTTTTATCCATTTTTACTTGTAAATATCATAAAATTTCAGTAAAATATAACTTTAGTATGGTACAATCGAATTTTCTAAAATTTTTCCAGTTCATGTATCAATTTTCAAAAAATGTTACAAAAATGATTTTGTCTTCTTCATTTAAATATATAACTTAGTTATTTTAATTAAACATTTAGTTGAAATAAGTAATATTTTTTTTAGTTTAATTCAAATACTTTTTTCGAACTTATTAACTAAATATTGATTTGAATTTAGGAATTTTGTTTTCAATAACTTCTTAATCGAGAATTATCATCGCATACCTATGTATTTGTATATGTATTTTCTTTAATTCTAATAAATGAATCCCTATAATAAGCGCATAATTATTCAAGTCCTGTTTCAACTCTCTCTCTCTCTCTCTCTCTCTCTCTCTCTCTCTCTTCTATATATATATATATATATATATATATATATATATATATATATACAACAAAATCAAATGTGACAGGCTTTTCAGTTGCATTATTTTCACTGATATGACCAAAAGTTTACAATCCACAGAGGAAGAGAAAGAGAGAGAGAGAGAGAGAGAGAGAGAGAGAGAGAGAGAGAGAGAGAGAGAGAAGGAGTCCGCTGCATTCTTCGCGCTGCAACACACCGTAGAAGGAAAATTGAAACGGTGCGAGTACAGGGGAGTAAAATATATTAACTCATTCGGTTTCAACGGCTGCGGGAAGTCCACTTACGAAACAATAGCCAACATTAATCTTCATTGCGTGCGTAAATAAATAAATATATATATATATATATATATATGGGGCGCAAAATAACATAGTAATCGCCTGTCGACCCTTGCGTATAGTCTCATCGCATATGCATAATATTATATACCCGAATCTTAATGTTTGAAGAGTCGTCCGTTCGAAATATCTCCCTCTTCCGATAACGATAATTTTCATATACGGTATTTTAAAAATCACTAAAGTTCAAAAGATACAAGAGCCAATCAAAGCGATGAATGGCCCGCACAGTAGACCTACATATTGTTTCTACAAGATTTGTTTTTTTTTTTTTAACAAATTTGCAAAAGTAGTTGGGAGGATTATAACATAAAATCCTTTTAATTTCGAAACCAATTTTCTAACACACTAACCCGGCCTCGCGATCTTTATTTTAAAATGAACGGCGCGATGAGCAGTTATCGGTTCAGGCGGTAAAGGTATCGATCCGTTTACTCGCAGGCAAATGTTGGACTTTACTTCGTAAAACGAGTTCCCCCGGGAATTCGAGTTTAAGTCAATGTTATTCTAAAATTTTCCGCCAGATAGTCGAAAAAATCTTTGCGAAACTTTCGCTGTGCGGCTGTAATTCGGAGGCTGATATTGTTAAAAATTCACGCGCGTCACTTTAGCAGAAAGAAATTTATCTCTCGGAGATGTCGAAACTACCGAAATAAATCTTATATGTGCATACGATATTAAATAACTACATTGAAAAAAGAGAAGAAAACAAAAAAGATTCAAGGTATAAAATAAAAGTGAAGAGAAAATTCTAAACAACTTTTTTACGATCAGTATAGTTTACGTCTGCGGACAATAAACTATTTTACTGTTTTGTGCGCTGAAATGTAACTGTTATTTCAGAGAACCGAAAAGATCGGGATACTTTTAATTTTTCAAACATTTTATAATTTCTACCAAGCAATACCTTTATTAGTATACTGCTCTCGAAATTATTCTGCAAACGAGAAAATAAATAAAAGGGATTGCGGTTATATTTGATATTGCTTTAATTTTCGTATGCAGAACTTTTAATTCAATTGCCATTCAATTTTATTCTGTATTTAACGTTACCTTAACAATTGAGCATATATATATATATATATATATATATATATATATATATATATATATATTTACGGGATTCGCTTTATTTTGCATATAAAGTTTTCGATTTTGTAGCCTTCATATATACGCGCGCGTGCGCACGCGCACACATAAGTAAGAGAAGCAATGTAGCGAACGCGAGTGAACGAGATCTCGAGTTCATCAATGCGAAAGCACGGAAAACGCAGCAAGCAATGCACTGCTAGTCCTTTTCCGCGAAAGCTCTTTGTGGCTTAACTATGCTTTTGTCGTATATATATATATATATATATATATATATATATATATATATATACATATAAATATGTGTGTGTGTGTGTGTGTGTGTGTGTGTATACACACACACACGAAATCGTGAATTGTGAAATATTATAGAACTCGTCCGAACTGGAATTTTCGACTTTGCATCGCGCATATATGGTATATAGAAATCTAGAAAGGAAGCGTATGTACACTTGTGTCGATATATATATATATATATATATATATATATATATATATATATACACGGCAAAATATTTATAAATTATTTTTAAATATACGTTGTGTCAATGAAATTTTATAAACCCATTTAATGATCAGGGTTTAATCCGTTCACATTTATGTTTATATATTTCTGTAGTAGGAAATGCATATACAAAAAGAATTAAAAAATTTTAAGCGGGAAATCAAAAATATTTTTATACGTCTGGTATTTAATCCAAAAGATGTTAAATATCCTGCATATTTCCGCTGTAATTTGAAATTTTATACGTAAAAAAAGAAGAGGACGCAATGCCTATTATATCTCCTTTAGTCTTGGATCCTTTCTCTTATCGCCTAAAAAACAAAAAAAAAACAATGTAAGAAGATGCAAAAAAAGATACACCTGCATTATGAAGCTCTGTCACGGCGTCAAAATCGCTGACTTAGTCTCGGTGCGAGGCATACATACACACATATACGCCTCTTGCTGCGGCGTCTTTTACCAGGCCCGAGGAGAATATTTTCTAGATGGAATCCCCCTTGAAAGATAAAATTTGCAGCGCCCGGGCTCGCGTATGCAAATTGGCGTCGCATCTATATATATATATATAGAAGACAGTTTTCATCCATGGAAAAGTATAATCGCATTGTAAAATCCAGTATTCGAAGAATATATCCAGAGAAGTGAGAAAGTTATATAAGGACCGAGAAGAGACGAGGGAAAATAGAGAAAGACGAGAGACCGAACGTGCGAAACGGAACGGGGGCGGGAGAGGAAAGAAGAAAAAGCAGAACATTTTTAAGAGTGAATTTATACGAATAAATGCGCGTGTGGGCATCTGACGACGCGTATGCGTGTGCGTGCGTAAAATAGATACGCAAACCGAAAGAGAATTTGAAAAATGTTGCTTTTTTTGTTCTCGGTCTTTTTATGCCCAAATCCCCTCTTATTTCATACATTTAATTGGTTTAATCTTATGAGAATATTCAGTTACTAGAATAAAATCTTCATTTGCAAAACTAAAAATAATAGAACTAAAATTTAAAGCACAATAATAAATTAATATATTTAAAAAAATAATACTAATTCTCTTTATATTTTTATACTGACTCTTATATATGTGAATTAAAACGCATATAAATATTTTTTCTCAGTTATAATGTAGTTTCAGTATATTCTGTAAATTATTCTACTGAAATGAGAGATCTCTATATACGTTATTCCATAATTTATATAACTTACACAATAGTAACGCCGAACATTTTTATACTGTAGAATTAGATTTTATTATATCTTTTGTATTATCGCTAAAAATTTGAAATATTTTATACAAAAACAAAAACATAAAGTAAGAAACAGTATGCACAAAATAATAGATTTATATAATGCACTCGTCGTGTAATAAAGAATGGTAAAAGAAATGCTATAAAAGAAATGTCAGAATAGCGTGAGGAGGGTAAAATATAAAGCAATATCAGTTATTGGAAGGTGGAAAATTCATTATAACATTACATTTCCTCCATTGTTTCCTTGTACATTTATTATCAAACAACTCTATGATAAGTTCATTTAATTAAAAAAATTTTTTTTACAAAATAAGTAAATAAAAATTTTTACATTTTATTAATTGATATGAACAACATCTTTATTTCATAAATTTAAAAAATATTTTAACTTTAACATTTGCATTTTAATTTTACTTTGAATATTAAAAATTACGTATAATACGTTAATGGGTACAGTCGCGTTAGAATATTTGAAATATTTTTATTCTTTTAATTTTTCGTTCTTCTGTTCTTTGCTGTATATTAAACTGTAAAGAGAAGAATTGAAAAGTTCTGCCATCGATTTTGTTGCAATGCGTTTGAACCACCCAGACAGTTTTATCGAAACAACTTCAACACGATTTTCTCGAAATCGCTTCTTTTAATCCAGACAGACGCTTTATTCTAATCCGATTGCATAAATCACTTTAAAATCTAAAAAGTAATCTTATAATCAAGATTCTGAATCAGAATATGTGGGAATTTGGTGATTAAATATAAACTTTTATTGTATAAATAATGATTTCTTTCTTTTTTTTTATAAAAAACAGATTTTTTAAAAAATAAAATAAATATCTGCCTCTCTTCTATTTTTTTCATTTCATGTGTTTGAAAAACACTTTATTCAAGTTATGCTTTCTAGTTGCAATTGTTTAAAACAATTTCTATCTGTACTTAAATGTACGATAAATAAATGTTCATAATAAATTCTCTTTCTGTTTATTAGAACATTTATTAGATTTCGAAGAAAATGGTAAGAGTATGCCGAAGAAATTTTCAATGAAAAAAATGAATGTTATCAATATGATATTTACATGATTTTATGTACGTTTTCACTCAAATTTATTAAACATAAAGAACGGTTTTTACATTTTTACGTGTTTTAGAGTTGGGTATAATTCATATCACGATCTCAATATTGCGTTGAATTTGAGATAATTTGCTTAGTAAAAAAAGTTATTTGGTTAATAAATTATGTTAATTGTTCATTTTTCTGTATAAAATGTCTCAAGAAGTTAGACAATTTTTTTGTTCTATTAATTAACTCTGCCTCCGCCTTAGATCAGATAAAAATAATTATTTTTTTAATACTGTCTTTTATCACAGAGGAAAAAAGCATCCAATTAACTACTATTGCTTTTTGAGGTTTGATTTAATTAAATCACGTTATAAACATACTTGATATAAATGCGTATTTTTTTTTTTAATAAATTTTATCGAAAAACTATAGTTTGATCTAATGTAAAAAAATCATTTTGTAAATAAATTGAGATAATATAGAAATTTCATATCATTAAATTTGATATTATGAAGGACATTTTACTTGCTCAAAATCATATTTAATATGAAAAAATAATAATATAAAAATTATATGGTTTCATTTTTTTTTTAAAAGTACTTGATATACTAACAAAACCGAAATTAATTTTTATTGAATTTTGAAATTGTGTCTTTGGTACAGATTACTATTTTTACTATTTATATTAATTAATGCGGTAAAGAAAATTTTTAAATTTATATTTACAAGCTCTTTATCCTTTTCTAAAAATACTATACATAGCGCCTCCGGGACAATGCGCCCATGAATAAACAGACATTTTGCAGCCGAAATGTGCGCAATTCGTCCATTCCGGACCGATCCAAGTTTGCGCAGTTAGTCAAGGAAGTCGTTGAGTAAATTAAACCACCACCAGTATCCCGGCGCAAACGGTTTCTATACGTATTAAGTGGATTTATGGTCGTTGCCCTATATATACGTAGCTTTCTCAAGTATATATATACACACCGACGTATACGTAGGTAAGGCAGGTGGCTTGGATAAGCCGCGCTGCCGCTTGCGCTTGCGTTTTGCTATATAATACGGCTATGCAGGCATCGAAAAATCTTTATCCATGTCGTTGGGCGCTTCAATGGAAATACAACTGAAAATTGTCTAAAAGTAATGAGAAGGAGAACAAAAATAATAATAAAGTTAAAGTAAAAGTATATAAAATAGCTTCTAAGCGTTCGGTTGGCGAATGAATTTATTTTCCATAAATAAAAACAAACTTTATTCTTATGCCGAAGTCTCGATCCATTTGTTATTTTGGGGTTTTCACGAGGTAGACTGCACAACAATGAATTAAAAGCTGAAGACAATGTCAGTATTATAAGAAGATGAAAATCATTTTACTAGTCAAAATTTTTGATTAAGCTATTGGTTTCTCTACTATACGTAAGTTGAATGCATAAATAACACCAATAAAAGTAGTAACGGAAAGCTTGAAACAAATAATTTATACCTGACGACCGGTAAGAGTAAAGATTGCACGCCCAAGTAGTAACATCCACTATCGGACAGACAATTTGTACGTAATAACTTGCAAGAATAAAGTCACTGCAGTTATAGAGAGTATGAACTTATTCTCAAATTCTAACGGCATTTTTCGAAAAATTGAAGATCAGATATCAAAATTTCATATCCTATTTTGGTACGAAGACATCATTTTTGGAATCAATCGTTTTCTATTAAAACATTCTCAATTCAGTATTTGTATATTATTAAAATTCTTAAATACTAATTGATACTATTTATTTTATTATAGAATTGTCCGTTATAAAAAAACTGTATTAAAGAACTATCATATAATAATATAAAAACTATATAAAAAATTGTCATAAAAAACTGTCAAAAAATTTCTGTCTACGGAATTTTGAAGAGCTCAGAAAATGTAGCAAGTTTCGCGATATCTAATCGGCTCCTGATATTTTTAATAAAATATATCGATCAAAAAGAAATCCTTAAATTGTAACAGATACATAAAATTTTTAAAAAATATGTAATTATGTATTTTAGTGATCATTGAGTTAAAATTTTCATAGTTTTGTACCTTGTTCAAAATATGTACTTTCAATATAAGTTTTATTCCGCTGTTTTTTTTAAGTTTTCTTCAAATCGATTAGTTTTTTTATCAAAATATTCTGATATTAGAGTTAAATACTTTAACCATAAAAAATTCTTAGAAGTCAATACAATGTAATGAATCTGAAGGAAATCAAAATTTAATACATTGAATATAATTGTAAACAGCCAGTAAGTTTTTAGTCGTGAATATATATATATATATATATATATATATATATATATATATATATATATATATACATCGAAGTAAGAGTAAGCGAACGTTTGCGAGTTGCGCATTAGAATCGCGATAAGTACCGAACGCCAAGTACAATAGCTCCTGCACTGTAGAAAGTGCAAAGCGAGGAGGTAGAGTAAAGGGAGGAGGGTCGGGAGGGGCAAGTAAAGTAGCACAGCAGGTGAGATAGGTGCGCCTCGCTGTAGACCTCTCTCGCTAGTTCCTGGCTAAATGACTTATTCCCTCTTCCCCTACCCCCGCCCCCGTCGACCTGGCGACGAAATTACCTTTAGTCTCCTTTCGTCTTTCTATATAGTATATATATATACACATTCACACACATTATAGCTCACCAAATGGCCGAACAGACGATCTGCACTCGATTTCACGTCTGTCTTATATATGCAATATCGTGTGCTGGTGTATTGAGATTGCATCTCTCTCTCTCTCTCTCTCTCTCTCTCTCTCTCTCTCTCTCTCTCTCATTCTAATGTTTTATTGTTTTATAATCAGGACACGGAGACAGCCTCCCTGTCCGCTACCGTTCTGTGGAAGGCCGCGCGCAATGCAACGAGATGTCAAATATAAGTTTTATCTATATATATATATATATATATATATATATATATATATATATATATATATGCTTATATAAAAGAATCTATGAAGAATAAATCATAGAGGAGTATTGCGGGCAGAAGTGTCTCATCGCCTGATAGGAACATATATATATATATATATATATATATATATATATATATATATATATATATATATATACGTATAACATGTTCATTAAGCTATCTTCATTTATAACTTTGAAAAAGAAGCATTTTTGTATGGATATTAAGCTAACCGAAAGAATAGACGTAATCAACGAATGATTTATTTTGTGATAATTTTTTATTTGTCTGTTACCGGTAAAGGTTGATGCACTGATGTTTCCATTATTTTTTAATATATATCTATTTTAATAAGTATTTTCATGTATTGAAAAAACTTAAATTTGAACTGCTAAAATTATTATAATTCATGTTTATCAAAGACTGATGTTTACACGCAGATGGTATCACTGTCTTGAACGATATGCAACGGACAAATAAAAACTCTCTTATCCGTAGAAAGCCTTGGCTTTAAGTTGACTGATATATATTATATACTCGAAGTTCTGAAATGTTAATTAATTAATAAAAGAATGCAACAACAATTTTTCAAGTTATACAACGAGGTATTGTTATAAGCGATGAAAAAAAATTTTTCGATAATTTTTGTTTTTTAATATTTTTTATTGGGTGATGTATTGTGTAGCAGTACCAACAAATATTTGGCTGCGAATTTTGTAATATATACCTAACTAATTGTAAGAAACATATTCTGACTTATGCCTAAAATCACTTATGCCAAGAATAAAAGAATTTAAGTTGTTATAATTATTATATTATTTATTAAATCCGTGTATTCATACTATAAGTTTTAGTTGAATAAGTACGATACAGGTTCAAAATAAACTTTATTTTATCTCTCCAAAGTAGAGACGTTCACCCTTCCAGATTTAGAGAGATTAGTTTGCGTATTCGAGCTATAAATAAAATGCAATTCTATTGCAAAGACTGCACTTACTTTTGTAGATTGAAGCTATAATAGCTGTTCTTTGCAATTCTTTATTTCATTTACATCATTTTTGACGCATAAATTTCAATAGGCAAATACAAAGCAAGCCGAAGATATCTACCTTGCAAACATTTTATTATTAACTATAATTTTAATTATAGAAACAATATGTCCATCACTTACTAAAATGAGACATTTTTTAAGGTTACTATTGTAATGCATCATTCCATATACAATTGCAAAAGACTATAAAGAGTTTCGCATGCTTTACTTAGACGTCGCATATATTCAAGGCAAATAAATATTTTGATTAAATAAATTCTTGTCCGAAGTATGGAAATTATATATTTATAATCAGCATTCATAGCGATGATCGTAAATGCGAGATTACTATTTTTAATTGGTATAGAAATTTACATATTAATTTCCAAGTAACAACTATTCAATTTTTATCTTCTTTAACAGGACCAAGATTAATTTTAAAAAGTAAAGTGCAGTATATTCATGAACTATGTCGTTAATGCTAATTTCTATATTCTAATATTTTTTATTTAATTTTCAAGACTTACTCCGATCGAAATCTTTATCCATTTATTTTGGTTCTACATTCTAATGATTTTAACATTTTTGTTTCAACCTGCTACAATATATAAATATAAAGTTATCTATTACACAGTCACACACGTATGCATACACACACGAGCGCGCACACAAGCAATGAGTGTTGTTCAAAATAGATACCACAAATTGTCCCAGGTAAACTTTAGGCATTTAACGTACTGTACATAAATTAATCTTTTCAAAAGTAAAGGTCCTTTAATATAATTAAACGATTATTTTTTTGCACCGTTTGAATATCTATAACAGTATGATACTGACATTATTACAAAGTCCTTTACATAGAATGCCCAACCCATTATGAAAATCTAATATTTTATTTTTCCAGCTTCATCCCCTGTCATTCTCGATGGCATTAGGATCGTTATGATGAAACTTCGCGGTTCAGCTTTTACGTTTGTTATTAGTTAAAATTTTAACTGTTTATTAGTATTAATCGGTATTACCCGAGTATTATCCTAGAATCAATGGGATACTACTATTTTACTTCAATGTCGAAGGAACCTCAGATAATTTTGTCTTTGATAGTTGTCCAATTGTGAAACTATCTAAATTTTCTTATTTTATTAAGCTTATAAAGTTATTATAAGTTTATAGATTATTTATAAAGTTAGTGAGGATGAAGATATCAGTGTTGCTATTGAAAATATTTTTAAATGTCTTACTATTTTTATCCTTTCTAATTTTACCAAGTCATTCGATACTGTTACCCATTATTTTGTCTTATAAAAAAATCGAGCATGCGTTTGTAATAAATAAACCATTGTGATAATAAACTCGTTATCTTAAGGAACGTTGGTAGGGAACTGTCAATCTGGACTAGAGTATGTCTGATTGAGACACCATTACTAGGGACGGTATATCTTAGGGAATTTCCCTAGATCTATAACTATTTCAGATATTCACTAATGACCGTTGAAATAAGTTGTTTTATTAACGTTGCAGCAACTACACTATTCTAATTAAACTATCTATAACTTATTCTGCCTTTTAAACCGTACGATATTTATGTTAATAATGTTTTCATCAATCATGAATAAATTTCCAAGAACCTTGGACCGACTGTGGATTACATCGATATTTGCTCATATATAGTTCAATATACCACGCAACGTATGGTACCGTGTGTCGGAGCTTAAAAAAAGATTCATTGAAAATTGTTGTTCTTAGAAGAGTTATTAACCTGTACACCATGCACTACTTCGCAAACTATGTAAAACGTAAACATCATGTTCGATACATTTATGGTACGATTAGTAGAAAAGATTAGTGTCTGATACTTATAAAAGGATTTATTCACGCGTGTTTTTATTTTATACTATAATATACACACAACTATTCTACCTGGTTGTTCCCTTCTTTACCGCCTTTTCTTACTATTGTTTTCGTTTTATTCATTCAACCTAGGTAAACTCTTGAATCTCTGGATCTATTTCTGCCTTCAAACATGCTCTTTATATTCAACTTTCTCTCTCTCTCTCTCTCTCTCTCTCTAATTAATGAGAGACAAAATATGTTCATATATAGTATAAAATGAGACTTATATGTACTCAGTGAGCAAGAACGAATTTTCATAATGTTCTATAATCCTAAAGCTCAAAGAAACTTGTTTGTTGAATGCCGACCCTAAATTTTAATATTTAAATTAGGAATAATACAAACCAATAGCATCTATAATTTTGATCTAACTACAGGAAAATATCATGAACTTTCTTACGATTTGCGTATTATGCGCATTTAAATAAGCATCTCTCAAAAAGTTTCATTAAAATATATATTTATGTATAGAGCGCAACTGCCAGTACGGCGGTGTTCGAAACTTTCCTTAATTCATGTTAACGAATGCACCTGTTCTGGTGGTTCGAATATTAGCTCGTGGGAATACTCGCGGGCTGGTGGGGGATGGTGAACTGACACGTTCCAATTACAGAGGTGGGCGAAAATGGAAAAGTTGGTGGATCCTGGCCGGCCCCCAGGATGCATTTCTGATCGCACCACGCAGACTGCAAATACATCTTCCACGTCCCCTGCCTTTTTCAACTCCAAAACTTGTTCTTCCATCCGTCTAAGCTTTCATTTGTCGAGAAGAAGCTAAGTAGAAAGAGATGTATGTATATATCTACAGCCTCCGCGATTTAATCAACATTATCCAGAGTGCACGCTGAAGTCAAAACAGTTTGAAAACATGAAGCGTTCTTCGGTTTGCGTGGAGTTGGAATATTTAATCAAAAGTAAACTGATGCATATACCGTTGATCGCCGCATGATGCATGGAATATTCAATAGCTACATAATATAAATCTCTATGGATAAGTATGATAATATACTTTGTAAAACAAATACATGCAATAAAATTGTAAATTATTTTTATTGATCATATTAAGCCTTTCTAGGTTAATTAATAAATCATTGTTGAAATTTCATCTTTATTTTCGAATATCGACATCTTTATAGAAGTAATCGATGATATAACAAAAGTAGACTTTTTCAAATTAGGTATATACATGCTGATGTAAATGAATGGTCGAACTGTCGATAACTTGGTAAAATAAAAATTCTTTATTGAATTTATGATTGTTTTCATCAATTACTACTGTACCATGTTAACATCGATTACTACTATAACGTAAATGTAGAAGCTTCCAATTTTATACGATATGCTTTATTCATTATTTAATAAAGATCTGTGTCATACATGCATTTTGTTTATACGAGTAGATGAATTTTTTCTAATTATAGAGTATAAAAATAACGTGAAAAATTTTTAGCCAAAATGTTCTTTATGGAACTGGACCTTTTGAATTAACGAACGATTCGAACTTTTAAGTTCTGACGGCCTATAGTTCTAATTTAATAGTCCAATGGATGAATTTTAGCTTCACTTTTATCGTACGAGATAAACAAGCTTTAAAAAATATAAAAGTTTTTATAAATGCTATATTATTTGAATAAAATATTGATAGCTTAACATATCGATTTTAATTGATAATTGTGTGTGTGTGTGTGTGCAAAAATGTAACAATATTAAATTAAAGTTTTTTCTAACACCTTTAAGTTAAACAGCGATAGATTTTTTGTCGATCAGACTAGGATCAAGATAGAACATATTGTGGACTGCAAAATGTAAGATCAACAAAATAAAATGGAGAAATATACGTATATAATAAGTAAAATTCAAATGCAAGTAGAAACTTGTATATAATGAAACAAACGTAAGGCGGAGGAACAGAAAGATAATTAGGCGTACTTAAGGATGCAAGCACAACACAGCAGTATTGCAAGCAAGCTCGGATTAAAAACCGATTTACAAATAATAAATGAACAGCCTGTTGAGAAAGACCCGTCGATCATTTAACATTTAATTACATTCAATCTATATAGCCTTTTACGAGCCTTCGGTCCTTGTTATTTGAAAAAAGAAAGGCATTCGCGGCTCGAGCTTACCCTGGCAAGCAATTGAAAAATAAATGATTAAATAAATTACACGAGGTGAAAGTATTCTTAAGAAGGAAACCGAACGAGGTTGAATACATGTAGAGTGAATTTATTCGACAGACATATATATTCGCGAACAAAAGAGAACGTTAAATACCTCATCCGATTACGAAACCCGTCCCCCACCCCCCATCCCTCTTTTCGGCGCATACAATGTATATTCTTTTTTGTACCGTTCGAAGCCCTCGCGGTGAGTGGGGGTCGGGCGATGACACGCCAGACTGCATCGAGATTCAGTTTCTCGGGCGCACGAACCGCGACTATAAGAATTGGAATCCCGCAAGCGCATAAAAGACATTGACTGCGCGGTCTCTGGACCCGACGGTAACTCCCAGTTCTCTTCCCTCGTCCGCCTCCTCCTTCTCCACCTCTCCTGGTAAATCCAATTCTTCTAGCAATTTTCTTTACCTTATATTTTGTCGATGCTCTCCTTTTACACTCACCTACCCATCTGCAATTTCCACTTTTACCTCTTTTACCTATTCATCTGTATGTGATATTCAATAAAGGTCATGGACTGTGTTTTATCGTACATACGGATCGATAGTAAAATATCTCTTTATACAGTTAATAAGAAATTTATTTGTTTCAGTAATATATCGGCTGTAAATTTGAGCTCGCTATTTTTATTTTTCATACCGATATATTGAAAAAAAATTTAATATTAAAGAAAGCACCTTTCTAAAGAATATAGGATAAAAAAGAAGATAGCCAATAAACATTTGTTTGAACGAAGAAGCCTATTAATTTTCAAGAGAAAATAATTTTCTACCAGTATCGGATTTATGTTGGCAGGAGAAAATCATTTTTTAAGCTATATTTAAAAGTTTTTCCGTACAGAAGCTATTTTAACATAGCAATGTAATATATCAAAATTCGCATTTTTTTTCGTAATACTCCCTTATCTTTTAAAATAAATTGAGCACACAAATTTTAATAGATTCACATTGCATCGATACTTGAAGCTTCTTCAGATGATTTTTTACAGCTAATTTAAATTCTAAAAAATTTTCATTTACAATAAAGTTTGCATGATGCTTCTTTATTAAATAATTAGAATTAATTAATTTCGTTCTCAAAATTGACCCGCATTGTTAAGTTTCTTTTTTTAATTGGATCATAACGAATCCGGATAGACCGAAGATGAATATTTATATTTTACGATGTAGTAAAATACACGGCGAGCGTAATAAAAGTTTTACGCCGCTCTAATCGCAAAATTTGAACTCCGACATAATTATTTATTCGGGCATCCTTGTATAAAATATAGTTCAACGCTAACGGTGGGTAAATTAATTTTTACATCGCGTGAGTTTTAATTTTCCTTCCTCGTCCGGGGATCAGGGGCATAAAGCGGCTCGCGGGGTTGAATTATCGACTGCCCAACTCGCATTGACATGTGCAATTAAAAAAAAAAAAAACAATATACTACATTCAATACCGCGATATGCTCGGTATTAATTTCACAATTTGCTAAAAGTTCCGTAGAACAAAGTGATACTGGCCATCGTATATCCGTGCACTTTGACGTCCGCGACGACAGAAGGAGGAGGGGAGACGTGATCGGAGAAAATGAAATGCAGCTCTCTTATGTGCCGGGCGAGGAAACACCTCTGTAAACTGCCCGCGTAGTTCGACGAGACTGAGAGGGCTTGAAAACAAAAATTGCCCGACCGACGCAACGTCCGCGTCGCCGACGAAGCCTCGAAACGAAACAAAAGGTTTTCCCGAAGCAAATTCCTCTCGTCGCAACCTAATAGTCCCTTGCCCAATCGACTGCATCCGATGCCTCCCTTTGACTTCCCTTCTATATTTACTTAGATCTCCGCCGGCCACCTCGCCCTGCGCGCTCTCGTTCACCGATTATTTGTGATTTTTCACGTATTTCATTAGCACTTATTATATGAGCGTAACACGAGAAAACGGCATTATTTCTCCGACGGGTCTTCTCTTTCCTTTCACTTTGCCCTCTAATTTCTTCCTCTCTTTTTGGACCTATTTAGCATGTACAACGATCGCAGAGTGTGTCAGCGATTGGAAGAAAAAATTTAATTACGATTGTTCCTCGTTCCTGCGACATAATTTATCGATTCATCGAAGCGTTTAACAGCTCCTATATCGTTATGAATCGGAAAATCGCGACTTTGACCATTATAATTTTACGATTGTCGTTGTATAAACGAGAACGAAAATAGTTCGATACTTTTTGTTGCGTTGTCAGTGTTAAATTGTCCGACTGGGTAAATAATCAACCTTGACACTTGAAATGTACTATTTTGAGTTACTATTATTTCACATTTATTGATACTATTTCATGTTGTTAAGTCATATTATATTTCACTGGATGTAATGAACTTGATTACAATTATTTTTTTGATTAAGCACAAATATAATAATAAGTAAAAGTTATAGATAGTCATTAAGGGTATTCTTTTTGACGAATATTTTAAAAAGTAAACATATTTTTGTACTACGTAAATATTTCATTACTGATCGATGTAATTCATTTCTGTTTCAGGTATGTAAAAGTGAATCATTCTATAACATCGTACTATTAGGTAAATTTATATTTTCCACAAATATATATTACTATTTTGAATTATTCAATTTTAATTTAAAATATTTTTTTGTTAAAAGGTAACCATAAAATTTCTACTCTATATAATATTCCCTGACAACACGATAATCACGTCCAATAAAAACCAAGCACTTCGTTTAACAACGAATCTTAATTTCCATGAAAAGTATATCCAAAGAGACATAGTATATCCAAAAAAAGAGCACTGAATCACCTTTGATAAATGGCGCAGCGGCGCATCGCCCGATAGATTATCAAATCCTCAAAATTATTCCGTAGAATTCAATTTTCAAGTAATGCATCAAAGCATGCCAGCTGGCGGCAATAGGCAGAACCGGTATATTATACTCCATATATAGGTATATACTGTTACTCCAGAGTCCCTGCCCCTCTCCCCCCAGGCTCATACCTCAAATTAAGTAGGTGCTCGCTGACATGACCACGCGCGCAGCACTGGCTGCATAACGGATCTGCGCGGCTGCGCGCATCGGTGCGCGAGCAAAGGTCGGGGATGCGCTCGATCGTGGCATTGTTCCAATACGTACACATATATGTATGTATGTAAACTAATTTCAAGTATTGTTTTGTTGAAATGTCGATTGACAATGAACATTTGGGCGGCACTTCAAATTATTAGCTTTTTTTGTTGTTGCTATAAATGATATATTCGGAAAATGCATGGCAATGCTAGATGGAGTAATCTGTCTTTTTTTATAACGTCAATGGAAAACCTTTGTACGTATATATATATCCATAAAAATGATTATTGAATATACGCTTTTAAGAAAACAATCGCGTATGCAAGCAAAAATATCCAATGTTTCAACATTCGATGTATAACCTTATAAAGGCTCTGGAAATAGTCTTAAATCTCTAGAAAAGTCTCAGCAAGTGTAACATGATAACATTTTATATTAAGAAGAAAACAATTGCAAAAGAATCATGTGCAAAATAATGTCGATTAGAATGCGTGGTTAAAGTACGATGTTTTTGTCACAGTTCAATCTCAATCGCAAACTGGCATTATCAAATAATGATTAACAGCTAGCAGTAAATATTATAATAATATAATTAGGCTGAAAAGAGGGAGAGCGAAGTAATCAATGTGAAACGAATTTATCTACGAAATGATTTCAAATATTCTTCTATACCAATCTCATAATTAAAAAATGTCTGATTTCTAGTTCATAATATTTTTACTTAAATAAATAAGTTTTTTTTTTAAAAATCGCGTTTACATTTATTCTGTTCAGTTTTGAAAACTGGAGTAACAACAAAATGAAAATTATGTTATACGCTATAACTCTATTACTAATCTCTCCATATTTTTTTGTACGCAATGAAAATCTTATTTACTGTATTTTTCAAACTATTACTAATTGGACCAATGTATAAAGCAGTGAATTCTTTACAATTAATTTTCGAAATAATATTATTTATTTTCCCAATATCTAACAAACATTTTCTCAATATTTTATACAATTATTTAATATATTGCTGAAGGTAATGAAGAAAATAATTTTTTACAAAAAATATTAAGAAAACTTATTATATGGGGTAAAATCATTTTTGATAAGTAATAAATTCTTTTTCTTTATATAAAGCCATGATAAGTATTCTGAAATTATAAAGTATTCAAAAAGTTCGTCTAATTGATCGTAATTTGCTCGTGAATATCACCCCAGTGTTTTTTTTTTACTTGGAATATCTAAACAATTGAATAAGTTTATTGCAACAAGTGAATTCGCTTTAAGTTTCTTTAAGATTTTTCTACTCTTCTGCAAGCTATAATTTACTGGTGCCTACTCCGTTTCCTTCTTGATTACAGATTAGGATTAGTTATAAAAATCACTGGGTCATTTAAATATATATACATATACAGTATCGAATTCGGAGAAAAAAAAGCGGTAAACACTGCCTGCTCCGTCCAGTTTTTCGTCGGGGAACGGACAAAAAGCGCGAGACGGAGGGTGGTGGGCGGGCGGGTGTTGGGGTGGAGGAGATAGAGGGAGGGAAGGTCGTCTGGTACAGAGCGCGCGCGTGCCGCCCGCGCGCTCGCGTCCGTTGCTCCGGGCAACTTCGGCGCTGGCGCGCGCGCGGGGGATGAACGTCCGCGCGCGCCGGGTGCGCGTTCGCCGGGCGGGGCTGTTACGCGGCCGCTAGTGGTCCGGCCCTGCCTCTCCGCGCCGCGCGCCGCCTCGCTCGTCAGTGCGCATCTCGGCGTTGAACGGGTCGTGTGCAACGCAACGCGCGAGCGCGCCCCCGTCGTCCCCGTTTCTCCTCTCTCTCTCTCTCTCTCTCTCTCTACCTCTCTACCTCTCTACCTCTCTCTCTTCGTCTCCTACTTTATCTCTACCTATCTCTCTCTACTTGGCCCTGTCCGCGCCTTCGCGTCTTTCTCGCTTCGACGGGGCCCGTCAAACGCGGAACAATCGCGGGATTCGTTCGGGCGCGTTTACGAGCACTGAAAGTCAGACCGTGAAAAGAAATTCCGCGCTGTATACCAATACATATATCTATATACACGCGCACACGCGTAAATATAGGCTGGCTTGCTTCTTCGAGATGGGGCTTTTTTTGCCTTTTACACTTAACGAACCATCGGAGGTCCGTTATGTTATGTATATATAATGTCTATCTATATATATATATATTATACAGCGCATAAGCAAATTGGTGAGCGCTGATCAACTTCTCGCGCGCTCGAGTTCGCCGGTGTAATCGGAATATTTCGAGCAAAACATTTTAACCCACAGCACGGACGATGCGTACGTGAAGATGTGATGAAATGCGATGTATATGAAGAGAAACATAAATTACCTTTCTATATCTAACAAGAACGAAGTTTGTGATGCTCGTCAGTGACAGTACACGATGGATGCCGCTTGCACGATCGCCACCCGGTTTAGAAAATTGCAAAAGAGGTCCGTTGATCCCTGTGTTTTCCACATGTAAACAGTTCGTTTGTTAGACTGCATATCTTTATCGTGATTTAGGATCCGATATATATAGTTTAAACTAATTTTAAAAATATCTAATGCGGAACATGGTCGTTTTATTATATAGTGAGTGACTAATTTTTATCGCTTGAACTCGTTCGTCTGTTTCACTGGATCGAATCCCTCAGGTGAGATTTCTACAAAACAAACTTAATATTTATTAAGGTTAAAAATACTCGAGGTTTTAGAGATTTTAAAAACTGTAAACAAAAAATATTTAAAATTCAAGAGAATATGTTTTACATTTGTCATACAATCTGATCGCTGGCAAATTATAATTTTAAATAAAAAGCGCTTTGAAATTTATTCAATATATAAAATTAAAAATGCTTAAATAAAATTTCATAACAATGCACTTAATTTTAGAGCGATATCTTTTGTTCGAGAATAAATAGCAAATAAGTATAGTAACATTCTTATGATACTTATACAAGTTTTATAATATTCGATCAGCTGAGAAACTATTTCCGACGAAGACTCTCATTTAACGAAATAAAAAAGTTTGCTTAAATTCGGTCAATGATAAGTTATATAGACCCCTCTGTCTTTAATCACTTTACGAGCATTCTCAAACTTAAAATTATATATAGGCAATCTCTGCTTCTTAGATAGATGCAATATTGAAGAAAAGATTCAGGATTCGGGTTAATTAAATAATTCAGGCTTTATACCTATGTATATATAGAAAGACTCTCTTCTTTCGCGAAAATATAGAACGCGATTATCCTCCTTAACAATAGTCCCGAATCCCCGGTCTCGCTCGAATATTTGCTCCGAGAATCAAGAAAAAGGGATAAGGGATGGAGGGGTCGATACCCTATGATCAGATCGCAAAGCCTTTCACCGAATCCGTTAAAAAGGGGGTAAGGGGAGGAAAGGAGAAAAAAGTACGAATAGAAGAAATTTCGTCAACTCTCAACCGGTGGGTAACTTTCGAGTCATTTTCTCTCTCTCTCTCTCTCTCTCTCTCTCTCTCTCGATCTCTCGCGCAAGACTCGGTACTGGATGCAGCGAAGTGAGGAAAGGGAGGAAATAATTGAGAGTTTATATATATATATATATATATATACATATATAAGAGAAAGAAAGAGAGAAGAGAAGAGCGCATATATAATATAGTTACTCGGGGAGCGAGAAGTTTACCGAGGCGCATCGAGATTCAATTAAAAGTACACCAAATGGGCAACCAGCTAATTAAATGGGGGAGGAGGTGGATTGACGAACAATAATCGAGGAAAGAGCGAGAAATCGCAGGATAGTTCGATTTCCATACACACACACACACACACAGAGGCGCACACACACACACATAGTTCACAGCTTCGGGTGCGCAACTTTCCCAATAAACACTCGACCGCGCCGGGCCGCGCCGCCTTTTCGTTAGCCTGCCAAGTGACTGCGGCCGAGTGTATTACAGTACTTAATTCGCGCCGTTCTCCCCCTCTCGCTCCTCTTTATACGCCTCTTTATCTCGCCTATCGTGCGCTTTCCCTGATTCGAAATTATTTCATATAGATCTCTCTGTAATTTTTTTTCTGCATTAATCTATGTACTTTTTTGCCCGGCTTTCGTATTTTTCACGCTAAATTCTCATAAAATGCACTTTCTATAGATAATATATATGTTACTATAATTATCTCATCTTTTAACGCATCCCTCGGCTTGACTTGCAATTTCATTCTGGGTATTACTATTTATAAAAAGTAAATTATAATTTTTTAATTTAACGTCTATTGAAATTTTTATTTTTTAATCAAATATTTAATGTATACCTTTACGTTTTTTTCTTATATTAATGAATATAAAGAAGCCTCCGACGACCCATATAGTTAAAAATATTATAGGTATTTGGTTTTTACTTTGTACACCTAGCCGACACTGCTCAAAAAATAAATCTCACTAATGATTATTTCTTAATATTAAGGATAAAAGAACAATACATTTTAATCAACGATAATATATAACATGTATTGTTAAGAGCATTATGCATCCTTCATTCGGATAATTTAATAATTGTCCAACGAGCAACTCACTAATAAATTGAAAAAATGCAACGTCCTAGTTCAATTGTGAGTGATGTTAAAATTGATATAAATTATCGGGTAAACAAAATTTTATATAAACCTCCTGTATACATATTACATTTGTTTGAAATAAAATTTTACGTCTTTCCGAGCAGAACTTTTAGACAACGATTCCTTATTCTCTTTTTTTCCTCGGTAATAACCAGCTCGGCTCAAGGCTCTCCCCATTCCTAGGGTTACTTAAACGCCTTAAACCGAACGAAAAGCTTCTTTATTGGAAATGTCCAGGCGAATCTGAACTTGAATTCTGATAAGACATGTTTTCTTACAGTATTGCGGGTTTACTCTTGATATAGTTTTCACTAGACATAAAACGACAATAATGATAAATAAATAAATTAAATGGCCGCATGTTTTATATAATTAAAAAAAAATTATACGAAACTACATTTTTTTCTACTAGGAAATTGAATTTTATGATTTTCGTTACCCGTTCTTGAGATCGTTAAAGTTTGAATATAAATACATTTAGTTCTTAAAATTGAATTCAATTTAGCCAATTTCAAAATTGCAGTCAGTGATTTCCCGTAAATGTGATGATTTGGCGAATATCGAATAAATGTAGAATACTGTTTTGCACAATTTAGGATACAAAATGAAAGAATGGTTTAATATTATAAATAAAAAATAAATATTCTACTTACATTTTCTTCGTATTTTTTCGATATTGATAAATAATGCAACATATATATTCACGAACTAAAATGATTAAAAAAAAATCTGAACTCAAACACAAAGAGAGAAAGACGTATAGAAAATGAAAAAAAAATGCGACTAAAAAGTCAAAAGCAGTCTCTCTCATCTTGAAAGCGAAGAAAGAAAAGAAACGGAGAGAATAGGGCTCTTGTGTGTTCTATACCTAGTCATTTGAAAATATTTAGCCTCAAGAGTATCGGCTGCTGCCACTCAATCTGAGATGACTTAACTTTGCCGAATAGAAAAAGAGGGAGAAGAACAAAGAAGTTTGAAAGAATGGGAAAAATGAAAGAAAAGCAAGATCAGGATTAGAGCGAAACTATCCTGTAAAATGTTAAATATTTACCAATCATATTTGGACGAGTAAATGAAAGATAGGAAACGAAAGGAAGTAAAAGAATTGAGTAAATCAGCGTGTGTGTTGAAAAACGTCGTGTTAAAAGGTTAAAATGTTAAAAGTATAGGACTTAAAATATTACATTAATTAAGTTTACATTCATCTAGTATGTAAAAAAAATTACAGTATGTACTATAAGTCAATAATCGCTTTCAATTATAAGAACACACACGCACGTACACGCATTATTACAATGGACTGTTGAGAAAGTTCTTCGCTATAAAAAAAAATAATGAATCTAAAGCAGCGGTACGATCGCGCTTTGGAGAAAATTGGAATACAAATTAATTACTCGCATTCATGATTATATGGAAAGCGCGCACGGCCGAGTAAAGTTCTAAAGTTTAATTGTTTTCTTTATTTGCTAATTATCCAATTTACTGCGCGAATTCGATATGCGATATAATTATGTATAGGTGTTTAAATATTTGAATAAAAATCAATTATAAAATGCAACAAAAAAATCTTATTTTATACAGAATAGACGGGAGTTGAAATTCGGTATTCAAATTTATATTTAGTTAGTCAATAAAATTATCCTTTATTCATTAGCTATTTTTTATATTATTCAAATAAGAAATTATCAACTTAAATTCATTGTTTTTTAAGTCCAAACTGTAATTTCCTTTTGTGTTAATTAGATTCGAAGATCAATGGTAAAATAATGTAGAAGTTTTCTAATTTCTATACATTGTAAACTTCTTCACTAATTAAAATTAAATTTTCTCAATTGTTTTTCTAAAGCTCCAAGTTTTATGGAAATATTTTAATATAGTTTAAGATTAAATTGTATGTTTTATTATAAAATTCAACGAGAACATCACATACATACGTAGTCCATTCTAGAAAAATAAATTTAGTTATTTCTAGTAAAAATTATAAAAAAAAAATACAAATTCAAGTTTGGATCGGTATATTGTTATAGCAATTGCAATTTTTTTTTAAAAATAATGTACAATGAAATCTGAGATTGATACACTCTGCAATAAAACTAAATGAAAAATGTGCTTTTAATTGAAAACTATGTTAAATAAAGAAGAGTCACAGAAATTTATTTTGAAAGTGTACTTATTTATAAGTTAAGTAATTTTACAGACAAGGTTATAATAGTTCAAAATTATTGATATGAATTTGATGGAAATATTTTATAAAGTATCCAAAAGAAGCAATTTATTTTTAAAATAATATTTTTAACGTGATACACAGTTTATATGAAACTTTTCAAACAGAAAATACTTCAACGCTTGCATCACAATTTAAAGCAGTCGCAACAAAGATCAGCACATTTCAAATTATGCTGCGAAAGCTAGAGGATTTCATATTTTTGCGCGCAAAACTAGCATAATTCATAAATTTGTGCTAAGAACTATAATAATTGTGTCATGCCCTTTGTTGCCGCTAATCGTGAATTGAATTGTGTTACTCCCATTGGAAAAATAAATTGGCTAGTCTTTGTTTGTGGTACCATTTTATAGTATTTATAGATTTTCTAAATTGGAACTATTATATTAATTATCGGACTATAGAAATCTTAATGAGGTATATTAAAATGATAACTCATTATCATAAGTAATTATTTTCCACTTACTTTCCTCATTTTTAAAACAATAAACCGACGGGTCAAGTTAATCTTTGCAATATAATTTCTGTGCAGGGGACAGGAAGAGTATAAATTCAATATACGACTAGTTTCCACAAATTGAACTTGCCCTAGAAAAATAGTGGATTTTGTTAGAAATTGGTGTAAAATTCAGAACATGTTGAAAAATAATCAGTGCAAAATGATGATGATGAATGTGATAAGTTATGACCTTAACTAAAAGACTTAAATTATCTTTTAAGTAATTTATATTGAGACTTCTCCAGAAAATAAAAACGAACAGTATCGTTGAAATATATAATACTATATAACTAATTAGGATATAATAATAACACGAGGTCCTTACAAATAAAATTTGGTGGTTTGAAAAAAATTATAAATCACGTTTTGGTGACAAACGGTTGAGGGAAAAATCATATTATAAAATCATAACCAAATCTTAGAGAATGATATATAGCGATGCGCAGAAGTTTATAATATATCGATGATTTATGACAATATATATATATATATATATATATATATATATATATATATATATATATAATAAGGTCGAGAGATTTGCAATTACATGGAGTGAAAAAGATTCTGATTAGAAACTCTAGAAAGATTTCAGATACAAGATTATGAAATAATACTAAGTTCTGATAGGAAAACCGAGGACATATATGGACCTTTCGAATGCTTTTATTGAGTGCGAAAAGTTCCTATCATTTCTTGAGATTCTGTCAAAAAGCTTTCAGGAGCCTTTCATACTCTATAAGATACGGATTCTCTATAATATTTTTATCGACAGAGTTCTTTCGCTGTTTGAAACTAACATTAAGCACAATCGTCGTGCCATTGCTTTTGCTATTGCTGATGATACGATCATTCATGACGTAATTATTTCGTTCAATGCTGGCGAATTGACACGACAAGCTCTTTCTAATAAATTTAACAATTACATAAAATTCAAATTCCGCGATCAATCCGAAAAAATTTAATACTATATATAATTAAAAAAACATAGTACCCCCAACGAAATCATAAGAAACTGGATGGAATATCAAATTTTGATAATAGCCCCCTAACCTTATACTCTATAGACGAGTAAAATATCTCGGCAATATACCTTGATGGTTTGATAAGATTTAGTGCGGCTATAGAAGCTCAGCTTGTCAATGCTAATCGTATTCTAAGGGGCCGGAGCCGTTCATAAATTACATAACCACTTTTTTATTCTGTTTTCACCCAACCTTCAGCCCATCTAACTTGCTTTAAATTTTTATCACGCCCCCTCCCTCGTTCCTTTTTCATTTAATTTATTTCATTTTTCCACTTTACTGCGGCATTGAAGTAGTAACGATGCTTACTGCGTCCTTATTACATTTTTCCATCGATATTAATTCTCCATCCTTCATTCAACCGGTTACATCTAGATTCGTTATATTGGCAATGTAGGTCTTTTCGTAAACTTGAGTTATTGGCCTGCCAGGTTTGTTTACTTGTATACAGTTCGCATTGAAATGTATAAATTAAATATCTTCAAGGTACACAAAGTTAATTCCATGACCTATAGTGTACTTGTAGATAATAAGCGAGAAATTTACCTTTACTCTGTAGTACATATACGTAACTAATTTCATTGACATATTTCAGTGGTGTGGTATGTACTTATGTATATGTGTATCGTTTCATTGATATTTGAATAAATAACTTTGAAATAAAGCATTCGTCGCGGAAACGATTGTAATAAGAATTTTTTTTATCATTTTACAAACACGCCATTATCAAAAAAAGTTATTTATCATTTTTATTTGTATGATTTATTGCGAAAAAGTAGTACATAATATAATATAAATTCTTCTAAATTATTTATTTTTCATTTTTTCATGTCAATATATTTCATTCGCTTCGATTAATGTTTTGGGTATAGAAGCGTGCGGTACGCTCCGAAAACTTTCAGCAATCTTTGCGGAACGCTTACTGTTCCCCTCTATCAACAATGCATTTCTAATAAAGGTATTTCCAGCGAAATTTCATATAAGCTCTTAATCTCTTTGCACTTTAACGCCACTGGAAAATTAAACTTTATTTCATCCCCCTGAAAGTAAAATTTGACATGCTCGCTTTTTTTCACTCTTCATAAAATGACAAAATTGAATCTCGTTTAATCTATGTTGGGGAGAGAGAGGCTGCTGTGATAGACTTAGCCTCATAAAAATATTCCGCATTATTCATTGCTAGAAGATTCGCCGAAACCTCGTTTTCTCCCCTTCCCCTGTCCGACCGCTATAAAATACTCTATGCATATAGTCTATGATGAAGGAAAAAAGTTGGTTACGCTTGCGTAATCCTTAAAAGAGTAACTTCACAATGAATTTTTCAGCATTAAATAACACAGCAGCTCATGTCGATATACTATGAAACGGAGAATTAGTTTAAATAAAATTTAATGGTAAAAAAGAAAGATTGTTCTTTAATGTAGGGATGAATTGCTAGATAGATAGATAGAAAAAAGAGAAATGTTGTATTTAATGAGTTGAATTTTGAACTCGCGATGCTCCATCGGATATCTATTTAATTTTAGACTACAATTTTTAGAAAGGTGAATTTTTCATTTATAAATTAGAATAGTTGTTTTTATATATATATATATACAAACGTATGTAAAAAAAGAAAAATAGGTAACGTTTTTCCGTACAAGTTAAAATTTCCTAGATTTTAGTTTCACCCAAATGAATCATACAAAAATGGAATGTATAACTCGAAACAAAAACCATTCTAAAAAAAGAAACGTGAATATCAGTTTCATCTTTCGAACACTTGTAAAGGTGTATAGCGTACTTGCCTGCGCAATTTTTTACTCGCGTGGAACAATTGATTTCGAGCCTTTAAAAATTTCCGCCTTTGCGTCTGAAGTGGAAATGAATTTCGAGCGCTGTTGCGCCGGGCATTTTTCTGATGGCTTGACGGGCCCCGTCACTCGCGTGTAATTGCAACAGTTTTCCAATTAAATCGACTGTCGGGAAATTGACGGTAGTATACTCTTCTACACGCGCGTCTAAGGATGCGATCGAACGTTTGGACTCTCCCCTCTTCCAGTCGATGGTAAAGTATATATATATATTTATATATATTTTGTGGGGAAGTATTATATGAGACTTGGACGAACTAGTATATTGGAAATGTCATCGGCTCTATTTTAAGATCGTTACTTCACTCGAATTACTCGACACTACATTTAAATTAGCCGCGTATAGCGACCTTGCTATTATGAAGAGTTAAACGGTAGTTTGCATTCGGTGCATTTTCAAGCGGAGGGCTTTACTGGTAAACTCATTGTTTACATTGGCGTCGTAAAAAAGTTCTGGCGAACGAGAGCTTCGGCGCTCTGTATTTATGGCATAAGCCAATGCACTTGGCCGATTTCGTTTATATATATAAACGGCAAAGCTGCGACATTTATGTAAAGTGACGGAATTCGGAGTTTTATGCATTTTTATTGTATAGCTATAAATGGAATATCCTTTCTTTCTCCGTCACTGTCCTTACACTTTGCAGCCATTATTATTTATTTAAAATGCCAGCTTATCCTGTCCTGAATAATATAAAATTTGTACATTGAAATGATATTACAGGCAGACAGCAAAACAAAGAGAAATTCCAGCTGCCAGCTGGATTTTTTCGAAAAATACATTTTTTCTTTTTGTAAGTTTTAGTTGACGATGTAGTCCTCGTAATAGAATACCGCTTTTTCAATCTTCCAGCACCCCAGTGGAAAAAAATGACGATTTTGAGTTTAATTTTTTTTTGCACCTAACTGTTCGTAATGCAAATGTAAATAGTATTATCAGAAAAGAAAATAAATTTTGTATGCAATAACCTCAGTGTTATTGTGAACAAAATTGTGGAATTTTTATTTTTTCCTTAATTAATACATAAATATTCAATTATTAATAAAATTTATTCTATCGATTAGTAAAAAGTTCTTTATGGTCGCAAATCACGAATCCGACATTAGATGTTTAAAGAACCAAATCGAGTTTCCCAGATGGCAGATCAAAATTATGAATTATTGAGATAAACCAATAAAAATTATGTAGTCGTATGCTATGTAAAATTGCAAAAATATAATGTCCTCTGCTTTTTTGTCGATAAAACTATTAATTTCAACAGAATAATTTAATAAAGTTGACATTCACAGCACGTTGTTCTTAGAACTTTGACTCGCATTGAGGTAATATATGCAAACTTTATCAATATATTCTGCTGGCACTGTAGCTTTTATCGAAAATCCCGAGAGATACTTTATTTTTGTCATTGTACGCAGAATCTGACACCACCTATACTTTGTATTTTCTTATATGACAAAATTTTGGTCCGCCAAATTGGGTTTTTCGAAAAATCTCACGATAAAAGGTTTGCATTTTGGACGATTCAAAAAGCGGCATTAACTATACAATAATTTACAAACAAAAGTTTATTTTCCGCAAAAATTCAGTTAATCAATGATTTAATACCTTAAAATCCGTATATTTACAAAATTGACTCCATATAATTATATAAAAGTTTGATAATTATATACAACAATCTGTTGAGCTGAAAATAAAAAAGACCCTGCGAATATAAAGGCGATTAATAATCTGCTTTTAAATTACATAGTAAAATAATTTTGACAATTTTCTTGAAACAATAATTTTATGCTATAAAAATCATGGTACTATAAGTTTTTCTTATATGAATAATGCGGCCGAGGTGCTTTTCCTTTCACTCCAACCATATATATAACTTTCTTCAGATGCTATTAAAAGTGCATAAAAGGTCATGACGTAACTTTGTCTTACTGCACAGGGGCGCTCACATATACGAAACTACGAAACTAAACTTTACGGTATATATATATATATATATATACAAGAACTAAAGCGAACGAGCGACGATAGAAAATGCTACGAGCGGAATAATTCGATTTTTGCCCTGCTATATGTACATAAGGAAAGCACTCCTGCCTGCGATGACGCACATTAAAGTCTTGCGATCAGCGATTCGTCATGGGCTGGTTCCGATTATCTCGAAATTGAAGTCTCCGCTCGAAATGTATTAAATATAATGTGAAAGAAAATTAGTCGATACTTCGAACCGGCGCAAAATATTAAAAAGGTTCCGTATAATAAAGCTGCCGAACGAAAGCGATAATAACGGCAATAAGTTTCGCACTAATTCGTACCTGATCTGGATATGCCAGCGAGATGGTAGGTGAATTAGAACAAAGGTTTTTTATAAGTTATTTTTTATATTTTTTATAAATTATTTTTTTTTATAAGTTACTAATTTAATTGAAAATTTACCTCAAAATCATAATCATATTGTACAAATATTCCTATTTACTAACGCTGGGAATCGTATTCGAACGTTTGCACAGATTCGACGTCGAAGCTGAAATTTGTTCGAATATCTCCATATTCAAAGTGTTTGAACAGAATGAATTTCTTAGTACTTATTAGTATACTGTTTTCTTACAGTATTTAGCCTGCTTTATTCTAACGGAGTTCTATTTAATGTAAAATCATTTATCTGCTTGACGATTAGTGAAACTCTCTCTGAACGACGGTATATGACAATTTTGACGGATTCGACTATAAAAACGTAATGTCATCCAAGTGTAAATAGTTTGCAATTATCACAATTCGATGATTATAGATAAATTTTAATAAATTTGTGCTTATCATTTTTGGCATTTTCTATTAATAGAGATAATTTTTTTGTTAAATAACAAGAAAAAAATTTCTAATTCAACAAAATTTGGATAGTTTTATATAAAACAATATAGCGTCCAGGGCAATTGTGTCATATACATGTATGAAGGAAATTTGTAAAACTTTGCGATATGTGGTTCGAAATTGTACCTTATTTATCCACAAAGCGTTTCAATTAAGTTTTCTAAAGTTAATAGTTATATTTTTCAGTTTTATCTTTATTCGCAATAAAATTGTAATTGACATTCCAAGGAAACGCAAAATTAAATTTTTAAAATAGTAAAACAACGTATAAAAATTCCTTGAACGTGGAAATTTTACAATGGAAAAATGTACTCTAATGTAAAAGACCAAGACCAGATAATATATTATTACAAAAATTAAATTACGAAAGAAAACCAAATAGCGTAAAATATACAAAGAAATGCACGAATGGAATAATAAATTAGATCCATTACGTCTTTGTTTTATTATATATATATATATATATATATATATATATATATATATATATATAGAGAGAGAGAGAGAGAGAGAGAGAGAGAGAGAGAGAGAGAGAGAGAGAGATTTTTTCTTTATTCATTAAAGAGAATCGAAAGAAAATGGAAGAAGAAACGAAGAGATTCTAAACTCGCGTGGAGTTAAACGAGGACCTATAAGTCGTTCGCCGCGGCTCTCTGTCTCTCTCTCTCTCTCTCTCTCTCTCTCTCTCTCTCTCTTTACTGCGCACTATATACTATGCACGACGTGATGTGCAATTCTGAGCGCAGAAATTGTCCGCGCATCAGCCCTCACCGACGGACGATGAGGGCTACCTATATATATAATATAGTAGATACTGCCGTTCAAATCCTGTTCAAACGAACGCGCCTTCGTCCGATTCTTTGCGGATTTTCAGGTTCTTCCTGGCCTTTAATATTCCTCTTTCTCTTTTTCTTCATCCCTCTTCACACTCTCTCTCTCTCTCTCTCTTTCTCTACATATATCTTTATAGATATACGGTCGCTACGCTATTTCCCGTTAAAGGTTTCAGGAAATGGAAAAACGCGTCAAGCATGACAGTCACGCGCACGAGCTCTCGCGATACTCATACTATATATATATATATATATGGAAAGTCACGTGCTTTTGACACGTGTGGGCGCGCGGTACTCGTACGAGTCACGAGAGGTTACAATTTTCGAGGGAAGATTTGCTCTTTTTTCATTCTCTGACAGTTTTTCCTTTTCCCCCCGAAAGCTCGCTATATTTTTTCTTTACATAACCGCTACTTGTTTCACAGCGTCGTATCTTCAGCTGTGTGTGTTATAGTCTCCACACGCCGCTCGCTTATGCGTATAAAAGCATCGAAATATTCAAGTTAAACTCGAATTGACAGGGACACGAATTTCAAACATTAAACCGATATTTTAAAAAGTCATTTATATATATATATATATATATATATATATATATATATATATATATACGTATATAGGCATATATACACTGTTATATGTCAAATTTTAATTGACGCTATCTGACAATGAAGAACTGAAAGGATTATCGGCTATCGATTCTATATGTCATCACATTCAATTAAAAAATGTCAAAACAATTTTAGTTAATCCTACTTTTAACTATCATGTCAGTGTTAATATGTATGTGAATGATGTGGTCCATTTCAATCGGGATAGCTGAAAGTCTTCATAAGTATATTCAGGATACTGAG
Organism: Sycobia sp. Sy_11; assembly: GCA_018907035.1. Classification (NCBI taxonomy): domain Eukaryota; kingdom Metazoa; phylum Arthropoda; class Insecta; order Hymenoptera; family Epichrysomallidae; genus Sycobia; species Sycobia sp. Sy_11. The sequence continues at coordinate 4,347,790 of JACCIC010000006.1, read as the reverse complement.
GAGTTATCCAAAGGAAAGTTGTATAATTCCTCTGTAAGTGAACAGATGTTGATCTAAGCTTGATCTTGAATTTAATTAATAAAGATTATTGGAAGTTATATTTCTTTATTTGAACAAAAACCAATAATTATGACCACAAATTGGGGAAAAAAACGGAAATCTAGAAATATATATATATATATATATATATATATATATATATATATATATATATGTATATTTGAATACGTATATTCATGGTTATTGAAGATCATTCGTATGGATCAAAGTATCTTCCAAATATCTGAAAGACACTACCGAATGCATTACGGAGTTGGATTAAAACGAGTTCAAATCAAGATTTCCCTTGTTCATTTTTATAATATTTTGTTTCGATAGTTTCACTCAAATAGATTTGAGTTGTAGTATTGTAATTCATATATCTAAACTTTTCTCTCTGTTCGAATCAGAGATCCAAATTAAGAGTTTCTATTTACAAAACGAGAGTGGACCTTAAAGTATTCTTGTAAATTATGCCAGGATAATGTAAGTTATCCTCCTTTAAATAATATAATTTCGAGTAAATTAATTTCCTGCCATATATGATACTTATAAGGAAGAATCATTTGTTGACTCCTATATTGGGTTGTGACTCAGACTCTTTTCTTATATATCTATGTGAAACATATGTGCTGCATTTCTTTTCAATATCAATCTATATCAAAGAAATTTATAATTAAAATTTATATCCCGCATTTATTCTTATAATTTTAAAACCCCAAATGTAATTCAAATTAAAAATCCTGGAATATATATATATATATATATATATATTATACGATATAACAGAATGAATTATAAATCAATACACCATAAGAATGCTAGCATTTTTTTTATTTTGGCTGTATGATTCAGTGAATAAATAAAAAGTACCGTAAGTATCACATTCAATTTATATTATTTTCATACATTAATTGTTCATACACGTATTAAATCACAAGGATTTTTAGTTCTTACTGAATTGTGGATTCTGATACTTACAAAGAAACGGAGGTTCAGTTATTATTGCTAATATAATTATCATTTATTTACGTTTTTTGATATTTTAATAAAAACATATAACTATTTCAGTAGCAGTAAATCCTGCATGAGATGAAGAACACGTTTGAGGAAATGCAAATTATTTATTCGAGCAAACATGCGCTCAGAAATTTAATTTTAAACCTTATAGTTGTTGTAGTAAAGATTGGCTGCTGTACAGCCGAATTCAGGAGATAAACAAGTGTGACCATCTCGATTAAAAAAGCCTATATCTGAGGCTCTGAACCATGAATTGCTGTAAATGTATTTTATCGAATGATTATATATAGCTGCATTCGCGCTCGTTTAAATTCATGGTCCAATGCAATATAACCATCCATGATAGCAATAAATCACTGCGATAACATTCTAAAAGAAGCATCTGGTGTATAATAAAACTATCGTTGCATATAAAGAGAATCCCTCGGAGTAAAGTATGTCTACACACACACGCGCGCGCACGCGCGCGCGCGATACATGCAGCCATACGAAAGTCTGCATAAACAAGGTTTTGCTTTCGGAACGTCCCTGGCGGCGAAACAACCCCCCAAGGATCAAAGGCGAGGAGGAAACGAGGAGCTGCTGCAACGGCAATAGACTAAGATTGTTGTCTTCTCTCTCGCTATATATAGCGGAACAGAATGTCGGAATCGATTTCACCGGAGCAGTTCGATTCGCAAAGGAACGATATATACTTTACGGCCGATATACCCCCCCCCCACCCCATCTAGCCCATCGCGGATTTCACATACACCAGTGTCGTCTATAAAAATTTGGTTACAGCATTGCAATGTATATATAGAAAAACGTTTTTTCCGTATTTGAATCATTTTTATATACCTACGTACGTTTTATTCTTATAGTTTCGAAACAGAAAACCTCGCGAATCAATCCGTATAATATGTATAATTATATTATACGTAGTTGCGAACAAAATGCTTGCTCGCCCATTAAAAATACCGATGCAGTTCGAATTAATTCTGTAAATTTCTTTTCGACGAAAAATTACCGTCTGATGCGTGTTAATAATAATTGGACAACGGGAAAAACTCATGTATGGAATTTCAATGTAGATAACAGCGCGCCTATGCATATCAAAGCTTTCATTGTGCAGGAGTAAATGAACTCGACTGGAAAGTTATTTTAGATGTTTAAATAGGAAAAAATAACATTTCGGAAATTTTCCTGAAAATTTTTCAGCGCAGGTTCGTTAAAAATAATTTTCGCGCAACTCTCGACCTTTTTATTAAGAGCAGAAATTTGCACGTCACGGTTGCCATTCACATGAAGTGCAAGTGCTTTTATTCTATACAGACAAAAAAATTCAGAATGTATTTTTCTATACCTATTTTTGCAACATGTTAGACTTCCATATATTTATTCCTTAATTTATAGCGATGAATTTTCTCTTTATCTTTCTCTTCAGATCATGCACAAAAAAGGATTAACTTTCTATCGGGAATACTGTCGTATATAAATCCCAAGCTAGATATCTCGGCTTTGATTGATCAGATCGAACTATTTGCATTCCATACATTGTATTGCTTTCAGATTCAGAATGTATGCCAAATAAAAAAAAAAGTCCAAGTCATACAAGGGGACGCGCATTCAAAATTCCATGGAATTTATTAATTAGAAGAAAATTCTTTTTAAATAGCAAATGTTAGCTGTTGGTCCGTATGAATTTGGTTAAAAATCTTTATGTCATAGTCAATTATATAATCAGAATAAAAATTTATGTAGAAGCTTCAATATTTACTTTGTAGGTATAGAAAACCAGTGGTACAAATATGCCGAATTTATTGCCATAAGAAAAATGTTTGAAAAAATCTGTCCGAAAATAAAATGAGAAACGTATACCTAACATCGACAGATGCGTTGTTCATATATAAACAAGACCATCTGCATGGATTTTCCTCAATTTTTCAAATTATAATAATTTGTTAAGTCAGCTTTAGTCGTCTGATTGAAAAAATAAATCATGCTTATAAACTCAAACGAAAAACATCTGAATACGATTATTTTGTGGGCAGATAAAGTGATGCGTGCATTATACGTTATAAAATCATTACAATACAAATTTATAGCTGAGATTAAATATAATAAATTGTATATTATAACTGTATGACTACTAATTTGGCAGTTTTTTCATGCAATGTTAAATATTTAAAATGTATATTACTTATTCTTTTTATCATATGATGTGCGAGCACAATAACATTTACGCGTACATGTAATAAAATAGTTGTGGACATGTTTGGTATTGGAAAATTGTCTATATTATACACAATAATCTACAATATATAAAATTGTAGTCATAATTGAGTATACAAAAGAATACTATTGAAAGAATAAATTAATGAACCAGTGATTACTTTAAAAAAAATTGTATTATTTTTCAACTTTCCATTGATAATAGTGCCCAAATTAGCCGAAACCAAAATAGAAGGAAGAGTGAGCCGAGCTTTTTTTTTACAATACGCCATAAATTTAATTTCAAGATTCCGTGATCTAGCCAAGTAAAGTTCAGTTATGCATTGTTATATAGTATGATTAAGTTGACAAAATCAAAAGCAGGACGGGTATATTCTTATGTTCGTTGATTTATTCAATTTATACGCAATATTTTTGAGTTTGCAACTATGCTGAATTTATAGCATCGATATGCCTTATTAAACAATCGATATACAATAAAATTCAGTCTTCAATATATTTTGCAGTGTAAAATGAAGCTATTCATGCATGTGGTTTGCAAAAGGGTGAAATTTTCCACTTCATAATCAATGCATAATCAAATGTGCATCCGTATTTACATAGAGGCGGGGACACTGGAGCAAGATGACCGACTTTTTATGCATCATGTTCTTCATTAAATTTATATTAAAAAGAAGACAAGTATATCCCTTAAAAATATTCCTAATAATATTTTTAATTCTATTATTTAAACAATAATTTATTGATGCATTCATAAATAATTTTCATGCATCTACGTATAGAATTCATCACTGACGAGTTTTAGTTTCTGCGAATAATATATTGTTTTTGCGAAAAACATGTGGGCTATTTTAAAATCATACTAATAAGAATTTCTATCGATCGTTCAGTCTTTTTAGAAAACTAATCTATTATACTTGTGAATACTAAGTATTACCCCTGTCGGACTAACATTAACGTTATGCTTTGCAAAGAGAGAAAATTTTTGGCGTAGGGTCAGTTATCAATCAGATTGTTCTTCACTAACAAAAGTCATTTTGATTTTACTATTTAAAATTTTTTATTTCAGATTCAACGTGAAAGAAATATAAACAAAAACAATCTGACTCTTATCATACTAATTATAATCATTATTGTTGTTTGTTAAACAGACTGTAAGCTAGACACTACGTTTTTACACTTTTACTGTGGATCTTGATTATTTACCTTGCGAGGCAGTTTACCCGCGAGCAAACCAAGGGGAGTAAGTCAAACGAGGTAAAAACAACTTACGCACTAGTATTTGCGTTGGACTATAGTTTTTACTACGAAAGCAATCGTGTTAAAGTTGTAATTTTGAGGTTAAAGTGATTAACAAAATATTTATTATTTAGTTTTACATCTGTCGACGTAAGTAAAATTATTAATTTATCAATATTTCTCATTAAGGATTCACATTCGTATTTAAATTATCTACAAGTAAATTTTTACAAATACGTTAAAAAATATTTAGCAATTTTTTAAAAATGTACGAGCTATTAATTTGTTTTATTTAATCTTATTATTAGAAAATTTGTTTCTTTTTAGAGAAGGCTTGTAGAAATGTTTTCTTATGCCATTCTTCGCTTAAAGCAAGACACATATTGTTTGCAGAAGATCTTTAAATCACTTGGCAATCCTTTTCACGCACGCAAATATTTAACATTGAATCCACAGCTCGTTACGCGCATAATAATTGCTGCTTAATTCTCAAGTATAAACTGCACAACTAGTTGTGCAATTGCTTCGTCAACTATTCTCCTATCCCGCCATGGGCAAAAACAGAATACATTTTGAACACGAAATCGATGTATGAGACTATAGCCTGATGCGCGTGCCCTCGTTGTGAAAAAATTAAATAAACGGATCGGGGGAGGATTTCTATACATTTTTTGTCGTGGTGTTAAATTTTAATCCACCCACCTAGGTGCAAACTTTGTAAAACCGAGCAATATCAAAAATTAACCTTTAATAAAGTTCGAATACACGAAAGGGGGACACTCCGTGCATACCGGTAATCTTGATGTTGAACTCGATTTTCAAGGCTATTTCAAGTTCAACTTTTTTTTATATTATTTTTTAATCGAAATCCCTATTTTCGGCCTCGGTTACGGAAAAGGAGAAAATTTTACTATGCACGAAAATGCGGAATTTCTTATACAGTTATTAGCGACTTCAGCGACATTCATCGGTATAATGCATATCGCTCAGAGGCAGAGCAAACTTTACGTTCACCGGCTCCCTGCTTATACGAGCACATTTAACTAGACATTTTCTCCTCTTTCAAAATCCGACATCAACAGTATGGGGTTTCGATTATAGACGAAGAACCTTCGTGCTTCTTCAATCAACTTCAAACGGCACGTCGAGCTATAAGTCGAGGTATTTGGCAGGAGCGAGTCGCCCCTCTCCTCGCCTACAATCTTTGGCGCATAAGGCCTTTCCCGAGAATACGTTCGTTTTTCCCGAAACCACCGATCCCGGGCGGCTGCATTAAAACGGAACACCGCGCGCGTAAGTCGCCGATGCCCCGTACGCGCATCCGGCCACCCCCTTCCCCTTTATTGCGCGTTACTTCAGTCGAGCAAACAGCCCCACTTCTCGCGACCCCCGTTAATGCGCTCTCGTCGCCCGCCGCGCATAATAACTTCTCCCGCTAACGAACCGACTTGAAAGCTGCGCGGGGCGCGGCGTCGCGTCGCCAAAGTCGGATGAGCCGCAAGCGCGCGGAGGCGGAATTTCGAAAGGTGACGGGGAGGCGGCGGCGAGGCTAAGTATAGGATACAAGCGCGCGCGCGCGCTCGCGCAATGGAGATCTCTGGGCGGCGCGTTGAATTTCGAGACAAAAGACATTAGAACCCGGATGGCTTTTTACACGAGGGCGGGCAATTATCAAAGTGCGTCTTCGTACTTTTACAGCTATCTCTATTTACAGCGGGATCTTTTGTTTCTCTCCTTAATTTTCAAGCTCTCGTTCGTACAGGCCAAAACTCCAATAAACGGACTATCCAAGAAATCGTATGCAGAAAAAGGATAATAAAAAAAATCCATTTTGTAGTATATTATGAAAACTTTCTAGGGAATATATATATATTACTCAATCAATAAATACATTTTTTTCCGATATCAAAATTTCCCAATAAATTTTTCGAACAATCCTTCAATGCAATCTCATTGCAGTTTTAGATCTTCAATCTCAAAAATATTGGAAATATTTTAAAAAGCTACGGATGGTGAAATTACTAGATAAAAAATCCAGCTTCGTTGGAGTTATTATACAAAATTAATAACAATTAATACATTTTACATATGTCATATAATCTCGACTTATATTATCAATAATAATAAATTAAGTTGAAGTTACCATGAAAGACCTGTTTAATCAAGCGCCCTCCTATATATATATATATATATATATATATATATATATATATATATATATATATATATATATATATATATATATATAGGTGATGCTTTCGCTCATTGATGGTGTTCATTATCTTTGATGGCTTTTTCGATATACAAAATCCCTGGGGGACTTACTTATGCCAGACCAACTCTGGTTATTAATTATTTCTTGGTAAGAAGTGCCTTCTTGATGGAACAAGAGCTCTTGTAAATTTTTCAATTTTTAGAAAAAAAAAAAACTTCGATAGTTTGCGCATTGAAAAATTTAAAACTTATTTAATTTTTGGAAGTGCAAAACAAAATTATACAAATTGAAATTATTGGATTCACAGCTTCAGATATCTAGGAATTTTTACATGCAATTATTACAATTTACGTGCAATTGACATGCAATCTATAACAATTTGTTTAAATATAATCGCTTTTTATTATTATTACGATGAATAATATTTGTATGCTCTTTGTTATATAGAATTAGCTGATTGAAATTACTTTAAATTGAAAAATGCTCGTTCAAAATATAACAAATTAAACTAATTATACAGCATATTACATAATTATGAAAGTATACAACTACAAATTAATTAATAGGTTGCATGAAGCTAATCACCTATTAATAAATAGATTAGAAAGTTAACTATAGGATAATAACTAAGTTTACTCGACTGCAACTACAGTTTCTATATATTTTTTTTAATTTAAAAAAATAATTTTTTCTGACTTCCTTCTTTTTTGTATAAATGTAGTTTCTGATCTATTAATTTTTAATGTATTATAATATTTATTTTTTCTTACAACTGAATATATCGGTATTGTGCAAAACAATTTCTTCACAAAAACAATCAAGAACTTGTTATGAAATTTAGAAATAGAACTTTTCAAATGAATTCAAAAATGAACTTTCTAGAAATTTTCATTTTTTACAAATCTTCATTTTTTAGAAAAAAATTGATCATAAATTATTAATAATTACAAACGCAATAGTTTACTAATCACAAAGATCATAAATTTTTCCACGAGAAATTTATTTAAGATGCCACCACAGTTCCAAGGCGACTGTATGTACAAAAATTTATCGGGCATACGGTGAACAACGATTTAAAAACACGTTTAAAATATTAAAACATATTTATTATCAATAATTTTCAAAATCTAGGCTTGCTAATTATTCTTACTGCATAAAGTATTACAAATAAGTACTCTTCTTTACGAGGATTTAGCTCATCATTACCCTTTTTTCTCTATGCCAGCGAATACTACCGTACGAGCGTTCATATGTCCATTTTAAGCGTTTCCGGCCGCCCAGAGGTGTTCTCCAAAAAAACTTATTTTATATTAAAAAAAGTATTTCCAACAGTTATGCCATCAAAATTATTATTGACAGCTATTTGTTCGTAGGTTATACATCAATTAAGCAAATAAAAAAAAAGTCAAAACTCTTCATAAATTTATTTAGATAATTATATCACTACATACGTCAAATTGCCAATTAGAGCTATTTTTAGGTTATTTTATTTAATTATAAAATTAGCCTTTATAAATCGTGGTATTTGTCGAAAAGAAATTACACTAGTGAAAAGTTAATTACTTAAATCGCAACACATTGATAGTTTGTTGATCTGCTATTCTTTTCAGGATTTATACCGGTTCAGTTCAAATATCGCTTGCAAGATTGCTTGAAATTACGTGAAAATTTATCGACGTTAGTTTGAAAACACGGAAATTATTTTCAATTTTCATCTCTTACACGTCACCAAATACGAAGAGAAAAAAGCGTTCTGATAAAATCTTATCGAAAACTAAAGTGAATCAGAACGTGGTACATATATCTGTCGGCAAAAAGTACTTCGAGCGTTATTTGAAAAGTTAAATTGACAGCCTTCGGTGTCCCCTCTGCGCGCGCGGCTGGCCATCTGTGTGTAGAGACCGAAGAAATTGCACGGAGACTGAGTGTGTATATATATATATATATATATATATATATATATATATATATATATATATGTGTGTGTGTATGTATGTAACGATTGCACGCTCTCGATGCAGCGCGCTGTACTGTATAGAAAAAGGGTAGAAGAGTTAGCGATGGGAGGGGGGCGCGGGGAGGGGGGAGTAGAGAAACAGAAAACGTGCGGTGGAACGGGAAGTGGTGGAGGGGGACTCAGCTATATCGCACCCAGGTGCGCGGGCGAATGCGCGCTCCGGCCTCTATTAAAGCACCTCGTGCGCGTGAAAACGAATCCCGTACTGGTCTGAGCGCAGCGCTCCCCCCATCCTTCCTCGCGCCGCGATGCCCGCATACGCTATATAATGCGAAGAGCACATAGCGCGCAATATTGCAGTTGTGTATTCCCCCACTTCCCGCACTCGGCCGTCGCGGAAACCGGTTACCTATTATGTACACGAACTTTGCGCGGTTTCTTCGAGAAATAATCATATTTTCTAGAGCGCGCCGCTTTAGCGGCCCCATATATATATATATACACGTACACACTATACTTGAAGGAGGCCTCTGCTCTCCAGCTGTTTGCATCGCCCATGTGTTAATATATATCTAGGAAACTGTATACCTTTCTTCCTGGGTGCAGCCATATTTTTCATATTCTCAATTTTTTCTTAGTTCGCGGCGCGCGAAAGGAAATCTTTCGACGAATTATCAAATATTGCCTCGAGATACGATTGATTTCTCCTCCTTTCAGCCTTCGAACAGAGGAAACAAAAATTTGATTTACACACTATATACGCATAATTTTACACTCAAATATTTGCCTTTTCGGCACTGCTTAAGCCGCCGTTCGTAAATCAAATGTTCCGATTAGGCGAGGGGTGAGATAACAAGCTACGGTAGGTTACATAAGGAGGAAGAAGGTGTATAGCTTAATAGCCTGACATTTTAAGCTACTAAAAATGCGGTTAGCCGAAAATTGCGCAAGCGATTTTAGCCGTTTATTGGAAAATTCTGACAAGAATGAATTACACGATGAGAATACAAAAATTACCGGCTATGGCCCGATAGTCGGGATTTTCGGGTGAGAATATGTTTTGCACATGATACAATATCGTATCGAGTTAAACTTCAGTCATAGCTAAACGTATATTGCATACCCAAGTATTGTACAGTTTCTACCTTACACTGATCCGAGCACTTATCACTATGAATATATTCATTAGCTCGTACTCGTAATATTAGTCGGTATGCAAAAATAAGAAGTTTGCACGCAGGCAACGCAGACAACGCTAACAACGCAATATAAATAGTCTCCTGGATTACGGCACCTCCTGGCCTCGTATTACATCGTCCATGCCATCTGAATTTAAAGAGTAAGCTTTACTTGAAATTTTTAAATTATTACAAGTATCTGATTTATGAAGTAATCTATCTTTATCAATGGGTATACTTTATCCCCTGGTTTTAAAATTTTAAAAATAAACACCTTTGATTCGGGGGAGGGGGGACAAATAAACATAAAGCCCCCGTTGTCTACATGGATGGGGAAGGAATTGAAGTAAAGTCAAAATCGGATGAGATCGATATTTCATTATTTTATTCAAGCGGATTTGATTGCTTCGCCCGAGTGTCATAGATTTTTTACGGATGATAATTAATTGCAGTTTTGCATTAATTAAATTAGTGAAATAAATCGTTAAAGCAATGGCGTAACGAATTCCGATTGAAGGAATATGACTTTGTTGCACTAATTGTATTGCCACTGTAATGCTAATTGATTCAATAAAAACGCTAATTAATTATTACTATGAAATAGCGTACATAAAAACGTGACCGATGACTAAGTATCGGAAAAATTGTATATTGAGAGACAGGGGAAGAAAGAGAGTGAGAGAGAGAGAGAGAGAGAGAGAGAGAGAGAGAGAGAGAATATGCAAGGATGTAATTATGTATACGTGGAACACGAAGAAAATTTTACGGTTAGAAGTCGTAAAAGGAGAGTATAGAGCCTCTGTGCTCAGGAGTAGAACTTATATTTTAATCAATCTCAAGCTATAAACTTCGATTTGACTAATAAAGTATACCGTTATTTAGATTTTGCAGCTCGTGGACATATAATGATGACGTTATAATTTTCGACGTTTGCGAGTGGCCGTAAATCCACGCTTTTATGATTATTGCTTTCGCATTAATGAGTTATTTTTGTTCTTCCTCCAAACTCGGTGTATATATATATATAACTAGGTGTATATATATATATATATATATATATATATATATATATATATACATATACGCAAAACTGCATAAATATAAATTGCCTTTAATATAATTAAAACTAAATTAACGTACAATTGCAAATAACTAACTGAACTGCTACAATGTTCAAATGCATACATCACATATGAAGGAATTCGCAAAATACAAGTAGAAAATAACATTTGATTTCGAAAGATTCTGCACTTAGCATTGCTTTCCGAAAAATCCTTTTTACATTCATAATGATGCAACTCCTTAATTTTGATTCTACCTACATTCCTTCTAGCATAACAAGCAGCTTTTAAACAATGTAAAAATAATTTAGGTGCATGTATAAATAATTTGTACCTGATTGATAATGGAAAAATTTGCCCAAGGTGATCAAAATGTTCTCATTAATTTAAACATTTTTGTTGATTGTTGTTGTCCAGCATTGACGGGAATAATAATGGGATGTCTTTTGTTATAGATACTCTCGACGTTCACAATTTCTATTTCATTCTCATGCGTTTTAAAAATTTAAAATTGAATTTTATTACTTTCAAAAACCTTAAGAACGTTCTCACCATTATGAATCTATAGAGTCGTTTTTAATAAAGCATAAAAAATTATTATAAAAGTAATCGTAGCAAAAGTTTCAACGGTCAGGTCACCTGCGATCAAAAATATGGAAAATTTACTTCTGAGACAACTATCATTGCATTTTATGGCAAATAATGTTTTATACGTGTTCAAAAACATGTTGAAAACCCCGTATAGCGTATATATTGTTAAAAAAAATTTATAAAGGCTATTAAGTAAGGATCTACATCCATTGTAAGTGCTAAAAGGATAAATTTAGTGGGCACATTTTCTCCGAAAAGGAAATGTTCCTTTGAAACCGCAAAATACTATACATAAAAAAACTAGGTTCTTTGCCAATATTTATATCAATGCATTAAATTCTAATGTTTTTTGTTACATCTAAACCTATTATTAAAATATTTTTTCATTCCAATAATTCTTTTAGAATTTTGCACTACTAATTTTTGTCTTTTATAATTATATAATCCTTTATAAAAATATTTCTGTTCAGATATAATTGGCGAAAAATAAGTACGCATTGTTTAGACGTATGTAGACATCTCCCGTCCACATGGTTTCCAATAATCAAGTTTCTATCTAAATCCCGTGGCAATTAAAAAAATTACACATTATATGGTTGTTTTCTTATGCTAAAATAGGTTTCACAAAGTTACAAAAGTATCAACACAAGATTTATGAAGTTGATAAAAAGAAATTTATATGACGAGCATTAAAAATTTCGTAAATGAATCCAAAATGAGTTGCTGATCTCAATTTTAATTTGACATAAAAATAACGATTTCTTACTATTTTAATCGTATTTTATCACATTGTAAAATTTTGCATTATGAAAATTCTTTCAAATTTCTTCTTTAATTTTAATATCAATAATTAAAAGATATCGATTAAATTAGTCCTGAAGTAGTAGTATATACTTTCCTGATAAGAATAATAATTTTGATATTTTTCAAGGAAATAAAATTAAGTTTCATTAAAAATTCAGTTAATTCAATATATAATCATAACTTTGATCAAACGAGAGTTTGCTACGTAGATAAAATTTCAAGAATTTCAAATAATTGACCTGAATTTAGGTCGGCAAAAAAGAAAAAGAGAAAGTTTTATCAGCATAGAGCATTCGCTTAAATTTACATTTGGAAATGTATTTCTGCAAAAAAATTATTCGACTGATAAGTGGACGTACAAGTGAAGCTATTAATAAAATGCGAAAGTCGGATCGTATATAAAAACATACATCGAAAAGTATCCGATATTCCAATCGAATGGTTTCCAACAAAATTCTGCCCCTCTCCTTGAGCCGTAATGCATTTTTTCGACCTTCGTCACACATGTAAAAAAAAGATTGTAGGTTTCTTCACAAGGGATGCGCCGCTCATATACATTGAGAGAGAGGGAGAGAGAGATAGAGAGAGAGAGAGAGAGAGAGAGAGAGAGAGAAGCTGTGTACTGCTGAGGAAGGGCCCACCGGCGACGGAGGGGACGAGGAAGCCGGAAAAAGGAGGGAAGAGGAGCAGCGCTAAAGTGAGCGCGTGCGGTATAGGTATAGAGTGTATGTATGTGTATATGTATATACATATATATATACATATACATATACATATATATATATATATATATATATATATATATATATATATAGCAAGACGTGCAGAGAGAAAAGTTCAAGATGAACCGCTGTGGCTGAAGAGCGCGCGGGCGTTTGAGGAGCGGTTGGGACGGAGGTGGGGGAGAGGGGCGAGGGAGATAAAGCTGCTGCCACGAGGAAGATAAGTAAAGGCTCTTGTTAGACGCCACTTTGCGTTACCAGTCCGCGCGAGAAGCCGTGGAGAGACGCGAGAGCGAACACCGCCGCGTGTCTCGAGGCTCGCGGTCGCGTACACTTCGGGTCCAACCTACCTATATATATATATATATATATATATATATATATATATATATATATATCCGGCAAGCCTCTCTTTTTCCCTTTCGCTTCCTGGCCCACACTGTACACATATACCTTGCCTCTACTTTCCCCTCGTTCTCCATCTGTTCTTAATTTTTTTTTGTTGCGAATGTACGCAGTTTTTCTTTTCCTCAAATTTTCTTGCAACACTGTACAATCAGGTGCCTGGGTATTTACACTTATACTTCTTTGGCATACATTGTATTGTCCCTGTTTTGAGTTTTTTCGTTACCAATTTTCGAGCAACTTACCGAGGAGGGTCGTTACTGTATGGTAGTATTAAGGTAGTATTATTATTATCCATCCGACTCTCAAGAAGAATAAAACTTTTTTTTCTCTTAACATCGTTATATTTTTTATTAGTTTCAGACCTTACTTTTATTCTCGTGAATTAGAATAAAAAAGAATTTATATGATTTTCTAACAAGACTTGCATAAATGACATTGCCATTAAAATCTCACATTAAATAATGACTGGAAGTTAAGAAACAATAAGTATTATATATTTTACTCTACGTATTAAATATGTCTAACAAAATATAACACCGTTCATCATATTTTCTTATTGAATTATAACTACAGTCTTGTATTTTAGTATTTGTATCGATAATAATTAACTATTGATAATACGTAACATTTCTATATACAGATATTTTTTCAATATTTCTAAACAACTCGAATCTTAAATTATAGAAAAGTTGTTTTAAAGACTACCTTGATTTAAAATAAATCACTTCATTTATATCACACAATTCATCACTTGATAAGTTACTCGACAATTGGACCAGATTTTTCAGATGACTTACTATACCATCTGTATCATTATCTACAATAAGGTCAAAGATTGCCAAACAATGAATCAACCTTCTTGTACTTTGCAATAAATCAGTTGCAATGTACACAGACTGTAATATGATCACTGAATTGCATTGTCTACAAATGAGAAAGCTGTTTATTAGGCAGTTTATTATAAATTTTATTACAGATAATAATTCTCATTGGCCAAGCAAGTAAATAATTCAGTCCAATTTTACAACTGATTTGTCAATCGAGAATTAAGAAATTTTTTTAGACTAGGTAAAACAGTTTAGCATAAGTAATCCAACGTTTTAGCTGCTTGATAGAATTATCAACCAGTTATTATCGTTATACTCTTCGGAAATGATCATACTTAGATATATATATTATGAAGGTACAATTATGAAATTTTTTACCCGAATTGCCCAATACTTATCTCCCCTGTAGATTCACAATGAAACATACATCATCTCCGATCAATACACCATCATGTACGTCTCCCTACCCTTGCTGCAGTTAAGATACTAGTTAATTTATCATTGTCGAGCCGTTATACTGTCATTAGATAGAAGCTCTATAACGGATACGTCAGAATTCTCTAGTATTAAATACGGTATATTGTCCGTACATGTTAAGTACGAGGCTGTAATTTTACAAATAACTTTACAAAAATTTATTTGCGAACAATAATTTATTTACTTCACATTAAACCGTCCCAACATCGTGAGACGAAGGCGACGCGGTCAGAAAAATAAGCGACTGTCAAAAAAAAAATCGATTATAGAAAATCCGCTTTATTGCGCGTTGGAAGTTTTGTTCGAGAGGACGGGAAAAAGGAGGCAAAGAAAGGGAGAGTCGATATCAGGTATTCGTGGATAACCCGTTGACGTCAGCGATAAGCGGTAGAAAGTAGTAGATAGTAGTCACATTGAAGATATTACGTTTCTGCTCGTAATATATCAAGGCGAACCTATGCCTATAAATATGAACGATAATTTTAATAAATTCAAACTCAAAGATTCAATAATGTGAGCATGCACGGGATAACAATTATTTGAGATTAAATAGTTACTAGCATACGTCGTCTCGACTTCTCCCGAGATAATAATTTAACTGATTTCTGAAACAATTCAATGATATCTAAGTAAAAAGTTCTCTATATATAAAAATCCATATTACTATAAAGAATTTACCGTAATTTACTTATCGCCACATCTGTATAAAAATCTGCTTCAAAGTAGCATCCACTTCAAAAAGCTAATATTTTGCCGACTATTTTCTACAATATATATATATATATATATATATATATATATATATATATATATATATATATATATGCATATTACATACGGCTTCTCTGGGGACAATTGTACTTTCGAGTTCGATCGGTAAAAAAGATTTAATAACGTTTACGAAGAGTATCATGTTTGGACGATAGAATATGTCTCGGACGACTGCTATAAAGAGTTTTGTGTTGGGGAGGTAAAATACGATGTCGAGGTCTCTGTCGACAACTTCCATGGGTAGCTTTGTGTTCAGAAAATAGAATACGATATTCAGGTATGTCGGGACGACTTCTACGGGGAGTTTCGTGTTCGGACGGTAGAATACGATGTCCAGGTATATCAGGACGACTTCTAGTGGGAGCTTGAGTTTTCGAATGATAAAATGTACGAATCTATTCATAGATCGTCTTAACAGGCGACTCTCTTTATACGTTGTTTTTCTACGTTTCTTCGTTGTTTTTATATATTTTTACTTTGTTTTTATAGATTTTTTACGTTGGTTTTATACGTTGTTATACGTTTTTATATGTGTAAACACAATACTCCCGGTTAGAAGTCATTCGAAAACACCCGGACACTGCATTCTATCAACCGAACACAAAACTCCCAATAGAAATCGTCCTCAGGTAGCGGGATATCGTATTCAACCGCCCGTATACACCAACACGAGGTTGTTGGTAAAGAACCCTATTTTGCCCTCATATTTTGTTCATACTAATATAACGTATAATAAAAAAAAAACAAAAACATAATCTGTCATAACAAATTATGTTCAGTAAGATTTGGCATACACAACCGTTTTATAAGACAAGACAGAGAAAGAGAGAGGGGGGAGATATTTCCCACATAAGAGAAAATAAAATTTATAAAAATCAAAAGATATCCGTAAGGTATGTGAGTAGTGAACAAAATGAACAAAATGGAGAATACCGACTAACGTCACTCCTTTTTGAAGATACGAAACTGACAGTTCGATATGACCATTCAACTGAGCTGGTCTAGTATTAATATTTTAAGCGGACTGCTTTGAGTTGATATTCGTGATTCAAGGCGGCACCTACTGGCCGCTGGTGAAACTGACTAGTATGATCGTTAACTTAATTTATTAATGAAAGTAAAATGATTTTCGATAAAAAAACATAGCCTATGTTCTTCCCAAGATAATATAGAATCTATGTGTCAAATTTCAGAGCAATCGGTTCAGTAGTTTTTTTGTTTATCGTGTACAAACAAAAGCACGCTTTGTCTTTATAAATTAGTATATAAGTCTATATGGTACGTTAGTTATATATGGCTAAGCTTATGTACAGGTTTGTTATTTTAGCCTTTTCCTGGGCAATGAAAACGACGAATGCATCGATTCTATTTTTTATTCTATATGATTCTGTAATATATAAGATATGTATTTTTGATACGATACTTTAGTCAGCATAACGAAGATAACTAAAACAATCAGTAACTATCTATCAATCAGGGAGCATAAATGCAATTTTTCTCATATGTTAAGATAATAAGAGAAAACTTTCAGTTCAAAATATTTCATTCTGCAACTATAATTGTTGCATTCAAGAATACCATATCCTTTTTTTTAACAAAACTTTAGAATTTTTAAAATTCGAATCAATGTAAAACAATTATATTCATGATAACAATGATTCTTAACGGTCGAAGATTCGCAATTATTTATTCGAGTTCAATCTAACGTTAGGCTGTTTCAGGCGAACAGTTTTATTAATATTACCGCGTAACAGATACGAATAATAAGTCGTTACGTACATTGTACATATTTATAAATACGACGTGTTGTTTTATATAAAGATTGTCCAAACTTAACTGGCTATATTATTATTTAACTCTATAGACTCGTAGCATTCAAGCACGTCATATTCTTTTTCTTGAGTAATAGAAAACTTCGCAATAGTATTAAAATTTGATTATTATTCTCAACGGTCGACAGAGCAACGATTATCTGTTGGAACGTTCAAATTATATACAATGTCCTACACCTAACTAGTCATTTATCTAGTGAAAGTTTGGTTTTAT
Source organism: Sycobia sp. Sy_11 (assembly GCA_018907035.1). NCBI lineage: Eukaryota > Metazoa > Arthropoda > Insecta > Hymenoptera > Epichrysomallidae > Sycobia > Sycobia sp. Sy_11. The sequence continues at coordinate 4,330,221 of JACCIC010000006.1, read as the reverse complement.
TACAAATTATTTTAATAAGTGGTTGCAATTTCAAGCAATGTATTAAAGTTTTCCTACAGAAACTATTATTTTTAAATAATTCATGTATTTATTAACTTATTATATGTTTTCTTGAAAATTGGTTTTCTTTATTAAGTTAAAAATTGGCCATCTACTCTGAGACATGAATTTATTAGCTTATTCGTTTAGGCCTTTTTCAGTGTAGCCAGAGATTTTTACACACAGGGTGCTTCATATTTTCTTTAAGTATTTATATATTTTACATAACAATATGCTTCTTGAAAGTGGCTTTTGTTATTAATATAATCACTCAAAGAATATACTAAGCTTACATTAAGTCGCTTTTTTGCAGTTTAAAATATTTTGTAATTTACAGAGTAGATGTCCGTATGTGCCTTGGTTAGTTATATTTATTATTACATTTGGATTGGTTAATTTCACTTTGAGTTCTATGCGAAAAGAAAGAAAAGAAAATGTATTTTTGGTTTAATGTGATTTATTAACAATAATTATATATAATAGTCGCATTTACGAATGAGCAGCCTCCTCAATTACAAAAGACCATCTCTAAAGATCCACCGGTGTGCGCAATAATATTTTCATCGCCTCTCCTATATTTACCGTGAACCACCAAATATTATCTTTTTCCCTCTCTCCACTAGTACCTAATCCCTCTAACGCTGTAAACATTCGAACAGAAAAGGAGAAAGAGAGAGAGAGAGAGAGAGAGAGAGAGAGAGAGAGGCACCGAGAAAGAGCGTAAGAAAATCTTTCGCGAGATTAAGTGAGATTATGAAGGCGCGACCAGGAGGAATTACGATTTTAAGCTCGTAGCGCGATATCGTCCTTGATATATATTTCATATATATATATATATATATATATATATATATATATATATATATATATACATATATCTGGCACCCGGCTATGAGCCACTGCGCCAACGAGTAACAGCGCACGCTAGAGTGCGGGGATTTTCCTCTGGACGCTACGAGAGAAGTAATGGTACCCGGGCTTTTCTCTATGTATAACTCTGTCTTTTTTCCTCCTCCCTCCGCCCGCCGTCAACGCTACTGCGCAGCCGAAAACGCGATTATCTCATCGCGAGAATGACCGCGTAATATATACCTAGCGTATACCCATATAATCAGTCAGACGCTATTGAGGTATTGCCGCTTGTCATACGGAAAATATGTGCATTGCACTTGTGGCCAATCTGTCTCAGCTATATATAATCTAGGAGAATAATGTTTATAAAAATTAAAAAAAAAATACTTTACACTAATCTACAAACATTTAATAATTGATTCAATTGTTTGCAGATATTGCAGCATTTCTTGATCCAAGCTTTCAACTTATTCTAAGAGACTAGGGTATTATTTAACATTGAAACATTTCATGCATTAACTTTAATAATGGTATAAGAATTTTCATATCGCCGGAAATATAGAATTACGTATCTTATGCGGTCGTCGTAGTACAAAACTTAAAATTTTCATTAGAAATGCACTTTCGTTCGTTACGCAAAATTGGCAGAACAGAAAGGTTGCTTGAAAATGTCTAAATATCCCTTCTGCGCGAGACTCCGGGAATTTCATTATACGCCCAGCTTTGACGCGCGGCGCGTAGCGCAGCTGCGTATATTCCGCGGGTAAAAAAAAAATCTCCGCTTGGCATAATTGCGCGTCAAATTCGACACCCTTTGGTGTATTGGTTAGTCGACGTGTAAAAACAAAAAAAAAAAAAACAGCGCGGCTCGCGCAATGCACGCACGTGTGTGCCTACCTGTAATAGTCCGTCTGCTATTTTGGCGCATATAGGCGCGACTAAACCACCCATCGGTCTCACTTAGAATCGTTAAAATTTAAGAAAAAAGAAAAATTATTGTTATTTTGACAACGAGCACATTATATACGATTAATCAGAATTAACGAAATCTTCAAGTCGCATTCCTATCGCTGTCCGGGACAATATGGCAAATACTCGTAACGGAATCGTGGGCTACAAGGGAGCGAGAACTACTATAAGCACGCGTTGCCGGCCGTTTTGACGCGCGTCAGGCGTGTCGGTAAATATTGATATATCGTAAATATGAAGAGAAAGCAGGTGGAAGCAGGTAATATCGCGAGGCACGCGCGCCTAGCGGGCGTTTATACGCGGAGATTAAAGCCGCATTAACCCCTCCCCCTAACCCTCGCCCCTTCCCGTTCAGCCGCGACGATAGAACCCGAGAAATTTTAAAGCTCCATTTTTAGAGAGCCAGGCGCTGCGCGTCCGATGGAGTGGAGCGTCCACGGTCCATAATACGAATAGGGCTGCTGCTACTCGGACTTTAACCGCCTTGCGTGATAATACGAACCCTTTAAAATGCGATTTTTATTTTATACGTACTCTGGTAGCGATCCTGGAATATAATGCGTAAAGGATGTCTAACATTCGAACGGTGAAATTCACGCGAAGGAAATCGGTATGCGCGATCTTTCGGAATTCCTATCGTTATTATCCGTGAAAGGAGTTATTTTAATGGAATTCGCGCGAGTCTTTCCGTAGTCTATTTCATATGCGTTATCGTTATATAGAAAATGTAATATGAAAAGTAACGCTTGGAAGCAAAGACCCTTTTCGACTGAATTTTAAATCTAGCCCCATACAAATAGTCCTGATAACGATAATAATTACAATATAATAAATAATGAAAGCACGAGTCTTCTACGTGCGATTATGTTACGATTCTTCAAATTTCACAGTTTCTCAATCAGTGTTCTGAAATGAATTTTTGATACGGAGAATAAAAGAAAAATTTTAAGACAATATATTGTACTTAAAATTTAGTGAATTGTTTAAGCCTTCCTTTTTGCTGTAGCTGGCTCGGGAATATCGAGAATGTGTTCGCGCAAGGAAACTACGGAATATCTCTTTCGAAAGCCCGGATGATTCGCGTTAATCTCAAGGATCCGCTTTTAACTTTAAATGTAAACTTCACCGGGACGATAATCTAATAATTCTAAATATAGTGAAATGGAAATTCAAGCTATCTGACCAGGGTATTAGTTGACGCATGCTTTTTCTTCTTTTTATGCCGTATATTCTCATCCACGGGTGCGCGCGATAAAAATGATGCACGACAAGAATAAATGCTGCTGCTATGATTAAAAATTCCAGTTTTGACTAATATATACGCTTCTTTCTTTCCCTTATGCAAATTCTTTCGGCGCGAAAATGGTCGGGAAGAAAATGAGAGAAGTAAAGGGAATGAGAAAGTGAGAAAGGCGAAGGTCGCAAATATGAATTCTAATTTACCCGTATATAACAGTCTTTCTAATATAACTGCTTTTACGGGCTCGTTCGTTACTTTCATTGTTCGTCTAAAGTAAACGAGTGCCAGCGAATAAAATGTTAGGAGATTAGGAGTTCACACGTAGAAACCGTATATATACTTAAGTCCGTCTCTCCCCCCATCTCGTTCTCTCTCTTACTCCTGTTTCTCTTTGTCTTTCCCAGCTAGTCGCATTAAAATCTGATTTATTGTTTGTTATTTAAATTGTCGTTCTTAAATGATTGTTTCATTAAAATAGAATTAACGAATTGATCTACGGGAGACGGAGAATTTTACGAGAAGATGATATTGCAGGCTTTAGATATATGTCTCCGTGTAGACTATTAATTAACGAATGACAACTTTTATTAAAGTTGTTTTAAATATATTAAGGTCGATGAATATACAGTATTACAAATTTACAGATATAACGACTTACTAGTATTAATTAACAAATATAAGGAACATCCAAAAGTTATAGTATTATCTTTAGAAAAGATTTTACGAGCTCCTTTTTTGAGAAGTATATAAGAATATATCGTCGTACAAATTACTGAAATAATTTAATAATTCATTTAAAATTCAAATAATCGAAGATATTAAATGAAAAATTATTTTATTTGCAAAGAAATAGGTTAAAATTTTTGGGCTATAGGAGACTTGTAAATAATCTAATAACATCATGAAAGTAATAAATCGAAATTTGACTTCGCAGAAATGTCATTTCATAATTTTTTTACTGTTACGACTTGATGTTTTTGGTACATTCAAAACATTTTTGTAGGATTAATAATGCCGTGATATGGGTTTTATTATAAAAAAAATTATAAACATCTTGGAACGAAAGGTATCAAAAATACCATTTGTTATTTATGAAGGAAAATGACGGATTCTACTGAAATATTCACCGAAATAGATAAGTTCAATTCATTCTTCCTAGATCGTATACAAACACGTGCATTTTTATGTTTGTACGTCATATCGGTCCTATATATATGTGTATATATATATATATATATATATATATATATATATATATATATATAAGCATAATACCGGCACGGTAGACACATATTCGTATTATGCGAGTAGATTCCATTGTCAACCGAAATGAAATTCATTCGCATAATAAAAAAAAGTAGGAAGAACGCATCTTCGCGCAGTACGATTTTCATCGTGCAAAATTTTATTCCCATATATTTCATCAGTTATTTTCTTATATTCCTCGTTTATTTACAATCGGAAAACAGTATTATATGAATAAGTAATTTGGTGAAATGGCGGCCAAACATTTTCGACTAAGGCATTTTTATTTCGCAGTCGATAAATTGTAAAAAAGAAAAATCTTCTTCCGGTCCCTGCTTCCTTATTTCTATAAAAATAAATTACGTTCAACAATAAATTTTTTCCATTCGTTACGGACTAGGTGTCGGAAAAAGAATTCCTGCGTATGTTGATTTATTCGATTAATGAATGACCGAGAACATATTGATATAATATCGTCGAAACGCTGCTTCCACAAAAGAATACAATCTCTGTGTAAAATCGGTATTGACTATATTTTTATGCCAATAAAACGAAGATGAAGAAGGCATAACGTGTATGAAAACGTAAACTTGACAAAGAAAAATGAAGTAGCCGCGTTCACAATTTACTCAAATTAACATGGTGCGCTTCCCAATGAACGCAGATTTTTTAATATCACAATCAGATCTATACGGCTACAAATATGGATTTTAAGTTTTCATTATAATTGCTACTTAAGTATTTAATTTTCTATACTCGCGTCGTCGCGGACGAAGTTCATACGATTATGCAGCTGTAATATTGTAATATATATGTACTGTAAGTATGTACATGCTCCGATTAACAATTCGATTTATGTATTATCCTTCGTTATGTATAATTAACTGCCCAGTATATTAAGCTACAAAATAAGCTTGGGTTGGTCTAAAAAGCTTTTAAAAGCTGATGTATTTATAGTATTTCGTTTACGATTACACATAAATATTCTCGAGTTACTGATATTAATAAACAGTGACTTTATGTAATCCGTCATTACTTGTTTAGTAACTGTTCAATTATAAAAATTGCAATAATTGAAATAGTCTAGTCAAGTTCTACTAAATTGGGTCTATCGGTCAGAAAAAAAGCTTTATATAATCTTATTGACATCGTGACACTGAGTATTGGAAGGCGTAAAAACCACCGACACAATGGATTATAAGCATGCAGACCTGAAATTTTTTATAAATTCAAAATATAAAACACGAACTATATGAAATAGAAATGTCCAAGTTGTACTGGTACACTGTAACAGTCGAGAATGGTGGCGAAACGCCTGCTGCTCTATTGTGCTGAATTTTTCTGATTGAGAATGCAGAGCCAACGCAAACTTGGAGATCGCTGCGGTGACTCGAACGTGTTCGGTTCGTTGTTCTTTACGGCGGGAGCTCGCAGCTCTTACGACTTTGCTCACGGTACGTCTTACTTATGCAAGCGAATTGCACAATCGATAATACTTGCTCGCGATAGGGCGAGAAAAAGGTCGCATTATTTTTAGCTAGTATTATGCGTATGTATAACTCGTATATACGCATATAAATAGTTGAAGTGAAAAATTGTGTATTACGTGTGTGTGTGTGCGTGCGCGCGCGCGTAAACTTCCCGTGCAGGATTGCGAAAATTAAAATTCAACCAAAACACGTTAGTGGTCAAAGAGCTTTTAAGTTTTTTCTTTTATTTTCTCCGCGCGTTGTAAAATAAAAAATAACAACGAAGGTCCTCGATAAAAAGTTTAAAATAATATTTTCGAGCAAACAATAAGTGCAGCCACGTGTAAAATGAAATAATTGCGAGCAACTTTTTCTCCATTTTTAATATAGAGCTTGTACATTACACTTATCCAGTTGCCACAAGAGCGCGCTCCAATAAAACCTTGTATAACTTGCACAATTTTTATTTTACTTTTTTGTCGCCCGGTGGCGCGCCGAGGAGCGCTTCAACCTAAAAAATTACAGCCCCGATTAATTCTGCCTCTTTCGTGACATTTGTTGCCGTTAAACGAACAACGAAACGTGTTACATTGTTACATACATACATAACTGCCTTGAATATATGAGTATTAAGTTGGTTACATTAGCATTGGGCAAATGTGACGAACATATACCCAGAGCATTATAATTATTTTCGAAATAAAGAATTTAATGACTGTGCGCGGCAGTCGTACTTCAACAAAATTGTGATTCCGGCGTTATTACCACTTTGTTTGAAATTTAATGGATATAGTTAAAGTGTTTTTAATTTTCTGTTTTCGAATAGTTTTGAGTTACAATAATTTTGAAATGCTAGACGTAATACATCGTATTTCCATTTAATTTGAATTTATAATTCATTAATTAGTTTTGTTAATTATCTTTGTTAAAATTATTAAAACAAATAATTACTACAAACGTATATTTTATTTAATTTTAAATTAAATTCATCAAAAAGTGATTAGTGATATGGTAAAAAAACAACGAGCATATAATATTACAGTTATTTTTATGTTTGAATTTTTAGTTTGTAAATGTTAAGATAAAATTCAGTCAAAATGGAAGAGATCGTAATTAAAAAAAAAATTTTTCTAAATCACTTGAAAATTTTATATCCCGACACGATAGAAACATATAATTAATCGACATTTCAAAATCAAGCAAATCTTGTACAATGTACAGCAACTGCGCTCGCTGGCAATGACATTTTTCAGAAGTTGCCGAAATGTAAATGGAATATATGCGAAGTGGAGTGGAAGGAAAAACCATCCCGGCTGAAAATTATCATTTTCAGTGGACGAAGCCTTGGGCAAAGTGAAATATCCCCTTTCGCATTACGCTAAAAGCACGGAAAGACGCGATGTAAGTGTACGCCCGTCGCGCAATGACGCGGAACCTGAATACTCGTTTTTAAATGTGACATTTATGTATAGAAACCGTGCCGTCTCGCTGGTTCGCGCGGACTGTAACAGACAGGTCCGTAGTCGTAGATTCCGAAAATATTCTTCGAAAAATATCCTTTTAATGGCAGTGACTTTCGTTCGATCGTATTCTTTAAATATAGAAATCGTCTATACGAAGACGTGAGAAGAGAACAGTTTAATTGAACACATTACGCAGGTGAAATAAATTTTCTAAAATAAATATTAAAATTTGAATAATAGTAGGATTCCGCAGGTATTCTTCTGAAGTAACTCTTGTCTGTTGCCAATATTTAACTCTTTCTGTTCTGCTAGTCTACTATATAACAACGTTTTCAAAGACGTACTTTCACCGAAATGTCTATTGTGTACTTACATATTCTCACTATTAGTTTCTTTTTTCTACAGGTTACGGCACGCATTCTGTACATATTTAAAATATCCATGCTCGCATTTTCGACATATAACTCTTCAAAAATTATAATAATTAAGCGTAAGGTGTAAAAATCTGTGCTTTCGTATTATATAATTCTCTTTAGTTACTCAAATGTGAGGGAGATGGTGCTATGGCTGTTAGCGCACTGAGTTTTTTTTTATTCAAAATTTATTTCATTTTTTAGTTAATTTAATAAATTAGGTTCGATTGATTCAAGCCAATATATTTGAGGTGGTATATATTTCTCATGAAACACGTATACCTTGTGCAATAAAAAATTTTGAAGAAATAAATAATAATTACGGGCATTGTTACTGCAGTACGTACGAGTAGTATCCGTGAAAAAATAAAAGAAGTATTTTACCGATTGTAATTATTGCTGTAAAAGTATGATTTCCATGATTTCGCTATTTTCTGCGTTGATTCTAATTCGCAGCGTTACCGCGCTTTAGACATCGGCCTGTGTCTTCAAGCGAACGCACTGAACTTGTATAATTCGAAATTCTTCTTAACGAGATGCAAAAGTAGGTTTATGAAATATATATATATATAAAGTCAATTATAATAGATATTCTTTTCTTTATTTTCAGTTTTTTACTACTACAGAAGCTTTCAGGTTAAATTTTTTTATTTCACAAAATTAGTTATACACTATTCAAAATGAAATTTTGTAAGTTTATTTAGAACGTATATATCACGAACATACTATTGCTCTAAATCTCCTTATATGCATATATATATATATATATATATATATATATATATATATATCAATCACGTAAAATTGCACACAGAAGTTCATTTATTTTATTTTATCTACATAGCGGTACGGTAAATTCGACCGATAAAACACTGGCTAAGAGCGTCAATTAAATTACGGCCATTCGCTTCTCTGTAAGCGCGTTGCTTTTATATATATATATAGACAAATATTTTTCGCGCTCAATATATATACTGCATCGCGCGCTCACAATTAATTCACGTTAATCTTTTTAGCTATATACAGATATACGCTTCCCCGTCCGCAACTGTATAGCCGTGTAAATGGAGCTTATATATAAAATAATTGTTTCGGCGTCAGGATCGGTCGAGTTAAATGTGCCCGCGTTATACAACGTAATGTATAATGGCCTGTGAAATCGTAAGTAGATATGTGCCGGGTGCAGTGTGACATGCATATTTAACGTGCAATATATTCTATACAATTTTTATGGTTTGCGATATATATCTAAATATTGAAAAGACAATAAAAAGTACTTCGTTCGATCAATATTATTTTTAAAACATATATATAGTAATATTAATGAAATAAAGTATAATTTTTCTCGTTGAATTCATCAAATGTTAATAACAAAAGTCGAAATTGATATTTGGTTTATTTATATTAAAATTTAATTGAAATTTTATATTAATTTCAGTAAAAGCTACTAATTAATTTAATGTGAAAGAGTAAAAGTTAACACAATAATTACAATTAATTCTGATTGACTATATATTATATTAATTGAAAAAAGTAGCTAATAAGAGTATTAATAAAAAAATCATTATTTAATTTAAAGTAATACAATTTTGGACATGATTTAAAAAATGTTGTTAAGAATTCTATATAATGAAGCGAGGGATTAAATTATTTTAATTTTTATCCAATATAGTATTAATGCCTATCCCTTTAAAATTTCATGAAATTACACTCATTACAATTCATCTGGTCTAATTATAATTTGAGAAAGGAAATAAATTAGTTATAATATTTAGTTACTACTATTCGAAGCAAACAATATGTACAACTCTATTTGATTAGAGTAGTCATAAATTCGAAATATTATATTTATTGGAAATGTATAAAAATTATAACTATACCGAGATAAAAGTGGAACACTTACTGTTTTATCGAGGTTCTCTTTTCCGCTTTGTTCATATAGTTTCTCATGCTTGCGCATGTTTTCATAAAATTCCAATGGCTTGTACATTTATATTTTATTGTATATCGACCATTTCGAGATATATAAGGATAGTAGCTTTTCTTGTGGGGGCCATCGTTTGCAGCAAAGACGAAACAGCTTCACTACTCATTACGAACTAGTCCAAAGAAAAGTATATATATATGTATATATATATATATAGTGCGCGCAAAGTAGTTGCCGCCGAGGCTGTGAGTATACATACACATATTTATAAAATCAATAAATCCGCGCGTTCGCGACAGAAAACGCAGTAGTCGCCATCGGACTTTCATCGGCGGATTTTCATCCCATAAAAGATAAACCGTATAACAAGTTGACGGGCTCACGCGCGAAACAATCTGCGTGTATATATGTGTATATATATGTGTATATATATATATATATATATATATATATATATATATATATATATATATGTAGATATATAGGTTGAAATTCTCCAATTTACTTTGCACCGATTCCATACGTCTAGCTTGCTGAGTACCTATATATATATATATATTGGATCATTTCCTCGTTATTCGAAACCGAACATTCTTACATATTCTTGTCTTGTCGTATACACGTATACATTACGATCTCTGTTGCCCTCGCCCCCCTCGACCGCAGAAATACCTCGTCCAAAAAAAAAGTTCAGACCAGTACTATATAGGTAGAAATGTATAATATATAGGCGCGCATATAACGTACGCGCGTTATGGGCCCTGCGCGCGTATATGGCAGCCCTCTTTTATATATATGAGGGCTTTATTTTCGAGTATCTTTTCAAGTGGGAGGATGGAGGAGCTTTCACCCGCCGCTATATATAAATTTATAAAAAAGCTTATTACTCTGTTGAATATTGCGGCGACCCACGTATTTCGAAAATGCGCGGAAAGAATGCCGTCACGGCATACGCGATGATACCATTATATATATATATATATACACTAGCGCGCTTTTTGCAGCCGCCCATTGATTTTTAATAAACTACATATGTAAAGAAAGATTGAATCGTAAATAAACTATTAATATTATTAAAAATTTTGGAATGAAAACTTATTATTAAACAAATTTTGGTATAGTTTTTTAAACACTGGCGTAGCTCTGAAAAATTCAAAACAATGTTTAATGAAAGTGAAAAATTTAATTTCCTGCGTGTTAATATTAGACGAGAAATGTAATTCTATTCTTGATAATTATAACTCTTTCAATTTGGCATTAAATTATTTATTAGTAAGAATAACAATATTAAAACAATAATTACAATCAATCAGTGATTCTAATGACAGAAATGTTCAATTTAAACTTTCTTTCAAATTATGTAATTAACCTAATATTTTAAGATACTTATATATTTATCAAAACAATTTTCACTAATGAGACTGGCTACGTTACTACTCGTATATATTATAAGACATATTGCAAGAAATATAAATAAAAAGACAGATGAAAATGCAGATTTGCATATACACGGAAATTACTAAAATAGATGTTAAATATGATAGAAACTACAATTAAAATCAAGTCTTATAAGTATAGATGAATAATCATAAGTTTATAGTATTAATTTCACATTAATCAGCGCAGAACGTATAAATAAAGTGAAAAAAGTAAGTAAAAGAAAATAATATTTGAAAGGTATTTTTCGTTTAAGATAAGCATCACGAGAATTTACGGTAACTGGTAGATATACGTAATAATAAATTAATCATACTCCTGTACTTATTTATCAATATAGGCCAGATTCTGCATTATAGGATTTCATTTCGGTCTTACTCATTGTCCAATTTTACTTCACGTTATCAGTGCTTCGACAAATCAAGATATCATCATCTTTTTATAATGTTATTGAACTCGTTTTAACATAACTCTATAAACTATATTATTTTAATTGTCGGCTGCGGTATAGCGATGCTAAGTAATACTTAGATTATTTTGATTAATTTAATGAATTGATAAGAACAGATTAATTGTAAGGCAACGTTAGTGGCGCTACATAAAAATAGCGAGCGATTTATAAAACTACAGATACCTATATAGTTTTTCTACCGTTAAGCCAATTTCAGCAATATTTTTCAGTGAATATACTAATTATATAAATGGAGATCTAGCACTTTTAGCAACAAAAAAAAATTATTGCTATAACAATTTAAAGATAAATTCTTTTTATCATTTTATCAAGAAAGGTTGCTCAATCTAAAATTATAATATTACAAGTAAAAATACGAGGTCGTCTGTGTGTTGGTTAAATCACCATTAGTACCCTGCTTTCAAATGCAACGGTTTGCGTATATGATTAATAAAATAGCAACGATATCGCGTTTCCCCCAAGGATGCAAAAGCTCGCACTAATTGCAAAAATATTCCTTTCCTAATTATAACCGTCAATTACAGGATTACCCGTAGCTCTGTATAATTTAACAAAACGTTGACAATGCACTAATTCCGCTTATATAGTGCAAATATATACGACGCGCGCGTGTGCATGTATATGTATTAGCAATATATGTATGCGCTATAGGCGATGGTTTATTAAAGAGGTTTAACCCCGACTTATCGCACTGGGATAAAGCATATAATTAACGCTTGTAATACAAATGTGACGGTGCGTTCTTTGCATGTACACACACGTACCTGATGCGAGCGCAACTGCGCGCGTATATACGCGTGCTCGGAGAATATGAAAATTGTATAATAAATATGCATGCAGAGAAGTAGGAGCGCAGCGCTGGCTTTTAAAATAGAACGGTTGGAATAATTATGGAACCGATACTAGTTCCATAATATCGGTGCCGGATAAACTCGCTTTAAGGCCCTAGGCATCATATCCCGACGGGCCTTTAATGATTTATTTGAGAATGTCAATAAATTTACAGTCTCCTCTCAAATTCTTGGGTAATTACCAAATGATTGAATTTCCAATAATTAGAAAATTCAAAACTACGTTTGCTACAAGTTGTATACGTTTCACTTTTGACGCATATTTCCAATGATTACCACGGCTTCGATGACACATTATTGTAAAAACTATCCAACTTTCTATCATTACGGGCATTATCGCAATTCCTGAACAAGAAATATTATTTACTAATTTTTTTTAATAGAATATGTAATTTTCGGCTCGGATCGTGTCTCGCATGAATTTTCAGTTTCAATTTCTTCAATTTCGTCCCTCTAAGGAGGGACTGCGACATTTAGATGAGTAGATGAGGTAACTCCAATTACCTTCAAAAGGAACTCTGTAAATATTTAGGCCTAACGCTCTCCCATGATCTCGCTGTAATAAACTATTATTTAATAAAATTGAATACAATTTACCTGTATAGAATGGATATGCCATGAGTTCGGAGTAAAAAATATTATACGCTGGATTCTAAAAAGGAACAATATTTCAAGCAAAACCGTTTAAATAAACTTATATACTCGAGCCTATAGTTTCCATGTTATTATCGATTGAAGTAAATCACGTTAATAAATTATTATCTGCCTATGCCAATAAATTGACCTCACTCGAAATGAATTTTCGATTATACGATCATTAAAACTTATTCGCTGGAATAGAAATGCTTTCAAGCGGTAAAGTAGAGATTGTCTTTCGAAAAATTCCTCTCACTACAAAGCACACCGAACTTCAATACAAGAAACTATAAATTCTATTATTGTATAATAATTAGTACATAAGAAAGTTTCATATCTGGAAACTGGAAGAGCCTTAGCTTCTAAAACATTGCAGGGCTCGTTTTGAAGGCAATCCGAGTTACCTGTCTTAGTCTGTACAAAATTCGTCATCCCAACATCGCTGTGTGTCCTTGTCAGACGTTTGTCTCGTTCGTTCCTAAAGTATAATCCGGCCCTGCGTAGCACGCGCGGCCCGTGCTACGTCGCTTTACCGTAGCATAATTCTATATGCGCGAGGAAACGGACACGGAGAATAAAGAAGTCAAAAGTGGTCCAGTCCGTACGGATACTTACACGCATAATGTATACATATCGAAGTCCGTAAGTCTCGATTTCTGCGGTGGGCGAGCGCGCCCCGCGGCGGTATCGAGTTCGCGCTAAAAACCAGTTTGGCCCGCAGCGCCATCTCGCTATGACGTGCGTGTACGAGATCGTCCTCGCCTGTATATTTAGTTACATCTTATACACATCGGCCCCGACGACGACGGCGACGAGGACGACGACGAGGCTGCGCCGCCCGTCGCGGCGACGGGATCGCCACCACGCCTCTCGGCTTTTCTCGCGCGCGCGCTCTCTCGTTTTTCCTCTCACCCTCGAGCTTATAATACGCGCGCGTGACGGTAATGGGTTTAGCGATATAGCCTTACGATTGCGGCGGCACTGCGCGGAAAAAGAACGGGGGGGGGGTGCGAAGGGATTCCCTCGACCCGGATAAGAGAGCATGGCGAAATCTTCGCGAGGGCGAGGGACTTAATTCGGTTGTAGTTCCGTTTATAGGCGTATTATACGTTTTGCAATATATTTCACCTGGTTGACAATTGAAAAATTAATCACTCGCAACTAATAGCTGTAACTTATTCGTGACGGATTTTCGCTATCGTTCTAACGAATTTTTAAATTATCCTGAATCCGATCTTCAACCGAGCTTGATGATTGGTCGACCAAGCTGGCTTGACCAAGCACCTAAGTGCAATTGATATTTATAGCCATCGAGCTTCGGTCCATAATATGCTATAATATGCATCATAATCGTTACAGTCCTATAGTTTAATATACGTTAAAATAAAATTTCCATAATTATAAATTTATTCATAATGGGTAACACCGATACGTCTGACATCGTAGCCATGAACAATGAACCTGTTCAGTTGATACTATAACATACTAGTTATCAAACATATCCCGTTTTGCATTCGGCATTGTAGCAAACTTTAAAAGATACGTGTAAAAAAGTACATAACATTTGGTACAGTTTCTCTCTAGATGATTGAAATTTAAGCGATAGTACTTTTTCATACTGTGAACAATGACTGAAAATTAATTTTTTGTATTGATCAAACATTGTTCTATTTTAAGCAAAGAAATTTCGCTCAAGTTGAGAAATAGTTGCAAAAGTTTTAACGAAAAAAATTCTTCCACAAAGAGAATGATATTTTCCCTTCGGATGCATGGATGTTAAACACGATTGAACAACCATCAAAGACTCGAAGCACCTTCATCCTTTAATTGAGGTGTTAGACCCGATGACATCAAAAAATCCTGAAAATTATTTTACCCGATCGTAAACTAGATTTGAAGACGTAGATCACGATATCAAAAGATATCAGAAGGTTCTCTCTTCGTTTTGCAAGTGTTTTCCAATTTCAGAAATGAAATGTTAATTAATGACACCTGCCACAGTAACAATACATTGCATTGTTTTCATTAAATTAGAAAGAAAGCTGTGATTATATTCTGCAACAAAGTTTCTATAATATTACAAATAAGTCATACGCATTCCACGACTGTTTTATTATATTCACTAGTAGTTTTTTCGCGAGTTTAATGCGCTAAAATGAGAATGCTTTGCATATATAATCAACGGGTCCATTTACTTTTGTAACAGAAATATATTGCATTTACCTTCTTGCAACAATATATTTTATAAAACGACAAAAAGATACATTAAATTAATTTTATAAAATAAATATCTATTTGTATTGAAGATATAATTCATAAAAAAGTCAAAAATATTTCATGTATTTATTTCTAGACAATAAATGTTGATCATTGATATCTATGCGTGCTGCATTGATATCGTTCGTTCGGTTAATTATTTTGTTTCCTTGTATGCTACTTTAATTGCAAAATTATTAAGTTTCAATTTTTATACGCAAGAAGATTCGGCATTGGCGTCGCAACTCATGTATTTTGAGCGTAAGTGCTCTTATTGTCCATATTTATCCGTTTCTTCGAAGAGTTTTTTGATTAACTCGGTGCATTCGTCCCTAAATTTGAAGTCTGTCCATTTGTTCGAATAATCGTCCCTGATTTCTATAGATTTCTACGACTTTGTGCATAAGTATAGCCGCTTTTTTCTTAACCTTAACTCAACTCAGTATAGTACCATATATATATATATATATATATATATATATATATATATATATATATATATACAGACATAATAGCCTGGTAGTATATATCGTAAGTATACGCGTCTCTTTATTGGAGAGGCAAATCGCCGGATGTGCCTCGCGCGATTCGATGAGCGCGGCCTTTACGGGTCTCCGACCGCGATATGGGTGCGTTGATATGTTCCGTCGTGATGTATATATAATACTCGTAATATAGACCTGCAAGCACGCCCTGGTGCGAGTTAAGAATCGCGCGAGAGGAGCGTGAGTTGCGAGCGTGGCGCTCGTGGCACGGGACACGGGGCGTATGCCGGCCGTGGAGGAAGGGGGGGGGGAGGAACACGGACAACCGGCAAATTACTCGTACAGCATTATTATATATACTTATAATTATTTTTCCGCTATATACAAACACGCGATTTTATTCTGGATCGCGTTCTCGGCACATCCGGAGCTCCTAATGGACCAAAAAAAGTAGCTCTCTTGTACTCCTTTCATAAATATATGGCTCTAACGTTCTTGCGAGTATATAAAGGTCTGTGTTTTTTTCACATTTACATTACGCTGTTAGTCCGAGGGCCACAAGAAGGACCCGGTGTCCGTTCAAAGCTCCACGAAATAACTCAGCGTCTTTAAACATGTTCGGTTAAAAAATTCAAAATTACTAACAAAGACAGAGTCAGGCGTTTGGGTATCGGTTTTGGCTGTAATTCATGGTCTTCTATAATTTCTCCAAGTGAATCAAGTACATGCATTATTTCCAATGCCTCTTAGAAGCAAAAATATTGGCGCTATGGACAAAAAGTTACAGTCAAATTCAGGATCCAGTGACGTCGCTCTCTTCTTGTATAAGATCGGCTATAGCCCCGTTTTCAGATAGGTCCATTTTCGGAAGAAAATGATCATTTTTCGGGAATTTAAGAAAAATCGAGAATGTAATCTTATTACTTCGATAAATAATTATTTTAAAGGTTTACCATTTCTTATATATTTTTCGTACGACTCATCCTTCCACAACAGAAAAACCAGCAGAGCTTGTGCAGTTCGCTCTTCTCTGAATAATTTACCGCCAAACTTGTTTCTGACGTGCCAATGGAAAGAATAAAATTTTAAATACACAAAAAAATTTAACACGTGAAAAAAAAATCATACGTAAACTTGCTTTTACTTCTTTTTTGTATTTTGTTCCAAAGGGAGTATAATTTCCTTACAGTCCAAAAAACTTGTATGCTTTTACTCATTTTGTCAATTTTAAGAGCAAAAACTGATGTCTCGTGACATCTTACGATAAATATCCAGATCCTGAATTTTGTAGCAGAAACGAAATTTTAAGACAAGCCAGTGAATGCAAGGTGTTTATCTCTGTATAAATTAGAATTTAGAAAGGACAAATATGAAGACACAAATGTAGCTAAAAGAACATATTAATAGGAGCACACAAATAAATCGAGGAAACTCAAAAAAACGAATGAAATGTGATAAATTGGCTTTTTCTTTCACAAATAGTTTCATCTTGAAAATGACACTACTCTTATACTTGCGGCGTATCGGCGCACAGAATGCAACCTAATCGTAAAAATCTTTGGATAGCTCGTGCGCGTTTAGTCCCGGGTATCGTCGCGCCTCTGTAGGCGTGATTGCTTTTCGGCGGGGACAAACAAGTTCGAAAATTGATTTCAAGCTGTATATATTATCACCGCTTGGACGTAGTGCAGCTCGTTCTACATTTGATTACGACCACGACTATATGCGTTCGAGATAAGCGAATGCAAATTTACAATTAACTATTTCTGTATGCTCGGCGTCGGGAACGGAAGGGATTATTTCATAATTATCCATTCAATTTATGGTTTACTATATTTAAAGTCTTTTATAGAATGTGGATGTCAGAATAACATACTATGAATCCACATTGAAGCTTCTTTATTAAATTGAATGATAAAGATACTTTTTTCGTTCTCCCGAAAACAAAAAAATTGTTAATTACAAGATAATTATTTTAAATTGCACCGCGTGTTTAACTTCTATTTTTAAAGGTACGCATTCCTTTATTTTTTCAGAGTTTCATATCAAAATGTTGATACATTTCATAACAGTAATAAGAAAAGGTACATTACAAACTAAACTGTTACTAATTAGTTGCTCGTCAAAAGCAACTATATTATATAATATATACGAAATTCTAATGTTTATACATTGTACTTTTTACGAAGTCGTACATTCGTTCCACTTTTCAGCGTTTTATTTTATTTCTCAGCCGCGATAATTAATTCTATTTATGCTAGTCAGTAAAAATTCTTCATAATTTATACCAGCGAAAGCATAGAATATATACCACAACTAAGGGATGTATATTCTGCCCTTGTTCAAATATTCCTTGTTAAATGACGTTTTTAAAAAGCGTTTTACATATTGCTGTATTTTCGCAGCATTACGGCTGTAATGCAGACCGAACGTAAGAATGAAGGCGCATAAGAGTGAAAGCAGGCAAATATATACGAAGCAGGATCTCTTCTGATCCGAGGAGGATCGGCGCACACGTCGAAATGAGAAAGAAGCTCAACGGGGAAGGGGATTTTTACGAGAAAAGGGACGAGCCTTTCGAACGAAATTCTCCGACCGGGGCACAGCAATTATATAGGGATGAGCGCTGGCGCGAGTATTGACTTTCGCGCAGAACTATACACACACGAGTAATTGAGGTTTTTGTAGCGAGTCCAAATGTGCGATACATACACGCGCACCTGCACACTTACACTGTAGCGAATGATCGCTCCAATAATGCTCTCTGTCACGCCAGAACCGTGCGTTAGACTGATGAATGATCTCCGATATTGCGTCGAAGAAATTTCACGCGCGCGCGCGCGCGTGTGTGGGGGGGGGGGTCAGGCATTTCTATAAGCTGACTCAATGCTGTAAATACTATTGTCATGCCTACAGATTGTTCTAGCGCATATGTGCATATACGTGGCTGATTTAGAAATTTGGCGGATTTACACTAATGCAAATTAACAATGAACACAAATCAATTCTCATTCAATATATCTTAGACAGTAATTATGTTCATTTTTTTACTAAAAATGTGCTAAATAATTGAATGCAACTAAAAAGTCTGATGGAATACGAAATATTCTGCATTTTTTTAAATGGAATCTGCGAAGATTGATTTACTATTAAATGGGAAATAAAATTTCTTCTAATAAATCAGTGAATATTTCATTGCTGATGCAGTATAATTTCAATTTGTATTTGTCAAATAGTATAAAATTCACTGATTTACTAATGTCGCTGCAATTTCAGAGCTCCTTCAATCCTCAACATAAATTTTTGTAAATTTTAATTCGTTTCGACATACTTTGAGATATCAGAGAAAAGAACACTTTCAACGTCTCGTCATATCGAATACAGTTGTGATTTATGTATAGAATAAGTAAATAAGCCCATGAAAAAGGCAATTATTTTATCTAATTAGATATTGAACGATACGGAGCGATATATCTGTATTATTTACCACACAGCCGCGCGGGTTACGGAAGTCGCGGGCAACACGCGGAAGGAAATGGGAAAATTGCCCTCTCCCGCGATGTTTGCCATCTACTTAAGCCGGAAACTTCGATCGGCCAATATTATATATATAGCTATATATAGTACGTATATACAGCTAAGCGTTCGTGATTGAGACTTCGCCCTATACAAGCTACCTCTGCTACCATCCGCCTCCCCTCAGCGTTTGCCCTTTTTCCGCGTCTTTTCCGTTCTCTCCCCCCCCCCTCTCTCTCTCTCTCTCTCTCTCTCTCTCTCTCTCTATCGCGACTGTATATTCCCACTCTTTATAATATATATATATATATATATACGCTTTTGCTTGGGGAGCACGCAACTGCATCAAAGATCGTTAAAACTCTGTAATTGGCCCACGGGAAATTACTGATCGTTAGCGACCGAATAGTCTTATATCCCCTCCCCTCCTATCCCTGGGGATTACTAATTACGTATACAATTCCCTCTCAAATTATCGCTGTTCGTCGGAGCTCCACCGTTTCCCTCCCTATAAATATATGCATATAGATACACGAACGCGAAGAAAATCGCATTTTCGTACGCGCAGCTTCTGCGCGCACTGCCTGTACTATACGTATGCGTGTATATATATATATGTATGTATTCTTTTCAGACCGCCCTAGGCTGATTTTAATCTGCGAATTAAAACTTCGCGGAATCGCTCTTTTATATTATGCACTTTTGTACACTTTTCTCCCTCTCCTCCTATCCCCGTATTCGAAGCTCTACTTTTCTTCGATTGCAAAAGCAAAAACTGTGGAAGGTTAATCCTATTGTGTAAGTCAAGTTAATTAGCGCGTACGCAGATGTCGTTTGTTAATAATTTGCAGAGATCGAGCTTGTCGTTTTATATGAATAGTGATGCATGATAATGAGGAAGTGATAGATTTGACATAATCATATACATCGATCTAAATTGAACAATTTGTTATCTTTGTATAAATGATTGATGTACGCGGAGAAAGGAAGACGACACATCGAATCCAATCATTATCGAAGTTTAATTTTGTAAAATCGTTTAATTCCAAAAATTCGAAGTGCACTTTTTGGTTTGTTTGATTAAAAAATATAAATAATTATTATTTTATGTAAAATGAAAAGCACAACAAGAAAATTAATGAATTTCCCGTCTATAAAAAATGAATTTTAAATTTTCAATTTACGTTGTTTAAATTGCATATTATGTATACGAATAAACAAAATGGAGACGTAAGTCTTTAATTAATCGAAGTAGAACATGTCCAATGTTCAGAATGCACAATGAAATGTCTTCTACAATTGAATCGTTCTTACTATAAGATATTACATCCGAAACATTGTACGTTCTCTCGTAATATTTTCGCGACGCATTATCGTTAGGCAATTTCTAAACGCCTAAATCATTTTTCATTTACAACGAAAATCAACCCAATTTTTCAGTTCTTAGAAGTTTCAATTTTAATAGACACATATTCAATTATTGCATAATACTAGATCAGATCAATTTGAAATGTGCGAATTCCGCACGGAATCAGTAAATCTAAAATACGCACGTGTATTATTTACAGCATTTCTCGTCTGAAAATAAAAATATTAGAATTTTGAATATATTTAGGGCGGAAAAATTGTATAATCATTTAACTTTCTTTATTAATGTTATAGATTGAATGACATAATTACGCCTTGAGTATTTTGGTATAAATCTTATCCATCGATTAAAAGTATCGACCTAATTCAATTATACACTCGAGCACAGATTTAAATATTAATATAAGAGCCCGAATTGTAGTTTAATTAAAGGATCCACTGGTGCTATATGTAATTCATAAAAGTAAGCCGCCTGTATAATGAAAATTTTGTATTCTACAGTTTTAATTGGAAAGAGTATATATTTTATTAAAGCGTATACTGCTTCGATAATCGAACATTTTTGCGAATACCAGCATTTCGCTACGATAATTTTATAAATAAGCCACACACCAAAGTCTTTGATCGCGCGCCGAAAATTCGATTGCATTAAATGGAAAATATAGCGGATTATAATCGATGGCGCTGCTCCAGACATATATAAAGTATCGGTTCGGCGTCCTTTGAACCTATATTGCACAAATATAGAAACGAAATTAACGCTAAGCAGCGTTACATCATATTATTGCATACTTTCCTCGTTCAGCTTTAGGACAATAGCATATTCCTACGCATAACCGTACATTCGCTCCCATTCTGGTAAATGTATTCCGTTCTTCGCACTCTCTTCCAATTTCTTTTGTCTCGCCGCCTCCGTGGAATAGCGCGCATCAAAGGCTAAAGCCGTCGCGCATTTCTCACACGTATAGTCCTCGCGTTGCATATTTTAAAAAACGCCGTCACTCCTATCATTTCTAATATTATCATACGTTGCGCTTATAACGCGATTCCGTACGTTCACGCTGTAAATTAAACCCCGCGAGGTTATATACCTATATAACCGACGCGCCGAAATAATCCCGTCCATTGATATTCTTTTGTTTACCGAAAGTAAGCGGTTCAAAAAGAGAAATTCTATTGTAAGACTGAGAACGGGATCTTCTCGCGACTCTATAAAGTTTCCTATTCGCTCGGCTTATACACACTTACATATTTTCCTTTATACGATTTTGTGAAGCGAATATGAATTATAAAAAGTGAAATTATAAAAAGTCTGCTTACATTTTCTATTTGCTTTTGCTACATATATATATATATACGGACAACGAAACGAATAATATTCGAAAAGTATGTGTGCACGGACATTTAGTTGAAAACCGTATTGTTCTTGCAATAATTTTCGAGGGAGAAAATGCGAGGTAAGAAAAAACAAATTCTTGAACTATTGCCAGGAAGTAAGAGGAAGCGACCTACTAAGGATAAGTTGTAACGTTAAAGTGCATTCCTTATTATAAAATAACGAGCTAACTGCTGTTCAATTTTATTAAAATTCGAATGAAATTCTGTCGGAACGATGATTTTATTTTCTTATAATTCCGCACTTAATTCAACTTTTTAATGCTCCGTCTTGTTAGTTTAACCCAACATTGGATACTTTGGAATGAAGTTTGATGCCACTGCAACTGCGAGCTCGAGAAAGATTAACGGCCGCTCCCCGCAACTTGGGACCGAACTGCTTTAGAATTAATTATATAATTACGTATACGTGAGACAGGTTTTACGAGAAAAAAAAAAATAAATACACTATTAATATATCGACACTGAAAATATTCGCTGTGATCCGAAATATATAAATATATATATTACATATCTTATGATGTACAGACAAATTTCTAAACTTGAATTAATCATCGACTTTGTCATTTTGATAATATACGATTTACAGATATTAACGATTCATAAATATCTATCTCGTTACATTTTGTGCAACTTTATTTTATTCATTCGAGATATTTTTTTCTAAATATTGCGCGGATAACTTAGCTCGATTCGTTTAAAATAAGTGCCGATCAAGCAACGTATGAAAACGTAAATTCAGATAATAATAAAGAATACACGAATTCGCTCAATTTCCATAATATTTCATTATTACTTGTTCCAACTATAATATATAGTTTACGTTGAAGAACCGGCATTTTCTCTGTATATTCAACATCAAAATAATCCATCGGTAGTTATTGTCGTGTTAATTTGCTACGACAATTTTAGGATCATTGAAAAATCGAGGAGAATTTTAATAAGAAGTCAGTTGTACGAAAATATCAAAAATACGACGGCAATAGGATAAGTATGATTGTTCCATTTACGCTGTATTTGAAATTTGGGATTTCCAGTAAAAAACAATTCAGTATAAAAAAATGATAAAAAAATGAAAAAATACAAGCAAACTTATATCTATACGTTAGTCCTAATTTGACCTCACTTAAAGTCGTAAAATCTTTCTTCTCTTCCACTCGCTCTATCTTTCTATCTCTGTCCTGGCCTGCCTTTCATTCTGCCACCACCGACGATACTGCTTGAATTTAACGTTGCTTTTTTATCGCCACCTCTCTTTGAAATCCCTCTTTCTCTCTCTCACTCCCCTGAAACATATTTTTTTCCTCTCGCTTATATAAGTTATTACCGCTGCCGTATACACGCGGGTGCGGCCATTTTTCATGATAAAAGCAATGCAATTTCCACTTGAACGAATAGTGTGTTCAGCTTTTCACCCTATATATATATATATATATATATATATATATATATATATATATATATATATACACTTGAATCTTTATTTTTATGCCAGCTAGTCAGCTTCTAAAGAGAGTTATCGTAAACGAAGATTTTCCACCAGGGGACAGATTGATGACACTATCCTCGGTTTAAATTTAAGATCACGAATTGCAGAAGTAAAATAGTTTGAATATACGTATATATAGAAAACTATTATATGGAACCGGAGAAGCCATCTGTATAGATATATATTATAGTAGATGAGACTGGAATTGTGGCGTTCCATATGTGGGTCGAAGCTCAGCGATCTAAACAGCCGTGATGCGCGTTTGAAGAAAAAAAAGTATATGGCCGAGACTTTTTTCCCGATCCCTCGATTGTCTTAAGTGATGACCCGAGCTGAACGTTAAGAGCTCGGACGTGCGAAGTTTAAAACCATTCATTAGATTAATTTCGTCTCGTTTCAGTACGAGTATTTTATACTAAAGACGTTGTAGATCGTACTTTTAAACGCTCAAAATTGAGAGATTTATGCGACTTATATTGCTTACGACTATGTTATATTAATCCGAGAGCTAAACATATATCAGTAATAATACCAAATTAGAAAAATTGTCAAAAACCAATATCAGAATAATTGATAAAAGCAATTAATTTGTTTTCTTCTTGTTCAATTACTACGATAATTCATCTAATTTAATTTTTCAGTTTTATTTACAAATTAAATTTGAGAAAAAATTACAACTTGTTTGAAAATATCTCAAGACTCAACGTCAAATCCAATCTTGAAACTTAACTTACTAAATTAATCGATTCTGAAAAAAAGGCTGTCGGCTTTAATGTAATTCTCACACAGAGGATCTACAATTAATGCTTTTAAAGAAATGTTGAAGTACATTATGAAGATGAAATGTTTGAAATGAAAAGAAATGTAGAAATGTTTGAAGAACAATGTTAAATAACTTAAGTATTAAGTAAAATGTTAATTTTGTTTCATAAGACGATAATTTATTTCGACAAATAATTAAAGTAACTAGCATCAATTTTCTTTAAATGCAAACATAATTACTCTCATTGTCAGTTATTTTATAAAATATTTATAACTAATATGTTTTATATTAATTCAGACATTTGGAAAGGGCAGGAGAACATCGCAAATACTGCATGTTGTACAATGTACAACGTTCGTATAAATTCAATTTTTGTCCATGACGGAAACGTATGAAATTTGTAACATTTATAACATTTTAGAGGTACGGAATGTATATGTAATATTTATTTAGACACTAAGTAACGGTAACATAAAACAACCTATATATGCTAGGGAGGAAAAATTGAATGTACAGTTATATATAAAAATAAAAACAATTGAACAACTGAAATCCAGTATTTTTGAATATCAGCCTGTATATTTTTCAAAACATTCAATCTATCTCTGTATTTTCTTTTCCTTTGGAATATTTTCACCCGATATGTAATGGAATTTAGAAATGTTATAGTTTTTATATAATTATAACTTCTGTTTCTATACTCATACAAGGACTGTTGGGAATACTTTCGCGTTCTGGAAAAAAATATGATCATATTCCTATTCAGGACTTCAATACTGTTCTAAATATGCTACAAGTTTTCATTTTTATACATTGAATATTTACAAATTTTTCCCCTGATGGGCAGAAATCAACTGTTTCTAAACATAGTTCACTAAAGAATTTTTTAATAAAAAATTGCAATGCCCTCGTACTTGAAATAATTTCCGACGCGCATATTTTTTCTAAAAATAAATAATTTACAAAATTACATTTATTTCATGAAATTTCATTTATCATTTATCACATATTTTCAGAACAGCTCATATTCTCAAATTGCTGAAGGCGCGAAAAAAGGACTTTATCCGTCCTAGTTCAAAATTTTCACAATCATAACTCACGACTGCAAAATATCGAAGAGGGGCGAGGGCGCGATTTAATTTAAGAACGCTTTGCTTTTGTCACAGGACCACACCAAATGGCATTCGATGGAATTAGAAATTCCATCGTGTGCGCGAGAAGGGTGAGGGTTAGGGGGGAGTCCGACGAGAATATGCGGCATAAAAGCCGCGGCATTCAGTGATTCAATCTCAGTGTCACAGGTGCTAACTGAATGCAATTGAATAAGCTTTAAATCGCTCTAATTGCACATATCCCGGGTGTATAGCGCTGCGGCCGTCCCGGCAATAACACTCGGCTTTATATCCCCACAACTATATACATCTATAATACACATATGTATATAGAGATTATATGCTGAAAAGTGCCATTATAGATGAAACGGGTGGACGGAAACTAAAATGTTGGAAATTATGCGATGCTCGAATCGACATCTTTACTTCATTCTTTTCTCTCTTTTTTTCTACATTGCACTCTCCTCAGCCGTGAACTTTTCTCGCCCATTAGTATCATATTATTACACAGTATAAATTCTATGTAAGTTTAACAATTTTTTTCTATTATTCATTATTGCTTAAAATTATGTCGAGACGTATAGAAGACAACGGGATATCAAAGCTTAGATAAAAGAATTTTTATCTTTCTTGCGTATATCAATACACTTTGGTTTTATAAAGATGGGTCTACTATACCTTTTATGGCGTCTTATGGCATGAAATCTAACACATATAAAATATTTAAAATACATATGACGAAAAATTCTTAAAAGTAAAAAAGCAAGCTATTTTACATAAAATTCTTGGGTCGATTCAGAAAAAAAGCTTTTGTATGTGCCACAGTTATTGGGTAGTTTCGTTGGTCCAGATGTTATTTATTTATACATAAGATTTAACATAGATTGGAGTAATGTTGAGTTTCTATAAGAAAATACAGATAAATAAAATATACAATAAAATTTGAATTTACTCGACACGCAAACGCTTAATTCGCGATAGAAAACTTAGGCAAAGACTGAAAAATTTAAAGTTAATTTGCAACACCGTACAAATTATACTTGAAAATAAAATTTGCCATTTATTGTTTCCGAATTGGAAACTAATATAGGTCTCCTCTGGTGCCATTTATTATAATTGAATTCAGTAATTACATTTAAAAGTGTATTTTAATATTTTATTATTTTTATTCAAGTTTAAAGTAGATAGAAAAATATAGCTCTCAAAACGTTGCAATTGCTTCGACAGTTTATTTTAACCCTCCAAATGGGCATCTTTTTTGCTACTTCCAAATATTTTAAGATAAACAGCAATGGTAATAAAGATCATTGTATACATAATTTTTCGACTATATTTAACAAAATTATATACGAAAGAGAAAATTACAAATCAGATTAAATTTTCAAAGATAAAATGTTAAATAATCTTTTTTTATTTCAGTGATCAAATGCAAATTACATTTTTCGTCAATATTCAACTTTTGGAGGAAATAAAATTCTGAGTTTAAATATGTAAAAAGATTCAATAATTCGTATACAGTTTACTGATGAAAAAAAATCCACGCATAGAATAGAATTTAAATATTTTATCGAATTTCGTATAAAAGTAATAAAAGTTATGGTAAAAGTATTGCCGATATGGATGTATGTATATGTATATATATATATATATATACAAGATTTGTCTCAATTATCCTGTCCTGCGTCAGCTTTGAAACAAAGGCTGAATACCGTATATATACAACTGAAAAATCAGTTGCTATATTACGCATATCACTCATCGCAATGTTAATCATCGTGCATTTTGAATCATTATGGGGACTTTGAATTAATTCAGAAAATTTCTGCTCTACGTAATGAAATAATGCCTTAAACTCCCCCCCCCCGCATTCCCAATTTGAATATGAAAGTTACTAAATAACTGTCGAGCCTTGTTTCGCTGATTATATAGTATGTATCTATCTATGTATATATATGAAAAGTTGCAGTGTCTCGCACTCGGCTGACTCGCGCGCCGCACCGTCGCAATAATTTACAATGGTAAAGTATAGAGGGCGGTCGTGACAAATATCTTCTCTCTCTCGAGGGGGGAATTCTTCTACTACACTCGCAGCTGCAAATGATATTCAAATCCCTTTTGCGATTTCCCGTCTCGTTTCTTTCCCGCCGTCCTTAGGATGCACCCTGTTCTATACCTGCAACGTCGTCGCGCGCGTGCCACGGGCGGCGCCATCGTCATCGTTACAGATATATATATATATATGGGACGAGAATAAAAACTCCCCGTACGAAATGGCCAAGATTCTCTATCTTTCACGCCTTGCTATTTTATATTCTGTAACCATCCTCTGTTCTTTTTAACCTTCATCTTATTCAGTGAATATCATTCGGCTTTACTCGTTCGAGCGAAAATTTGCCTTTTCCTACTCTCTTCTTAAACCTTTTAGACCCAATGTAAATTTCAATGTACATATAAAGATTTTAAGCACTTTTTTGGAATTTACTAAATATTTACAAAAAAAAAAGTTTTTGTCTCTCCGTTATAACGTAGCCGTATGCAACTCAATAGAAAAAAACACGGTGCAGCAGATCTTTAACCTTAAAAATAGGTTGGAGTGTAAGAGAGTTTAATGAATTTCAAAAAATTCAACACTATCTCATTACAATAGACAAAACATTTCAGAAGGATATAATACCAACTATCGTGGCTGATTCGTAATTACTTTCGCAACAGTCAAAACTATTCGTTTGGCATTATTGAATATTTAAGATTCAAAGTATATAGCTCACGCTGAAAATAATATGTATCCTTATCAAGTGAATTATCAGTATATGAACATTTGGGCGATTCATATACGTACAGATTTCTCTCGAAATAATTCGCGTACCTCTGCTGTTTCTTCCGACCAAATTTCAGGTCTGATGGGCCGATGCATATTCCAATGCACATATGTTTAATTTTCTGTGTAAGGAAAATTCTAAAAAGAATTATATGTACGTTGCAAAATAAAATATATTTGTTAAAAAATTATAAAAAAAACCCATCAATTAACAACAAAAGTAACGACGGCATGAATAAGAAGGAGAAGGAGTAAACAAGAACAACAACAAGAACATCAACAACAACAACAACAACAACAACAACAACAACAACAACAATAATAATAACACTGATAATTCAAATATTTTGGAATATGCTATATTGTCGATCGTTAGCTGACTATCACTAATACGTAAGATTCAAAATTTTAAACGTAGCGTGTTTCAAATAATTCTATCTATTTGATATAAAATTTACAATATATATAAATATTATTTATATATAATATTATATATATATGAATATATATAAATATTATTTGATATAAATATTATAATGAAGCATTAATTTTACAGATCCTCAATTCAAAATCGTTCTTAAAATTAAGAAATATACCTTTTTGTGATATATATATATATATATATATATATATATATATATATATATTAATAAATACTTTTAACCGTCTTGCAGTCTTTGTACAATAATATATTACACTAAAATAATGACTGAATAAGAATCTGAATTAGAAATTACTACTACAAATGAAATGAAATTAGATAAAAAAAAGAATAATAAAAATAATAAAAATAATAAAAATAATAAAAATAAACTATATTCTATGTTAGTAAAGGACAACCTGACTGCCCCCATCACCTTATATTTAATACTTTAAATATCCGACGTTTCAAACTGCTATGGTTCATCTTCAAGGATTAAACTGAAGAATAAACTAAACTCAATTTAATCCTTGAAGATGAACCGTAGCTGTTCGAAATGTGTCGCATCTAAGGTAAATTTAAATTTAAGGTCGGGACGGTCAGATTGTCTTTGCTAACATAGAATATAGCTTGTTTTTATCATTTTTATTATTTTTATTATTTTTATTATTTTGAATAGTAAGTTTTAGTTTTTTAGATTCTTTGGAAGTGGTTATAAACAAAGACAATCTGATTGTCATTATATTAGTATAATATATTATTGTATAAAAACTATAAGACCGTTAAAAATATTTGAATTTTACCTGCAGTGAAGTATAATAAAAAATAAACAAGAGCTCTTTTTATATATCATATTTATTAAGAGAAATAGGATAACGGGCTTCTGTCAGAAATGTTTTTGCCTAGAAGTATATAACAGGACAAAAATACAGGTAGGCAGACAAGCGAAACTATACATTTTGCCTCAAAAAGCATACGTCTTGTGAATTTATTATAAGCAAGATACGCGGCTTTTCAGGGGTTAAATTATCACGGACTATATACTATAACTGTATATCTCCTTTTTATGTTTACTATTTCGTTGGTTTTGCAATTTCCCTCGGAAACTGATAAATTCCAGAAAAAAGTCTGTTTACTATAAGACATTGTACAGGTCCATCGGTTTCTATTTTTACATGGTTATATTAAATAATTACGATTTCATATATATGCATTATACACAATACTCGGGCCGACATTTGCATATCGGATAATTCGATTGTGTTAAATTGGTCCAGTTCGATAGAGTAAATAATAGCTAAACCGCACTACTGGCAATTTGTATGCAACTTATTTTTTTTAATTAGATATGAAAAAATTTTCATGATGAAAATTTGATGGTGTTTCGGTTATTTTTTTACCAGACTCCTGTTTTATTCGCGAACATATTAAGCGTACTTGAAATGTAATCTTAAAAGTTACGTATTTAAATTACAAACCAATATACTTGTATATGTCTATTGTATAAGTACCGCATGAGGTGAAGTTTGCTTTATCATACATATGGAATATTGTTTTACAAAAATAAAAATTATATTCCATACACGAATATAAGAATAAAAAGTCAATCTGAAAAAATCCTTAAAACTATTGTTATTATTTAAAATTAAATAATCACTATTATTTATAATTTATTTTTATAATTTTAAATTATCGTAACAAATACTTTAATATAAAGACCATACTTTCTGACGATTCTAGGGGAACATCAGTTTTACATCAGATGTTCGCGATAACGGCCAATTCTTTGAATTTTAAGAATACGTGTTATTAGTTTTTTATCCGCAGTGTAATTTTGACGAGACTTTACCACGGCTTTTCCAATTAAAGTACAAAAATATCCATCAGCTGTCTGTTCATAATAGCTTCTTAATTTTATTATAAAAGAACCTACAGTTTGGCTTATGAAAACTGCAGCCTCTGTTACATTTGCCAGAAATTGTTGTTTCAATTTTCAAGCGATAAAAAGGCAATTGCTTGTCGAGAGAATAATAATAACAATTTTACGTCATTTGCGAATGCATTAGATATAGAACAGAAAATTACAGAAAGTGTAACTTCCAACGTGAATAACGTTGCAATTCATTTGTATAAATCAAAGAGATAAACATTCACGCTTAAAAATGCAATGCCATTTATCATTCCCCGGGAATTTCAACTATAATTCTTGTACTGTAAATAGTCCGACTCGAAGCCTAGAACAGACCAAAATAATAGTTGAACTTAATAAGTTACGAAAATATGTACATTATAAAATCAGTATCTTATCAAGCATTCGACGAGGATCTTCTAATTGTCCAAGACGAGTAGTTTTCGATTTTATGCTGTATAAAAGATTATGCGAAGAATGAAGCGCGGTTTCGAGATGGAGAAGAAGAAAGACATGCACGCATCTAAAGGAATGAAACAGAGCGAGCGAGCACATCACGTATGGACGAGATATCGGCAAGGGCGAGCGTATTGCGACGCCGGAGGGCGCGGGACACCGGGCCACCGCGCCGGAGCGATATTAAAAGGTATTAAATGGAAATCGCGCTTTTACATGCATCTTTCAACGGGCTCGCGTGTTTGCGCGCGACGCCGCGCGTCGGCGGTGCTTGGTTTACGACGCACGCCCCCTGCGTATTTTACATATAAATATTAAACAGTCGTTCTTATACGACACGGGCCGATTGATGCCTCGTTTACCCGCGCATTTTCCTCGCCGACGCAGCCGCGCCCGCTCGCGCTTTTCCCCGTTCCTCCCCTCCCCCCGCCCCTATTGTATTATACGCGCTCGCGTCGTCGTATGTATAATTTTATACGCATACAGGTCTCGTGAATAATGAGGCGGAGGAGGATTTCGGCAAAGCCCGCGGGCTCTGGTTTATGCGGCTCTCGCGCGCATATACTTAACCGAGCACGCGGCTGTAGTATTTTATTCGCTTGCTCGCTTAATTCAGCTAGCCAATACGTATTTGATTACACGGCATTATCCGCCATACGAGGGCTGACGAATTTTTTACAGACGAAGAGGGGAAGATTGTTTACTTATCCGGTCTCTCACCCGGTCTTTTTTTTAATCACTGCTCTGATCTTCCTTTGTATTTTATAGCTACATGCTATAGAGAATGTCAAATTTAATGATCATTAGATATAAACATCTAATTCTATTCAAGTTAGATGTCTATTACACGCGAAATTCATTTTTTTTTTTCAAAGAAACTAATAATACCTTCTATATAATATCGTGATAAATCAGCCAGTCATCCCAAATAGTTTCAAAATGATTCAATTAAATCGTTGAACGAAATATCCGTATTATACGTGCTACGAGAATATATTATACCGGTTTTATTAAATATTGCGATTATATACCATATACGGTGGTCACGTAAATGTAAACTAAATCCTATCCGTACGCCATACGCGCCGTCCTCCTGCAAGCACAGCCAACGAACGGACGAAATTGGAACGATAAACAGTTCAGCGGACAATATTGCTGTTTCCTAGGTAGAGCTTTACGTTGTTCAGCCCTGCACCTTAAGGCAACGTGTAATACCGCCGGAGCTTACAATGAAGCGATAAAATCGACCGTGCCTTCTTCGTCCCTGCTGTATCGCCAGATTGCCGTCCAGATTCGAAACATAGATCGATTAAAGCCCAATACGACGTGGATATATAAAATTATCTGTTGTTCGAAGCTATACATACCTGTTTTATCGTATCATGGATTCAGTGAACGCCGTGATTTCTGTATTGGACTTAGCGTCAGGGAATTAAATCAACTTAATGGCATCGTTCTGTGTCGATCGGTTCAAATAGATTCCAAATACCTCTGGCTTATTTCATCCTTGTTCCGAGGCAAACATTAGCGCACGGTTGTTTCGATACGGGCGCGAAGAATAAAGGCCACACTTTTCTGATTTTACTAGTTACACTGGCAAGCATGAGAGAAAACTGTATCGGGTCAAAATACATTATTTCCAAATCATAGTTCCAAATGTGAAAATTCGTGAATAAACCAGAAACAAATTAATGTAATAACGAAATATTACCATTCGGCTTCACAGTGTAATCACCCTCTACAACAGTATACACAACAATTTAACCTTTGCTCCCGCGATTGAAGCTTTTGGTAATCCTATGCCGCTTTCATGGCCGTCTGACTTTCAACTCGGATTACCCGAAGTTATTTTTACTCGGGGAACTTTTTCTTATTCTTATGCCTTTAATTCTCGAGTTTATATACGTCGCTTCCCCCAGCAGTAGAGGCAAGGGACGGTGAAAGGAAGAAAAATAAACAATAACTGCGCACGTCTGGTGTAAAGCGGTAGAAATCTATTGAGCGAAGATTAATCTTGGAACCAAAGGTAAAAGTTACTTTCACACCAATCGAACGACAAAATCATAACGCATGGTGTAACAGGAATTTCGACAATAATACGAGGGTCAGAAGCATATAATGAAATAGATTAATTAATCTCTCGAGTATATATGCTTCAACTATTCAATTAGTTAATAAGAGTAAATATTGAATAAGCAGTACCATTAGAATTTCATTAATTGTTCGCGTGAAACGTGTATGAGAGATGATAAAGTGCGTACTATGTAATAAAACGTATACAAAGCGCTTGAAATATGGATTGCATTTCCGCTAATGATATTCGTACTATTTCTTCAATGAAATTTATTACTTTTAGTTATTAGATAAATGTAGCTACATAGGTATTATCTAGTTAATATTTATAGCTCTGTATAAGAACTAGTAAAACATATTCTCTGATTAAACCAAAAAATTCAATGAAAGCATATTGGCCTGGCGAATGCTGACGATAATGGTAAAAATAATCTCTGAAACGTCGAGCCGTCGCTGAACCTTAACGATCTCTAACTTTGAAAATGCATACAGGCAAGCCCACTCTTGTAGCCAACGGTCTTTCCCAAGAACCGAAGACCCGGGAGGACAACGCCGGCGATGAAGTCGAGTCGTCCAAGCCGACCTTGAGCTGGCTCGCTCGCGGCGCGCTCCTCGGGGGGCGGGGCTGCAGCGCCCCCGGACCGCGGCCCCATAGCCGCAGCGGAGCAGCTCCCTCAGCGATCCGCTCGCCGGCCAGCAGCAGCGGCACGATAGGTTGCCTGCAAAGCTCGGGCACCCGGGGCGGCCTTGGCGGCGGCGTCGTCGGCGACAGCTGCGGCGACGACGGGCTCGACGGCGCCACCGCCGGCGGCGGACCCACCCCCGCCGGCGCCGCCGCCACCATGTGCTGCGTGCTCCAGGGCGCCGAGCGCGTCTTCCCGAGCTCGAGGTCGTCCTCGGCCCCGGGCAGGCAGCACCACGACCGCCGGAAGCACGGCCAGCTCCTCGCCGCGAAGGAGGGTCTGTTGCTGCAGCAGCAGCAGCGCGGCGAGGACGCCGGCGCCCGGGGTGTTCTGGACGCCCACGACCTGCCACTCGAGTCGCTCTGGGCGGCCGGTCTCGACGAGGGTATGGGCTTTCCACAGAGGTGCTCCTACGCCAATCAGCGCAGCGCCAACGGCCACGGGACGCACCTCGTCGCCTCGACCCCGGAGGACGTCTGGGTCGAGAGGAACGCGTCCTACAGGTGAGTGTCTATCGATTTTCACTTCTCTTCGAATTTTTCACTAAATTTTCCAGTAAACTAGTACAACGTACGTAAGATCTGACTTTACATTGATTTTTCCGTGTCATCATTACGCAATACTATTCAGTGACTATAAATCTTGTATGGATGTAACAACACGATCGTGCATGTTATTGTTTGTATTCGAGAAATTATTTGTATTCGATTTTTGTGAGGCGATCTAAGTGTACTTTTACTATTCTTTCAATGAGAGATCGGCAATAATCAAAATTTGCAATCCAAACATTCTTTTCTATAATAATTATTACTATATGACGTGATAACAGGAATACTGCTACTTTAAAACTTTTTCCTTTACATTGATATTAAACCATAGATGAAAATTATCGTGAAATTCACCGCAATAATGCGACACTAACATATTTAAATAAATTTAAGCCTATTTTTTATAAACTTTGTTCCAGTTCTCGGAAAATTTCTCACTATACTAATTAATGATCAGTATTGAACGGGAATATATTTTAGGAAGTTAGTTTGGTTGTGTTTTTTCAAGCTTATAATCAGATTAAGTATACATTTATTATAAATCAAGTTTAGTATACTCTTCTTATTGCGGATTAGATTTAATTTTAAAAAGAACATCGTGTCACATTTACTATTTTATGAGAAAAGTAATATTTGTCAATTTGTTAGAAGAGGTCGCCACATTTGGATGATGGATGAAGTCCAGATTGAACTAGGTGAGTTCAATTACCTCTAAAATGAGCACTGCAAAGTTTTACCATCTAACACTTTCCTACTTCGTAGGGATAGTACCATCTTCCTTACAAATGATAATTAAATTAGATTTGGAATGAGGTGGTTTTTTTTTAACTGAAAATTCTACTTTTAGCATCGCATTCAAATAAAGAATAACAGTCACATAAAAATTCTAATGAGCCAATGTTCGTCAATATGTAGTTTTTAATTATTGTAAATTACAGTACGATTAATTCTAAATGCGACTGTTGGCTAGACAATTATTTTCAAATTGCCCACCTAAAATGTGTACATTATACAATATTAGATATGACATTTATTCTTACTTTGGGTCCTTTAATAATCGTTCGACTAATTTAATTAGAGATAAGTACTAATTTTTAATCGCAATATACCGTATGTGGAGATTGTTGTTCGGTCGTGAAACTTTACAGGACTCGTTTCTGAGGTAAGCAGATTTACTTCGCTCAATCTGGACAAAATTCTTTATCCAAATTTTGTGGCCTCTCCTTCTTAGTTTTGGTCGTGTGAAAATAATTTCAACACGTTTATTACATCTTTATATTAATCAACATTGTATGCATATGTATTCGCAGAAATCTCAACGGCAAAACGAACCTCGACACTTCACAGTCGGTCGAGATTTGGACGCTGAGCAACGAACAGAAATTCATTCGCAACTCGACCGCCTCGACCGGCCTCGGATCGTCACTGAACCTGCGCGACGAAAACAACCGCTCGCTGGAGTCGCGCGACTGTGACTTCTACTCGACCGATATCGATGACGTCCAGTCCAAGGACAACTATCGCGGCTACCATCCCCACACGCCTACCACTTCCGGCCTCGGCTCCTCCTCGGATCGCCAGTCCATCGAGATGCAGCAGGGCAAAGACTTGCCGGATCACCTGTGGGCCAACGCCATGAGGGAGGGCTTCTCGCGGTTCAACGCGGTCAAGTCACTGCAGACGATCACGCGGCAGCCCCGGCCCAATCACGACTGGGCTCACACCGAGAGGATCTCCCGCTTCGGCAAGCATCGCACGATCAGCCAGTCGCCGCGACGGGAGTTCCTGCCCGACATATGGACGTCCAAGCTGAACGAGGCGGACATTAAGTTCGGCTTCACGACCCAGAGGAGCGAGGGTCACAAGTGTAGACATCAGACGAGAAGGAGCTTCTCCACCTCAATCGTCGCCGACCTGGCGATGACTCCGGATGGCTCGCAACAGAGCTTCGAAAGTACCGACTTTCAGGTGAGACCCAAACATTCTTTCGCGTTCTGAAGAAAACGACATTTATACGTATCTGCATGCATACCAATATTCAGGATACATGTATATGTATACCCACATATATAGAAGCAGCAAGAAGTCGATATAACCTTTTTGGTATGCCTTTGAAAATTCCAATAGTTATTTCACGAGGAAGCCTTTTGAGCGTAATTCTCATGTAATTTTGTAAGATGAAATTATCTTTTTAAAATGTACGAGAATGCGTTTTCTTATTTTATTTATATGAATGTAAATTAAATTTTATTCAAGAATTTATTATAAATTTCAAAATATCAATTGAGCCGCTTTATGTAGATATAATCTGGAGAATTGTATTTCAATTTTCTGTACTTTGAATAATTTAATTCAAATAAAACATAAAATAAAAAATTATATTAAAATTCCTCAAAACTATGCCTAATCTAATCAGGTTATTGTACTTGGGTACTTTTACGTCCTGGTAGCTCAAATTTGACTTATATTCCTTCCCGAAGTCTATAAAATTCAATTCAAGTTTTCCATTTTCTGAAAACTTCAGCTATTGTGATTCAACGTATGAAATTTCAACCCTCAGTTGAGAGAATATAATAGAAGCCACTACATCTTTAACAATATATCATTATGTCTTTATAGTTGTTTTTTTAGTTTTTTTTCTTCTGTTTAATCCGATTTCAATATAGAAGTTTCACTATAGAAATAACACTTCAATATAGAAGTAACGGAATGGCTTAAATAAAAAAAATATCTCTCAATTTCATTTCTTTTTATAAAATTAAAGCTTTAATGTAATCATTGAAACTATTTTTATAATAGCAAAGATTTCAAGTGAACAAAGAATAAAAATTTTGGTTACATTATATTTGTTAACTAATCACTAAAGCTAAAACAAAATAAGCATTAGAGTGGTCAGTCCATACTTTTTTTTGCATAAATTTGTTTTGTTCTCATCTGCAACACTATTTCATAATAAAATGTTTAAATGCATTACGGTACAAGACAATGCAGTATTTTTTAGACATCTATCCAAATTATGGAATCTTGAAATGCAGGGCCATTTTTTCAAGCGTAGTATCAGCAAAGGTTTCGCAATTTCCAAAGGCTTGAAGGGTTTTATCAGAATATTTGAATAGAAGGAGTGAAAGTTCAATTTCTTCCATTCATTTCTGAAAAAAAATTCCATAATACTTATCCTTTTATTTTTACAAATTTTTGAACAAATCATCAAAAAAAACATAAAGTTATGTTTTTCTTTTCAAATTGAATTTATGTAGTGCGTTAAAAATAATGTATTTTTTAGTTTCTTTTATTTGTATTTTAATTAAAACAAATATATGATTTAATTTTTTGTTTTATTTTAATTTTATTAATTGAATCAACAATATATTATATTGTCTTATAGTCTTTATAAAAGATTATATTTATAGTTATCTAATGAAGTCTGTCCTTGTTTATAATCACCCCCGTAGAATCCAAAATAAAGAAAACTACTACTAAAAAATAATAAAAAATTTATCAATTTTTACCAACAATAGTATAATGACAATCTGATTACCCCCACCATCATTACCTAGTCGATGTACCTGCTACGTCTTGTACGCTTGTGGTTGATGTACGCTTCGGCTCATCCTCAGGGACTGTCTGAATTGGGCCGAAAAAAATTACAATTACAACACGAAAATTAAATTTCGAACAATTTTCTGTACGAATTTTCACAATGAAGTGGATATTTTGATTATTATTGTAAATTGAAAAATGATTATTATTATTCTTGCTGTTCATGTTGATATTATTATTATTATTATTATTATTATTATTATTATTATTATTATTATTATTATTATTATTGTTGTTGTTGTTGTTGTTGTTGTTGTTGTTGTTGTTGTTGTTGTTGTTGTTGTTGTTGTTGTTGTTATTATTGTTGTTATTATTATTGCTATTATTATTTTTGTGGTTATTGTTCTTGTTATTTCATTGCCTATGAATTTTTATTAATTGTTAGTATTTTATCTCTTGTTAATACCATGCACAGCTCTCGAAACCACGACCATGGGAGTTCGCAATGCGAACGGTGTTACCCTAGAGTATCACAGATGCACACGCAGAAGATATATATAAGAGAAGAAGCAGTGGGGAAATCCTGCAGAACTCCTAGATTTCTAAAATACTTGACAAGCGTTTGGCCCCCAACTAGCATTTGAACTTCTGCAGAAAATCTCTACACAAGCACACATAAGCTGCTTACGCGGTTGATTCCGCTATTCTCGCGCTCGCGCGTGCAACGGTTTTTAATGCATATATATATATATATATATATATATATATATATATATATATATATTTTAATTACATATATACTAATTTCTTGTATCTCGTTTCATTCTTTCGCTGACATATAGGAGCAGTTCGATAATTACCTTTCCCGATTAATTCTGTTAAACAAATATAGATATTTTAAATTTATAAGTTTTATACAATCAGTACATAACTGAGGATAAATTTGAAATACCTATATATTTACTTAACATAATTAATCGGTTTAATAATTTATTACTGAAATAAATTGAAATAAATGTCTTTAAATATTTTAAACGAAGGCACGAGATCGAAATTCATCGTTGATCATGGAATTTGGAGATTATGAAAATTCGTGGACACTCTGCAGTTTATTCAAACATCTTTATTTCAATAATTTTTATAACTTTGCATTTTACGTGTATCTGTCTAATCGACGATTCAGAATAGACTCGATGAAATATATTGCAATGACAAGATATTTCTTGAATAATTAAGGTATAATAAGGAATAAAAAAGGTCCGCAACAAGATCTTTGAATAAAAAATTGACATTCTTATTTTTATACGAAAAATTGTGCAGAGACGGTAAAGGGAAAGTGTATTAAAATTTAAAAACCTAATATCGTCATTCAACTAGAATATACACTTTCGCAATATATCAACTTAATATGTGTCTTTCGACAAATTCAATTTCCAATTCAATAATCCCAATTTACCTCTGACTTCCATATTTCCACTCGCAGCCGCTCAGTCCGACCGACGATCGCTCA
The DNA here is from genome assembly GCA_018907035.1 of Sycobia sp. Sy_11. NCBI lineage: Eukaryota > Metazoa > Arthropoda > Insecta > Hymenoptera > Epichrysomallidae > Sycobia > Sycobia sp. Sy_11. The sequence goes on along the minus strand of JACCIC010000006.1, from coordinate 4,290,866 downwards.
AAGGCTTCCGAATCGTAATTAGCTATCGTGCATGCACGCAGCGACACAAGTTTTGTTCCAATCCTAAAAGTCCGCTAAAATCTCTCTGCAAATAATCGTTCTATACATACGCGCATAGGTTTTCCTACAGTTCCCCAACCTAATCGCTTTATATTCGAGGAATGAAGTAAGGTAGCAGACACAGCGCAAGGAACGAGATTCGACGGCTCGAGAGCGGCGGCAGTAGCGAATGTATCCGTCGATTATAATATTGCTCTATTTAGCGATTTGGCGAAAATGGCTAAAAAGAACCTTTTTTTTTTAATTTCTGAGAAAACAGATAATTGCGAATGTAAAAATTCTTCGTACGCCCTCATTGATTAATAGAGTTATGCTCGATGGGATTTAAAGAAGTATCCGAGATTTTGCCTTGTTTACCAACTCGCATGCGTAGATTTTATCCCTTATATTACAGATATCTGAAAGAACTTTTGCAATAAAGTATTTAACTGCAAACTGTATATATAAAAGTTAATGTTTCTTTTCGAAACACAGTATTCGCCATAAAATCAGAGGCGTTTTATTTATTTGCCCCACATTAAATTGGCAATTATAGCTCGAATTATAGACTAAAGCTGCAATACTATAATGTATTCGTCCGTATACGTGTACAACAGCAATGTGCATAAAATATAATAAATCCATACAATATAATCAAACCGAAAAACCAATTCCTGTCTTAATTGGCAGCGAATAATTCACTGCAACAAATTCAAATATTTATTTATCTCTCTCTCTCTGTGTCTGTCTCTCTCTCTCTCTCTCTCTCTCTCTCTCTCTCTCTCTCTCTCTCTCTCTCTCTCTCTCTCTCTCTCTCTCTTTCAGGATGCGCGCGTGCGCGTGCATGCGTTTTCGTACGTATCTAAAAATTCGACAGAAAAAAATATGAAAACGCAATATTGTCTTTTTTAAATAAATAACTTTATTAATAAATACTAGAAATGCAAGTTAAAAACCATATATTTTTACTAAAAAATAAATTTTGTGCGCATAATATATTTATGTTTTCGGAAAAACTAGATTTAAATAATCTCGAACTTTAAGTGATTGTCATACTGTATATACGTAGGAATGCGCCAACAGTCAACACGTTCGGCGTTAAGCCCAGCTCTCCTTTAGCTCCCACTTTTGCGTTAAAGCGTTCGAAAATACGTAGCATTAGTAATATTATTCCCGAACGATACTTCTGCGCACGGCCGTAAACACACATTTTGATAATAGACAAACTTACTATATATTTTATTTAGGCAGGCTCCTTCCACTGCCGCAGCGGTCAAAGTTTATAACAAATATAAAAATTAAAATTTTATTCGTGATTTGATGCTTAAATACAAAAAAGAATTTTAACGTGTACATTTTAGTATAAATATTTGGCATTTATTTATAAAACTTGTTATATTTGTTGAAATAAAAAATTTCTTTGATTCTGTCTCAAAGGGTTAGAGCAGTGTATATAAATATACAAGAGTACGGTATCTTTACAATATTTTTTAAATTTACACGTAATTAAATAATTTGAAAAATAAACGTCCATACTTCGTCTAAAAGAAGAAGCTTAGATGCCTTTCAACAATATGGCCCATATATACGAGTCGTGCTAAAGTCGAATTTGTTTCTCAACATTTTACACTTAAAACATTGAAAAGTACGATACCATCGAATTCAGCGTGAATCTTGATTAACACGCATAGCTATTGCTGCCTGCTCAAAACTTGTGTAACGATGCCTCCTTAAATAACGAAATAGCCTAATTTGGCACGCTTCGAATTCCATTCGCTGGAATCTGTCCTTTTCCTTTTAATTCCAATACGGTATGGACGAATGGAAATTGAATCAGCCTCGTCGAGCTGCTATGTGTGCGGCGCTTTATCCGAAACGATGGCGGAACCAAAGTGCCGAGGCTCAACGACGCCCGAGCGGGGACGAAAGCCTCGATTCGCTCGAGAGAAGGAAAGAAGGAAAAATAAAAAAAATTAAAAAAAAGGAGAGGCAGGAGAAAAAAACGATACGGCAATTTTCTAGCGGCGATCCGTATACACCGCGCGCATCCATACACCTTATTCCAGCGACTTATAATTGCTATTCTCCGCAACGCTCGGTTTCCGCGTGACCGCAGCGAGCAAGCGAGCGCGCAATAGATTCCCGGCTATAATACGCCCGCAAACTTTGAACGCGCGAGCATCAGGGCGAGATTTACTGCAGTGGCCTATAGTGGGACCAGCGCTCGCCGCGCCGCCGCCCGCGCCGTCGCGGGTAATTCAAATCCTCCTGACATATTTCCGTCGGCGAGCGTTAATGAGAAACGCGAGCTAACACAATCATTTATATACGCTCTCTTCGGGCCACGAATATCTCTAAGCTGCTCGAAGGTGGAGCTTTTATCTATACGTAGCTATATATGGAAGAAGACTAGCTATAAGGTGTGCGTTATATAATTTGAGAATTTCGAGGGGATAAAATGAAAATAGTTGAGGCATAGTTCGCCGATTCAACTACTTCTGCCCTCCAGTTCACGAGAGTCCGCTTATAAAATACAACAGATAGGCTCGGGAAGTGGGCCGAATGGCAATGACAAAATGTATATTGTCATTAATAAAGATAAGTTAATTTTTTCACTCTGCCAGAAGAAGGGGATGGTATAAAAGGTTCAGATGTGGTCTACAACTATACATTCTGTATCGTTGCTTTTGACGTACACGTAATCGCAAAGTACTTAATTACGAAAACTGATTATATATACCTATTAATAGTAGTATATTTATATTTATATTAAGGGTATGATAAATAATGCAGCATCCTATTCGACTTATTTTCCTATTGCTTTTGATTCCGATTATAATACTACGGATATTTGAAAAAAATATTTCTCTATATGTATATAAAATTACACCAGGAAAACATTTTCATTTATATATTGATGAATTATCTGTCAGAGGATACGTTCTAAAATTCAATTATTAAGATTAAAGCGATACGTACTGCTGTATTCACAATACATATATTCAACTGTAATTTGTACATAAAGGAAACATCTATACTTAAAGCTGGAGCATGCTAGTAATATAGAAATAAATTATGATTCAGATAATATTGAAAGATTTAATTAGCGTTTAATAAAAGCAAACATTCAGTCATGAGCATTAAATAATAATAATATTAACGTTTAATTTTATTTTATAATTCGTCCTCACGAGGAACCATAATAAACTCCAACATTTTTTCCCGTTTCAATTATTGTAATAAGTGGAATACTTACTCATTGCTAGTAAATGCTATGCGCAAGTAATATTGATACAAAATATACAATCTCTAAATAAATAATATCATTTGTTTGGTTTGAATCCCCATTATTTAGACACTGTTCCGAGTGAAGTTTTCATACAGAGATATCAACTACTTATTATCGCATAAAAACGTCTACGATAATATACATATTATTACCACAATTTTTAACGAAGGAAAATAGATTGTCTTCAACCTTTCTTCAAGCTAAAGTGTGTGCTGCGTAAGTTGCCAAGTCTGGTATTATCTATAACGACATAAGCAAAGATCAAGGTAAAAACGAATGATAGAAAAAGGAGGAGAGGGAGAGAGACATAGATAGGGGGAGGAAGAACATGCTGGAGTTTATAAGTTGAACGCGTAATCTCGATAATATTGCGGTTTCTACAATACTTGCATATTGCATCGCACTGTAATTATTAACAGCAGAAGGCGGTTAGTATGAGCGCGACATCAAAAAAGCAGTTCAGTCTTCTAACACATTATGAGCTGGTCTGCTCAGTGAGATAATATTTTAGCGTTTTCTGTCTACTAGAAACAACAGCTCCACGGAACAATGCCCTCTTTTTGTTCACTATACGCGCGAGCTTTTGATAACTTCATGATAAATTACCTCGTCGTGCAAGTACTTTATGAATTGCGAGACTGAGTGTAACCCAACTGATCTAATAAAACGGAATTGTGGTAACGAACGTTTTGCGCAAATTTCAATTGCTACGACAAAAAACGCATGTAATTCAAGTTATCTCATAAATTTACTTTAGCTTGAACATTTCGTATTTAGGAACAAATACTACAATAATTATACTGTAGAATATTATAGATATAATAATTCACAATCTGATATAACGTAAGCCGATAACAAACTCAATTTCTATACATACATATATATATATATATATATATATATATATATATATATATATAAATTTTATGTTAAGAGTAAAAAAATTCTTCTTCATTGCTATGATCCTGAGACTTACCAGGCTAAATTATAGTTTATGAAGTTCTCATTCCTGATTCCGTTCATTTGCAGAATGTAAGATACGCTTAGATAAGAAATTTAAGGGGTCAAGTTTCTTTAAACTTTGAAAAATCCACTTTGAACGGCCCATCGAAACCTTAGCTACGTTGTAACGAGATGCCTCAGTTACATGCAGTATTATGAATAACGAAATCCACTCTGGCAGCCAATTGCATATTACTAAATACGATTACAACGGGTGCCTTATGTTCGGGAGGATGCTCTCATGATCAATTAAAAGTATTTAGGATTATATTTATCTCTGATTTCAACAATATGATCTAATTATTTTTATGTACTCCTTGACGAAGTATCACTTTTCCAAGAAAACTGTCATCTTTGATATCTCAAAAATAGTTGCAAACATCTTACAATAGCTACTAAAGAATTACTAGCACATTTCGGTCTATTGGAAGTGGGTTAAGACTAATCTTCTGCCATGCGAATTCAAAGATAGTACATCACACAGAAGTCTGGCTGACTTTTCTTGTTTAGGGCAAATACGATGGGGGAAGTCTGTAGAGGACGTCAAAATCGTAGTCCATAATATATTAAGTCTTGCTAAGAATAGATTTTTTAAATTAACCGCATCTAAGATTTCCTATTAATTGTTCTTATAGCCAAGAGAAGTTTAAAAATAAGGAATGCCGAAGTTTGTCAACAATGAAATGTCGGATGTCGAAATCCCTCTCACGTATGATCACTTCGAGATATATGCCACCTGTTGCTGAGATCTGTGTGCCTTTTCCTGCAAATTTGAGAGCATAATACTTGCAACTCTTAGCCACAGCAGGTTGAATTGAGGGTAAAATAATTATTTATAAGCAACTTTGTCAGGCATTTCACCCTATTTTATATTAAACAGATTTTCAAAAACATCAATTCAACCCAAGCTTACTTTAATCACAGTGAAATAAAATTACTGCTGAATTTAGATTTTTTTTAAACGAATAAGTAAGATTTCTCAGCGTATAATGTATTTTTACCAAATAATGGGAAAATGTAAACCTCTGTATATTTTAAGTAAATCAATATTTGATAATAAGTTATAAATTATCAGCTTTTATTTAAATTATCATCATGAAATTAAAAATGTTTTTAATAATAAAGATTTAACGTAAATTTTAATATCTTTTTTATTTTTTGTTGCAGGTAAGGATCTTCTAAAGAAGTTAGATTTTAAATATTATTCGATGATATATTTCGTGTAAGTACGCATGTACATGTTTTATATAAATAAAAAAATTTTTAATTTTATTTCCATGGAGAGAAAAGGAAATAAAAAATTTTGAACATTCATCGTGCATAAACACATCCATAGTTTATTATTTGCATTTATAATTACTTTTGCTCGTCTGAATCTGACTAAAAATGAAGGTACAAATAGTTTCAAATTATAAAGGGTTTTATTTGATGATCATTCACATTTCACTTTGCGGAAATCTTGAGCTTCAACTATTTTAATTATATGCAGGTTTTAAAAGCTCGACGTGACATGCTTCAAATCTTAAATTTTATAGACGAGGAATTATTATACAACAGAATTGAAATTTTGAAGAAGGTAACTTTCTATTTCTTTAGCGTGAAATAGAAAATTGCGCAAACAAATTCTCCGAGTTGTCTCAAATAAAAGATTAGTTGTATTATCTTTCTCGAGAATGGAAGAAAGTCAGTTGAATGGATCTTGGATACTCGGAAGTACTAATTCTGCAACAGAACATAAATTCTATTATGACCCAGATCATGAGCTTTTCCTTTTCTCCATACCGCACATTCTATTGTATTATTTGCCTTTTCTATCCTTAATTTTTTATGAGAAGTTGTATTTCCCATAGGTTCATATATCTATTTATATGTGAATTGGAGCCGACAGTTTCAAAAATAATCCTGCCTAGGTTTTTTAATACTATGGGATTAGATACCAAGCGGAACAGAGCAATAAACGTAACTGTTTTATAAAATAGTAATAAAGCAAAAATTTTTATTTGAAATAAGTTCTTATTTCATTGAAAATGATAAATACACATCCAGCAAAGAGTAGCAACAGTTATTTTAACAATGCTTAAAGCAAAGATAAAAATATTTATACAAGAACGATATATCAGATTCGTACAAAATTGGTTATCCTGGTAGATGGAAAAATATACGATAATGGTCTCGGGTTTAACTTTCAAGGCGATTTTTCAAGCTTATTTCAAGATACACTTGAATTATTTAATGTTAAACCAGATGATATACGCGGAGTAAAATTTAAATTACATTTTCAAAATTTAAATTGAAATTTATAAACAAAACGTTAAAAAAATTTAACAAAATTCTGAAAGGGAGGTATCATTAACGAATATATACCCTCGCGAACGCAATACGGTAACCATAAAAGAAGTCACATCCTCCTCGTGCAATTCATTGTGTCTTAAGTTAATAATTACATACATTTAAAATGTTTCTAATTACAAACTAGTTTCATTTAAACAATAGTTTAATTATAGTCAATCAAATCTATCATCTGTTTAATGATGAATTACTTGAAATTTAGATGTCCAGTTATCGATCCCATTTCTTTATAATTGCTTTTATACTCGAACGAGTCTTCCATTTGCGGCAGAGTTTAAATTACTTTTTTCGTTCTATATGTTCGGTACTCGGATACGAGTTTTTTCACATATATAGACACCGTTATAATTATATAAATGATATTTAAAAACATTATATTTGGAATAGTGTCCAGATTTTAGCTACGTTACATTCTAAAAAGACTAAAATAAAATTATTATTATCTTAGGAATAACACTTGCTTAGCTTTACAAAGAAAATATATCAATAAATTATTTTACTGGCGGTTTATAAGTGCTTAGCGATCATCGATTATATCGCTGTAGAACATTTAAATTCATGAGATATGGAGAAGACAATATCCCGTAAATTAATTGTGCCTTTTCACTGGTACTAATAATACTTAGCGTAATACATAGTCATTGTATTTAATCCGAAAACTATCGTGACCCGCGACAATTCGCACAGTTTCACGCATACTTCCGTCTTAGTGGTACTTATGTCGTCAACAACGTACAGTTCGCCAAGAATGCATTATGCGCGCGCGCGCGTGTGCGTGCGTGCGTGCGTGCGTGCCTGCGTATATGTTTCCGAGCGTGCGTGCATACTTGCGAACGTGCGTACGTACGAGCGTGTATATATGTATGAGTATAGCGAAAAATAAAGCGCCAAATCCGAACGGTATTGGGTCACTTGCTTTGCAAAAGGCTCTCGCAGCATCGTGCGTCTCGCGTCTGTACCGCGGTCGACATCAGACTGTGTGCGTATGCGTATATGTATGTATGCATGTAGGTAAGCATGCATGTATGTACATGCTCGCAAACGCGCGCGCACGCACGCATACATACGTGTATCTATAATATATATATATATATATATATATATATATATATATATATATACATACATACATATATATATACATATACACACATATATATATATACATATACATATATACATATACACATACATATACTTTGCTACACTCACACACGGGAACATCAGTTTGTTCGGACCCATGGACTGATAGATCCGCACATGTTTATACGGTAATCCCGTATAAATGGGCTTAACGTGCCGGCACGGCGCCCTGTTTATGCGTACCACATATATGTACTGTACCTCGCAAGCACGCGCGTGTGCGCGGACGTGACTGCCCCTCTGGTCGACGTTGTTGAACAAATATATATATATATATATATATATATATATATATATATATATATATATATTTGTATTCGTATTCGTCCACACATCTCCTCCACATGTACACGTTCGTGCACGAATACACCGACAACATATATACACATTTGCGGAGAGCGATGGAACAGAGCTGTCCATTACTTCGCGAGGACGCAGATGTTTTTTTAAGTGAAGCGAGGAAAACCCAACATGGGGAACGGTATACCGATGCGGTCGGTTCTTCTGCTTCTTTTGTGTTATATACCTCGAGAGAGAGAGAGAGAGAGAGAGAGAGAGAGAGAGAGAGAGAGAGAGACCTTATGAACCGAGGGGTACCTGAACAGTAGAATAATGTAAACACTGTGTAGTGTACCGGTGGCGCGTTCAATTAAAAACAGCGGTGTCGTGATATATATATATATATATATATATATATATATATATATATATATATATATATATATGTATCGTCACGCAATTCACTTGTATGCGAGTTTTCGGCGATTTGCTACTTCAAACTAATCTATTAACTTCGTCATTCGCGACAACGTATGCGTGACTCTGTTTTGTTTTAAGGGCAAATCTTGAAAAATAGCTTTAATGAACCATTATTTTTATTTTTCCTTTTCAAGTTCGACTATTATTATTGTTGTTGTTGTTGTTGTTGCTATTATTATTCTCATTATTATTATTATTTTATTCTATTTTATTATTTGTCTTTTAATTTTTTAACAGATGATATTCTATTTCATAGAAGCTAATTGTTTGAAAATTAAAGTAAATAAATATATTTAAAAATAAATTAGATATAACATTCCTTTTCTTGTGTTTATAACAATTAGAAGAATATTCAACATTAATAAAAGAACTTGAACATTTCATTCATAAAATAAAATAAAATCGAAATACGATCATCAGATTGTTCTAAAAAACTTGTTTTATAATGTTATGAAATCTTCCGGATACAAGGTTATGTTACCAACATTCGCTTAAATGCATCAGTGATACTTTGAATAGTAGCATCTTCACTATGGTTTAAAGCTAGTTTCTTGGATTGATTACAGAAAAATTCATCTTGGTAGAGATTATTAACTTCCAAAGACAAATCTCTCTCTCACTCTCTCTTTCTCTCTCTCTCTCTCTCTCTCTCTCTCTCTCTTCCTCTTCCTCGCTCTCCCTCTCCCTCTCCTCTCTCTCTCTCTCTCTCTCTCTCTCTCTCTCTCTCTCTCTCTCTCTTATATTAGAAATCTATATTTTTTTTAATTTATAAATGCATACAAATATGATTCTATTGTGACAAAAAACCATCACGGCAGTTATACACTCCTGGGACAAAACTGTCACAATATGTATTAGTTCTCCAAAATTATCCTTTATTTGTACAAAAGCTACATAAATTGATCATTCATTATCTCATAATAAAATTTCTTTTGCTTCTTGTATTTCATTAGTAATTATTTGTAAAATTTCAGAAGGCCTAATTTCTAAAAATGCATACTTAGCTTTCCAACTTTCAAAGAAAATGTTTTCATTTTCGAAGTTCATATATTTAGAAAAAAATAAGAACCACATAATAATTTTCGTAAAATTATTTATTTAAATACATGAATGAAATATATAAATAATAATTTAATTAATAAAAATCAAAATATTCTCTAGAAAATTCTGTTAATTATGTAGTCATCTGATAATTTAAAAACCCATCCCATTACAAGTTGGAATGTCCTTTAATGTTCTCGGTCTACTGAATACCATTCTAAACTTCGAACTACCCATCGTTTTTTGCACCCTTCTTACCAGATTCATATTTTATTGCACGAAAAGCTGTAGAAATAATTCGATCTCGACGGTTGTCGTAATAGTGTAAAAAATTTTATACACACACACAATATATAATACACAACACACAATATCTTTTATATATATATATATATATATATATATATATATATATATATATATACGTACGTACATACATACATACATACATACATACATACATACATACATACATACAGAGAGAGAGAGAGAGAGAGAGAGAGAGAGAGAGAGAAAGAGAGAGTGAGATAAAGAGAGACAATAATGTTGCAATGGTGGTCGCGTTGTGCGCAAAAAAGGGAAGAGGGCTTCCCAACTCCCTTGAACTTCCGAGAAGTGCAGTAACCGTCGAGCATTTCCTGGTACAGTCTGGCAACTTCACAATAATTTCAATAAAAAATATTCTTCAAGAAATTATAGAACGCAACTTACCGCTTTATAACTTATATTTTTATATGTATTAGAAAACGAGAATTAAAGTTAAAAGATTCCTTAGTTTAACCTCAAAATAACTTAATAGAGTCAATATTATATTAGATACAATTGAACTCTTAAAATTTTATTATGTTTTGTTTATTAAAATTCAAAAATCTGTCTCTTTCTACTACTCTCTTACCTGAAAACAATAACTTGAATATATTATGTAAATATTCTTTCCATTTGTGAATACAATGCATTTAAATCACGAATAATACAGTGCATACCATTCCAATACATTATTTCTGTTTTCCAAAATATTCATCGGGCCAGGTAACGATTTCTTCGACTGCATGGAAGATGCAACTGATCGAGTCCATTAACTTCGAATCGTGCGACGAAAACTCCACGTTCATTATTTTTCGATAAATTATCTATTATCGCACAGGGTGTCGAGCAATTTTTTCCGTGATAAAAGATATGAGTTTTTGGCGGGAATAAAACAAAAACCACATCTCGAGCAGCCTCTCGAAATATCTTCCGGATAGCGGAGAAAAGGAAAAGGAAGACAAGAACGACGACGACATAATTTATGATTCCCTTCGCAGCGACACCGTCGTCGCTTGGCCGCTTCGGCGCACGCGCGGTGCGCGCAAGTACGTAGTATAACGCACGCATATAATGTACCACGTCGAAGCGAATTTCGTGGATAACCGACGGGGCCGCGTCGATCGCGTACATAAAACGACGTCGACGTTGTCGACGATATCGACGACGACATCGATATATATATATATATACAGGTTGGAAGAAAAAGAAAGGGCGCGCGAGCGTGCCAAAAGCGACAAGTGTACGCTTTATCGGCATTCGCGAATAGTAGCTCCAAAACTCCCCCGCGCGACCACGCGCCCGCGCGCGAATTGTAATCGAATCACATACTTCAAATCGCTCCTGTCTCGGAGGTCTCCCCTGCTTCCCTCGCCTATAGATACTCCACCCCTGTTCCGCCGCCCCGAACGAGCTTCGCCGCTTCGCGCGATGCATACGTAAATCCCAAAATTGCATTTTTGTATAATTCAAAGTACAGCTTCTTCTGCTTCTTTTTCTTTTTCTTCTTCTTCTGCTTGAACGGTCTAGGGAGGAATTATATATCGGAAATGGTACTTTGTTTAATTTTTATGTGAATATCGCAATGTTCCCTTCAGCATTCTTTTACTGTGAATTTTGGAATAAAAATTTGAATTTAAAATAAGCAATAAATTATTGAACGATATAATAGATACAGACCTATATGTGAACGTGTGCGCGCGCGTGTGTATAACTTTTTTTTTAACACGTAGGATAATTATTCATTCTCTAAAGTTTAGCCAAAAATTTTAAGTCGTCATTCTTTAAATTATAATTACAATAATAACAATCCAAACCAATGGCTGCAATTACGGCATTCCGATTTTAAGAAAGGCCCTGAGAGCGTCAAAGACGAGGCGCGGAGAATGAGCAAGTTCAAAGCGAGAACCATGTTCATTTGCTTCTTCGACAGCAAAGCGGTGGTTCACAAACAGTTGGTACCACATGGACAAACCGTAAATTAAGTATTTTACCGCACTGTGCTCGAAAAATTACGAAAAAGGGTGCTCAGAGTGCGTCCAGAGATCGCGAAGACTTGGGTTCTTCATCACGACAATGCTCCCTGTCCCAGTGCGTTCAGTGTCTCTCAGTCTTTGGCGTCGACAGGTCGGAGAGGTCCCACAAGAAGTATTCCAGAATTGTTACGAAAACTGGAAAACTCGCTGGAATAAGTGTATAGATGCGGGAGGGGACTACTTTGAAGGGGATCGCAGTGATCTACCTAAATTTTTAAATATACTCGATTTTTTAATTTTGTCGCATTACTGAATTGTATGACCTCGTACTTCTATTTTTCATACATCAATATTTCTTTTCTAAAATAGGCGTGGATTTCAGATATTCTTAACCACAGAAATGTTTGTCGTAACGTATAAGAAAGCAGCCTTTCTTTATTATCAACTGTTCTTTAAGGTTTACATAAAACTCTTTTTTAAAGTTTTCTTTAAAGTTTTCTCATTACTGAGAGTTGGTAGTGCAATGAATCCTCTAAATCGATATTTTTAATTGAATCGATTACATGTAGAAATTTTTTTCATTTTAAAAATTAAATAATACTAAGTTAGTTTTGAGTAACTTTCTTTTTTAATCTATGCATAAGTTTATTAACCAATTTCTGTAGATTGGCTTAACTGTTAATCATCTTCAAATTTATGTTGAATTTTACGAAAATCCACTTAAAATCTAAAAGTAATTCTGTCTGAACATTTGTATTTGTTGATTACGCTTATATTACATTTATATTATATATTTATTGTTACAATCTATGTATTTTTATATACGTTTGCGCTTCTATTTACAAGCTATCTACAAAATTTGTTAAAAGTATATGCATAAGTTATTTTTAGCTCAGTTAATTATAAACACTATTTTTTTGTTTTTGTTTTTTTTTTAATGGAATTCAGTAATGAAGGTCCACTCGTTAAATATGAGCCCGAAATTTTCCATTTTTCATAGAGTCTCTAGTTTTAATTAAAGCACTACCTTACTTAGCAATGCATTTTCATTATTAAATTTCCATTACGAAAATTAAGCATTGATCGCGCCTCTTCTATTTCGCTTGAACATTCGACGAGTTTGGTATGCACATACATATAAAGAATATAAATATTCGTGCTTGAGAAATACGGTTATTTTTTATACAGTACTTAACAATATTGGATTTTGTATGATTGACGTTGTATATATTCGATCTATGTCGAGTATACTGTTATAACAGGTAAAATCCGCATGAATTAAAGGCTACAAAATCGCGACTACTGTACAAGAATCGATTCTAAACCTGCGCTTTGACGCGAATTTTCGGGCGATACAGTGTTTGTTTGAAGTGCTCATATAAGATACTAGTCGCCCATTCCGAATCCAATTTCTTCTGTTTTTATGTATATATATATATATATATTAATTACGCTTTTTCCGCCCGTGAGTGTGCGCAAGCTCTATACCAGAGGTGCCTCCACCCTAACCCTGACGAGAAGGTGATCTCGAGCAAACGGCAATAAGCAGAAACGATTAGCAGAGCAGAGAGAGCTTTTATCTTATATTTCAAGGAAAGGCTTTTACAGATGCGGGCCAAGTTTAATTGGACTTGCTTCGGAGTTACGCAGAAGGGTGGTGTTTCGCATCTCTCCCTCTCTCTCTCTCTCTCTCTCTCTCTCTCTCTCTCTCTCTCTCTCTCTCTCTCTCTCTCTCTCTCTCTCTCTCTCTCTCTCACTACCGATGATCCGATTTATTATGTATTAAGATATATACATACACGCACGCACGCACACACACGTACACACACATACAGACATCAATAGGAATTTTTCAAGAATTATTGATTCTAATTTAATTTGCTCGCGAGAAAGCAAACGGAAATCTATCAAATGCTTTGCGAGAGCTATCATCTTTATACAAGCAATAATCTCATACTACCAATATTTTCGAAAATTTCTATTAATATCAAGAATAATATGATGAAATATCTACCGACTAATGTAGAATAAAATTAGAATTGATATTTCAACTAAAAAATAAATTACATCAACCAATTAAATTGCTGTTATAATAATTAATTAATAAAAAATCCGTTTTTAATATATCCTGTTGTTTGCTTTTTTTACTTGTTGCTACTTTGAAAACTTGATTTATTGTATACGATGAAGTAAAAAAATTTTTTTTCGTTTTTAGTGCAGCTTTTTAATAAAATCTCATGATACTTTTTAATAATTAAATATCCGTATTGTAAATGAAACGAATTTTACAAGCAAATATTTATATATAATATAGGGCTATTGTTTATTAACATTTATTTAATTACAACCAGAATAACACGTGAATTTGAAATGTAAAATGTGTTATATGAATTTAAAATGCTTTCTAATCCACGTGGGAAAAAAGTTTCAACTTTATATTATTTTTTCATATTTTTTAATTATTTTGTATTATAATCTTCGATGCGAATCACAATTCTTTTTTAAACTGATAAATGTAAGTTTTTGTAGAAAGATATAAAATTAAAAGATCCAATTGGCCTATATATTTAACTTTATTGGTATATTCTAGTATAAAATATGGTTCAACGGTAGAAAGATAAGCCAAAAACTCTTTAATAAACTTTTCAAGACATAAGTTTAAAGCAAACACGTTAATGTTTTATTAAAGAAACTGTTGAACTATACAAACACGTTAAATGACTGTAAAGGTTATATTCCACGCATGAATTAATTGTCTAAATTAAACGAGATAAACAATCGTAAATTTTAAATCGCAAAGTGAACGAACAGCAAAATTTGAAAAACAAAACGTTCGATATTTATTTGTATCGCATTTTAGCACTCGTTTATTTGTATTCAATTAAAAAAAATACCTAACTTAATAACTTCATTAAATAAAGTTAAATTTAATCTGTCCAATGAATTTCATACCTACAATTGCAGAACTCAGTATAACTGAGGGGGAAAGAGAAGAAAAAGGGAAAGAGATAAGAGAAAAAAGAGAAGAAAGGGATGAAAGAGTGAGAGAGGAGGGAGGAAAAATTGGAAAAGCTGCTGCCTTCCTACCTCCAAGCAGATTAAGTTTTGTAAGCTACCGAAAACTTTGAACTTCTCTATTCGCTGTTACCAGCAACAATCCGATCGAACAAAACTTCTTTGCTGCAAGTATTTCAACGATATATATATATATATATATATATATATATATATATATATATATATATTATATAGATATATAGATATATATCTATCGTTTCTCTTTAATTCACTTGCGAAACTCTGACAGCGAGAAATGATATTTTGAACGATGTCACAGCACTTTAGGCAGCACGTGGCTGTACACACCTCCTGGTAACAAATAAATATTGACAAAGACAAGTATGCATGGCTAATGATAAATAAATTGTTTAAATTATCGATAATTTCTGCTTCGGTTACATTTTCAATTTGAATAAATTATTCGTTCAAATTTTCATCAACTTTATAATATACGACGATTGCAAATCTATAAACATTTGAATCAATTTGGAACTCTACAGTATATCTATGTGTAAATAATGAAATAATGTAAAATAAAATCGGCAAACTGTGATAAAAAAATACAAAATCTTGAATGTATAATTTGTCTAACGTCAAAAAAATCAAACAACACTTAATGTGATTTCGAAAATGCGCTAGAAACTGTTATACATGCAGGATTTTATAGTAAGTGGATATTTTTAACAATAACTTAAAAACGAGATAAAATAATATAGTTACTGAAAATACCAGATTATTGAATAGTCACTGTTCAAATCAAATGTAGTTAACAATAAAAGAAGCAATATATATATATATATATATATATATATATATATATATATATATATATATATATATATGTATATATATATATATATATAATTTTCTCTAGTCTTCTTATTTAATGCGATCAATCATTACTATCTTTCAAGAAACCTTGTTCTAAACTCTACATATATTGTAAAACTTTTGATTACATAACGTTATATGCCGGTATTTTAAAGTTCCGAACATTTATTTGAGCATTGGTATTAAAAATTCCAAAATTTTTCTACTTTATGACATTTTTACATAAGTTACACTATAAGCGAAACAGAAAACACATTTTTCATGCTCGATGTTATTTTATCTAAACATTTTGACTTGAAGATATTATACTGCTAGGTAGATTTGTAACTAAAGCTGAAAAAATATATTATGCCAGTGTTATATTTTTAGAACTATTAAGAAGTATTAATGATCTAGACAATGATTTTTAATAGTTGTAATATAAACGTATACGTATATTACGGTAACGATATTATCAGAAAAGATGATGAAAAAAATTAGCGTCGCTCACTAGCAACGGAGCATAATTTGAGTGTATAGAAAAGTCTCGAGAATCGAAACGACCTTTTTAACGGCATTCAGCGAGTAATAAGCTCGCAAGCTACTCCCAACATCTTCAACCGATGCGAATCCCGAGTCCTAGTTGTACTGTTACGAATATATTTCTTCTTGTTTCCACGGCTACAAACAAGTCTGCTCGTATCCGCTGTTCCCCTTCCGTGCGCTCCCTTTTTTTTCTTCATTTACTGTATATATGTATATGTACAATGAATCCAAATTTTCTTTGATAAAATGCCAGGGATGCTCGATGCTAATGTAATTATTATAGTCGAGGTGAGACGCCGCGGAGGCACCGCCTCCGAAAATTATTGTGCCTTCGCGGCTGAATGCACGCCTGGCCTCTCTCTCTCTCTCTCTCTCTCTCTCTCTCTCTCTCTGTGCCTGCGTTTAATGTTTATACAGGTATGCGAGAGCGCGCGGGCGCGCGCGCTCGAATTTGCGGGGAATAATTGTACTATACATAGAGAACGGGGTGGCGCCAGGCGGGTAGGAGGAGGAGCACGAGGAGGACGGTGAAAATTTGAAATTCCAACCGGAAGGTTGACGCAAGCCGAGCCACGAATTTCAATCGGGAATTCGCCACTCGAAATCCTTTTTTTTCATTCTTTCTTTTTGTTTCTTTGAAACGAAAGAGGAAAATATATAGTGCGAGACAAAGAATGAAGGTAACGTTTGAGATAATAGAAGAGGCAGCAGAGGAAGGTCGAGGAAAATAAATAATAAAAGATTAATGCATATAGTTGAGCTCTTATCTATGCACATGAAAAGACGGCGAAAACTTGCAAGAAAATTTCAAAATTTCAAAAACAGATATTTTACGAAGCGACAGAAAATTTTTTGTGAAATGCCCCATATTATTTCGTTATGTAATAACGTGATTAAAGTATAATTTAAGAAAATAGAATACGTAAAAAATAGAGAACATATTTTAATGAATAGGACTGATAATTAAAAAACTGATGCTTAAGTACATGGAAATGTTTCTATTATATCAAATATACAAATACTATTTATCTCTATAATTTATTTAATATTTCAACGCACTTAAGTAATAAACAATTTTGTATTGATTTTCCTTTGTTCCTTTTTTTACTTATATACTTATACGAAGTTGTGTGAATTTCGATTTTTATTTGTTTAGCCCTTAGTTGGAAAATAAGAATAATTATAATATAAAAAGTTATATTTTAAGTTAAAATGTAGAAAATCGATTGAAAAAAATTAATGATGTTTATAAAAATGTGTAATCTTTTTCCAAAAAATTATGGATATTATAAACAATTTTTATGTATGTATATATAGATTTCTCAGTACAACAAGCAAAGCATTAACATTTTTCATTTTCTTTATACTTTTTGTTGTGGCGTTGTTGAAAAGATTATTAATATTAATCACATTGTAATTTACATCGGTTGCAATACTAATTTTATACGTGTGATCTAACAATTACGCCTATATTAAGTGATTTTACGCGCATGCTGCACATACGTAGAAGTTTGAATTTTGAATTAATATTAATTAAAGTTTGAATCTTGAATCCGTAAGTGGCGTTGAATGAGTAAGCGGCGGGGGTTATAGCAAATATTGGTTCTCGGAGATAATTTGCCGTTACTCCATTTTTTTGTGGATTAAATAAACTTTTCTCAGATTACTTGCTCCAAAAATGGCCGGCTTACCAAAAAAAAAACACTTATTTTCGGAATAATCAAACAGCCGTTTTTTTGATTTTGAGAGAAAAATAAAAATAAAATTTATTTATGGAGCTAGATTCTTTCGATAAATAATTACATTTTAATGCTTTTTATCTCTAACCTATTTTCTGTAAAATCCATATTTTTTTAAAAGGTTAAATTTTTCATTAAAAATCGAGCAGGAAGTCAAGATATAGATTCCAAGTAATATCAATTCAATTGTATTTTTACTATTTCGTATTAAAAAGTTTCTACTTAATTCAGAGCTACAAGCTAAAACAAAACAATTAGAATTAAATTCACGCTCCAAATGTATGAAATATTGCATTTTGTATAGCAAATGCATTATAAAAGTCGTGGTGAAAACCCTATAGGTTCGTTCCCGAATTTACAGATTATTCAAGCGACATTTAAAAGTCGTAGGTAAAACTCGTCAAATCATGAATTATTAAATTATGCTTGAATCGATCTCGTTTATTTGCAAGCATTTATTCTCAGCTGTAGCATAATGAGCAGGGCGACGTTTGTCGTTAATTAACATATCAAAATACAAAATATTAATTATGAGAATGTATATTATTTAAAAAAAGACAAATTTCATTAAAACGTTTAGTTTGTTATTGAAGCTTTAAGAACATTATAATACAATTAATTATCGTTATACTATACAGTAAATTTTATTTTATAGTATATATTATATATTAGCATATTATTTACTTATAAATTAGTTCGCTCTTTATTCAACTCATTTGTGATTTCATATAACTTTTCAAAAACAACTTCTTCGTAATACTTTACAATAAAATCTAACATCTTAATAGATTTAAATTTAAAAAATGAAAGTACTTTACGTAATTTTGAAAAAAATCTAAAGAGATTTAAAAGATTTAAATTCAAATTTCTGGTTGGTTTTTTTCATAATATTAACTAAAATAACAAGACAACTTTAGTGATCATTTTATTATATTCATAAATACGAAAAATAAAAGAGAAAATGTTTGAATAAATGCAATTGAGTGCGTATATACCACTTATATATACCGATGATAAAACGCATTCACATGCTTACTTTAAATAAACATTATTTGATTATTAAGCATAATATTTTCATATAGAAATAGAATTAAGAAATTCTATTATTATTATGCTTTTTGTAAAGAAATAGAAAGCACCTTGATAATATAACTAAATAAAAGGTCGACTCGAAGAAACTGAAAAATATTAGCAATGGTTGACAAAACAAGGCATTTATAGGCGTACAAATAGCTTTACCGCAGTCCAGCAAGACCCAAACATTTACATAAATCAGGAAAAATAATTTTTTTCAACAATCAATTTGAATTTACTCGACAAAAAATCGTCGGACTTTCAGACGATGGGCAACATATGTACATATAAGTACATATATAAATAAGCGCAACTTATTTTTCGGATATTCTTCTATATAATTCGTAAGGTAAACTACATATCTAACTTATACCTCCCCCTATTCTTCACCTCTGCAGCAAGTGTATATACGAATATACGGAATTCGCGAGTGCATTATAGATTACTTCGCAGTGCCGCGAATAGTACTAGTGTATATAGGCCCAAATACCCGTGGCGCGTGTCCTTGATGGCCGTTATCGTAAATCTCGGCGCGAGCTGCGTACTATGTACTATATATACACGCCCCGAATTGAATTTGCATATTTATACATTAACATAAAATAATTGCGCCTCGCGCGCCCGACTCGAGACGCGGGCGCCGTCGTTGTCGGTATTTATACGGCGCGCGTTCCAGAGGTTTGATGTTCCGGCACGACGCGTGGAAGACAAAACGTACATGAATCAGAACGAAGAAGAGAGATCGCGCTGGCGCGGTATTGTATATAATTCCGAGTGTCCGCGATCTAACTAGATACAGTCGTAATGGACTAAGGCGGCACGCTAAAGCGATCGTTTATTTTTATAACTTCGAAGAAGAACCAAATCGGAGTTTCCTCATTGGCTTGGGCCACATCGACGCGTGTAATGCAAGAACTACTTGCAGTTTCCCAAAATGCATATTCAATTTTCGACTTCGTATTATTTGGAGCATGATTATCCGTCTGTTAGATGATTATCTATCTGTAACTTTGTATAAATCAGAGACGAGAGAGTTTCAAACTGGAAACAATCATATATATGTATATAAGCGGATCAATCTCAGGAAAAGGCCGGGACATTCCAATCCGGCGTAATTACTATCGAGACGTAGCTTGGCATGATGAAACTTCGATAGAGATCGATATTGAAGTTATCCATTTACTTGTTAGAAAATACTGGATGTTTTATTTACTATCGTTTTACGAACATTTCCATAAAACAATTTTCTATGTAAAAAATCAATTTATCCTTGTAATGTCCTTAATCTTTGGATGCCAAGTTGGGATATAGAACACTTGGAGCTATTCCCTTCAATACTTGTAACGGAAATCGTTTGTACTCAAAGGTATGAACAAAGTACTAAATATTTTATAACATAATTGAAGCATATTTTAAAAAAAGATTGTTCTCTTGAAGAGGAGGAGACAGAATAATTTTGGCATTTCGTATCATTTAAAATTTGTTCCTCATTATTTAAAGTATGTTAATTTCATTTATGACTTGAAAGTATTTCAAATAATGTCATAAAAATTCAAATTATTTCACATTTTGATTTTTGTAATTGAATTCAAAAGGATTGAAAGTCTTGGAAATGATTCAATAATGATTCGCTAACATTAAAGCAATGATTTCAAAACATAGACAAAGTGCAAGTATTCGAACATAATACTTAAATTTCTTTATTTTTGTGAATCTAAAATACTCAATTTATTCTTGAAATACCTTCGCCATAGGTTTCAAAGCTAAAATAAATATCGGCATAAATAAGAATAATTACTAAAACAAAAACTGTTCGGCAAAAGTCAACGCTATTCATGAAGATGGATTCTTGATTAAGTTACGTACGATGTCTAACGCTCCTCTAATTGTTTTTCACATCATTTTTAGTAGGATTTATGATTACTTAATCATTCGCAGTCGCTACGCCATTTGAGAAAAACCTCGTTCTCTGAAGAATTTCAGCGAGATGCGTAAAAAGTCAATAGCATCAGAGATTGGATCTCCAGAATATCGTGCATAGATAAGTAATGGGAAGCGTAATTCATTCAATCCTGCCAATATTTTCTTTGATTTGTAACACGCTTCGTATTTTTTATACTTCTGCATTTTATCTATTCCTCCACGTCGCATGTAATTTTCATTATCGTTGGTTTTCTCTTTCTCAAAGTAATCAATAAATAAAATTCGATATGCAGAAAAAATGCGGGAGCCACGATCTTCTTGTTTATCGATTTAATTCTTTGTTATTTTGGATGGTATCCATTAGTTTCTGTCAGTTAATTCTGGTGTGTAACGATGGGTTCGTACTTCATTCGCTGTTACATATCGACGAAGAGAATCTTGTTGATTTTCTTGAACAGCTTCAAAAGTGTCCCAATTATTTACTGTAAACGCGTGCCTGTTTACTGTTACAGCCACTTGGAGCACAGTTTTCCCATTCACAAATGTTTATCCAAAATATCGAATATACGTACTCCGATACATGACTTCTTAGTATATGTAATGCCTCTATGAACTTCTTTGGTGTTTTTTGCAACGAATTATCGAATTCGGTCGATCTTCTTCGAAATCATCTGCTAATCAATGTTAGATACGTAGCAAACGCAAAAATAACATTTCTCAATGCATGGCTCTGCTCGAACATTTATCGAAGAAAAAGCGACGCTTCATCAATACATGGAATGCAGATTTTTATATTTTCATTAAGAGTCAAAAAAAGTTTCTTTTTTGAATCAGCTGTAACTTTTGAACGAAACCTTCCATTGCTATAAAAAAGGCATATCATTTTCTGATTGCAATTGTCTAAAAAATTACATGAATTCTTTATGCGAATATTGTCGTTTATATGGAAGGCAGTTAAGTGGATCATCGAGCGTTACGTTAGATGCATTATTAACGGCAGAGTCTTAAGATTTTATTTCTTCTGGAAATCTGAGGAAATGGCGCATGGCGAAAACGAAATGTGAAAGTGGCAAAAGTCCTCGTCTCCTTTGCAGTTTATATATATCGAAATTGGCGTTACTTCAGCACTTCATCCGGATTTTTCACGGAGAGAAAGGCGGAGGGGAAGGGTGAGAAAGAGAGAGGTCGAGTCGAGAAATCTAACGATCGCGGCCGATAAGCCCACGATTTAAGAGCATCTATCGGGCCTTCTAGCTATATGTGAAGGCTCGCCCCGATGGTTCCGCGCTGAGTCAATAATAGTTTCCCGGACTCTATTATGTGCCCAGGAATAGAAACGCTAACACCCGCGTCGGTGCGCTCGCGCGCTAAGCAGGTTTGCGGCCCGCTTTACGCGCGGCCGCGCGAGACGCGACGCCCGCGCCATATGCCAGTTCAGAATTTCCGCTTCTGTATGTATATATGTACGAGCGAGTGCCCACGTAACTTTCTTTCAATGGCGAATTGTGTGTGTGTGTGTGTGTAAGCGCTCTGCAACGCGTTATACAGCCGCGCGTTTCGCGGCTGATCGGAGAGTGGGGGAATATTATACCGGTGACTTAATTCTTGCGGATTTTTAGCCGCGTACGTTTATAACGGTGCGGGCCATTCGCTGCGCGGACCGAGAGCATAATATGGTAAATGCATTTTACGCCCCGTCCGTAAGTGCGGCCAGACTCACGCACGTGTTCGTACCTGCAGCAATTGCCCGACGATGCATATGAATAAATCCAAGAATATAATGTCGCAATCGTAAGTTTATCGGATTTATTTTTCTTTCTTTTTTCTTTTTTTTTTGATTAATACCAATCAAATATGAGGCCAATGGTTACATTATCCTATTGAAAGGGTGAAAGGTAAACACAAATGTTTACTTTCTTCATTTAAAAACTTTTATTATATTCGTTGGTTTTTTTTATTTTTAATAATTTTATGAAATAAAATATTCACCTTCGATGGTACATGTATAGTGATTACTATGCAACTTGTTTTAAAAATAAACTTTGATCGAAGGAATTGTCTTAAATATATTTAAAAATTATTATAGACCTTATCGAAATTAATTTATCTTGATTAACGATGTCTAAGTAGAGTATGCGTGTCCATTGACGTGTGATTACATTAATACATTTTCATATAACTTTTGATAAATTATATTTGTCTTGTCAGTTGAATTAGATTTAATAAGGGAAATAATCTCTACATAACAAGAATATCGGATAAACAATGAAGTTTTACGCTGTAGTTACTGTAATGTACAATTCATTAAGTAAATATAATCTACTAATACGTATTCAGTTGTTCATTACAGGGTATCGTGGATTTAATACGGAGTTAACGTTAACTTTTATTTAACTTTTTTTTATTATACTGCAAGAAAAAATAATTCAAATATACATGAAAATGGATTAGCGGTGATCATAATGATATAGTTACGAGTGGAATATCTGTGTACGAATGAAAATGAATGTTATAGGATATCTACTTTAAGAAGTATATATATTTAGATATGGACATTAAAGGTAAATGAATTTCATTAAATTCTTTCATAGGTAATATACTACTTTCTTTTTAAGTAAATTTGTGCATAAATTATATTTTGAATCTCTTTTTAATTTATAACAATCTTTACATCTATCAAGTGACTTTTGAAGAAAAAAGTTTATTTCCATTTCCCATC
The DNA here is from genome assembly GCA_018907035.1 of Sycobia sp. Sy_11. Lineage (NCBI taxonomy): Eukaryota > Metazoa > Arthropoda > Insecta > Hymenoptera > Epichrysomallidae > Sycobia > Sycobia sp. Sy_11. The sequence goes on along the minus strand of JACCIC010000006.1, from coordinate 4,267,094 downwards.
TTATTTTATTTGAGAAATCCTTTAAATCATCCTTCCACTTTCTCGCTTCGCCTTATACTTTCCCCAATCCTTTTCCATCCAGACTCTTTTTCCCCCCTACTTCTTATTCGAACTTTCCGTTCTTTGGCTTAGATTTTATAAGCTGTGTATATATATATATCTACGTAAATAGAGTGTCCATGTGAATAGCAAAGAAAAACATCTATCACAAATCTTCGCGAAAGTCTCGACGGAAAAAACATCCAGGAAGGTTTGTATAAGACGCTGCGAATTTGAAGGTTAAATCCAGCTTTTCATCGGTGGTCTATATGGCCATCGGATAATTGCCCCCTCTAAATGTCACGGGGACGTATAAACCAGAAATTCTATAAAAAAGCAACAAAAGTCCGAACTTCCTTGCAAACTTCAGGAGCTACATCCGGAATATATATTATCCATATAGTTTGCGGACCCGAAAAAAACAACACCAAGAATTTTTAATTATTTCGGAGCAAGTCTATGTATTCGAAGCCTATTCTCTACGCACACCGTTCATATCTCCGTTCTCGAATCATATTGGTACACGGCGTGCATATATGTATGCGTGCGTGCGCGTGTGCGTATATAATATACATATGCATGTATAGGCGCGCGCATACATAAACGAGGGAGCGGTGGGCCGCTGCAGCAGCCTCCGATGCCGAGCAGCCGAACGTATACGTCGCTAAACTCTCGAACGTGTGCATATATATGTATTGATATATAGGTATATATGTAGTAGTCGAGCCGCGTATATAATATATATAATATCGCGCGCACATAAGCGCGCGTCGAACGGTGCGGGGTCCGAGGAGAGTCAGTGTGGCGCGGTTTCGCGCACGCGCTGCTGCTGCTGCTGCTGCGCCGTCGTCGTCGCGGTCGTCCTGTGCGCTTTCTTATATGTATATATATGTGTATATATATTTTTTTGTGTATATTATATATATATATATATATATATATATATATATATATATTTATATATTTATATATAGATATATATATATTATACGCGTACGAGTGCTCCTCTCTTTCTCGCGCTCTCTCTTTCTCTCTCTCTCTCTTTCGTGTACGATGATCGAGCCTTCGGCGAGATTTATATGTATCGCGCGCGTGAATCGCTCTCCTCCCTTATATCCTCCATATATCTCTCTCTTTTTTATTTTTGTGCCTCGCGGAGGGAATCGCGGTCGGGGCGTATATATAGTAATTGATGACTTATATATACATGTGTGTATGTGCGTATGTGTGTGTGTGGGTGTGTGTGCGCGCATGTGCCTGTGTCTGCACCTCCGTCCCGGCCAACGTGTATGCGCTCGTAACTTCTTCCGTATAGAGTTCGCGATGTCGTGGGTGTGCTTTTGAGTAACTGGTGAAATTCAATGGATCATATATAGGTATACGTATAAAAAGTGAAAGTGCGCTATCTCTTTGTTCATTGATTAAAAGTTTCGCTGGACCTTTTTATATATACTTAGAACGAGAATATAATATGGAACCTGGCTTCTCCCGTATGGATTTTATAAAGTTCTCGTTGGTTTTAGCGTTGAGTATATCGCAGACTTTCACGATTCGCTTTTTTTTCTATATTTTATTTTAACCGATTAGAAAGTTTCTTATGAGGGTTTTAAATAATCATAGGTAATAATGTTCTAGCTGAAGGTGAACCGCTTGAGTAAATTGTTGTCTTATAAAGATTTCTTGTGCGAGCGAAATTTCAACTACATTTCCGTTTTTTTCTTTTTTTTTTTATATATAGTTCATCATTTGTAAAGAATATTTTAGAAAATCGAAATATACAATTGACTGTTTTCAAAAAGCACGATGCCTTGATATCCATAAAAGAGTTGCTTCTTCGATCTTTAAAGGCACAGCAAAATATTTCGAAAACTTTTACTCGTTTTTATATACAGTAGTATGCCAAACGAACTTTAAAATTCTTTTTCATACGTAAAATCTACTATTTGGTTTAATCGATAAATTATTACATGATGAATTTAAAGGAATTTATCTATATGTCAATCAACGATGCTGCATAATTTGAAATTTTACATAAAATATATTAATAACATCATTTGGCGTAATCAAAGATAAATTTTTTTACACATAAATACGTACGATTGCGCATATAGTATTTTTACTTTAACAGAATAATGCTGTTTTTATTTTAATTCTAATAAATATTAAACAAGATTTTAAAATGATTTTTTTTAATATAAAACCTAGCTATCTAAATTACAGGATTAAGTATTAAAGATCTAAGATTAAACGTTAAAGTACTTTAGTATTTTTCGCAAATGCAAAAAAGCCTATTATTTATTACTTGCCAAGCTGTTATGCCTCTCTAAAATCAAGCCACACGATGTTATCAGCCGAGCGTTCAATATATTAAATGACTAACAATTGCGATAACTAAGTTGCAATTATATTGTTCAAATAATTCCCGGGGTCGCTCTGTTTGTAGGAATTTACAAATTGGTACGTTCGACATAAATCTCAATCTGATAAACCGATCGAAACAATCGTGAACACTCGGAACGGAATATTGGCCCAGTTAGAATATCAACGATAGTTACATATTCGACTGCAAAAAAGGCAAAGAACAACCTCTCCAATTCGACCCTGCGATCGACATCCGCCGCCCCATATCTCGCCGTCGTAGGACGTACCGTCGAACTTTGTATTTACTTCCGAATCAGTCGTGGGAATTCGATGCGCCCGCGCCGGTGCGGGACGATGGACGTCTAACTTCGCGTAGACGTGTGTGGTTGCGAGAGTTTCCGTAAGGGCCAAGCGCGCGAGTCGACGAAGCATTCGATAATGACAATAACAGGGAAGTCGCCCTGTAAGCTCGAAAGAACATTTTCAATAACGCAGTCTTTGTGCTTTTTATCAAAGCTCCGCGCGTCGAACAAGATGACCGGCAAAAGCAATTCGCGCGAGTCGCGCGCATCGATAAAAATTTGACTTTTTCTACGTCTGGTACATATAGAGTGATTTACCATTTTTGCATTGTAATGCTGCAAATCAGCCGTTCAAAGGAGCTCGGCTTTTTTCCTAATGAGTTATATACGTAGCTACGTTTTTGCTTTCTTTCATCAGAATATATATATATATATATATATATATATATATAGCCAATGCAGGCAGCTCACTTTAAAATATTCTCACAATCAAAGGAAGTTAGTTGAAATGTCGATTTTTGAAATTATCAATAATGATTAATGTATTCTAGAAAAAAAATTGCTCGTAAGATAGAAAAATTGAAAATAGGTCATTAATTTTTAATATCAAATAAAGTTTAAGTATCAACTCCAAATCATTTCTTTGTATATTCCAGTTTCTTTTTTTTAGTATATTAATTTGAATATATTTGGTAGTATATTGTTCTGACCACTGACGTTGCACACGTATTTTCCGTACCTGGCGCTAGAGATTATTAGCGTTATTTTTGATTAGCTAAGTGAACTTTCTTTATTTTATCTGCTAAATAAAGTAATATAAACATTACGTAACGAACTTCGTATGTACCATTAAACACGTAAAAAAAACTGGGCATATAAAACAATAACACCAAACAAATCAATCAAAAAATAAAATCAGAAAAGTAATTCGTTTCGGTTTGTTTTCATTAATTTAACCGTCTCTAAATTTATTGGTTATTTTGATAAAAACATAAAAACAATTAGAAACATTGTTCCAACGGCAAAAACAGAACCATCAATTTTAAAATAAAAATTTCAACATAAGCTAAGATAGAAGCTTGAACTTTAATGTTAACTGAAATTTATGACAACATTTATTTATATGCAATAAGGACTTTTTCTTTTATTTTTCTATTTATGCGAAATGACTAACAAGTTAAAACGACGCCGAATTATTGAACCTATATAGAAATAATTTTTTTAATGAAATTGAATAAACCGGTCGCGGTTACTCGGTGAATGCATTTGCTGCAAAATCTTGAACTAGTTTAATTATTTACGATATTGAGAGCACGGTATATAATACTTAAGTAAATTTATGTGTTAAATTACGTATATAAAATCTGACGTTTTGAATGTATTCAAATGTCATTGTCGAAATTCAGACATAAGAATCAAAAATTTTCGAACAGAACTGTTTCGGAAATCAATTTTTAGGGAAAAAAAATCTATAATTAGAAATAAATTTTTCTTTAAACTTATTTTATATGAGAAGTTCGTTTTAATTTATAAAATGTTACATACAAAGATTGTTCCTAATCTAAGACGTTGAACTCTATATAAATACTATTGTTAGATGATCAGATAAATTCATATTATTAATAATTGCGAAAGTATCTATAAATTCAAAAAACTTGGTTAGTTAGATTTTATCCGAAAACGCGCAATTTACTGTGAATAGTCCAAATTATTAAATCGATTCATCCATCCGTATGACTTTAAAGCTTTTATCTTGAACCTGATCAAAGTACTACTTCGAAAATCTTTTTCGAGTTTCATGCATCTAATTCTCTTGAGATTTTCTAACAAGTACGTACCATTTATGTAACATAAACACTTTTCTTTTTAAATAAAATTAAATCTTAAACAATATGTATGTGCTCTGAAATCTTTGATTTTCGAAATGATAAGTTTTACGTATAGTATACGTTTAGTAAAATTTTAATTTCATCCAATCCATTTTAAGAGCTATTTATTCCAAACGTAAAGTCCAGATTGTTTTAGATTTGTACATCGATTCGTCGGTTTTCATTTATATTGGCTACTCTTGGACAACTAAACCACCGAGTTAATTAGACAGAGCGGCATATCAACGCCGCAAAAAATCATAATGAATAAGGATTTTAAGATACTATAATTGCGAAAATAACAGGTTTGGCATTCTCGCCTTCTCTACATACTCGAAAAGCAAGAGTAAGTTAATCTTTGTACATATATCTCGCGTTTCGGTCTCTTCTCTCTGATCTTCCGTCCTCGCCCCACCCTCCGTGGGGCAGAGCGGAACCGCGCGTGTTCGCGCGTATTTTCCTTTCCTCCTTTTCTCCTTGCTCGGTGCACTCTGTGCGCGCTCACATACACACGCCCATACAGACAGACAAACTCACACACAATGTGTGTACACAACGTACATACATCTGACGACGAGGAGGACGACGACTTTAACGAGAGTTTACCAGACGCCAGCGCCAGATGAGCTATCTCTGCGCTGTTCTTTGAGCCGCGCGATCTCAATTCCACGGATAACGCGCACTCGGCACGCCTGGTACATGCGTGTATATATATATATATATATATATATATATATATATATATATATATATATAAGTGTCCGTGTGCCCATGTGCGCGTGTAATGCATTTTCAGCATATCCTTCTCCTGGATCTCTCCCTCCCTCCTGCCCCTTTTCCGCAGTCTAAGCCCAATTAAGGATTTTCCGGGCGCATCGGAAGCCGAGAACCCGCCGAGCGCCCCGGGTTCAATCCCGCGCAGCATCCGCGGATCCGGCTTTGTGCGACCGAGCGACGCGACGCGACGCGCACGCACGCGCCGCCGGCTTATTCACGCTCCCGTGAATCGACCCCGGCCCTGCTCTCTCCCGCTCCACGCGCGTGCCGTTCCGCCGTTTGTTCGGCGAGTCACCTGCACGCACGCGCACCGCGCACGAGTGTATAGGTTACGCGCAAATGCGTCCCCCTCCATATATATATATATACATATATATATGCACGCGCGCGCGTGTATGTATGTGTACATATGCTAAGATTACGTCACAAGAGGGAAGCGTTGTATTACTATGACTGGTCTGCTGTGCGCCCGCCGCCGCTGTGGATTTAGACGCGTATTAAGCTTTGTATTATCATTCAATGCTCGGGGGATACGCTAACAGTATAACGTGGAGGGTGGAAGCCGATAAAACAAATATATATATACATAGCTGTATAGAGAGATCACGTGAAGCTATACTTATGCCTACTTATTATAATAACCTTTTGCTTGTTTATCGAATATTTTATAAGCCACGTTAGATTAGGCCAATTTCGCTTAAACACCCTCATACCTTTACAACCATTAAAAGAATGAACTGCATCGCTCGCAATCCGTGAAAACGTTTTTTTTTAATTCCAACATTAAAGCTATCAGTAAATTAACCACAAAGATGCTAAAAATTTTACTTGACATATATTAAAATAAAAATGCTGATGATGGACTAACAATAACGAAAGTTTTCAGTTGTAGGTGACGCATTTGGTCCATCTTGAATTAAGTAATTCTAATTATACCTACAATGATCTCTATGAAGTCTTAACCTCTGTAACCTAGCCCACTCCTATTCCCAAGATACGGTGCTTATTATTACATACAAATTAGTACTTCCCTCTAATTAACTTGGGTAGGCAAATGTGTAACAGATGTGCAAGTATGAAATGGGCAAAGCACAATTGTATCTCTTCTAAAGTAGAAGTTATTTGTATAGGTTTAGTTATGATTATGTATATTTGATGCTTGTTTTTCTCCGTCTAACCCACATCTAATCTCGTTTTCCGAATTTTGCACGCTTTCGCTTTAGCAAATACGACAATACCAATCTGTGATGACGAACGCTTCATCGGATAGATTCTTAGGTAGATAGATTCTTATCAGTAATTTCTTTAAAAAACGATATCACTTTCAACTATTGTCATCGTCAACTAAAAACGTTAACGAATAAATAATTGATAAAGTGCGTGCATCAAAAATTTCGAAAATACCGTTTACTTCCAAAGTTTGACGATAATTATGCTTTCGCAAGATACGTCTAAACGTAAACTATGGTATCAGAATGTCAAATTTATGATTGATGTTATTTTGTTAATGCATGCCACATTACGATCACACGGTATAAAAAAAGTCATTTTTGTATCTTATAGTTACAAGAAATGGTAACTGGATGAATTTTTAGAATGCCAACGACTAACATTGATGAGCAAAAACATACGCGCCATACACATCGACACCGAGTCTTTTTTATCCGTGACAATGCTCCTTATCAATTGCTGTAAAATCTTGGTTCCCGTTACTTCGAAATCACGTTGTTGTAGCGAATTCTATTCCGAGCGGCTTATTCAACATAATTGGTCCCGTTCGATTATTATCAATTGTTTGCTTCAATCGACAATTACTAATCAGAGCTCTGGTTGGTCTCAGGATTTAAAAAAATGGTTCGATCGTTCGTTCGCAGCAAAAGCAGATAATTTTACTGGAATCATATTGACAAAGTCTCGGAAGTTAACTAAAACGCTAGAAAACATGTTAATTTTTACTATTGAAAAAAAATGTACTCATTGCAGAGCTTTTAATTATTGTCAATTTACGCGCGCTAACGGATGATTTACTAGTGATGATAACCCGTGCATGTAATCGATCAAATTTCAATTATGACTAACTAATAAGCTATATACGTTCACTAGAACATTCTTGATTAAATTTTTATTTTCAATAAATACCTTGCTGTAAGAGTAAATATAAAAGTAGAATCAGAAAATTTAAAAAAAGAGCCTCTGATTGACCAATATATTTAATTTAAACAGAGGGGCGTACTAATTGTATACAAGAGAAGACTAAATCTTGTAAATGGAAAGCTTCAAATTCTAAAACTTTATAGAATTTATTAGAAAAGTAATTAGATTTCCTTCGATCAAGGTCGATCAAATTCGTCATTTATGTCTGATTTGTAATGTTTTTTATAAGATTTTTCTTCATTATTATATATTCATATATATATATATATATATATATATATATATATATATATATATATATAATATATAGTATACTTTAGTTATATTATAGTATTATTTTGAAATCACTAACCAATTATAAACTTAATAAACTTTTATGCACTTCTGCAAATCCTTTATAAACATCTATAGTGCACTACATCACACTATATTCGTAGAAGTTCTCTACTGTGAAGCCGGAACTACCTCAATATTATATTTTTTATTATTATTACATATATGTATGTATAGAAAGTTATTTCACATTTTATATGTTATTCATATAGGAAGAGTAATAATTCTCTATTGATATATTCGGCATTCAATAATTTTAAATATTTTTTTAAATATGTATAAAAAAAACAATAATAAATACTCTACTCTGATGTTAACTATACTTATCTATTTTTTTAATAAAAACAAACTTACGTTCACGTAAAATTCAGTTACACGAGCACAAAATACTTATACAAAATCTCTCCCCCCCCCGGCCGTTACATATCGTTACCGTATATATAGGGACGGTGTAACGACGGGATACTGGCTCGCGATATTCCGCCCGCAAAACGTGTTAGCATATTATACTTTAAGAAAATGCTCCGATAAAGCGATATATATATATATATATATATATATATATATATATATATATATATATAACGTGCAGCGACACGCAGAACCGCGACCTGCATCGGCCCATTAACTTGGATGCGCGGATATAAGACGCGTCGAAACCCAACCTACGAAACCTCGGAGGTTGTTTGGAAAATTACGATCAGCCGCGCGTTTGCGCCCGCCCCGGGTTTTTCCATTCTTTCTTATACTCGTATAAGCTTCTCGAAAAAGCTGAGACTAGCTTTAGTCAGCTTTTGCGCGCGTAGTACGAAATGTCTTTACCCTATAACATACTATATATACATGTACTATCTCTCTCTCTCTCTCTCTCTCTCTCTCTCTCTCTCTCTCTCTCTCTCTCTCTCTCTCTCCTTTTCTTCTCTTTCGCTTGCTCAACTTTTTCTCTTCTTACATTTTTCTATTTTCCTTCTGCTTCAGCAATCAGTTCTGAAATAGCATCAAAACAGATTTTTAATTAAGTAATATTCTTTCTTGAAGAATATCAACAATAACAGGTTTTCACGACAAATTTTGTTAACCTATATTTAAATTATCTGCTATTACAATAGAAATACAAATTATATAATTCTATAACATTTAAAAATATCAAACAGCAAACACCAAATTTACTGATTTTTACACATAACGCTTGCAAATTAAATATAAAAAAGGAGAGCTATATATTAACATTTTGTAGTTGTGCTTTTTCCGAACGAGTATCAAAGCAAATATCTCTTCAAAATTCTTACAAAAAAATTATGAGGTCAAGTACTGCTGTAATAGAGTGGACGATTATATGTAACCGGAGCGTTAAAAAAAGAAATATCATTTTTGAAACTGCCTAATGGAATTTTCTATTTTTAAGGAGATAATTGAATCTCTTTTCTGCATTAAAAACGGTAAATAATTTATACTGAACAATATACATTTGCGAAACTTATAAAAATATTATGTTCAAAAAATTCAGAGACACTTCGGCTCTTTATTACTTTATTAACATTTATATTTTTTAGTTGTTGAATATTATAATAAACCATGAAGAGGCACTTAAAATGTTACATCGAACACTTTATAATGTATTTTTATTAAGACATTATATATAATCAATATTCTCAAAAGCAATGGTCAATAAATTTATCTTTATATTTTCTATGTTTCACGTTCATTTAATTCTTTAGCTTTACTTTATCCATTTTTCTAATCATAAAAGTATAGGAAAAAAATATAGAGATCTAAACGTGAAATCTTAATATAAGTCTATATAGAAGAGACACTTTAGCAATTTAAGATTTAACTATTCAGATACGGTTTTACCTTGTACGGCATTTTATTAGAAAAACGTAATGGAACGAAGTCGGTAAAAACAGCTTTTAAATATAAAACGATATAAATTTTTCTCCTTGTATTATTTAGACAAGATCAAAGTTTCGTGCTTTTACATACATACATACATATATACATACATATATATATATATATATATATATATATATATATATATATATATGTATATATGTATATATGTATATTCAAATAAGACATTTTCATATATTAGAACTCGAGACATTTGCGAAAGTCAACTACGTAAAAATTGAATTAAGTTGTGCGCAAATGTTGCAAATTCAGTTAGGGTAAATAATAAACAACTATACGCTGATGTGCCCAATTTATACTAATTTAGGCATTAATTTTAACATATTGTACCTCCACTTTCCATTACCCTAGATTTATATAGGTCACTTCTGATTCCGCATCCAACGTTTTATACGCGCGACCGACTCATTTTCGCTGTATTCGAACGATATCTTATCTATAAAGTACAAAGAAGACTCTACGAAGCTTTACAGTGACAAAGTAAAAACGAAGAAAAAAATGTAATAATACCGAAGGACTCGGACCGCACCTCGGAAGCTTCGATCCCGCGAGGGATAAATTCGGGCGAGTTCGACAACTTTTGTTCGTACAATCGGCCGCAGAGGTCGCGTGTGTGCCTCGCGCAGCTGCGGGGCGTTTTGGCGAGCGAGGTCGCGGGGCCCGCCGCCACGGACGAAATGCCACAGCGAACGTTTTACTGCGCGGAATACAAATGCCGCTCGTGGGCAGTGGCGCGCACCGACTGACATGTGTCAGCTCCTCTCGTACAAGCTGCTGGGCGAGCTGCCCGGCAGGAGGAAGAGCAGCGGCGGCGGCAGCTCGACCTCCGTCGTCGTCCGCCAGGCCAGCATCAGGAGGAAAAAGAAGAGGATCGCCAATGGGAAGCGCCGCAAAAAATTCGCGACTCTTATCAATAACCAGGTATATGATTTGCTTGGGGCTTTCCAGTCCGATATTTCCGGTATATTATTGCTCGACTGTTCGAGAAACCTCGAAATTAACCACCAAGGCAATAGAAAGACAGATATGTTATTTTAATCGATAAATAAACTTTTTTTCAACCTACATCTACAGTCTAAACACTTACACACGCCAGCACACATTCATACTTCCTTTTTTCTGAATTTACATAAATAATTTTTTTTAATATTGATACTAAATTTTTAATAAATATAGTCACCAATTGAATAAATTGTTGTGGAAAATAGATTTCCATCAATCTTTGCGAGTTTCCTCCAATTGGTCCATTTAACCTCAACTATTTAAATTAATCTTGAGTGAAATTTTTCATTTTATATGAACTTTTTAAATAAATTATGTATTGAAACTTATAACAGGTAATATACAAAATAAAAATTCAATACTTACAGATAAACATTAGAAGTTATTTTCACATATTGTAGTTTAAATATAACAATTTTTCAAAGTAGAGATATATTATGTGATGGAATACATGAATATATTCATTGAAATATATAATTTAATCTATTTAATTTATCAATTAGATTAAAAAGTAAAAATTGTACCCATGTCGTATATTCTGAAGTTCCATAATTATAGAGTACAATTGACACTATAGAACTGGTGGATATAAGATGGATATCGGTACTCAGGATACGTTAAGGCAAATAATATACATTTGAAAGTTATAAAACTAAATCGTATTTGCTTTATATTTGATTTTTCTTAATCGAAATAAAGAAAATTCACAAGATAAGAGCTCCATAACTTTTGGTTGAGGTAACTCTGATTATTTTCTAAATAACGCTCTTTCTACTTCACGATAACTGCGTCACAATATATATTAAATTTAACTGCTAATTGAAAGTAATAAAGTACCATATCTTCAGAAAGACGTAACGTTAAGTCTTAAAAGTTTTGAGGGCTGATATTTGGGGTAATCAGAGTCGTCTGGCTCAATCTGAATGCAATTCGTAGTTTCATTTTCATATTATCAACAGCTACTTATATAAATTAAAAATGATGATATTATAAGTCACATTGTACATTGATATTTCAACAAAAAAAAATAGAATCTGCAAATAATTTTTTATCCTGATTGAATATTTATAAGGATGATAAATTCAGTGCGATATCTGTCTCCTTTATTTGTGTTATATTCTTGACTGTACTGACATCGATAGAACTTATATCATTAGTGGCATTAATGTATTTACTATTTGTTTTTGATTCTTCACTTTGCGTATTGACCATTTGGGAGCTACTGTAATTTCTGGCCAGACGTCCTTCTATATTACAGATAAAGCATTTCAGTGCTTCTTTGCTTGCAAATATATAATAGACCGTATTGCTAAAATTTATTCTAAGGACTTTTGGAACATTTTCAATATCTTCTGGCTTCACGTATATATGCCATCTAAAACTCTCAACGTTGATGCATCCTTCTCTGCTTATGCCTGCCTACAGTGCTGTAATAGTGGATACAGGATTTACTTGTAAGTCCATCAGTACATTTTCAAGATCATAATTTAGAATTAGTGTCGGAGTATTAGAGAATATGATCCTTTTATTTCGAAAAATGAGCAGTCTAAGATTTACTTGTTTTTCCTCGAATGTCATACAGTTTTGCCTTGTTGTTATTTGACTTACGAGTTTCTCGCTGTTTACGTTCGCACATACTCTCTTATGGGAAATTGTAGAGTATCTAAACACATTTTTTCCCACTAAGTTACCGATGACAGATATGTAACCGGTTAAATTTCAACCTTCAACACAATCGAGGATTAATCTTTGTTCTCTTTTGACCGATGCTGCCGTTGCATAGCTACCATTATTAGGTTTCTCTATTTTGAACGTAGGGATCGTTGATTGTGTTCGCCCCTCTGATTGCGAAGCCACGACGGCTCACTTAAGCGAAAATTGAAAACTATGTATCGGGCTACTTTAGTGTTAAGGCACTTGTATACAAGCAGAGTAATAGAATACTCGCGTCTCACTCGGGCTGTTTGGAAACACGTCCATGCCACTGCAAACTTTGGACGAAGACTGACTTAAATTTATTTTGGATATTTAATACTCTAACTTCATCAATTATATGAGCTATTGATCAGGCTAAACAAGAAGTCTGGGGCAAAAAAACACATACTTTATATTATTTCTTAGTTACAAATTTAATTTCCAAATAATAATAAATATTGTGCTTTGGATCTTTGATATGTCTTACTATTACTTGAAAATCATTATAATCGATTGTGGGCAGCAAGTTATACGCAGCGGATTTACTGGTTTATATGATATGAAATTTTTTAATTATTATAATTATCCACAAGTAAGTTAGATATTTCCAAATTATAACTTCTTTCTTATTTAACAATTTGGATTCTATTTCTCTATATTATAATACCAAGGAGCAGTGTCATCAGTAATTTTATTAATTTTAATTTACTTTAATCAAATTCGTCAGTCAAATGTTGTGGGCTCTCCTTTTAAGTTTGATTTATAATAATTAATTTCAAAAGGTAATATTAAGAATATAAATAATCAAAAAACTATATGTATTGAAACTAATATAATTTGTTTATAATTATTTGCTTAAAAAAAACCTATATACATTTTGAAAAATCGAATAAATTTCTATAATCTTTCCTTTGTAGATTTTGAAATTCAAAAAAGATGGCCAAAGTTTTAATCAAATTTCTTACGAGAGCACTAGTGATACCTTTTAGAAGTTTTAATTAATCGATAATTATAATTAAACTTTAAAATTAATAATTTTTCATTATTATACATTAAAATAATCAATAACATGAATGATTTCACAACATTTGTCTTCATTATTATAATAATCTTTTGTACGTAAATAACCTACTATGCATATTTAAAGTTATTATTATCTAAAGAAATAGTGCAATGTGCTTACAATGTAAATATTTGTTATTACAAACTTTCGTGAACTTAGTATCCGATAAAACTATAAAAATAGTAAAAAATTTACTTATTTGCTCTATTAAAAGAAAGAAAATTATTGTTTGTACAACGAATAATTGTATACATTGCGTTTTCATATTATAGGCTCCGTAAACGCTGGTAATTAATTACCAAATTTCTCTATAAAAAAGAATGGAAAGCTTTCAATAGCTATTCTACGTCGGGTCGAGCGATTTGTATTTATACGAGCGACAGTCAGTCGATAACGTGTGTCAAATGAATTCAACTTTATATAAATCCCCCCCCCCCCATCGCAGTTCTTCGTGACGCGACGCGGACGCGTCTTGATGCGAGCGCTCGCCAGAGAGAAGGGGGTGGGGGTGAGGGGTAGTCAATCCGCTGAAATTGCACCGATTGAGCTCCACGTATCAGGGGGTCGGCGCCCGCCCGCACGCGCACAGCGACGAGAGCGCCGCAAGGTGAAAAGCTCGCGAATCCACGGGGAAATGCAGGCGAGCGCGCGCGCGCGCGCTCACGAGTAAAGAGCAGATCCCTCTCGCTTCTGTCTGGGAAGTCGCGGCGCGGAAAATTGCATTTTCCCTCACACCGTACGCGCCGCGTTTGCCTTTCCCTCTCCCCCTGTTTCTCGGAGAAATAATAAATGGCGGAAGAAAATGAAAATACAGATATGTATAATAGCTGTGCGGTGGGAAATATAATGTTCACTTATTATTATTAAATATAGCGTAAGGAAAATAGAAGAGAATTTCCATATTTTTATGATTACAATTGTCTCATCTTCCGAAATTCACGATGTTTGTCCGAAACGATACGGGTTCGAACGATTTGAAAATAAGTTTCGCTAGTTGAAATGCAACATCAATAATATAAAATCCAACCAAAAACAACATCTGTGGATCAAAGTATAAAGGAGAAACGAAGGAGAGCAAACGCGCCAGGCAGAAATAATAAAATCAGAAGGATAAATTACGGTATCCGATTCCTATTTAGTTTCATCAGCGTCCCATATTTTACTGCGCGTCCCTTTTCTGCGCTATTAAATTTTGACCATTTATTTTACTTATACGTATCGTTTGGGTCGAGATTAGCTCTTACATTATGTATATCGGAATACACTTTGATCCACTTTTATGGGCAGAGATAAATTCAGAAAAAGGCAACAATTAGCTATAGAGCCTCAATACCGAATGAAATTTAATCGATACTTAATTTCATTGCACTCGAAAGAGAAAATAACTTACCACAAAGTTGAGATTTTAAAACTTTCACTCCGTGCATATTTACATAGAGGAGGGCGGGCGAACTTTCTTAATTAATTTAGAAGTATGAGTTCAGTGGAAAAAGGTAATGTTTCTTTATGAATATGATAATTATGGAGAAATGAATTGATATACTTTGCTGGGGTAGTAATGACGTAATATATATCCTCCTTGAAAAATATTACTGTATAAATTATCATACCCGTTGCATAATTAAAGATCCAATATTGGTAATTTTTTAATTTTGTTTGTCAAAATTCGGAACTGAAATTTGTATAAGACTGTAATTTAATAGCAATATATTCCTCGATGCCTTTATTTTCAATTTTCACGATTTGATATATACATTTGGAACATATACGTGTCTAAAATATTGACATTTACCGGTGCGTTGGAGTCTGTCGGTTTTAAAGTAAGGCATTTCGTTCCGACTTCAGAATCTAACAATTTCATGTTTACATACTTGTCTTAAATTTCGCCAGATGTATACAGCACGCATAAATAAAATTCAAAGACAGCGTCATGAATCCTTTTTAGTATTTTACTAATATTAGATTCGCATTATTTATTTTTATTTTTATATATTTATAACTGCAGTACGAAAGTCTTCTGTAATCTACTGTATTAGTCGTCTTCAATAAAGTATACTCTAGACTATAGAAACGATTAAGACTCATTAAATATAATTAGGTCGACTTAAATAACTCGCGTAAATGTTGATACAGCCCAGACTTCCGACAGAAAGAAACTATACATTGGACTACTTATTTTATTCTCTCTTTTTTTAAAGTGAATAAAATAATTGGATTTATTTGTCTGAACTTTGTATTTAATCTATTTATATGTTGAAGTACTTCCGCGTATTTTGCGATGAAATTGTCCAAATTAAAAGCTGCCGTCGATTCAAAGTTTTCGTCGAAATTATTTATTATTCCAAAGTATACGAAGGTCCATTGAGTGCAGTTTTTATTTTAAACTAAAATGGCGAGTTTTCGAAATGGCAAAAAAGCTCTTTCTGAGTGTATAAATCGTCGTGTAATTTATAATGCAAGAATGAAAATTCTAATTGATTGCTTCAAAAGTATGTTTGAAGAGAATTGAAAATTTGCAATATAATTTTGAAATCCTTTGTGATAGAAAATACATTGATATTAAGATATCGGTCAAGAATATGGATTCTTATTCATTAAAACTTTACAAAAATAGTTCTCTTCTGTGACGATTTGTTAGAATCTAATTTAATTGTTAAATATAGTTGTAACAATAACTGAGAAATAAGAAAAATTGACTTGTTATGCTTGACCCTTTTAATAGTCTGAATAATTAAATAAATTCTTATATTCTTAAAATCGAAAATATCGTCAAATTTTCGCATTCGAACGAATATTCTCGATCGAAAAGTGCGAGCGACAAAACTTTCGCAGGCCGACCCTTTTACACTCGTTCGACCGAGTGCCAAAAATGAAGGGAACAAAGCTTTATACATTATATATATAGCGTTAAATGCTCATTGTGCAGGGGCGCGGCGAAGCGCAATTACGCGCCGCTTCCGACCTTCGCCGCGTGTATAATTAATGTTTTTGGCAGGACCTGCAATCGTCTAAACGTGGCGAATCCACCAGTGAATTCCGCGGGAAAATTCTATTGTCGACGATTGTTTATGGGTGAATAGCGTCTCTCGGCCATAAATCTGGCTCTGAAGAATATTTAATTACATAGGGATGAAGGAGGATAAAGGACACGGTGCTAAATGGAAAGAATAATCTTTGCCGTTTACAAGGGAAACGTGTGCAGAGCGTTTTTTATGAAAACAACGGAGGGGGAATGGAATACATGTCGGTAATATTGGAAATATTCTATATATATATATATATATATATATATATATATATATATATATATATATATATATATATATATATACTTTCATATTAAAATTAAAGAACTTTATAATATGTTATTATAATAAAAATTTCTTTATAATATGTAAAGTAAGTCATGACAATCGAGATTAAAATTCTGTTCCTTAATTTTCTTATTTTCATATTAATTAACTATAGTTATTTATATTCGAATTAATTTAATTAGATATATAAATCACTGATAAGACAAGACAAGTATATACAAGTTTTTAAGCTATTTTTAACTATTTTCATATGTCAGTAAATAAATGAATAAAACTGAACCTTCGTAATTAAAATCAGAAAGCTTTTTGAATGCTTTCAATTTTGTTTCATTCCCTCATATGTTGATAATCATATTTTACACTTGTTTAAAAAAAGTTCTCTCTTACAAACTTTCTATTAATATTAGCTCGCGTTTTACATATAGTTATATACCGCTAGTTATACTTTGAAAATAGTAATAATATTAACAATTACGGTTAATTGAGTTAATTTGCTAAGCACACGATGGTAACATATTTAAAATAAAATATTTAAATCAAATGAAAACACTTGGTTCGTTTCACAAATACAATAATTTTATTATCCACGGCCGTTTTCAAGATAGAATACAAAGTGAAGGAGCGTAACAAAGTAATAAATTTATATATACATAAGTAACGGTAACTATTTTAACGGTGCATATGTAGGTTGTAATGCAAGTATAGATAAAATGAGGGGCAAACTGAATCTAATTAAAATGTAAAGCTAACCTTCATATCGGATCAATAACGATGTATAATCGATACATAATGTCGATACTAAATTTATTGTTTTTGTGGAACTAACTAAGTGTTTTCATTTAATTTAAATATTTTACTATGGAAAATACTTATTGAGCTTTTTATCGAAATACACTTGATTAATTAATTAATACAGCAATTTACCACTCGCATATTCGTTCGCATTTAATCGAATATAATTTTTTTAGCCACCAGGATATGCCTTTTACATCACCGACACAATCACTCCTATGCGCATTCGTTGAAAACTCGATCTACTATACGTTGTTGTCTTACACTGTTTTCTATTTCTATGGATGGGTATGAAAGGAATTGTTAAATTGCCTTTCCTCGTTATCACTATATTGACGTAGATATTTGGTTTGCATTTCAAATGGTCGAATCCGTTAATTACATTGGAGGTACAAATTTGAAGATTTATATAAGGACTTAATTATCGTTACGTTGAATAATGGATTATGCTACGGCACAAAAAAGCTTTAAATTTCCTTTTTATTAAAAAAAATAATAATAATAATAATAAAATAGTCTTCAGCGAGCTCATACACGCATTTCGTGTAATTTTATAAATTATTAATTTCTCGAATATCGTATAACTCGTGAAATAATCGACACATTGTCTTTGCCGGTAAATGAAAATCATTGATTAAGCTTCGGTTTCCCGCTATACCTTTATACTATATAAATCGTATCTTTCAAAAGTGAATATGCCATTATGCAAAATTGCTACAGTGCTTTGATTTGGCAAAAAATTTTTAGTAAAAGCCCTTGACAAATGGGATATTAATATATAAAAGCGGGACATGGCCAATGTACTTTCCTCAAATAATATCGAATGTCCGCGCGTTGGATATGCGCTATCGAATAGCGCGTACTCTCCGATACCATCCCTCCACAAAGGGATAAAAACATGCTATTTTTCCTCTCATTCGTTGCACGCGTGCGTAATAAAAGGAAAATTTATTAACTTATTTTCAATTACTTATTGTAATTGAACGATGTTCATCGGCACAATTCGTATTCTTGTATTAGAAAATTTATAATATTTTAAAAATTTTAAATCATCATTTGTTGGAAATACAAAGTCTTTGAATAAAATAGGACGTGTCCTCATTATTTACCTACAATTATACAGAAATTTCGTAAAATAATCTTTACAAAATGCTCGCTCGCATAATTATCGCTAAGCTTTCTTCTAGACGTTAAAAAAAGAAACGAACAAGTTAAACATATAACTTATAAATTATTCCACGATTTAACATAGTACGTATTTTTTCTTTTTGAATTTCATAAGCTGATGGTAATAAGAAATGAAAAATTAACCATAAAATAATACGCTATTGAGATTAAAACATAAATAGTATATTTTCTATTTCCTACCAAATTTCTAAAATACCAACAATTTACAAATATATCCATCGACACAATGTGCTTTATTAGACTTTTTCATAAAAATACTCAAAATCTATATCTGCATCTCGCATTGTTCTTTTATGAATACAGAAATATCGAGTTTTAGCTCTCACTATGAGCGAACGCGTTATAATCGTAATCCTGAATTTTTTCATAAATATATGTTTTCGTGGACAAAAGAATATTTCATTAAGGACTGAAGTTAAAAGTTAGTTTAGGGACCAAAAGACAATCATTAGTAAAATAATTATGTAGTCTATATAATATTTAATAAATAAAGAAATAAAAAAATAATAAAATTTGCAAAATCCACAAAAATTTATTAGGACTTGAGATATTGCAAATGTAATTTAAAATATCTGATTTTAAAACTTAAAAAATTCTCTCATCGATCATCATATTAATATGTACTTAAGACGTTGCTCAAAAAATGTTCCAGCTATCTAAATCATGAAAAAAAGCAAAGTCTACTTTTTATTTGTCTTAGACTATTTGAAAGGTTTCCGTTCTTTTTTATTTATATTTACTATAAAAAATAAAAGTTAATTATCATTATTATTTTTAAAAAACGGCGATTGAAAACGCAGTCGTATGTCGATGAAGATTTTGTTATAATAGGTCAGGCAGTGTTTGGCTGTTTTTTCAATAAACATGGGTCTACTAAGTTTTTGTTACCAAAATATCCTCTTCTGAATACGAATTACTATAGTCAGCGGCCTAAAAAAGGATGAAAATTAAGTTAAACATATAACTGGATATATACAATTTATATTTAATTTGTCTTTGACAATCCAGTCTCAAAATTCGTATCGAAAACCTTGGTATGGCCTTGCCTTTTGCAAAGGTAGCAAAACTCTATATCGCGTATACAAAGATTAAAACTAACATAATCAAATATCTTCGGAACGAAGTGCTTTCTGCGACGTAAAATTTTGAGAAAAATATGATAGCTCCAGGAGAGGAGTAAACGAAAGCTTTACTCAAGGATTCTTTATATATATATATATATATATATATATATATATATATATATATATATATATATATACAGAGTGAGAGAGAGAGAGCGAGTGAGAGAGAGAGAGAGAGAGAGAGAGAGAGAGAGAGAGAGAGAGAGAGAGAGCGAGAGAGAGAAACTGGTGCCTCCACCTCACCACTCCCCTCAGAGTCAAGCCGGGGACACCCGGACGAGTATATCACTGCGTATCTGATGGTACCTACATAATACATCGCGCTCTCTCGCTTCCTGCTTATTTACAAGCGCCCCTTCCTTTTCTTACCCGCCGCGCGCGCGTAACGAGTTTGGAGAGAAGCTGCAAGTGCGAGAGAGAGAGAGAGAGAGAGAGAGAGAGAGAGAGAGAGAACTGCCGTGCTACCGTTCGCAGTTATATATATATATATATATATATATATATATATATATGTGTGTGTGTGTATATATATATATATATATATATATATATATATATATATATATATATAAGAAAGGAAGGGAAGGGCTTGGAAGAAGTCGACGAGGTTCACCGGCGCAAATGGCGAATTGTTCATAATTCACCAGTCACTTAGACCTTGCCGACCGTGGTGCTGTGCCGCCCTTATATATATATATATATATATATATATATATATATATATATATACTCGGCTGTAGACAACTCGACTACGAGGA
Source organism: Sycobia sp. Sy_11 (assembly GCA_018907035.1). Lineage (NCBI taxonomy): Eukaryota > Metazoa > Arthropoda > Insecta > Hymenoptera > Epichrysomallidae > Sycobia > Sycobia sp. Sy_11. Next base: position 4,246,410 of record JACCIC010000006.1, on the reverse strand, counting down.
TGGCCCGACAATGTCCCTATATCATATAGCGATGATTATCAAGAAGCGTACGAACGGGCGTGGATTTACATTTCAATTTGCGCATGCATCGCGCAGCGCTTTATTTCCGAATTGAAAGATCATAAATATATACTAGTAAGGAATCAATTCGTCATAAATGTGTCATATATATCATATTATACGTATAAGTTTGTAAATATATTATTTTTCTCTTTTTTTTAGAATTAACTGACATCGATATATAAAAATTTACCGCGTGTAATGAAATTAATCGAGCAACTCAATTATAGAATGTCTGTTATCTTATAATTGTAATAAAACAGAAAACCTAATGTAAAAATTTTTATTAGGTACTGTATTATATACACATATGTATATGTTATATTTAAATACGAATAAGTGGGTTATTATTAATTTTTTAATAACCTTAACGCTTTTATTATCAATCGAAATTAACACATACAAATAACAATTTGTATTAGTCGATAAAAACTAATTTTTTAAATAAAGGAATTTCTTGATTTTACCGTCATTTGTAAACAAGCGTTGGAAAGTTAAAGCTTGCGTATATATAAGCATATCAGATTTTAAATAAAACAATACATTGTACATAAATATTTGGTTAAAACCACAACTGATGCGTTACGGCTAGATTACTGTTCTTCTTACTCGATCTTCCTCGCTTCGCATCTCCGTCCTGAAATTGCAAAGAATACAGAAATGCTGCCGCGTCGATGCGGAAAAGACGATTTAATTAATTTCGTTTAATTAGAGGAGTTATTCGCTCTTCTGTTATATACATCTGTATATACAGCCCTTCCTTCGCTTTCCACTGCACAGTTCAACTCTTACATTGCACACGAGCGCCCAAGATATTTTACCTCGACAGAAACAATTATTATTCTGTTCTAAATGCATGTATAGTAATTAGATTTGAATATACGATGAAATTTATCGCAATAGAAAATTATATGAAACAGTTGGATACAAAATGATACTTTTAAAATGGACGCCCACTTTGATTTGTGGTCGATTCTTTTATAAAACACGAATAAAGAAATAAAAATTAAAACATATACGATGAAAAACATTTTTTTCTTATTTACGCAATCTAATCTCTTTTTGTTGTTGCGAACATCCTTTAAAAAAGAATTTAACTTACCCAAATTTAATAAAAGGAATAAGATTCCCGGAAAGAGTCCGGATAAGCGGGTTAAGCAAGGGAATAAAAAGCAGAAAGAAAGAGAAAGCGGCACCAAGCCTGGGAGAAAAAGGGGGTTGGTCGATGCCGTTATTTATGTTGAGTAATGGCTGATCGGATGTAGTACCATTTTCCTGGGCAGGACGCGTCGACGGGAAACGAATGCGTTCTTTGACTTTTGAAGGAAACTAACGAAATAACAAATGGCGCGGCATCGTAGCCGAGAGTCGCGAGGCAACGAATGGTGTTATATTATATATATATATATATATATATATATATATATATATATATATTCACTTGTACTTTTGGATTAGCTTCGCGAATGAATCAAAATTCCATCTTAAAACTTATATTTTTTGTAATCTTTTATCTATATATATATACTTTTAAAATGGAAACGTATGTTAAATAAATATATTAACTATTGTTACTTCATACTTCTCCTACGTTTACAAGTTATAGGAACTAACGTTTTATTTTATAATTCTTTGTTTTTCTTTTAACGGTAATTGATTTCTAACGAGCAAAGAATGAATTCAACCAGTCCGAAAGTATATCCAAATTTATTTATTATACTTATGACTGTGCAGTAAAAAACAATTGGTAATTTTTACCAACTTTTCATTGATTAAATGAAAGGATCGATAGTTACAAGGAACCATTTGGATATTTAAAAATAAGAATTTGATAAATTTAACTGTATCACGTTGGTAAAGAAACTTAATAATAAAATTGTTAATATAATCATACGCGCTTCTATAGGAATTTCTATAAATCTAGAAAGTTACTATTATCGATTTTATTCATAATAATCGGACAAGTACACGAACAACTTCGTCGGAATAAGTATGGGCGATGTATGAGCAACGACCTTAGTGAGGAATCGAGCACGAAAATGAATGAAAATATACAAAGAATGAATGGGACAAGCATAATGAAAGGCATAGGACTCGTATCAACACTCCTATGTATATCCACAAAGATCATAGCCCGTATCTGCTTGTCCTCCTGTATTATGAAGTTAAAGTTTATAGGTTGACAGTTTATGAATAAATTAGAATACGCGAGTCGCTTGTTCGCGCATTGATCTTGTTTTATTTTTCCTATTCTTCGAGTTTCCATTACTTTCCGTGTCCGAGGCCTTAAGATATCAGTTAATATGAGAAGAACGTCAGTTTTGGCTGTTGAATCTGATATTACTTTGAATATTTTTCTCTCATCCGGAAAAATATTAAAAGCATAAAACAGATATTAGGTGGAAAAATCTAATATATATTCATGACAATATGTCATTCATATTCATAAAAAAACTAAATATTCATTCCGATTAAGTGAATTTTTCTTTCGTATTATTTACCAAATACGTATGTAAAGCTATTATTTAGAATATAGTTAATATAAAATATGATTATAGATATACTTGTTATTAATAATTTTATTTACGTGCATCTGGAATCAAAGCTATTTTATTCTACTTAATAATTATAATTATAATTACTTTATTCATCCTACACCAATTCAATAGTTCTTTCTGAGCTTACCAATTTTATCAGTAGGTGGCAAGAAATAAATTCCTACATCCAACAAATTCTTTTTTCTGCGCTTTCATGCATCAAGAAATGTACATATTATGTACCATTTAAATTTCTCGATATTGTAAAATAATGAAATGTGCAATATGCGCAACATTTAGCCTATGCGTCAATGCGCATTTGTTAACTATATGTTACGTACTATAGATACGCTGCACTCCGTTGAATTACCATTTATAATTTACAAAATATAAATCACGATATTTCGTTATCGTGTATATAATATATATATTCAAACTTTTGGTAAATGATGCAAAGCATTTACATTCTGATATATATATATATATTCACAACGGTCTCCGCGTTTAATATTTGAAACAATAGAAATTTAAAATATATTGTCTCTCTATTTGTGTTTGGCCATAAGTTTCGTTTTGACGCCTCCGTAAACGTTCGAGCTCTTCGGACGGCAAATATATCGAGAAAAGTTCGAGAGAAGCGAGCAGTTATTCATAATAATAGATGGATTCCAGGGCATTTCATCATTTTAATCAATTTCGTATATAGTATAATAATAATATAGAGCGGCTTAAATATATAAGAATAAGTTGTTTTCGTATATCTCCAAGCGTATAAAATATCGAGTGTCGTATCGCGCATGATTCAGCTTCAAACTTCCGACGTCAGACGAAATTCTTCGAGTTTACGCAGAGCTGATTTTGAGATCCTGCTCTCTAAATTCGAATGCCTGAATATCTATATATTTATTGCATGTTCATACCAACTTACTTGAGAAGTTCAGATTCCTCTACCTAAGATTCCAATATATTTGCTTATCCGAGAAAGGAAAAAACTTGCTTTAATAATTAAAAAGAAGTATAAATAAAAGAACCATCGAAGCAAAAGAACTTAGGAACATCCAATTAGTCACTGACTATACACGTATTAGGGAAAAAATAACATATTTCAATATGATAACTTATGTGCTGGAAATAACGTCTGACATCTAGGGACTACGAGCAGGCCTGAAAGGGCACTAACCTGTAGTACATTGACCAAAGTACAGCTTGTGTCAATTCCAATAGGCCCCTGGTATCAATAATTAAGGGATCATATTTGAGATAATATATTCGCAAAATGCAGATCGCCATCTACTAGCCGATGATAAAACCTATTTTACTTTTTTAAATTTTAATTTTATAAATTTGGTTTCGGTACAGCTTTATGTGGTCCAGCATATGCCAACTAGTCCTTATTATTTACATTTCTTTCTTCAATAAATTATAATACCCTATAACCTTATCTCTGCTTAGAAGGTGAGTCCTATATCTCTTATCCATTTTAATTTTTTCCAAATTCTGCCCGTAACGCGGGGAAAACCTGACAAAATCAGTCGGGTAAATATCGATTGGGAAAACTGGCTATAGGAGTGGTCGATGCACTGAAACTGTTCAAATACACTTGTCACAGTTCGTAGGCTCGGGTACCAAGTCTGTCTGTTTCTCACCTCCCGTTCGCATTGCTAAGTGTGAAAATTGTCTAAAACTATAAAAAATAACGTAGATTATAAACAAATCCAAAACATTCCATGACTCCTCCATCCAGCTATATAGTAATTGGATAATTGTAAGTGAATAACAACAGTAGCGTTCGCGTGTTGAAGTTTGAAAGTAATTTGCAAATAAGTACACGTTTCGATTGATTCTAACGAATAGCCCAAGATTATAAGTTTAGAAATTTAAAAGCTTCTAAATTTGACACGAAAAAAAACTTGCTTGAATTTTAAGGCCCTTAATATTCTGCATTAAGGCCGTCTGTGGTCGAAGTCTTTCAGAGGAAAATAAATTTGCAAGTTTTAATTTTCAATTTTCCAACCCGTTGACTTCTGTTATTCATTAGAATCAATTGTAATTCAATTTGCTTCATAAAAACTTGAGATTCATTCTACTACTTAAGTGCACATATTCATTTATTGACATATGCAAAGTTCACTCACTCAGAGCTTTAAAATTTCACTTATTCGATTCTCGAGAGCGAGCCGAGCCAGCCGTCCACTGCTGTAGTACGTATATATACGTATTTATATACCTGAATAACTAGGACGGAGGACGCGCTCGATCGGCATAATGTATATACGTGCGCAAGCCAGCAGCGCCGCCGTGGACGCGCCCGATCGCCCGGATGATTCGATTCGTGCCGGGACGGCCGGCTGCCCTCTCTACATAACCGTGCGCTATTTCTCGGTCTCTTTGCCGCGAACCCAGTGCCGAGTACGCGAGTACCCGAGGGCCCCCCGCTCCTTACCCGGGGGAGGAGGAGATCGATGAGCGCGGACTATCGCCTTTCGGAGGCGCATTTATATAAGTGTACAGAGAGAAAGAGAGAGAGAGAGAGAGAGAGAGGGTGGGGGGGGGGAGACGACACGAAAGAAAGTCTGTGCGTCGGAAATCGAGCTGACTCGGTTTTTCTTTTCGGCCTCGGGTACAACGCGAACCCCCTTCCCCGGCGGTGGTGCTTTTCCACTTGTTCCGATCTGGCAAACGCATCCTCCTATCGCCTCTCTTTTCTACCGCACCATTTTCACGACGAGTGGTATAATTCCGTGAACGGTCAAACGCTTGGCTCCCCCGTAAATTGTAATTTGAATTTCGATTAGCGCTCCCCCTCTCCCGGCCCGATGAAATTCTTATCGGTCGTACGTGCTTGGTTCGCGCCTTTTATTCTCTCCTCTACCTTCGGGGGTTTTTTCCCTCGAAGGGCTTTCGCAATTTATAGCTACTGAACCGATGAAAAAGGATTGAATTTTCACCGAGTGCGTATATAAATTATCTATATATGTATATAATACCATAAAGTGAGCTTCAAAAAATTTTCGTGCGTAAGGTAAGGCGAAACTTGAGTCAATTCGAAAATCCGTTATATTTATTCTCTAAATTCGATCCTGTGAGAATTTCTGTAATCCAGTGCAAATTAAATTACTGAGGAAATTGACAATGTGGTGATACTGGTAATCAATCAGTGATTCATTGTCAACTGGATTTCACATATTCCAACTTCCAGAGCATATCTTCAATTATAATCGAGTAATTATATATTTGTATTTTGTGTATTATACCGTTAAAACTTTTTCATCGACTAATGGATAAAACCGGCAGGCACTTATGACTCGAAATTTTTTATCTGCATATGCTTGAGTTTTTTATTGCATATTATTACAATGCGATGCAAATATGCTGACAAATACTGAAGAAAAAAACGATATAGTCATTTTGATTAAAAATTTTTCTTTCAGTGCATGCTTATAATGTTTCATTGTCGTGTAACCAAAAATTCGAGTCACTGATTGAAACTTTCTATTAGTTACATTGAGTCATTTTTTGATAGACATCTTTAGTGTACCATGCTGGCGAAAATGTGTCGGTATTAATAGCTTGATGTGAAAATATCGATGAAAGCGTTACTGACATAGGTATAAAAAGTATTGCGACCTCGAATAATATAAAACGCGTAATCCTCGCGAGGCACGCGCCACCGTGGAGCGAAACTAGAAACTAAACAAGCATCGGATCGAGCGAATCGTATGTAGAAACCGGGCCCGCGTTCTATAGCGATATAACCGCGACTAACTGGGGCAGAACAAATAATTCATAATAGCGTTACCTATACGGAGCTTGGTATGCACATATCAATACAGAAACGACAGACAGTAAATTCGAACTACATTAATCGCTCGTGGCGCCTGTTTATCTTCGTCGCGCAGCCCTAAAGCCGCCCGCCCATTCGACCCCTTCACCTGCACCCCCTCCTCCGGCGCTTTCACCCCCGTGCCCCCCCCCTCTCGACGAACTCACATTTATCGGAGCCAGGGGAGAAGAGAGCCCTGGAACAGCGGCCAGCCAATTTCCTGTTAGCGCGCGTGGTTAGCACCGAATGATCGCGCGACCATTGCTCCTCGGACGCATAATGCATTGAATCTGGCTCAATTGGGCCGAGGTTGGATTAACTTCCGAGACCTGGCTTACTTTTAGCGAATTCCGCTAAATTTTGTTTACTCTCCTTTTCCTTCTCTTTTCGGATGTATTTTTCCGAGAATGATATGTAACCAAAGTTAAGCTTGCAATTATTAAATTAGATGTAGTGTAATAAAATTGCACAACACGATTTATTTATACGCAAAATTTTTATTACAAATGTTTGCATCTATGAACGTTTCAGTCATGTTTATACATACCGTTTTTTCCAAAATCTTAATATTCATAATTATTCATACATAAATGCATCTCATTTAAATTTATTTCCGTTCCATCAAAATCAGTCGGCAAAATATGGGTGGTAATTATTAATCTATTTTACTGTTAATAATAATGCATGTATTTTATTATTATTGAGCATTATTGATAATACACCTGTACGTATAGATAATTAAAAACATTAAAAGTCCTGAATAGAATGACACATATAAATGTAGTCAAAACGTTAATCAATGTAAATATGGCAAACAAAGTATTACATATTACTATTATTTATATCAATAAATAAATAAATAACTAAATTGCCTCGTTCAGTTCGCTGCATTCTTTCTTATTTATATATTAAAATTCTATCTTACCATAATATCTGGATACAAAATTCTGATGAAATATTCTTATTAAATTGAACTTTTGGTATTAAATTGAATTAATTATAATAAAACTACTGAAACAAGATTTATACTTTTTTTATTTATACGCATCAACGTCTATTATTAAGGAAATTTCCTGCCTCCACAACTGAATAGAGTTTTACATCGGCAACTGTTTTTGAATCGTTGCATAATTTTTTATGCATAAAAAGAGGTAGTAAAACACTTTAATGTAGCTTTAAAAATGCGAGTTTTGAAATGCAGCTATAAAAAAGGCTTAATTATTACGTTGTTATAAAACTTTCTTGCAAATGTCAGTAATTTTATTTTATTTTCTTTTATTTCTTAACCTATTTAATATATTTTTATCGGAAATGAGATGATAATTGTGTAATAGTCTTTAAAAAAAACTTAAAGTAAAATTACAATGAGGAGCAAAGTTTAAATAATTTATAATTTTTCTTCACGTGCATTATTCACAAAACGTATTAATACTCTTTTAGTAAAATTGATGATAATATGTATAAATAAACGACTGTTTTTTTAACTTAACATAATTTAAGCATTAAACCGTGCATTAGTAAAGATTGATGTAAATTTCTAAAAGATTGTTATTCGAACATGCAAGCCGTTACACGTACAATTTTTCGAAAGTTATCATTACAATATGACAAACAATAAAATGATATTTTTTTCTTAGACTGTTTAGTTATCTTTCCAAACAAGAACGGATGAGCATATTGATCGAAAAATAAATGGATATATTAATATTCAATATAGTATTGAAATTAAAAATCTCTCCCTGTAAGCCATGAAAATGGTTCGAGGATTGTTCCGCGATCAATGTAACAATATCAAACGCCAGGACCCTAGCAGCCACATATTTGAAGTAAAATTTGAGGCGAACAAATTTATCCTTCCTTATTTGCTCTGGAGAGCTTTCTTCGTCTACCTCTTCTTTCATTTTTCCCGGGCGACTTCTCGACCGACGGATTCTTATTTCGCATTCTCTGGTTATCGCGCACCTTCTTTCGCACTTATTTTTCACGCCTTTATCTCGCGAGTTGTTATTTTTTTCCTTTTTTTTGCATTTCTCATTATCTTCATGCTGTACGTCCCCTCCCCCTCCCTCCCAATGCCCTGCTATTTAATTATTCGACGAGTCTCTCTTCAAAAGCACGAACGAAGGAAAGAAGAATAAATTCTCGCAATTAAAATCCGGTCGACATTGCTATAAAAACCTTCCAGTATCCAAATTGTATAAAATCATTCGCTCAAATATAATGCCAATTAGCCCGTTACGAATACTGACAAATTATTTATCGTTGGATTTGACGAAGAAGCTAAATATCATCTATTTACGGGTAATTGGTATATTAAGCAGATGGCGACGGTTCATGCGTAATTTTCGTTTAAAATAAAAAAAATTGTAAATGCGAATGTTATTAAAGCTAAATTTATTATAATATAGTTTTTCATTATTATTTTTTGATGATGGTGAATGCATTTTTTCGTAACGGACTATTCTTCGGTGACTTTAAAGTAGCATGTTGCATTCTTTACACGTATGCGCGCGCGCACGTAACCTTTAAGAATTAATTATTATTAACTTAAAAAGTTTACGTAATTCTAAATTGCTGATCAATTTGGTTATATAAAAGTGTAAAAATCTCTCGAATAAATAAAAGAACATTCAGTTGACAGTTTACTTGAGATATATAGGCCGGATAATAATCAGTTCATTGAAAGTAGAATGGTAATGAATATCTAAATGCTTTTAATTTTAACTGGAAAATTATATTACATAATTGTAAATATTTGGATTAAGTTTAGAATCGAAAAGAGTTCGTTTGACTTTTAGTGAATAAGTTGATTATTAAAGAACTGTGAAAAATCATAATAGTAATAAAAAAAAACTTGCAGAAATATGTTAAATGAAAATAAAACATAAAACGAAAGCTACGTAAAACAAAGCGAAAAAACATTTTCTTGAGAGCGCAGCATGAAAGAGGCTTCCACTTAAACAGAGAAAAAGCATTACTCGATCGAACAAATTGAAAAAAGTTCTTAAATTCAAAAGGCAAAACTTTGTCTTTGTGCAATCGATTGAATATGTAGAAAAATATCTGAATATTGTATAAAATGTAGATGAATGAAATTAACGATTATTCCGAGAAAAAAAATTGTGCAATTGTGTACATAAATTAATTCTTAACAAAGAACGAAGGCTATGCTTCTTACTGGTGAATTTTGTCAAGAGGCAGATTAAAACTCGGAAACACGATTGATTTTCCTCCGTTTTCATAATTACTTCCGATATCTAATGTCCTGCTCATTCAGCTATGCATGCAAAGTCATCTTACCGTTGCCTGCATCGTGTATCTACAGTGCGTCTGAGATTCAAAGCATCCGGTACACATCAAAAGATTGCTTTCCTACACTGGTTTAGCCAGCCGAAACATCTATTCCCCTATATATATATATATAAGATATCTAAGATTCTCTCAATGCAAGAGCCATTTGTAAACCAGGAGCTCGTTCTACGATACAGCCATGCCTGGATTAAAAGCAAATGAAGTAATGAAGATAAGATGTAGATCTATAGCACTTTGCCCCCTGCCGCTCTATCGTCGTAACTCTGAAAAGAACCGCACGAACTAATCCTATAACACATATCAGTGCGCAATAAAGCAAAAAAGTTTATATACTGTCGAAATTTAAACAATCGGCAAAACTTTCAGCGAGTGATATAGATCTTAAATTTTTTATTTTGAAAATAATGCATAGTTAGAAAATGAAGCCGGAGCAGTTTGGCTCGGGTAAATAAAAGAGATCAGATTGCTACGATTACAGCCAATTTTTTTTTCGAATGTAGAGTAGAAAAAAAAGCTTTAACTTACAGATCGAAGGGCGAGGGAATCGAGAACGAGAGCCGAGTAACTCGAAACTGTTTTAAAGAAAAATAAAAAAATCTAAAGTGAGTCCATTGCTAATCTGTGCAATAACCTATGTAACAGCTATGACTACATTTGTAAATAGTAATGGATAACTGTCTAAGCAAATAGGACTTTTTCCAGTGAATCAATTCGTAGAATGTGAATTCTCAACGTAAGCATATGTAATTTTCATCGGAGGTTTTCATTTAATTCGCCTTCAAAGAAACAAGTATATGCTTTATTTCTAGTTGTATTTGTATGAATTTTAAGCCAAAGACTATATCACTGCTTCATATTTTACCATCAAAATATAAAAATTTATTAATTAGTCTAATTTATTCGTGAAATAAGTTGATTAACATTTGAATCAGTCACGGCATAACATAGACTTTTTCCGACAATCGATGTTATATTAAAAATGGAAAAAATTCTCATTTAATATGCCCTTTTAACGCCTCTTTCAATAATTTCTATTTAAATTATGTTCAATTAATATCTGAATTTATGCAAAGCAAGCAGAAAATGATTAAAATATATATACAAAAGGATTACTGCAATTATAGTCCATTAGGAATACAAAGGAAATTTTGAGAGTTATTGGACTATAGCTACTCTAGAAATTATGTATTTAAATGTGAAGAATAAAACCAAATGAATTTCAACAAAATTCACGACCCGCAGTTGTGATAAGTGTCTTTTTTCATTCAGATTATAGATCTGCATTTTACTCAATAGCTTAACTTTTTATGTCATTGGCATTGCTATATTCTATCATCGACGCGATTACAAGCTTATATTACTTATTAAACTAATGCAAAGGCTTACATACTTAGAAGACTAACAACAAATACTCACGCGAATGAAGAGATTTCAAAGTTAATGGAAATCCCTATCTCAACCGTAGGTAGGTATATATATATATATATATATATATATATATATATATATATATATACACCGAGGCTGTGAGATTGCAATGCTTTAGTTGCAGTGCAAGGATTTCCGTTCCCGCGTGGTTATATATACACACAGAACAGTAGACTCTCCTCTACAGATTCTCCGAGTCTTTGTTTCGCTAAATATATATATATATATATATATATATATATATATATATATATATTCTGCACGGACTTTGTTAATTTAACGAGACGCGACTTACACACGCGCTCGCGCACACCCACACATGCAGAGCAGGGGTCTGAATTAACGCAAGCGAAACGGGACGATAAACGTATACGTCGGACGCGCGCGGGCACTGCCAAATGTGCGCGGGAGGCGAGGCGCGATTAAATTACGCCGACGAAATCTCGACAATCCGTCGTCTGGTTAATCTACTGCATGCGCATCCGTACTCTTTCATCGGATGGCACGGCGTACACAGAACGAAACCACGTTCGCGCGCGCGCGCGACGAAACGAGGCGCTTCCCAAAGAGCGTAGTCGCCGCCATCACCACTACCAACCTCTGATTTTTCAGCGCATGATATCTATATATATATATATATATATATATATATATATATATATATATATATATATATATATATATGTATATATATGTATATAAGTGCACCTCTTATAAGAACACTCTTGTTACTGCGATTCATTAGGTTTTAAACTTATGCATACTCGTGGGGCATTTGCACAGACAAATGAATCATGTATATACCCATGTAGTTTCGGCATCTATATCGAATAATGTCCATGTCGCATTTTTCATTTTACTCTTTACGAGCAATAATTTTCCGATGGTTAAATGGACATTTGTAAATATCGAGAAGTTAATTACTTCTTATCGACAGAGTCAGATATTTTGTGATTTTGTTTTTGATTACTTGCTATAAGTTATTTTTTTTTTTTTTAGGGTTTATAGTCACATCCCCCTGTTTAGGGTATTAGTGACTACAAATTAACTTTATTTACCTCTATTTACAATATATTACAAGTTATAATTTTATACAGATACAAAAAAAAAAATAAGCACATATTGATACATGATATATTTGGTACATTACATAATATCTATTACCTGCATTATTTTGTTTAAATTACATTTTTTAAATCTGTTATTTTTATATATTCTATAATTTTTTTAAAATTTATAGGTAGGTTTAATATATCTTTCACATCCAAGTTGAGTTTTAGGTGGTCTCTTTCTTTACTATATTTCGGGCATTCTGTGAGTAGATGTTTAACACTTAATTTTACGTCACATGTTTCGCATGTGCTTCTCTCTTCCTTGTTAAATATTGCTCTATGTGTTATTATCGTATGACCAATCCTTAATCTTGTAATTATTACTTGGTCTTTTCTGTTTAGTTTCATAGCTGGGCTTTTTTCATAAATGTTATTTCTTATTTCGTGTAATGTACTTTTTTTCAGTTTCCATATTTTATTCCATTCTTCCAATATTTTGTTTTTAATTATTTTTTTTATTTTGTTTTTATCTATGCTTACGTCGATTTCTTGGATTAAGATTCGGAACCTTATAAGTTATTTTTTGTATAATTCAACGCTTTTAACTTATACTGTATTATATAGTGTAACGCACTTACTAAAAAGCACGTTATAAGAAAATGAAATCAGAGATGCGTGAAATTTGAACATCTTGAATATCCGCGCGTATAATATTATCGATTTCAATTCGAGAAATAAAGATTGAAAAAAAAACTCTACCTATTTATTCAGTATAAAAGTTTTTTTTAAATTAATATCTCGCGACCAACGACAGATATATTATAATATGTAATCGTAGTATAATATACGTAATCGTCGTGATAACTAATACAAAGTAAGAAAAGTTCTAGTCGGTTTTTGGATAGAGTTACCATTCCGTGCGACTTGCCACTTTTACTATATAATATTTCCAGAACAGTACTGAGGTCTATAACTTTGGCACAATTTCCAAAAAAAAGGTTGTTAGCCAACGAACGGGCAGGTACCGCGTATCCTATTAAGAGAGTTATCTGTTGCGACTGTTACGTATTACATTTTTAACACGCCGCTAAGTAGTCTTTTAAGCTCGAAACTACCGCTACAACGTGAATAATGCCTTTTGTACTAAATCAAACAGACTGCAGTAGCTTTAACAGGCCGTAAGTAGTACGGTGTGAGCTGTGTCGGACGGGTATACACCGCCGGTGTCGCGTCGCGCGCGACTCTTCACAGTAGTACACCGGGAATATGATCAGCCAGCATAGAAATACTTTGCTTCGTTTTTCAAGCTTGACGTACCGTTAAGATTAGCTTACTTGATAATTATCAAAATTTTTTATGATTTTAGATAGTAATTATTCTTCGTAATGATAAAAATCGCTTAATTAAGTTCATTCTAGTATTTATAGTCGCTTTATATATGCATAAAAAATTTATATCATTCTATACATGTAAATATATTTTCTTTTCTATAAATATATATAATATTATAACATAACTAAACAATACAGAGAAGGATAACAAAAAATCTTTATTTAATTAAAGCACTTTCCCGTCTATTATAATCACAGCTGTTCGAAATCCGGTCGCTGAAAAAAAAACGATGGTGAAGATATAATGATTACTATAATGACATTGTTCAGAATGGAGCATGCGAAGAACTTGAGAGAGCAAAATCCGGATTGAAAATTCTTTCCCAGAACAAAGAGAAAGTTCATTGCAGCTATGAAATGTTACAGAACACCTGTTTGCTGACAATATTTTCTTTCAGCCTTTAATATTGCCCGTCGTATCATTATCTATGCTTATCAAGGGCACTAATGAAAAGAAAAATAGTATAATATTTTTGTAAAGAAATATTGCCTTTCCAAGAATTTTCCCTTCATTGTTGAAAGAGTATTTTCTTTCTAATTCATTTTTTATAATTACTTACGTACATTATAAAATGTTTCTTTATGCAGAGATTCTAACAACAGAAATAAATTCATCAGAATAGGTTAGAAGAAGAGTAGAAAATAAATTAAAAATAATTCTCCTTTAAATAGTGTAAGAAAATTAATATTTTTTTTAAGCTTTAAATATTCTTACATAAGCAATAAATATTATATTATATCTTTATAATGCCTCAAATTTGGCCTTAAAGCAAGATCTACTAAAGATTTAGTGCAAAATGAATCATCCCGAAGCACCATGTTAAAAAAATTTCCGTATTAACATATGAAGATTCGAAGAACGCACTGTCAAAACTGTATCTTCATTACTTTACCTTCTTTCCTAGTTTAAAGGAGAGTTAAATAGCTAAATTTATGCAATTAAATAAATAATAAGTATACATATGTGTGTGTGGGTGCGCGCGCGCGCGCGTGTGTGTGTGTGTGTGCGTGGGTATATATATATATATATATATATGCGCGCGCGTGTGTGTGTGTGTGCGTGGGTATATATATATATATATAACCATTTATATAACTCTGTAACTCTAATTTCGAGTATTTCCAATTTCCTTAAACGTATTGAAGCGATTCACGAAATACTTCTTATCCGCTTGAAAGTAGAACGGCACACCTGCGCTGTATATTTTATTAAATCCTTCCCTCAAATTTCTCTGAATTTTATTTGAAATATATGTGTCTATAAAATTCACTCGGCAACTTTACCATTAATCGCAGAAGTGGCGTCCCCCTCCCATAATAATAAAATACAAACAGTAAAAGGCCACTGCTTATTACTCCGACATCTATGTATGTGTTAAGGAAAGACATAAATAAACCGTCGCCGATCTCGGCCTTACGAATTAATTATTAAAAATCTTGATTTATTAATTTAAATTATCTCAGTTCGCTGACAAAAAAGATGCGCAATCTCGTTATACGACCGTCTGACACTTCTTTCCCCGTGTTCTCCGCAGGAGCTCGAGCGCAGCTACACCCTATCGACGCCCGGGGGCGGGAGTCCCCTAGGCAGCTGCCAGCCGCCGTGCAGTCCCCCGCCCGCGCCCGCCGCCTACATATCCAGCGCCAGGGCCTCCTCGCGCAGGCTCGCCTCGTCGGGCGGCGGGGGCGCGGGGGGCGTCCCCGGCACCACCGGCCTCGGCGCCCTCATCGGCGGTAACGCCACCTCGCCGGAACGCGACCCCTTGGGCAAGCTGCTCAGGTAAGTGCTCTTTATACATCTGTGCGTGCGTGCTAGTATGTATGCGGGAAGGCATATAGGCGCGCTTTATGAGCAGCGCGCGGCTGCGGATGATGTGCGAATGACCCCCTCCCCTTACCGATGTAAAGGACGTTTAGTACTTTATGTAGATGTACATAAATATAGAGATTGAGATCGCGTCAATTGGGTATGACAAAATTTCTATATATTAACGAATTAAGCACAATGAGACGGTTTGTTTACTTCTATATAAGTTCATTTTATTTATAAATAAGTAAATCTGCATATAATTTCGTAAATTCCTCTATTGTGCGCAATTTCATTTTCATTTTTTTATGCTTTACTCAACGATGAATAACTGAAAATATCGCCGTTTGTTTCTTCACAGTGCACAGGCCTCTAATAGTAATCACGCTGAAAATTAGTTAATAGGTAGTAAATATAGAATAAACTATTATGGCTAAAAAATCGGCAGATTGAAAAATGAAAAATATCAACATTGTTAGTAAAATTAAGAAAAATGTAAAAACCAGCTTTAAAACTGGAACCTTTTTTCTGACTAGTAAAACACAATTTGAATTCGAATTTAAATTTTTATTACTACGATCGAAAAAATTACTATTTATGCAATGTTATAATATTATGTTGCTTATTGATTGAAAGAAAAATCATAAAATTCGTAAACAGTTTTCGTCTTGACGTCGTAATACACAATGTACGTATTTATCAAGAACTCTGTGGCATAGCAATCGTTACCGACAAGGGGACATAGACCTACATCGATCTACCGCGGTGGCTTATCATGGCTTCTGTAAATCAAACCAGAGCGCACTTAGATATACCAACATCCGCAACATCCATAATTAATCCAACATCGAAAAAAAGTTATGCAGATATTACGAGCATCAAAATTAGACGTGACCAAGGTAACCCCCTCGACTGCACCAACGATCTAAAATTAATAGAATGTGCTTGTGTAGTATGCTTCTCTAGAATTTCGGCCAACACAAATTTCATATATGTAACTTCCAACGAACTTGTGACAGAAATCAGAGGTCAGTACGAACATATTGAGATCAAGGAATTTAAGGTAAACACAAAGCCATTATTAGCTCGCGTTAAAAAAATTTATCGTCTCCAATTACCTAATTATGCACTCGAAAATGTATTACACGTACCAACATAAAAGCAACGTTGAAAATTTCATGTCTCAAAGCAACAGTAAACAAAGAAGACACTACCGATATAAAACATACAATGGGCTAAAATATAGAAATCGATAATTTAATTAAAACCGATTATAATACCCATCTTACATATAGTTTATAATAAACCCCGATTAAATAAAGAATACAAAAGAACACATTCTAAGCTTATTTCTAATCAGCTCACAATTATCTGAAGTACTAGAAATATATTCTAATAAAATCAGAGATATCAAAAAAAGTAATAAAAAAAAAGTTAAGTTAGACGAAGGCGTGCTATCGCAAACAATTCAGAAACATAAAAATGAACAAAAATATGTGGATGAGCTAGATATAAAATCAAGATCGATTTAAAGTTACTTAGACCAACCAAACATGTTACAATTAAAGTATTTTAAACATGTTACTTAATTATGAGCTATTAAACACTTAATAACAAGCAACTCAGCACATTCAGTATACAGAAATCCCCATGAATTAGTCGAACAATATACTAACAACCAAAAAGAGTTTATCAAATTTTTAAAAGAAGAAACACGTGTTAATGTAAGAGATCGATCAATAAAAAGAACAAGTACTAATCTATTAAAAAATTTAAGAAATTCCAATAAAACATCGACTCTCACTCCGCGTACATCAGATAACGAAAGTTTATTTTATTTATTTCTTCTGTTTGATAATTCAAAATTCATTATGCTTGATACATTACAATGAAATCTTAGTAATCCTTGTGGACCTATATATATATCTACAACAACTTATTATCCAGCACGATCTAGACATTGTTTGTATACAAAAAACGAATTTAAAAGATTCAGTCAATAAACATGATATATTTTCTTTGGTATAATCAAAATCGCAATGGTTCCTTGCATGCAAGCGGCGAAATCGCCATTCTTGTTAAAAAGAAATTCTGTGTAAAAGAAATTAATTTAAAAAGAGATTTAGAGCTATCGCTATAACGATATAATTTGAAAATGAAACATCCTTTACAGATTGCAATGTTTATTTAATAATCGCTATAAACTGTATTGAGCTACACTACAAAAAGTGAAGGAAGAACTCCCATTGCCCTTTATCGCAGCAGGCGATTTTAATAGCCAGAGTCCTCTCTGGGGACCGAATAAAATGAATGCAGGAGGAAAAATCATAGAAGGATTTATCTTGAATGTGACGATAGACCAAAGCAGTATTATCGATTTAAGTCTATTCAGCGATAAGATAGGTACAGCAATAGAATCGAAGGAGTTGGACAACAGATACAGCAGTGAACGCTTTCCAATAATAATAAATATAACTTGTACAAACAATAATATACAGTCGATATATCCCTACAAATCGAAATACAAACTGAAATACACATCAAAATATTGTCAAAAACAACTTAGAGAAGTTAATGGGACATATAGACGACTATAAAACCAACAAAAACAGTATTATCGAGACAATAATAATGAAATTAAATGAGATCACACTGAAGTTAGCAAACGACAGTTTGCCACACACCGTAAATTATTGGTGGAAAATATTGGTGCAATTGAGAATGTGAAACAGTCATAAAAGCGACTAAAGAGCTTTTTACAAATATAAAAGAAATAAAACTGTTGTAAAGACAATCGCATTTCAAAAGCAAAAACCAGCCTCGAAATGAACTATTCTAGATGAAAAAGGCAACTCTTAGCTTCAATACTAACTTAATTCAATCAACAATCGGACAACTAGTAAAGATATGTGGAATACAATAAAAACTATTGAAGGACGATATAGCAAACCAAGTTTTATTATAAATGACCGAGGATATATTATTAACGATGCTTTTCATGTATAAAATTTATTCACAAAATAATTTGCAGAAACCTTAGGCAACAAAAATTATGATACGAGTTTTATCGAATAGAAATTACTTAATCGAAGAACAATAGATTACGGAAAGCCTCTTGACGATGAAGATTAAAAAAAAATACCACTCTAAATACACCTATAACATTACAAGAACTTTAAGACATAATTAATTACTCGCGTAGTACGGGGCCTGATCTAATACGCAACATGCTCATAAAATCTAAAATCTTCAATATTATATGAATTAAACGAACATTGAATAATCAATGCAGGAAAGCTTTTGTTATACTAACAACTAAATCACAAAAATGCAAATTCGGTATAGAAAATTATCCACCGATAGGTGGATAATAATCGAAACGAACAACGTAAACGATGCTTAAAAAATCTCCTAATGGCCTGTGTAGACATGGAAAAAACATATCATCTAGTATGACGAACAAGAATTGTACAACTTTTAAAGTACTATAAAATAATTGGGAATATGTTCAACTACATAAAAAATTTCAGAAAAATCGTGCGTATAAACAACTGTCTATGAGATGAAAACGAAATTGAGAGGGGTATGCCTCAAGGATCCATAATTATAGTGTAATACTATTCCTACCAGCAGTAAAAGAAATTTCAATGTATAAAATTTCTCTCGAGTAATTCACAATATTCACTGACGATATCACTGTCTATGTAAAAGAAAAAAAGACAGAAAATAATATGAAAACTACAGAGATCTGCGATGGCTCGATCGCTAAAGCAAAGGATTAGTAACTTGGTGATCTGAGTTCAAATCCCGGTCACGGACAATTAAAATAAGCACCGCTGTACTAATTTACATGTTCTTTGTTTACAAACGCATCGTAGACCTCCGTCATTGATTAGTACCGGAATTTGGAAGCATAAATAGAGCGATGTTAAATAACATAAAAAAATATATCAAAATTATATAACATGTGCTAAATAAAACAGATCAATCTTCGTTAAAAACAGGACTAAATTTTCAAAATCATAAACAACAGCAATAAATGTTTAACCCATTAACGTCCAAAATAGAGAAATCGTAACTCTGTTTTCAACCGTAAATCTATCACGTATTCCACGGATATATTCAAAGCAAACATACTTATTCTTAAGTATTTTTTTCTCTACTTTCCATTACTGGTAGCAGAATTGCGAAGTTTCCACTCAAAAATCCAATATGGCGACGTGTACAAAAAGAAATGCACCATTTCGATACTTTGTTTTTTAAATCCAATTTCTTGTTGTGTTAACGTTGAGGTCGGAACTTTATTTGTCAACTATGAGTGCATAAATGAGTTGTACTTTAAATTCAGTTTGGTCCCGAATCCAGAAATTCAATATGGCGGCTAGAAAATGGCGTCTGAAGCGAAAAATTTTACCCAAACTTTCACGAATTTTTTTCTCGAATATAATGCATTCGACGAAAAAATCAATAAGATAAAAAGTGCTTAGAATCAATCAAAGAATATATCAACATTTTTTCACTGAGTTTCGAGCAACTTTTTTTGGACAAATTCATCGAATCGTCTCGAAAAAATCAGATATACTTCTTGGTCAATTCTAAGCACTTTTTATTCTCTAACTTTTTCTTATATAACGCTTTGTTTTTGAGTAAAAAATCCAAAACCAAAAGTTGCATAACTCAAATTTTTTAAGGTTTTTGATTTTTTACACAAAAACAAAGCGTTATATAAGAAAAAGTTAGAGAATAAAAAGTGCTTAAAATTGACCAGGAAGTATATCTGATTTTTTTTCGAGACGATTCGATGAATTTTTCCAATTTGTAATAAATTGCCAATTGGCAAAAATAAAAAAGTTGCTCAAAACTCAGTGAAAAAATGTTGATATATTCTTTGATTAATTCTAAGCACTTTTTATCTTATTGATTTTTTTCGTCGAATGCATTATATTCGAGAAAAAAATTCGTAAAAGTTTGGATAAAATTTTGCGCTTCAGACGCCATTTTCTAGCCGCCATATTGAATTTCTGGATTCGGGACCAAACTGAATTTAAAGTACAACTCATTTATGCACTCATAGTTGACAAATAAAGTTCCGACCTCAACGTTAACACAACAAGAAATTGGATTTAAAAAACAAAGTATCGAAATTGTGCATTTCTTTTTGTACACGTCGCCATATTGGATTTTTGAGTGGAAACTTCGCAATTCTGATACCAGTAATGGAAAGTAGAGAAAAAAATACATTAAGAATAAGTATATTTACTTTGTTTTTAACCGTAAATCTATCACATATTTCACGGATATATTCAGAGTTACGATTTCTCTATTTTGGACGTTAATGGGTTAACAAAAACAAATTTAAGAGAAATAAAACGAAACTATATATGAAAAACAAGAGAATAGAAATCATTCAAGAAGTCAAAATAATAGATCTCATTTTCGACTCTAAGCTAACTTTGAAACCGCAATTGTATAAATTGATATATTACTGTTTAGAAAAAATTAACCTATTAAAAATACTTAAACCCAAACACTGGGGAACAAACCATGAAATGTTACCTAATACATATAAGACATTAATACAAAGCAAAGTAAATTATGGATGTATAGCCTGTGGATCTGCAGCCATTGTTTAATTAAAATTTTGAACCGATCTTAAATAGCAGCATGTGGATAGCTCTTGAAGCATATATGAAGCATATATTACCAGCCCAATAATTAGGATGCTAAGTGTATCAAATAGCATGCCTATCATTATGAGATAGAAGAAGTTAATCCTAAAATATGCAGCCAGAATATTTTCATTCTTAAAAATAAAATGCATAAATTGTTAAATCATGAAATCAATAACTATAATAATAAAAATAAAGCAAAATGTTCAATAAATTAGAAATAAAAGAAAAACATAAATTGTTGCTCAATTAACACCTACAATACCGTTCTTGATAAAGAAATATGAAAATAAGAAGGAAATATTATGCACCTTAAATGCGATCTTTAAAGAAAATCTCGAGTCCTTCCCAACTTATCAGCATATTCTCCTAACTATAATCAGAAAATAGGCGACGATAGGAAGAGCAGCTAAACTCCATGAAGAAGAAACTATTATGTAAAAATTTCCAGGTTATTACAGTAACGATTATGAAATATGGGAACAACTGCTGGCAAACTAATCCTAATTCATGCCATCTTCGTGTCATAAAATCTAACATTCGTGCTAAAAACTACTACAACATTATATACAACATTATATGTATAAGCTATCTCCACAGTGTTCAGTATATTTGTATGTACAAGGTATAACGTGCTTATAAATTAATTAAAAAATAATGTACTCGATAAAAATATTAAATTTATTGATTAAAATAATGATTATAACATCAAAAAATGATTAATGCCTATGAATTTATATAAAAATTCTGAATAACAGTATCGATTATTTTTTTCTGATATAGCTATAAAACTTGTTTTAAAGTAGATTACAAGGAAGTTCGCGTAAAAGAGATATTAACTTTTAAAGATATTAAAGGTGTAAACAATGGTTTACAAACTTATAAACTATTAAATCAGTAGAAATGGCCGAAAAATGTTTCATATATATTTAATTAAAACCAAAAATAATTACCTTAAAACTGATAAACTGAACCGATATCTACCAGGCAAAGAAGCAAAAGTTATAAATATCGATCTCGGATTAAAGTATTCGTTGCCAAAATTGAAAACGAGTATTCTTTTTGATTTTATTATTTTGTAAATTTTCAAATTCGCCATCTTTTTGAGTGGAAAGTTATTAAAAATAAGGATATTTAACAATTTTTTTAGTACTCACGGTGGTTTTACCTTTTATTTTGGAGGTAGATTTTTAATAAAAACTTTCCACAAACAATTGCTTGATATTTTTCCTATAACCCGAAGTATCTCTTTAAAGGTGTAATTATTTTTTAGGAATAATTTCATTCTCTAACACCCCTGGAAATAAGTTAAAATTTCTTCCAGCCCTGGTCAATCATTAAAACATATTATATTTTTAAGACTAATTTAATAGAAAACTCATAAGTAATATAATTATTAAATCGATTAATAATTTTTAAATTCTCTACTTCTAACGATTTTCGAATCTCGAATTAGGGATAGTTAATTTTTGTAAATTTTCAAGACAAAAAGGCAATGCTCATCCAAATTTATCACCTCCAGTAATTGGTAACTTACTTTTCTGTGAAACGTGAATAAATGAACGAAAAACAGACTCTTTTTCAACCACTCTTTATATTCTATACGATCTATATTACAAGCCTGAAATTAACAGCGAAGTAGAGAAAAAACAGAGAAACTATGACCTTTAAAAAATTTCTACAATTTCCACTGTGAAAGAAATGCTTCGGTTATTGCTGGATTATAAATATTATAAACTTTCACTGTTTTGCATTGTACCTCGCTGCTAACCCTCACTGCTAACTTTGGCCTCGTGTTTTTATCAATGCCCTAGTACTGATAGTCAGTACTGATCGATAAAACGTCGTTTTCACGTAACATCAAAAATGTTTCGTTTTCATCTAAACCACGCCGAATGAAAAATAACCATTAGTTGATTTACATAAAAAACATTTGAAATTAATCTCTTTAAAATGTAATTTACATCATTGTTTTGAAAAAAATAAGAATTATTAATCTGTACTGTTTTAGCTTAATCTAAAATCTTTTAGTATAACGTTTCAAATACACGGGGAAACACGAAAAATCTATACAATATTTTAGCAAGTAATACAATGTAAATTCTACTAGAGAATTCTACAAAATTAGGGAAGAAGAAATTCATTTCTGTTCTCGTTACTATTATCAGCTGTATAATCAACGAGTCTGCAATAGTTAATGTTAAAATTTAATCATTAAAATCAAAGAACATTGGAACATGGCCCATCATCCTACGAAAATCTTTCCTATATCATTTAAAACTAACATTCTTATTTAATAATTGTGTTAATTAATATATCTCATAAGATATACATTTAAATTAGTGGCGTAATAATAAATAAATAAGTGTGTGTGCGTGTGCGTGTATAGAAGATTGATTAAATTATTTGATAATTGATTGTTATTCTAGTAAAACAATTATAAAGTAATCATAAATATAGACATTCTCATTATATTTGTTACAAATTCACATTTATCAGTATGAACATACTATATAAATTATTTTTAAAGTTTATAAAGTGACTTCACTTTAGTAAAAAACTTTGACCGTTAGATTAAAGTCTTTACATTGAAGTATAGACATATTATTCTATAGTAAAGTTGTACAAATAACAAAGGCAACAAACATTATAATTGCAGACATTTTCATAAAAAAGATGGGATTAAAAGAATATTAAATAAACAAAAAATGTAAATAGAATTAATTGAAATTATTGAATTTATAATAATTAATTTTCATAAAAAGAATTGTTGTTTTTCAATAAATACAGATATCAATTTTGATAAAAAAAAACAAAAGAGTCGTGATCACGTTGCTTTTACTTGATCAGTGAATAATGAAATTATAATCAAGATTACAATTATAATAAAAAATGAAAATAAACCATATACATTACACGATTACCTAAATTAATCTGATTCAATATCGCATAATGTAAGTTAGTAAAATACTTTTTAAAAATTTTATGTAATATAACAAAAATTCCATCTTATTATTTTAAATTTAAGTTCTTCAATAAACCATATTATATATAAAGTTAAATTTAGTTATTGCGCACTTCAAATAAGATTTGCAATTGGTGTATATGCTATTTAGTCGTATCAACAGTAACGGGAATTTACGCACGATAACGAAAAAAAAAAAAACGTTCCGCGTAAATCTGGTAAATCGTGATATGTGCATGGAATACTTCTTGACGTCCCAATCAAACTTGACCATACACCGAGTAAAATCGCATACCTTCATAAAGCACATCTGCGTTCCACGATATACAAAAGCGATGCATTCGATCGTTTTGCACGCTACATATTCATGATTTTCGAGCATTTTGATTGACGACACCGAATAGGTGTATATATATATATATATATATATATATATATATATATATATATATATATATACGTGCACGGTCTATATGGATGCATTGCTTTGTGTTGATAAAGGGCCTGAATACTCGATGTCTGTATAGAGGATATCTATGCAAGATATTTGCCCTTATTATAAGCTTTTCGAACTATAATTAGCTTTGGCACAATGCCATACGAAAATTAATGAAACTGTAGCTTCTCGTTGTAATTCTTGAAAAATGCTGTATAATCGATTTATCGTCAAATAATGTGTCAGCTGTGTAATAAAAGTAAAATTAAAATCTTCTCGGGGAAGTATTAAAACAGCTATTGGTCCAAGCTATCATATTTAAATTTTATAACCAAGAGTTTTAATGGATAAGTCATTAACAACCCAACGAGCTGCCTGAAAGTGACATTAAAACAAAGAAGAAAGTAATTGAAATACTTCAGTAGATAGTCCTTCTACTTAGAAAGTTTGATAAGCCAGTGGCTTTAAAATTAAAGGCTCCTTTTTGCTAAAGTACTTATAGTTTTTACATTTATCTTTCGATATATGCGTATATTTATTTTTTAATTTTTTTAATAAACAAAGAAAAATCCTTCAAATTGGAAGTTCTTTTTTAAAAAATTCTATAAAGGAATAATAAGTTTATACATCCTATTGCTATTTGAAAAGAAATGATTAAATTTTATAAATATAACGAAATTGCGAAACTGATCGAAATTTCATTAATTTAGTATAGCTTATTACGATAAAACGTTTAAAAAAATAACATAATTAGAACCCATCAATCTATACCTTCTCTAACTAAAATACTAACTTCGCGTACGTGAAGAAAAATAATCTTAAAATTTACAGAAAAAAAATTGATTGCTTATATTACATGACTGAAAGATATTGAAAAGTTTACGATAATTAAAATTTGATCAGTATTTATCGTTAAGAATGTACTGTGGCAATTGTGAAACATATTTGTATTAATTATCAATTATCACTTTTTATATATACGGTAGCTCATCATAATGGAGGCATTTCAATTCTGAAGTGTCCTCTACCAAAACAAGAAAGAGAAAAATGATTCCAATGAAATTGTAAGTGAACAGAGTTTGAAGCAAGCATTCTCCCTATTTTTGTTGTCAAATTCTGAAAAAAGAAGAAAATTGTATATGAAAAAGATTAAATGCACCTATAAAGGAAATGCGTATTTTTTAGTTATTTTCAAATAAAGTTACACGCCTAATCGCGTATAATATAAACAAACTGCAGACGCAGACGAAGCACCAACGGTCAACTACTCCAGGCAAATTAGGTTCAAAATGGCCGATTTACAAATATTTTTTCCAATGCCTATTTTTTTCCATTCAATGATAACTGAAGATGTGTAGAATAAGACCATAAATTGTCGGGATCGTAACCCATCGGCGACATGTTCATATATTGAAAAATAGCAAAAAAAATTCTCTTTTTTTTACTTATTCTTCAATAGATTAAAAAATATTGCTCTAATCGAAATATGTTTCATATAAAAGTTGTGCAGGACATAATTCTGAATAAAAATACGTACATTAAAAACTTAAAAAGTCCATTTTTCAATTGTTAAATAAACAACGAAAATGGAAAAATTTTCGATATTCAAAAAGCTATAAAATTTGTTTAAACAATCGAAATCAATAATAATGGCCCAAATAGATGTTTATTTATCTAGTCATAATGTGTTTCAAATTACAAAGTGTAATTTCAACATGGCAACCTGTTGCAAAATTATTTATATTGAAATTAACCATTGCGAAGTTCATCAACGGCTGGGAATTTTTGAATGCAGTAAAATGCATTCAAAGTAAAATGCATTCGTTAGAGAATATTAATAGTAATCAAAGCTGAAAAGAGCAGATTTTCAAAATGCATTTTATTAAGTTAAAAAAATGAAAAAATACGAGTAAAGCACGCGTAAAAATTTTTATCATTGTTACATTTTAACATAATTACTAATCACTTCAAATGCATTAATAAATGTAAAGATAGATGAACCCTTTTACTTGCGCCTTGCCGTATTTGAAGTTTAAATATTAGTTAAATAAATTGATAAAACAAAAGTTATAACATACATTTTCTCAACTTCTATTGGCCGTATAAAAATGTACAAGGGCTCAATATTTTTCTTTTTTAAACTTAATAAAATGTATTTTGTTTCATTATTTTAGCACTAAAAACTTCCCAGATATCGTCCCCAACAACGGGATTTTTCACTTTAAACAATATAAATATTTAGTTTAAAAATCTGGTCTTTTCAGCTTGTATTACTATTAATATTTTCTAACGAATACATTTTACTGCATTAAAAGATTCCCAACCGTTAACAAACCTCGCAGTGGTCAATTTTCAGTATAAATAATTTTGTAACTAGTCGCCATATTGAAATTACAATTTATAATTTGAAACACATTATGAATAGATAAAAAAACATCTATTTACGTCATTATTATTGCTTTTCGATTGTTTAAACCAATTTTATAGCTCATTGAATATCAAAAATTTTTCCATTTTCATTATTTATTTAACAATAAATAATTGACTTTTTATGTTTTTAATGTACGCACTTTTGTTTAGAATTATGTCCTGCACAACATTTATACAAAATACTTTTCGATTAGAGCCATATTTTTTAAGCCTTGAAGAAAAAGTAAAAAAAGAATTTTTTTCCTATTTGGCAATAAATGAACATGTCGCCGATGGGTTACGATCCCGACAATTTATGGTCTTATTCTACACATCTTCAGCTATCATTTAGTGCAAAAAAATAGACGTTCGAAATAATGTTGAATCAAAACCCTAATTCGTCTGGACTAATCAGGCTGTTTATCTATTCGCTATGTGACGACGAATGAAAGGGTCAAATGAAACTGTCGAAGCGGTTGGGGGGGGGGGGGTTGTTCCTAAAGCGAAACTTAAAATACATATACAAAGATTTGTTTTTTTTTTAAATTAAATAAATTGCACCATTCAACTTTCTGTATGTTCAATTGTTAAGATACTGATAAGAATGATAAAGTAAATCATAATACATCCATTTATAAGCTATAATTCAGATAGGAAATGGGATCACTGGAGTGAGAACAATAAAGTAAAATATACTAATGAATACAGACGCTTATAAAAAACCATTTTTATACAAAATGTTGGATCCGGGCTCAACCGTTGGTTAGCTACCCAGCCACTGGAAAGCGCCACCATCGTGGCTACATTCAATAGATTTAGATATACTTGCCCGTGTAATCTTCATTCTTCCAGTCTGTCCCTGTTATTCTAGCTACTTGGTGCGTCTTATCTCACTCATTTTTACTCCCTCCCTCATTGTTTGTTCGTTTGTACACAATCTGTTTCTCTCTCTCTCTCTCTCTCTCTCTCTCTCTCTCTCTCTCTCTCTCTCTCTCTCTCTCTCGTTCTCTCGCTCTCAACCTTGTCACAGTGTCAGCTAGTATTGGCAGGTACTGGTTTTACCTGGTTTAATTGGGGTTTCTAATGTTTTGCACGTGCTTGGAGGCACAGAAAATATTGATGGAGGGTACACGTCCGCAATATATATATATATATATATATATATATATATATATATATATATACACACACAATAGGTTATATTATAGGTATTATATTAATGTATTATATTATAGGTATGGTATAAATTCGTCTTCTCAATTTCCATGCTCTTCCATTGAGAACGAACTTGATCATGATCATGAACTCGCTCACTGATTGATGAACACTAAAAGTAGAGCAAAAGCTATTTGTAACTGTAGAAAATGCACACACCCTTCGTAGGAGATTCCCTACTTATTACAAATGAGCGAACGCTTATTCAGCTCTCGAGGAAAGGGCGTGAAAATTGAAAAGACGGCCGGAGATTTTGTCGATAATCGTAGGAAGAATGGGATGATTCTGTCGACCGCTGCGAGGAATGGATTAATTGTTTATTTGAAGATAGCTTTGCGAACACGCTCGTAATTGAGTCCGGTCAGTTCTCCCATTGTTCTTCCGATTGCATTCAACGATCTTACCGATCTTCTCAATTTCTATCTCCCTTGATCGAGGCTGAATTATCACTTGGTGATTGACTGAGGATCATTAGCTCGTAGAACAAACAGCCTTTGAAACTTTCCAAAACGCATACTTCGACCGCATTATATCAAGTTATATCCACCAGCTAACTAGTGTAAACTTACTATATTTGCGTTTGCGTGCTGTGTATGTGTGTGTATGTGCCAATATAAAGGCAGATGCATACAGGCCTTTTAATATTTCAAAGAAAATAATTGAAGTTAATACACTTCGAGAAAAGGCATTGAAAGTTTTCGCAACTTCTTAATTCACTTACAATGAGAAAATACATGCGAATGGCTTATTAAAACCAGATTGAGAGAAATAATTGTGATTACCTTCCAAACGAATGCTGGTAAGCTTCAGCGCCTAACGCTTTTCTATTTCGAAAATATGATACTTTCGTAGTTGCAAATTATTGTACTTTCTTCGATTAACCATCAAAAATTCTTATATATCTCATTTTATTATTGGAATTAAAGAAAAAATGACAATTGAAACTAAAAAGTTGCAATGAATATATACTGTCAATTGAAGTTCAGTTAATACGGGAAAATTAATTGAATTTTTGAATAGCACCCAAACTTAAAGTATATTGGAAAACGTTTCTTGAGGTTTCTTGAGATTTCATTACAAATACCGTGTTTTTTGCGAAAATTGAATTCTCATGGACAAATCCATTAAATTATTCTTTCTTAAATTTATCTCAAAGAATACGAAAAATTTAATAATTATTACAACAACAAAAATTATACAGATCTGATATTTATATACGATTTTTGTTTTATGAATATTTTTGGTGTAAATGATACTTCTAATGGAGAAAAATTGAATCATCCTGTCACCAAGATCCCTGAGATATCGGCCATGATGTAGCCGAATTCTCTTGATACTTACTTATGCAATTTATCTTACTTATAGAAAAAATGTATTTTAATCACATATATATGTTTCATTTGTTTCCTTGAAATTTATTGATCAAAATTCGTTTAAAAAAAAAAAAATTTTTTTTGAATTTCCACACGAAAGTTCAATTTACGCCAAAAACTACCACGATATTTGTAATGAACATAAAAAATATAACTATACATTCTATGAAAATTGCAGGTGGTTGTTTTGAACAGCCATAAACCGGTGACCGTCTAAGGAAACCGAGACGGAATTGTCAAATTATTCTTCAAAAATATAACTTGTAGAGAAAAAATTCCAAAAATTAAAAAAAAAATGTATTTTGATGAGATCTACAACTGTTGTTTGGAATATGTTTTTGATGAAATTCGACAGGACAATACATCTTCCGCGTATTTTCAACATGGTATTCGTAATCAATATCTCAGAAAGCATAAGCGCACAAATTTTCAACAAAATCTAGACAAGAGCAGGAGTCAAGAGTACAGCAAAACAAATCTAAAGACTTAAGCGTATATATGCAGTCAGCCTGCTGCAGTAAAAGATCATAAAAAGGAAATGATCCGGTCTGATCCTCGGATCCGCAGTTAGGTTAAAATTTTTCATAAGCGCAGTATTGAAACTAATTGAAGGGGAAAAATTCCAATTCTAATTCATTTTTATTATTAGAGAACTTTTAAATATTAATCAAAAATTAAAATATAAAGCTATAATTATAACTAATAATAACATTTACAATAAAATATAATTAAAATATTCAAAACCAATAAACTAATTTAAAACAGTTAACCTAAATTTATAAAATAATATCACAATAGCTAATATTCTACATAATCTAAATTCAAATAATAACGCAAAATAACGAGAAAGACGATCACAACTCTCGTTGTAATTAATATAAGATCTCCATTATTCCAACGCTACACTCTTCAACAAAATTCTTTTGAAAAGTCTATTAGAACGCTGTCCCAAGAATCAAAGATAGGAATATCAATGTTAGAATTATATAATATTTTTTTCGAGTAACTGAACAATGTTCTGAACAGAGCAAGCTATCTAATGTACCCCTTAGATGACCGTATTACGTTAATCCGAGAGAGAAAGAGATAGGTAGGTAGGACGACGTCCCGTCTTGTCTGGCCCCGAACAATGTTGTGAAAAGAGTGAGCTATCTATTATACCCCTTGTTTGACCGTATTAAGTTAATCCTAGAGAGAGAGAGAGAGAGAGAGTGCGAAAAATGGGGGAAGGGTACGGCCGCATCCCGCCCCGTCTGGCCCCGAACTATGTTGACTTTTATATATAGACTCCGCCCAAAGCTCTGATTAAATCAGCTTTGGCCTCCCATTGTGAACAGGCAACTGACCGGTGTTGGTAACGCCATTTAACAGGTAAAATTTGCGTTTATTGCAGCCCTATCCTGTCTGGTCTTTGAAGAGCATTCAATTTCGTTTAATCTTACATATAAAACATTATTATATCGAAGTGAAATTAATTGTCGGTCGGTGACCTTAAATCCACTTTTGTTTAAAAAAAATTTAGTAGACCATTTTTTAAAATTATAATCATGAAATCGAATTTCAATGCAATGCACTAGTGCATTATTCATTTTTATTTATTCACATTGAGTTTTTCCTTATATGAGTGCCTAAAATTTAAATTACTTATAATGTAATTATATTAGGATTTCTTATAATTAATCCGTGAAATAAAATCCAAATGCGTCCTCAAAGAGTTTCATTGTTGAGTCATGACAGGACGCAACGAGGTAATCACGCAACGAATACCTGTATATTTTATTGGAAATAATTGACCCTAAGTCGATGATACGATTGGATTACTTCCTTTCCTTCGTTTAATCCCTTTCCACTATATCACTTCCAAGAAAGAGAGAAAATGAGAGAGAGAGAGAGAGAGAGAGAGAGAGAGAGAGATTCCAAGAGGTTCTGGCACATTTATTACCACGATTAACCTTATATGCTTAAGCATTACATATAGCGTAATTCAATTGAATTATGACACAGGAAGGAATTCCTAAACACTTCAGGTCAAAAAATTCCCGTTAATTTCCTCTTAAACTGAAATAGTACATTTGAAAACGTTAATTATTGTAATTAACATTTTAAAGTTAAAGTTCTGAAATCAGAAACGATTAGTTTTCAAGTCAAACTGAAAATATAATTTATATATATCAAGAAAAGAATGAAATAAAAAATTATTAGACATACATATATATGAAAATATAATAATCACAAATCCTTCCTCTCCAGTAGCGTTCGCGTCCCTTTTAAATGTTAAAAAAATTGAACGAATGAATTGTGGTAAAGAGTGATTTTTAAAATCAATGAAAAAAATGCCCATATCGCGCCTGCCTTCATTCCAGATACCTCAAGACGTTTTATCGGGAGCTCGGCACAAGGGATCCACCTGATCTTCCGCAATGGGCCGCGCCGCTGCCCCTTGGCACGCTCTGTCCGGCGCACTTCCAGCCCCATCTGCAGATCGTTCACAAGAGCGAGCAGGAGCATCGACTGGAGAACATCAAGATGGACCAGATTTTCGCCCCGGTGAGGGTGAGTTATCATTTATTTCATATTTTTATGTAGTTGTTGTTGGAATTTGTATAAAAATTTATAATCACTACAACTACTCGAATTAGTTCAACTGATACACGCTGATGTTATTTTTTTTTCATTTTATTAATTATTATATTATTATTATACACTGAAATTAACTTAATTAATATTTAATACAATTTTCTGCACGAACACTATATTCGATAACCAAAATTTATACTTCGTTTATTTCATTTAATTGTCAATCATATTTTGTTCCCTTTCGAACCCATCGATAACCCTTGTATTACATATATAATAATCATTATGAGACATATAATAGCTTTGATCAATGCGTGTATTAATAGCACATACGCATCTTTTTTTACTCATTAGGTCAAATTATCATTTGGATCTAATTTATCTTTAATTATACTTAAGAAATATAGTCTCTTGGGAGAGCAGAAAGAAAATACGTTACCTATCAAAGAAAATTATTTTAACATTTAATCTTATTAAATACCTTACTTGTATTTACTGCTTGTATCGTATATCCACAAAATGTGGATATTTTTAATTTGCATCGGCATACGATACTGTAAGGTCTGCACATGCGACTGATATATTGTTGAAAAACAATTTATTAGCCACTAATCCTGGCATGAAGCTCAAAATTGAAGTTTCTATTCTTGTAATTTGTAATTAATTTGAAATTAGTGTTCTAAATAGTTTCTTCTAATTTATCGCTTTTTTATTTTCTGGCTAATCCAGAATTTCTAATCACACTTGGCAATATTCTTCAATTTTCGTCAATGCTTCAATGATAAAATTTTGTTGTGTAGCAAATATCGAAATATTTTGTTTAAAATCTTTATTATTTTTTAAAAATAATAAAGATTTAAGTCATTTTGATAAATCGTGAGAATGAATTTTGAGATAATATTTCGAGCCTTTAACATTCATATTGTAAAAGATTACGAAAAAAATGATCTAAGTCTAAATTTAAGAAATTTAAATAATATTTCAATAATATTTATATAAAAATATTTTTATAAAATTTAAATATTTTAAAGTAAAGCAAAATAATACTATATACTCTCTTCATACAAAATTAATATTTTATAATAATATTCAAAGGAACAGTAATTTAAGCCTGCTAAGAATGCCGGGTAAAAATTCATATAATAAAACAATGTGTTAAAATAGTTGTAACTACAAAAATTCTAAGAATTATAAATTTGCCTTTTTTTCAAAAAAAAAAAATTACTTAAGAATTTATAATATTGTAGAATCTTTTCTGCTTGGAAATTAACGGCCATTACATTTCCGGTTTACTAGATAAGTCTAAAGTTAAATATTAATGAATAAAATTTTTTAACAGGCTGAACCCCATTAATCACAATTCATTTTGTGACGATATGTAACACATTTAACATTTAATTCGAAAAGTAATGCATTTCGCGAGCTGTATGGTGAAACGTAACACACTTCAGCATTAATGACAAAAAATAACAAAACTCAATTCCTATTCGTTCTCGGCAGAAAATCACGAATAACGCTGCTCTTCTGCGCAAACGCATAAAATGTGTTTTAGATGCATTATTTGGAATGCGCAAGTCTTCGTCGGGACTGCATGGACTCTGCTGTTTTCCGTTGGACGCGCAGAGAAGATGGCATTTTTATTTCTGTATATATCTGTTAAAAAGTTGAAAAAATTTGAATGCCAACTTGTTGAGGCCTTGGCGACAAATAATCTTTTCCCGTGACACGGCTACGGGAAAAAAAACTTCCGCCACTTCATCAACACTTAATCGGAGAACTTTTTAAGTCTGATTTATCGGCGCGATTTGCAAGTCTCAAAAGTGTGGCGCTCGGGTTATGCACAATATTTCTTCCCCTTCGCCGCTTGCGCATGCGGTATCCCTTTCCCCAGCATCCAAGAACTCCGCCGAGATTTTATACGCTTTACCCCATCCCCACCCCGCCGCTCCGCTGCCGCGCTCGAAATTCGCAGAAGAGGTATAAACTTCAATTCGCTGAATATAGTCTACGCGAGAAATGCCGCGCATCCAGCCGCATTAGTCGAGTTTTCGTAAGGCGAATGAGGACTGAGGAGTGTTATTTTATATGCTATGCATCTTGACAGTATCAAGAAACTTGACGTATTATTTTTTCGTGAATTAATAACGCAAGAATGAGTGAGACTATTTGTTTTTAACTAAAATTCTTTTTTAGATTCGCACTTTGCATTAATTTTGTTTATAGCTTTTTTCGTATTGGATACTTCTGCACTGACATATAGTCATCAGCAACATATGTGCACCACCGCTAAAATAGTCAGGATTTCTTTTAGACTTTACAACATCAAATGTCAAAGTACAAAAACGTAAATAGTTTATTTAAAAAAGATTACTAGTTAATCATTTTTCTACGATTTTGATACGGCATATCAATGCAAATATATAAACGATTTTAAAAATTCCTTAACATATACACGGCTTATCGTGATGGTTTCAGCCTCAAAGTATAATGAATTTTTAGTTGTTCTTTTTTATGGTAAATGTTATATGAGAATGTATGAATTTTATGCATACATAATGAACAAATCTGAGTGTTTCAAATTATTCTCTTCGACAATTATATTTAAAAAAATTCAATTTTTACTAAAGGGAAGAAGAGTCTAAAATGCATAATAAAATATATTTCGATTAGTATTCTAATTTTGTTTTGTTACAACCAAAAAGAATGAGGATATTCCGTAAATGATAGACCTGTTTTCATGAAATGATTTTATTCGTTATTTATCGTTAATTATATTATAGTTGTATAGTAGAATTTTCTGTATAAACATTAATGAGCGTATATATATATATATATATATATATATATATATATATATATATATATCTGTTGGATTTTACAACGGCAAATAATTTATAAATATACCGTTTATAATATGAGTATAAATTAGTTGTAAAATTTATAGGAAAGGCGTACCACCACGCGGTGCCACGGTATGATTTTAACCTCAATATAAATGCATCCATCAAAACACGCATTAACGACACTAAATGACAAATTCTCTTTCAAATACAACTACTTACTTTGGAAAGTTATTCAAAAGCGTTTATTCCATGCATAACAACCACAACGTCTATAATTAATTAAATAACTTATTATTAAAAAATATAATCTTTATTTAATAATTATAGATTGAAAAGAAAAAAAAAGAAAAAGAAAAAAAGTGCACGGTCGAGAAAAATAGTCGGAAATAAATTAAAGAAGCTTTTAACCATGGTTTCGAGAGCAGTAAAAACTTTCCCATACATGTGAATTACGCAAATCTTCGCGACAACTAGATTTCCCAGTAATAAAGTCTCGCTCCGGATCCTGAAACTGGAACGGACATGTACACCCCCCGCCCCCCTCCCATTCGTCCTCAGTTCGTGTATACCGGCGACGACGACGACGACGAGGATGCTCGTCTTTTCCTTGAGTTACAGTCTCCGGTGGCGCCTATATACACCTTCGCACAGCCAAAGAGTCCGCGTATACAGAAAGCGTTCGGTATATAGCCACGAGCTAACTCAAAGTTTCCGATAAGAAGAGCGCTGGGCCCGCGGGAGGCGAGGGGGAGAAGAGTTGGAAGAGCACCTCCTGGACTTATATATATATATATATATATATATATATATATATATCTCGCACTGGTAAGTTTGCCCGACTCTCCGGGGAGGCGAGAAATGCTCTCGTCTCTCCCGTCGGGGGAGCGCGCGCCCGCGGGAAAAAAAGCAGGACGGCGAGAGGGCAAGGAGTCGCATCGCGTATACTGCGAGATTGAATGCGCAATTGGTATATAGAGCAACGAGAGCCTTTTCTTTTGCGGCAAAACAATAGGAATGGATGTGTAATCGCGGATACGATCTGGCTTTCTGTGTGTTGTGGAATTTATATTAAAAAAAAAAATAGACATTCCCAGCTAAAAGTATTGCTATCACGATATTCGAGAATGTATATTTTGCCTGTACCAATTGGAGATTACTTAGGAACTCTAGTAATTCATAATTTTTTATTATAATAAACTTCAATGAAGCGATGTAATTAATTTATACATAATTATGATTGATTGTGAAAAGTAAAATAATTATTTTTTGTAAAATTAGGTTTTAATGCTTCTATCAACGGAGACATTCAAGCAACTTTAATTTTGTGTATTTGCTTCAGCATAGTGGAGAATTTTTTAATCTATAACTTGTTAGTTTCATTTATTAATTACATAAATTTTTCAACATTATTATAGGATATACAATTTGACTGATTGTATGATGTAATTAATTTAATTTTTTTTCTTAATATAAGAAATTCATTTGGAATATATATAATGTCTATCATTTTTTCTCAATTTAATGCTCAAGTGTACGCTAAAAATTATAAATCATCGAAGTTGAGCAAAACTGACAACTTTTTTTAATACTTGCAAAAAGAGCATCGAAAAGTATCCCAATTTTTTAATTTCACAGATTTACTTAAAAACAAATTTATATTCTTATAAAGAAAATTGTATATAATATATAGTAGAGATATTTAGGATTAATATTTTTATGATTTATAGAACGGTTCAAACAATTCAAATAAAATAATTACTTTACATCGATATTACGTGCAGCAATTTTGGTGAAATATATATAGCTATGAAATATATACTTTATTAAGATACGCGTTTTTTTATTGTTGGAAAAAAGCTGTTTATGCTTGTTATTGACGAAAATAAACCCAAAAGTTTTTGAAACGTACATTCCCTATCAAATATGCTATAATGACTACTCAATGTCTATTTTTGCTCTATTCCATTTGGAGAAAATTCACTACATATATACTGGATACTTCGATTTAATCTGTCCAAAATAATTTTAAGAGACAGAAAACAACTGCGTCAAAAAGGATTTTATGACAAATATCTTATACGTAAATTTCTACGCGTACAAAACATGCTATGTATATACAAAAACAAGTACCTAATATTTTTCGATAATTAATATATTTTCTGAGTTTAATGTATTTATACAAATATTCGTTGTTATACGTACGAAACATTATGCATGTTTTTGCGTGTAGCTATGCCGACCACGTAGGGTGACCGAAGAAATTTTCAGAGTCTATTTCTAAATATTTTGTGTATCCACCAACTAGAGGGTGAAGAGAGAGAGCGAGCGAGAGTGCACGCAGCGCCGTCGCCGCTCATAGTCAGATTGGTGATTGCTCGGTTGCGTTCGAGACGAGGAGTGGGGATAATTGCGGAGTCGATGAGCATCGTGCCTATAAAGGCAGGCGCAGTCGATCCAGACGATATTCTTTCTTGAACCTCAAGAATGGCTAATTCTAAGCGCACCAAACAGGAGAACCAACCCACGGTCGAAGGTGGAGGGCCTCCACGGGCCACCAAGAAGCGGAAGAGGAGGACCAGGTTCTATCCGAAGAAAAGAAATACGCGAAAGCAGATCCAACCAGTTCCACCAAGCGACGACGATTCGCCGTACTTAGATTTCCCGGTGCTCGTAATTGACGAGGATCCGCCACGACGAAGATCGTCCTCAGCGAACGTGCACAATGTACAGCCCAAGCAAGAGAAACCACCCTCCGAGCGAGCAGAGGGGAGTCCGGAGACCGGGATCATACCCCCGACGTGTCCGCCACTGGTGAGGATCCCGTGGTCTCAAGTCAAGCAGTTCCTTCTTCCACCCACTTCGTGAAGTCTCCAAAGCCAGGAAGCCATTGAGCTGGTCGACCTCCACCAATCCAGCTTACGAACAGCGTCAACCCGTTTCGTAGTTGCAACACATATCGGAATATACAACTTTCCTTTTTATTTTCCACATTAATTGAAAAACAAATCGGTCCTTTTCAGGACCATTAAACAGTTTTGAACGTAAGACAAACATTCGTTGAAAATCAGACACATACCGGACCGAAAAGGCTGGTATTTTGTGTTTCATATAATATTGCTAAGAAACTACTTATTGCTAGAAACACTTACAGAAGTACCTTTTACACATTTTTAGGGATTTTTTTATATTGCCCAAAAACTGATTTTTCATAGATAAAAAATCCCTATTATTTAATAAAAAATTTATATGGTTCCATAGGGCCAATAAAAGACGAACGGTTCAAAATATTTCCATGTAAAATTTTACTTTCGATATATATTCTGCGTAAAACTATTTTCATATAGAACACTTCTGATGCAACAATAGTTGCGTAACGTAACACAGTTTAAATCGTGTCTTCATAAGACTATTCTTTTAACTTTAATAGTTTAACTCAATTAAACTATTAATTTATTACTAGCTAAAGGTAGTTTAAGTAAAGTTAAACTAGTATAATATACTTAATACTACTATACTAAAGCTTAATACTAAACTTAAACTCTGTTAAACTTAATCTAAAGCTTAAAACTAAACTTAAACTAAATATTAATTTATTAGTCTATACTATCACAGAAATCGAATAAAACGTTCATATGAGGACGCGGCTGATACGCATCTGTGAGTGCCGTCGAATCATAGTGATGCGCATTGGTCTTTAGGCGCGTTAGTATATAGTATTGTGAATTCACTGCGAAAATTGGGTTCCATGTAAAAAGAATATCGAACTATGGCGATCAAAAGATAAAAGGAAGGGTCGATGTACGGTGCACTAGAAAGTAGAAAGAATTGAGCTCAGTCGCAGCTGCACGATCCTTTTCGTCGCTCACGCTCATCGTTTTTCTTTTTCGTTCTTCCTAAGCTTAACATGAAATGAAAATTTCGCGGCAATGCGAAGAAGGGCGATTATTAGACATATACGATACTAAATTAATGGTGCCTCGTACTATAACACAAATGGACTAGAACATACCTTCAACTCGATAGTATTTAGTGATGAGGTGACGCATCGATCGCCTTACCAAAGAAACCCCCTACCTACTCTTGACGATTTACACTTTTTGCATGTAATTAAAAAAGTTGTAGCAAAAAAACTTTAAAACTAAAACCATCGCGTAAAAATAAAAAAACTAAGAGAATGTAAATTAATTGTACAATACTTGTATGCAAATTAACGCTTTTTTTACTTTAACGTTACTCTATAAATGCTAGAGCTTCCGCATACATCTTCTTGATTCTTAATCGAATATAAATTACAAAGACACAGAAAAAAAACTCTTTACTCATGTCGACCCCTAAAAATAATGGATCATACTTGCGGATTGATAATAAATAAGAGACGTATTCGAATTATTATTTAAATTATCTGCATCTTGGAAAGTTGTCACTCGGCTTAGACTCCATAAATGTCGCCCTATGGGCATGTCAATTACGAAGCAAAAAGTTTGAGTGTAACGTGAAGAATAATAGGAGGGGCTAGGCCATAATTAAAACCATCCACACATCGATCGTCCCGTTCTTTTATTGAATATAATTGTCACGTAATGCAACAGTCATTTGCAACTTTCCAAAATACATACAATCTTTGTATAGTATACGACTTTCTCTAGTTATTATTTCTGCGCCAGTGTGAACAATCATATTTGGAGTACATTGTATAATCTTCAGCATAATTTTTTTTATTTTTAATAGTATTGAATATGGATTCATTTTGATTGCAGGCCATCTCGTTATATTCTGCCTACCACAGCATATTCAAACAGTCGCAGTTGGTATCGTGGTTGTTGCACACTAATAATTATATATCATACATTTATGCTTTATATAAAGAGACAAAGTTTATGTGTTGTTACTTCGACAGGAAAAAACTACTAAACGAAATTATATGAAACTCGAAGCATAGACTTTATCATCTTCGAAATAAGAACATAGCTATTTTTCAAATTCAACAAAAATTGATGGTAAAATAGAAAGTTACTTTACCAAAAATCCAAAACTATATATATATATAGATATGTAGGTAATCTGCTATGCTAGATCTTGTATAACATGCGTGTGGCTAAATAGGTAAGCAAAAATGAGAGAGAGAGAGAGGGGGGTAGGAAAGGTATAAAGTTAATCCGCGTATACTTGCTAAAAGGTAACACCCACTAAAATCGGGTAATCCCCGTTAATTCCCTTGCGAACCCCCCTCTCTCATCGCGCTCTCTCGCCTCTCCCCCTCTCTCCCTCTATCTGCCTCTTCCATATAAGGAGTTATATTTCAAATATGGTTATATAGGATGATCTAAAAATATGAAAAACAATCAAATCATTTTTGAAAAAAGTTTATAGTTTATAAATAGTAGATTTTTCTAGATGATTGAATTCATAAACATAAATCAAATGTTGACAATGACCATGAAGATTATTTCAACAATAAGTTAATTTCTTATCATGCTAACCAAGATTCTGTTAAAATTGAATTATTTTAGAGAAATAAATATGCATTATAAAATAAAATATAATATATTAAACAATTGATTATTGTAATAAGAAATAGAAAGACGAAACAAAACTATCCTTTTAAAATATAGAAATATATATTTAGTGAATATAAATCAACTATCAAATATATATTTCTTTTAGTTTCAATTATTTGAAAAATAGAAGTTATACATATAACAAAATATATACTTCAGTGAATAGCGCTCTCAATGAATTTCATATTTGATCATACAAACATTATAGTATTAATAACAGAATGCAAAAATCTTATTTATTTTTATGATTTGAAATTAATAAATAAATTAATTGGCTAGTGATATTTAGTTTATCTGTAAATATTTTGGGGATATATATATATATATATATATATATATATATATATATATATACAAGTAGCTTCTGTATAAAAAGCTGCTTCAATGTAGCGTCCACTTCAAAAAATTGATATTTTCCCGACCATTTTATACAGTATATATATATATATATATATATATATATATATATATATATATATATATATATATATATATGCATATTAAATACGGCTTCGTTGGAAAAAATTGTACTTTCGTGTTTGAGCTGTAAGAAAAGATGTGCAAGTGTCTGGAGACGACGTTTACAGAGAGCATCGTGTTCGGATTATACGAAATGTCTCGGAACAACTGCTATAGAGAGTTTTGTGTTGAGAAGGTAGAATACAATGTCCAGGTATCCCGGAACGACTCTTACTGGCAGTGTGCGTGTTCGAATGATAGAATACGAATCTCTTCATAGAAGTCATAATGACATACCCGGACATTGTTTCCCACCAACTATACACGACACTCCCCGTAGAATTCGTTCCAAATCGTCTGGAAATCGCATTCTATCATCCGAACACGAAACTCCCCGTAAAAGTTGTCCCGACATATCTAAACATCGTTTCCTACCAACTAAACACGATAGTCCCAGTAGAAGTCGTCCCGAGAAAGCTAGCATCGCTTCCTAAACACAAGACTACCCGTAGAAGTCGTTCAGAAAACCTAGATATCGTATTTTACCGTCCTAACACGAATCTTCTGATAGAAATCGATTTCTTCATTCCTGGATGTCGTTTTCTATGAACTAAATACAATATTGCCCATAGAAATCGTTCAGAGTCTCCTGGACATCGCATTCTATCATCCGAACACACAACTGCCTATAGAAATCGTCTTGAGGCAACGGGATATTGTAATCAACCGCCGTACACGCCAATACAATATTTTTCATTAGAAACCGTATTTAAAATGTGTATATATAATATGTAGTATAATATACATACTATATATATATATATATATATATATATATATATATATATGTCGTATATTTCGGTTTTTTCAATTACATATCGTGAATATTTTCGTGGTGATGCCAACTGCAAAATGTTGGTATGCGAATAACGTATTTTTTAAGCAGACGATGGATCTTGCCTTTTTATGCAGAAGGGACAATATATATACATACATAGTTTTGAGGTTGTTGGAAAAGAACCCTATTTTGCCATCATTTCTTTTATTCAAACTAAAAAAAACATAGTCTCTTGTCACAATTATGAAGTTAATATAATTTATAAAAACAGAAATATAATTCGTCGTCACAAACTATATTCAGTATGATTTGGCATACAGAACCATATAAGAGAAGGAGAAAGAAAGACAGACAGAGAGAGAGAGAGAGAGAGAGAGAGAGAGAGAGAGAGAGAGAGAGAGAGAGAGACAGACAGATTTTCCCACATAAGAGAAAATAAAATTTACAAAAATGAAAAGATATCCATAACATGTGAGAGTAGTGTCAGATTAATCTGAAGAACAAAAAAGGTAATACCGACTAACGTCACACCTTCTTTAGGTTACGAATCCCAAAGTTGGATACGATCATTCATCCGAGCTCGCCTGGCATTAGTACTTTAAGCGGACTACTTTGAGTTGATGTTCGTAATTCAAGACGCCATCTAGTGGCCGCTGGTGAATCTGATTTTTAAAACCATTAACTTAATTTATTGACGAAAGAAAAATGATTATCAATAAAAAACATAGCCTACGTCCTTCCCAAGATAAGATAGAATTTATATATCAAATTCCAGAACAATCAATTCAGTAGTTTTTTCGGTTATCGTGTACAAACAAAAACACGATTTGTCTTTATAAATTTGTATATGATATGATATGTTATGACTAGTATGATATGATATTATATGATATAATATCATATGATAATATGATATCATATCATGGAACTTACATTAAGGAGGTTCCTTCCACTATCGTGCTGATCAAATAAGTTACCAAAAATATCAACTTCAAACTTATGCTAAACATTTGGATTAAAGAACGAAAAATTATTTTAGTTAGATTTTAGTAGAAATATT
Source organism: Sycobia sp. Sy_11 (assembly GCA_018907035.1). Classification (NCBI taxonomy): domain Eukaryota; kingdom Metazoa; phylum Arthropoda; class Insecta; order Hymenoptera; family Epichrysomallidae; genus Sycobia; species Sycobia sp. Sy_11. The sequence continues at coordinate 4,203,598 of JACCIC010000006.1, read as the reverse complement.
AGAAATGTATTCATTATTTTTTTATAATACAATTCAGATAGGCATCCATATGATTGCTTCCGAGTTGTTTCCTCAAACAACTTGGAAACGAATATAATCAAATAAATGTAACTTTCTATAGCGCGTACATACATATATAAATATAAATAAACAGTGCGAACATCTTAGACAGTAAAAACAACGAATAGTACGAAAAAATTTAATAAATGCAGAACAGTTATGTAAGGTATGTAATTTTGTGATAGAACGTGTATTAGCAATAATATCTTGATTATTTTTAGTATTTCAAAAATTATTAAACGGTATTAAATAATTTTTTAAATGAAAATATCATGAAAAATTAGTATTAAAAGAGATATCATTAAAAAAGAATTTTGAAAAAGAATTTCAATATTTAAATTTTCTGCTTTTATTTTTCCATATTAAAGTACATAGCATTCTTTTATTCTTTCTATCAAGCATCCAGTGTAAGCAGAACTTTTTTAACTTGCATTAGAATAGTTATAGATTTTACACGTAATCAAATAAATCGAAATAGGCTACTTCATAGAGGAATGTTAATCATTTTCAGCCATTATTTTTTATTCGTAACAACTCTTTCTAAACTTTACACGAAATGATTTTATTCGGCGTTTTTTTTCGTCTTTCATAAGAATCCATATATGATTCACCAAAAAATCATATTTTCAAACTCTAACTTCTCAAATGAGAAAGGAAAATTCTTAAATTGAATGTACTTTTGTAAGCAGTGCATGCTCACAGTAAGCTCGGTGCGATTAAATTTTCATTTGTGTGTTCTATAACGGAGATCACGGGTGGACTTCCGAAAAGCAAACAGGCGCGATTTGTCGATTCTTGTGTTATTGAGGGTGCTGATTACAGATATCGTAGTAGCGTTTCGTGGAAATTAAATTTTCGTGACAAAAGCAATGATAATAGTTTTTCGATCATATCTCGGGAAATTGTAAAATTTATAAAAAATATTAACAAAAAAGTTGTGTATATCATTAAAATACATATTTGTTATTTTAGTATTTATTCTATCCGAGCAACATTTATCGAGAAAAATAGATTCGATGGTACCTATATTGAATTTATGTGTAGAACAGTTCAAGGGACATTCAGGCGGAATTATTCCACTTTTATTCAGAAATTTTGTTTTCATCGAATAACTGTACAGAACAAAAATATATATTTTAATAAGATCTATAATGTAGTTGTTTAATTTTTCTGAAATTTTTCTTATTTTCTTCCAGAAAATAAGAAAATCCATTTTCTGCTCCAGAAATATTATTATAGCTAAAATTCATTGTAGGAATATAGATTTATACACAGAGTATTCTTTATTATTACATAGATCTATTATTACACAGTTATTATTTGACTGTTGAATAAATCGGTCATATGATTGCCTCCGGTGAAGCCGAGGCGGGGGTGCTAGTAGAAATCTATATTTACATAATTAATACACGTTAATGTGAAAAAATATTTAATAAACTTTTTTCTGTAATTATGTTTATATGACTAGTAATTATAAGCATTTAGACGTAAAAAAAATTAATTTAGTAGTTATTTTAAAGAAAAAAATCTTTAACGCGAAAACTTCAGTAAAATATGCCTAACATAATATCGCACAAATTGGCGAGACGAAACGTATTTTGGTTATCGAATATACTAAGAACGAAAGAAGAAGAAATAAATAAAGCACAATAGCGACTTAACTTAGATGGTATACAGTTTACGTACGTATTGTAATGGCGCAACTTATTCGTTCGCAGCTGAGCGACGGCTCGATTTCCGAGGCGCCGAGGCGGGTCTCGGTCGAGGGCGGCCCCGGCAGCGGCCGCACGACCCTCTGCCTGCGCTACCTCTACCACTGGGCGAGCCAGACCGAGGGCCCGGCCCTGGCCTTCCTCGTCCCGCTGCGCGAGCTCCGCGGCGGGCCGCTCCTCGGCTACCTGACGCGCGAGCTCTTCCCCCGCAACGGCCCGCTCGCCGACGCGGTCCAGCAGGTCTGGCGCACCCTCCAGCTCCTCGAGGACCGGGTGCTCTTCGTCCTCGACGGCTACGACGAGTGCCCGGCCGGCCGGGGCTACCTCGGCGACGCGGCCGACCTGCTCGAGGGCAGGCTGCTGCCCGAGGCGAGGATACTGGTCACGTGCTCGGCCCACGACGCGCCGGCCCTGGGGCCCCTCGTCCAGAGGCGGCTGCACCTCGCCGGGCTGGAGTGGGCCCACGTCGAGAGGCTCTCCGTCGCATACTTCATTCACAACGACATGGCCGAGCGGGCCTGCGAGTTCCTCGAGGAGCTCAGCGTGCAGCCCCTCGGGGTCAGGCAGCTCGCGCAGCATCCCCTCGGCTGGACGATGCTCTGCGCCCTTTACCAAGTAAGTCTTCTTACTTACGTCTTCTTATATACAGTATATATCGATGCGCGCAAAGCTACACGCTAATGTTTTATTTCTTTGCCCGGGAAATTCAGGCTTTGCACTAATTTACTATTTTCTACATTTATATATAACAGCGGAGTAATTGTAAATTTCTATATAGATATTCTTAACCAATGAAATCACGGCACGCATTTGTAGAGTATTTTATCCGATTCCACCGAGAGCTGTTGCGGAAGCCGATAATAATTTCAACCAGACGAGAAATCAATATTCGCTCTTAACTAACAGGGCTCTTATCACTGTCGAAAGCAGAACTATGCGCGAAATTACATATCGCTCGATTAATAGAACTTTGTTTGCAATTCGATTTTCTGTAATTCATAGCGCAAAGTTATATAATGGTATATAGCGTATAGTTACAATGTACAGACTAAAATTTTATGATTCATAAATGAAAATTGAGACTGAAGATAAAATTCCCAATTAAATTTTAATTTATAAATACATATTATATCAAAGATTTTACAAATATATTATAAAAAGAAAATTGCTTAAGTTATGAAAACTGATAAAAAAGAGACGTAATTACGTGTTAACGTATTATTTGATAATGCGTAGATTTAATGTCTAGTTCAATTTTTCAAAGATTTGCTGAAATTATACTAAAAATAAAAAATATTTACTTAATCGGCAATGCTTCATCGTTAATAAATTAAATGATATATATATATATATATATATATATATTTAGATTTTTTTAACTTTGAGTATAAACTCAATTATCATATTCATTGTGAAACAAATTTATTACCAACAACTTTCAATTCTAGAAAACTATTGCAAATTTAATTTTTGATTAATATTTTTATTTATACCGCACTCATTAACCTAATTATATTACATGGTTTTCCGCGATAGTGATAAATTTTTTTTAATTTTTTGTATGGAAGTATTATATGGAAATAATTTATATGTTTTATTGAGTATTATGAACTAAAAGTTTATTTCTCACTTCAAAAACAAAAAAATATTATACAGTTTCATTATGATAACTAAATCTATATCGTAGTTAAATTCTATATCTATATCTATATCTTAGTTTAAATAATACGTTTTTAGATAATAATTTGCTAAGAAATTTCTAATCTGATAAAAAATTATAGATTAACAACGCTAAAGCTTTCAAGTTGTTTTAACCCAATTATTTTATATTTCTAATAATAAGAATGTTGAATATTGTTTAAATATTTCTAAAGCTATTTTATATTCTATTTTTAATTGGTATTAATGGCATAATTCTGATTATTATAACAATCAATATTTTTGTTTAGAAAATGTAATGAAAAGCTAAAATATAGCTGTGATCAGTTTTCATTTGAAATTTAAATAAAAAAAAAAATAATAATAAAATTATTGTTTTAACGTCAATTTTAACAAAGACCGTTCTAAAGGCGTTCATCTATTCAAATATTATTATATTTAAAAAAAGATGAAAAGCAACGCATGCGTGGAAGAATATTAAAAAAATAATCAAATTTGAAAACTTTTGCTGGTTATTTTTTAATAAATCTCATCTGGAAAAATGCACGTATTATTAGCCTCAATAGCGATATGAAACGATATTAAAAAAAAAGTTGAAATACTTCGAATCGTTATTTAAAAAATGCCAGAAATTCACGAATTGGTATACGAAGGCATCTGATTTGAAAACATGCTTACGTGAAATTGCGTTAAATTAATCAGATTTTCGCCATTAGATCGTATAAGCGCTATCCGTGTATTCGTATACCGTCGTACGATTTACGGGTACGCTTTGCAATATTGAATATTGCCTTATTACTTCTATATAGTACACAACTATCTTAAACAATGGGCTTTACTTTGACGGCGCATTACGATAACGAGCTAATGCGGCTTCCGTTTGTGTCTACGTAATAGGACTGCGGCAATCTGCCGTCGGAGATGAGTGCCTTGGTCCAAGCGGCGGTCAAGTGCATCGTAAAACGCAGCCTGGAGCCGCCCGTGCCGAGCAACGAGGAGATACCCGGCCATTGTCGCAAGCGACTCGAGGATTTCGGCAAGCTGGCGTTGGCGGCGCTGCGCGAGAACCGCTGCTGCTACACCGAGACGGAGCTGAGGACACGGGGCGGCGGTCTCGAGGTCGCGCGCCTCGGCTTCCTCAATAAAGGTTTGGGCGCGCGTTTTTCTTCGGCGAAAATAAATTAACATGTGTTTCTGTATACTTATATTTACATCTATATCCCACGTACAGTGCGACACGAAATTCACGAAACGGCTTCTGACATACGCCTATAATAATTCAAAATAATATCGCGAAAGGATCCGGGGGACGTACCGAAAGGATTTGTGAAAGTATCAAGTGTTAGTCAACGAGCGAATCCTTACAAGGATACTTTCAGAAATCTTTCAAAAAAGGATTCACCAGAAGGGAGAAGGACTTAATTATGAAAGAACTTCATGAACGTATATACTTTGAGAAGCCCTTCGCGCAAACCTTTTTGAAGGAATACGAGAATCATTTTCAAACGGAAATCGGCACGGGCTGCGGAAGGATCCGTCGGCTTCGAGGTCGGCTTTTTCCCTTGCAGTAACTTTTCGAGTTTTCTTTTAAAAATTATTCTGCTATCCCTTCATAAAACTTATAGTCAAAAATTCTGAAAGAATCTACTAGAATTATTTTTAGTACAACCATAGACAATATAAACCGCGTCTTAGAATCGTTAGTGCTGGAATTGGAAAAAGACACCATTTTTACTCGTAATTTTCGCATCATTGAAACTTACAAATCAGTCCCCTTAATTGTTTTTTTTAATTATCTACTCACTTCAAAAAATCATTTTGTGTATAGTGACGCTAAAGTTACTTGTAGTGCAGAAAAAATATATAGTAATTTTATACGAAATGATTTATGAATTCGGGTAGACACTTGTAATCATCTGATAAATAATTATTCAATAACCATCAATTTCGAAAAAAATTTAAGACCGGCAATCAATGAATCCATAAGACATTAAATAAGAATTAAAAAGTATTCTTGATAAAGATTACAAAAATTTGGTTATTGTCTTGAAGATCTATAATTTTTAAATATATATAAGTAATTGAACAAAATAATAACTAATTGAGCAATATTAAAAATTATTTCATCAAATAATTAATTTTGCAAATAAGAACAAAATAATTTAAAAATATAAAATGCATTTAAATTGACACACTTATAACCTTTAAACTAATATCTTTTGAAGGTGTGCTTTTAGTCGGTAGAGGCCGAAACGGCTGATAATCGAAATTACCGACGAAATTACTTTAACCATATCTGTGAAGTGCTTTTCTCATAAATTTTATTCTCTTCTACAATATAGAAAATGATCATATCAAAGAAGAAAGTTTTAGATAAAAGAATTATTTTCTTTTTATTAAATATATACTGTAATTTAGAAAAACACGTTAATGTAATATATTTATAGTATAGCAAAAATTCTTTTCTACTTTCTTAATATTTTTATCTTATAATAATTTAAAATGACTGAATTTCTTTTCATGAACATTAATTGTTTAATCTAAATATTTTTTACTTCTTTTTCAGTCAGTATTCAAGACATTCGTTTAAGGGAATAGGAAGTCCTATTTTACAGTATTTTTCGCGTAAAAAACACTGTTGAAATAATATTATATGTAAACATTTAAGCATATGTAAATTGTTGCAAATTTTCATTAACAATGCCTTTTATTTACATATTTATTCTATAACTTTTTAAAAATTTTATTTATAATTTTTAGTTATAAAATTTTACAACCGTTCTCATTTCCAGAAAACTTCACGAATCTATTTTAAAACTTTACAATAATATAAAATGAACGTAAAGGCACAATTAACTCAAAATTTCAACGATTTAATATTTAAAAATTGTATTCTCTAAAACAGAGCTATTTTTACTCAATCGATATAAACGAACAGTCGATAACCCGTTAATCGTTCGAATTAGAACTTCTTTGAATGTATTTAAAAAAAATGAACATTCACAAAATCGCTTATAAATTCGAAGAGAATTGCAGATGCTTGTTGGATAATTATTTATTTATGAAAATTGCCATTATTTCAACAAATTTGCCATTCGGTAATAAGGGAATGTTAATTTATATATATGAACTGCGACTTTTCAATTTTGTAAACTTATTTTTAGATTAAAAATCAAAAAGTATAATAATCTTTTGAAACTCTCCACCAGGACTGACGTTCGGGCAGCGTCGCAAGCTCGACCTTTACTCGCCAATCCACCTGGCGGTGGCCGAGTTCCTGGCCGCCTACTACCTCAGCTCCATAGCCCAGTACGCGAACATCCTGCGCCGCGAGCTCGAGGGCCTGCCGCCCGGCATAATCGGGCACCTGGCCGGCCTCCTCGGGCCCAAGACCCACCTGGTGCTGAACCAGCTCTGCCCGCTGGAGGTGCCGCCGCGGGCGATGTTCCTCCTGCTGAAGGCCGCCGGGCCCTCGGACGGCAACATCGCCGCGATCTGCCGGCTCGTCGGCGCGGGCCCGGGCTTCGGACCCGCGCCCAGCGAGCGGCCGCCCGCCCCCCTGGTCCACACCTCGCCCCTCGAGCTCGAGGGCTGGGCGAGGATACTGGGCAGCTCGGCTTGCAGCCTCGAGGCCCTCGAGGTCGTGTTCCAAGTCGAGCGGGGCTCCGACCCCCGGCACCTGGACGAGTTCTTCGAGGCGCTCGCCGGCAACGAGAGCGTCAAGCTGGTCAGGATCACCTCGCTCCTCGGCCAGGAGTTCCCCGCGGACGAGGTGCTCAGGCTCGCCGAGCACGTCAGGAGCATCCTGGGCAAGAAGAGGCTCCACGAGTTCGAGCTCGTCATCACCTGCTTGGAGGAGTCGGCGCACGATAGGTACAATATAAAAGCATCCCTCATTTTTGTCGCTCCGTGGATTTTCTAGTTTTCTGCCAATCTAGTACTAGTCTTTTATAACGAATATACAAAGTAATAAATTAATCTTTTTGAATTAATATAATACATAAAATTAAAAGAGAAATCCCTTAAATATTGACAATAGATCAAATTCAAATTAATACTATAGTGAGTATTGTCAAATTCAAAAAAAAAAAATTGGATATAATCAGCAAAATAAATAAATCTCATGGAAAACGTATATCCGATATAAATTATGTTCTAAAAGAACTTTTCGCAGATCCCATTGTTTTCCACACAAACAATGGAGCTATTGCAAATATATGAAATAAGAATAAAAGAACCAAAGAAGGAGAATAGTAAAGTACGTCGACTACATTATAGTCTGTCATTTGATCTAGTAAACCGATATGAGACCAGTCTAACATCGAAGCGGCAAACGCATGAAAAGAGATGGGGCAAAAATATTTCATACTTCCCGTATCAACCCTCCTCCCCAAGGGAATCTATATTAAACCTTTCATGAAATTCATCATCTCCGCATTCTTTATTTTTCCATTATATATCTATACCCTTAGGTATTGCAGGTATTTTTTGAAAATGAAAGCGAGCCGATCTATATATGAGCAGAGGAAAAAGTCTATAAAATTAAAAAAGTCTTTGATTAACGCAAGGTAGAATCAAGTGGATAATTACAAATTGTATTTACTTAGTAGTTACTTTATAATTAATTATGCATTAATTAATTAATTAATTATGGATTTGTGCATGTGTGTGCGCGCGCGCGTGTGTGTATGTGTAATTCATCGCGAAAAAATCGTACACAACATTATCACATGAATATTTTATTGGCTTTATATACACGTATACTAATCGATATAAATTTTTGCCAATTGCGGGACATTCGAAAAATCAACCTTGTATTAATTGCTATATTCGCAAGAGTGACAGGAACGGTTATTGGTATAACGGGCCGGTAGTATATGTATAAATCTTTGGTACTGATTCAGCAATTATATATAGCAATTACTTTATATCAAACAAAATTATTTTTGTGGAAGAAATCGTGAATATGTTACACCTGATATAGATATTGCGAACGTTTATATAGTATAAATAGACCAATAAAAAAAAGTTCAAACTAATATGTAGAGCATATCTGCGAGTTCAAAGTAAAGAATGCGGTAATAAAAAATACAATTACAAACTTTGCTCTTAAATGTAAAGGCTATATGCAGCAGAAAAAACTCTAATAAATTGCAGCCGACCAACTAATTTAAATAATACAAATAAATTTTTGCTATATATCTGCACGCAATACAAATGTATTGTTACAAGTTTCTACCACATACATAAGAAAGTTTATATTAAATTTTTTTTTATTTAATTATAAGTTTTTTAATAAAACTATACGGAATAGGTCCACTTACGATGTTACATGTAGCAAGGCTTTATAACTTTTCTTTATATGTATGTATACGATTGCAAGAAGCGCCACTAAAAGAAAGTATACAATATACAGTAAACTGGTATGTCAATTTTGTATATGTATATATTTTTATAATACTGATCACAACATTGGTAATAATAATTCCATTTAAAATTGAAATTTTACAAATATTTTTGAATTTTTTTGAATTCCAGCACTAGATGAAATATTTATTAATAAAATAATCGTTTAATCATATCGTACACATTGGAAGAAAATATATACATTGCGATCACAAAATGAAGATGTCATTAAGAAAGCAGTATAAGGAACGTTTTATTATATGAAGTTGTCTGTTATTACGTTACGAGCACTAAACATAGCTCTTACCGGCTTCTGCATAAGAATGAGATTGAAGTTTGTTTTTTCATCGTAAAGTATGAATAAACATTGAAAATAAGTAATAACTACTGTTTCAAGTTGCTTAAAATGTAGGTATTGTATCAAGAGTATACATCGTAAAGGAGATCTGGCTTAGGATATTTATTTACATTACTCCAACCTGAAAATCATAAATTTTGCATAATTTTTCGACTGTCAAGCATTGTGTAAAATATCATCCGACATTATAACGTGCAGAATTATTATTTACCTTGTGAGATTTACTGAACGTATACTAAGATATTTATCAACTTCCATATTAGTGATGAAATATAGCATAAAACACAGAGAAAGGTTTTTAATATCAATTATTTTTTTGTTTTTAATAGTTGAAAGCAAGAAAAGAACTAAAAAGTATTTATATATACTTAAGTATATATACATTTAACTATCCGCTACAACTGCAAATATCGATAAACAACTATTTTTATTAATATTTTCATTAATATTCTTCAGAAATATATGCTTTTCATTAAGTGCTAACGTATTATTTATATAAGTTAAAAATTCTATAGTGTTCTAGAGATTGTAAAGAAGCAATGTTTTTATGAAGAAGCGTGTTATAGTTTAAAATTGAATTCTATGAAGATGTACGTTATAACAACTAAGAACTTTCAAACGTGTTATTTTCTCAAGAATTCAAGCGCGAATTTCACAGGAAACCTTGCGTTCTCTTGGTCGAAATTCAAATTTGAGTATTTAAATTCTATTCTGGTAGTTTTAGAGATACGTGATTGTTTTTAAGTCTTTGAAGCCACCTTATAAGGATGACCAGAAGTATATGATCTATAAACTGAGGGCCCTGACTGAATTTGAGTTAAATAAAATAATTTTAACAATCCCATCCTAACCTCAAGCATTACTTTTATTTTCTCGGCACTCATTTCATTTTCGATAAATAATTTTTAATGTTTAATAAGTTTTACGAAAGATGCTAAGACTTCAAAATGATGTATACAGTGTATAAATTTTTGTCCGCGCTCAATAAACAACATAGTAAAATTAAAACATTGGAAATAATTTATTATTGATTGTTTTTATTTTTCACGAGTAAATCTGATTGCTAATATTATATATTATGGTTTTTGATAAGGATATTGATAAGGATATTTGAAAATCGATGGAATCACCTTAAAGAAATGAAGATAGAACAACGAATCTAGCCACAATATCAGAAATTCAATATAAGTATATAAAGCAAAGGGATATAATATTGTCATATCCTTTGCCTTCCTCTCCCGTATTCAAACTATACAACAGCCGAACTTTGTCGCGAGCAAATTTCACTAACTCGACTCAAAGTTCAGAATCGAGCCACACTTGCCAGAGTTGAGCGAACTTAGAGAAGCAGCAAAGGAGCTAGTTTGAGAGGATGAGTGAAATAGAGAAAGCTGGAGGAAGAGAGAAGAATCTGACACCATTGCTCTTCTCTAAATTCGTTGGTATTACGAGTGCAATAAGACCATAGAGAGATTCCATCATTATATGCAATTATTTACGTTCGAGAACTATGCAATTTATCCGAATTAATCAAACCTATAATAATTACAAAAACAATGAAATGTTTATTTTGCTTTTTTTATGTTTTACTTCGTACAGACGGTACTTATTGCTGCAAATGTACAATCAAAAAAGTAAAAAATATTTCTGATCTTATGTGTACACCAAGCTTTGGGTCGTATACACACGTATACACGCATACACATACACACACTTTGCACTCACATACATTCGTCACAGCGAATAAGAAAAAGGCGATAGAAAGTCTCAGAGAACTATGATGATTATGTTTACAATGTTTCGAAATCGTCCCTTTGAAGACTAACTGTAATAGATAAATGTATGTAACGTGTCATATCAGAATTGATTAAATGAAATTAATAATAATTCATAAGTAGAGTATATTCATTAAATGAAATCCATTCTTATCGAGTTGCTATATATTAATTATAATACACTGACCTTTATTTTTATAAAAACATCTTGGATTTTTACATTACATTCATTTTTTATGCAAATAATTATCTGTTATATATTTCGATATTATACGTATAAAATTTATATATACATAGAGTTAAAGTTAACTTTGAATAAATTGATAAAATCAAGTTTAAATGAAATGTCGATGTATAACGATCGCCTATAACTATATTTTCTTAAGTATTTCAGTTGCAAAGATTTTTTTTAAAACTATTCTGATTTTTCGGGCATAAATAAAGTAAGGAACTATATACTATATAGAATTTTTCAAGCTTTATAAAATAGTGATGTTGAATAGAATATTACACATAAGTAGTTATATAATATGGTAATATTATAAGACACGTTATAATTGAATACAAAAGCGATTGGATCAGATTATAATTATAAATTTTCTTTAACTTATATATAGTTAAAGAATATAATATTATTATATATATAGACTGTAAATCTCAAAAAGGACAAATCATAATTAATTGAACAGTCGTATATTCTTAAAGAAAATTAATTTTTGAGAGAGTGTGAAAATGATTTTTATAAAAGAATATATAACAATTTAAAAAATAAAATGAACACAAAATATTTAAAATGTTTGATTCGCTGTGGTCTATTGGTTCGACTTTCCCTTTCCTATATCTTTCGGCACATTCAAGCGTGACTTCCAGTCATTTACCTTTAGCAAAACCCAAACCAACCTCAAGATGCCGGTTAGCCCCGCAATTCCCTCTCGATGCTCCAGTGGGTGGCTGATGTATACATGTGTGTATGTATATATATACACAAAAACGTCGAGTCGATGCTGATGGCACTCGACTCGATCCTCGTCCAGACGACATGGCCGCGTGGCGGGGAGCTATTCAGCCAGTAATCTAATCGATAACCTCGGCTCATTACTCTTTTCAAGCGATAAACTGCAAGGATGCTGTCGTCTTGACGTGAACGATAAAAAATGAGAAAGAACCGACGTTGAATTTTTATTAATTATCCAAGTTCCGAATATAAGTGTGTCTTTTTTAACTTCAGAATTGCTGTATTCAGTTTTTTAATGTTATCTGTTATATATCTAGACAATAAAAATTTGTGAGATTTTTTTTTAATCATTTATTATATTTTGATGAAATTTATGGAAATAAAAAGCAAGATTAATTCAATATCAATTAAAATTTATTGCGTTATATTACATTACATACTGGTAGTCGAAAAAATTGAAAATATCCAGAACGATGTAAATTGGAAATATTTAAAAATTTTGTGATCGAGATGAAATGTATAATATAAATTTTATCGAAGACTTAAAAAATATTATAAGAAATTAAATTCGTATATAATTTCCTATAAACTTACTTATAATATAACTCTATAATAATCACTATCATTAGCCTTATACATATACCCGAATTCCTCTACATAAACAGGTATATATAAAAAACACTATTTGCTTAGCTATATAGATATATAAAATTAGTTACTTGCCCTAGAAAATCCGCGGAAATTTCGCAGAAACTCAAAAACAACATTTATATATAACCTGCGAATAAGAGCAGCCGACTCGTTACATTATGCAGGTGCGCGCTTCTTTCCACCTCTGTTGTTTAAATCTGTATTGTTTATGCACGCAGGCTCGAGTGCGTGGTGAGCTCGCTCTGCCGGGGCATGAGCCAGGCCTCGGCCCAGCTGTCGCGCCTCGTCCTCGACATGAATCTGTCCGGCGAGCAGGTCTCGAGGGTATGCGGCTCGCTGCGCCACTGCCACCAGGTCCAGGCCCTGCACCTGCCCCATCTCGGCTGCGGCTGCGAGGGCCTCGCCTCCGTGGCCAATCTGCTGAGGGAGCGGCCGCTCCTCGCGCTCAATCTCGCCGGGAGCTGGGGCGCCAAGAACGAGGACCCGACCAGCTCCGGGATCAGCATGGGTAAGTGACGACACTCTTATTTTAATATATTGCGTATATATATATATATATATATATATATATATATATATATATATACTTCGTACTATAATTTATATACGTCTACTTGCTCCATAGAACCTATACTTTAACATTACGAGTTCATTTTCATTATAGAGAATTATTTTCCTATTCTATATATTAGGTAAACAACATTGCGCTGAGAACTCAACATTGCGGATCATGATTTTTTTTAATACTATGCGTTTTATCAACGTCAATGAGTTTTATGAAAATTTGTGAGTCTATACCTTTGGATTTAAAAAAATATTTATAATTAATTTAAGTTTGTTTTTAAACATTATTTGAAAATTTTCAAAACGACAAGAATTTGTATTCTGAGCAGTTTTGTCTTGGTCAATGAAATTCGATGTTTTTTTTTATAAATATACTCATTTAAAATCATATTATTAAATAACTGATCTAAAACATTTATTATATAAAGTAAGAATGAAACATGAGTTTTGTCAACGATTATATAGAGCTATCGATTTTTCTTATATGTAATTTTTTATAAAGCATAAAGCTAATTACTAAATATTTTTATCGGTCTTACAGACCGATTGGGTTGACATGCTTTGATATACTGCTCTTGTTTAAAACCATCTCCAAATCAAAGAATTTGAAATATAAAAATTATTATAACTCCCCTGAAAAATAATATACCAGATGAGAAATTAAGTAATGCGACAAAATTAGAAAATCGAGTATATTAAAAAATTAAGATACATCGCTGCGATCTCCTTCAAAGTAGTCCCCTCCCGCATCTATACACTTATTCCAGCAAGTTTTCCAGTTTTTGTAACAATTCTGGAACACGTCTTGTCGGACCTCTCCGAGTACCCTCCTCACAGATTCTTGGATGTCTTCAACGGAGTCAATATGTCGATCTTTGACGAGTTTTTTCAAATGGGGGAATAGGAAAAAGTCGCAGGGTTACATGTCAAGTGAATAGGGCGTTGCGATAACGTTGCGATGACTTTAGACGCCAAAAACTGAGACACAGAACGCACTGTGTCAGGGAACATTGTCGTGATGAAGAACCCAAGTCTTCGCAATCTCTGGACGCACTCTGAGCACGCTTTTTCGTAATTTTTCGAACACAGTACGGTAAAATACTTAATTTACAGTTTGTTCAGGAGGTACAAACTAATTGTGATCCACCCCTTTGCTATCGAAGAAGCAAATGAACATGGTTTTCACTTTCGACCTGCTCATTTTCGCCTTCTTTGGCCTTGGCGTTCCAGGGGACAGCCACTGCTGGCTTTGATGTTTAGTTTTGGGGTCATATTGAAAGAATCAACTTTCATAACTAGTAATAACTCAAACGGGAAGAGTAGGATAATTCTCAATCTGCTTGAGACAATTTTGAGCGATATTCATTCGGTGGGCTTTTTGCTCATCGTAACATGCACTACTCGCGCGTTGTTACAAAACACTAAACAGTTGGCGAAGAAATAATCGTACAATGGTCGTTAAAGTCTCAATCGAGAGAGTAGGGATCTACTATTACGGTGGCGGAGTTACAGATTCGCAGTGTTACCACCGACCGGGAAATAAATTCGATTGCTTTACTTAATTGTCTGACCTCGTAGTTAGAACATTTTTAATTTTTAAAGAGTTTCAGTTGGTAAAAGTATTTCGTTTACTCGAAGAACACTTGCTTAATTCATGAGAAATTTATTTATAAAGAAAGCAGAACTTTTATGAATTCATAATGTAAATCATTATTATAAAAATAATTTTTAAATCTTAAGAAATGATTCTGATAAATCGATATAATTTTACGCAGATATTGAATAAAGAATACTATTTTTAATTCAATTTATATTCTTTTGTTACATATTATTTTAACTATAATAATATGTAACAAAATAAATATGTAACAAAATTTAAATAATAATTTAATTGACTATTTTGTCTATTCGGTGTTCGATGGGTGAGTAAACATACGTAGTAGAGAAGCATTAGGTAGTATACGTATGAAAATAGAACATTTATAATAAAAAAATGTGACAAAAAAGGCAGAAAAAATACTTATCTAAACACACACGAGAATAAATTAGAAGGAAGAAAACCATAAAGCGATTGTCTCTATACGGAAATTATAAAAGAATTCAGTTTTAGTCATTATATAGAGATGCGCGAATGATATTCGATTTCCGAGGGTCTCTCTGATCTCTATATAGGAGCAATGGAGAAGGTATCATCAGCGACGTGTAATAGACCGCACATGAACGGGCGGGGTGAGGGGGGGCATTTCATGCTGCAGCCGCAGCAGTTTCGTCCCTTTGGTCGGTCGAGTAAGGCTCCTAATGCAGCTATTTAAATTACTCAAAAGTGCTTTTACCGTGGACCGCCTCCGGACCGCCATACGGCGGGCGCGCTGCGAGTAAAGTCTGAAGGCGGGGGCTTTCCAATTTATTCATATATATATATATATATATATATATATATATATATATATATATATATATGTATATATATCAGTATGTATATATAGATATATGTATATATGTATAATAATAATAAGACAGCAACAGACGACGACTGACGGCGCCGACGTTTCTCGCAATCTGCTTAAATGTTTCAATTATTATAAAAAATACGGGGAAAAAAGAAAGAGGATGAGAAGTGCGTATTTGAATGGTTAATAGACTCGGGGAATCTTTCGAACTTTCTCATTGCTTAGGTTTCATCTTATATATCAAACATGAAAATTTATGAAATCTTTTTGTCCGTGTTAAGATATGTACACTGCAATGTTTCAATTACAAATTTTTTTATCAGAAATATATATGGAAAACATTTGAGTGTCGGATATATTGATCTTATATCAGAATTATATTGAATTACGTTTGCATCGAAAATTGAAATTGGATAAATATCGACCGTTTTATAAATTTTTTTACAAATTCACGTGAAAAAATCGGCCTCATTAGTATTAAGTACTGTTATTGTTATTATTAAAGAAAAGCCAAGAAAATCTTTGATTAGCTACTTTTCTCTATGAGGCTTTATATAGAGTACACCTTTCTGATAAAAATAAAAATATTCCTCATATCGCGAATCCTTTCGATTGTTTTGTTATTCTGCATTAATGACCAGATATAAGAAACTGACATGGGTATATGAATAAATATTCATGAAAAGGACTGGAAAATAAATATAAGATAAATTATATTTTTATTCAATATGATTATTGCAGAAAAAGAAAAACGTAGAACTCAATACACAAAAGATTCATAAATGCCGATCATTAAATACAAATTTGTATAATATTCTTATTTATGAATATTTGAAAACACAGTAAACATAATTCATTAAAAAAACTTAACTGGCCTGATTTTATTTATTTACAAATATTGAAATACGTAATAAACTAAATGTAAATTTATAATGTGATCTCAAGCATCAATAAATTTTTAAATAAATTCATTTTTATTTTTGATTAAATTATTTACATTAAAATCAAAGAAATTAAAAAATAAATAATAAGTGTAGAAAAGAGCCTTGTCCTTCCGAGTATATTACCGCCTGCATACTGGAGCTGTCTATACATTCTGGCTTTTTATATTTTTAATTTTCACATCATCTCATTACCTTTGTGTTCAATGTTGTTCTATAAATTTTATTTGCTTACATTTATTAATAATTCTAGAATTTATGAATAACTAGACTTTTTGTTAATACAAATCAAGTACGACGAATTTTTTAAATTCATTTATATATCACAGTATATAAAATACTAAATAGTGGTATTTGATTAAAATATTCAATTCAAATACATAATTAGTGTCGTTCGACTTTAATACGGATGTATTAGTGGATCCCCTTTGCCACTTTGATTTGTAGCATAATTATATAAAATATATGAGAATATGCACTGAAATTGATAACATTTAATGGGGGTAAAAATTATAATTTCGTGGACTGTAAATATTTCAAATAACATATAAAACTCCATTGAGGAGAAATTGATAGTTAATGGTACATTTTGTCTTCCCTATTCAAACATAAAAGTAAACTTATGCTAGAACCAGAGTTAGAACAGTCACGCAACTGCAAACGATTCACGCATTGCTTGAATGCGTTTGAAGTATGCACCCGAATATGGTACTATGATACATTGCCATATATCAAATAAGGCATTTCAAAGTTGATTTTCACGATATTTATCTCATTGTTTTTGAATAATTAAAAAAAATTTTAGATGTAAATGTCAACATTAGCATTAATTTGCTCAGCGAAAATAAACAATTACTCTAATTGAACAATAGTAAATTATTACTGGTTAATTGCTCTATACATTGATATTAGCATTTTGTGCGTAAATATATTCGATAAGTAATAAATAAATAATTACTTTTCACTATATTATCAGGTGACTGGAAGAGACTTGTGATGATGTATATAAAACATTTGTGGTGTCGGTATGGATGGTAGTATATATAAATACCAACTTCTATCTTTATAGCCTTTACAGGAGTGTTGCACATGTGCGTCTGTCTAGTCAGTTGAAATAGAGTAAAAAGTAATTATTTATTATTTCCCGAATATATTTACACACACAATCCTAATATCGATGTATCAAACAATTGACAATCAAAGATTTGTTTAGATTCAATTGTTGCAAATGTTTATTTATACTGAGTAAATTAATATTACGGGTGAAATTTTCACTCAAGGTTTTTTTGTGATGTATTCAAAAACTATGCCATGAGAGAATTTCAATCTCGTTTTCAATTTGCGTTAATAAGCTTTAAAATGCCTGATTTGATATATAACAAAGAGTTCAGTTGGTTGAGTACCATACATGATTGCTGTGTTGGTGATAGATATTTTACACATTCAAAGCATATGCAAGTCAAAAATATACGCATACGTGAGTAACTTTGAATAGGAGGAAAGTTATATTAGTGTGTGTGTACACGTATGCATGAGTCACGGAACGACTGCGCACCAGTGAAATTTAACCTGTATTGTTGAAATGGGATATGATATAAACATAGTGAAATAATACGCTTATATTGTTATAAAGTGTTATATAGTTCGATGCACGTTCGATGCATTACGGGCATTAACAGAGCTTGCATAAAATTCTAAAATGACTGTTTGACTACAGTTTGACTTTTCACACATCACGCAGCTATACATTGAACTTTATCATAAATGGACACATACTATAATTATATATATATAAGGGCAGAGTTATTTAACGGTTAAATAAATTGTAGCGACTGTTCTGTAGACATTTAATTATGATTTGTATTTCTGTTAAATTTCTTAACGTATTTTTAATTTTCAAAAGCAGACAAGAGTTTACTTCATTTTTATGAATTTTTTTCATGTATCAAAACATTAAAAAAATTAAAGGATAAAATTTACGTGAAAACACTATTGCAACTTTTTTTATTAACTAATAAGTAATTTAAAAATATTGTAAACAACAGATATCTAAATAAAAATGCATAAGCGTATGTATGTATACACATGCACAGGCACACAACGCGCGCGCGCACATTTCATAAGAAAAAGAATGATAAAATTTAAAAACTAACACACGTTGTGTTTTCATTACTTCTGCCGAAAAATACAGAGCATCATCAGGTATTAAATTTTAGGGACGACGGATTGTGAGATGGAAACTGGGGAAAAATAATTGCAGATAATAAATATTGAATACAGAAAATTATTTTAATTTGGTTCTCTCTTGTTACAATATTAATCAATAGAGACGGCATGCTCTTATACGTCACGGTCACTTGCAACAACATCATACTTTCATCACCATCTCTAACCCGCAAACGTAACAGTTCGTCTCACCGGGGACGCTTCTATTCCGACGGGGGCTCCCGTCGCGGGCGCCCATGAACGACGGCCGATGATCACGATGCGTCGGACGACGACAGCGATGCTCCAGCAGGAGCATGAGCATGTTCATCTCCCTCGATACATCGTGCTCGCCGAGGCACAGGGCGGCCGCGGCAGCGGCGTCCGCGCGACCCTCGCCGACCTCTATCTCGCGGATCGCCTCCCCGATTCGGCGACGGCGCCGCGGGGTGGCCATCAGATCGTGCATCCTCGACGGGCCCGGGCAGGCGTCCAGGTGGTACGGCGCGGGACGACCTCGGGCGCATCGGCCGTTACGCGCGCGACACTGCTGCTCGAGGACGTCGAAGTCGATGACGACGTCGCGGTCGTCGAAGCAGAACAAGTCCAGCTCGGCGAACTTGTGGAACTCGTCCTTGATCAGCCCGAGGTACTTGTCCATCTTCTGACGGACGAGCCGCTGCATCTCCTTGGTGAGCTCGCCGACTCCGCCGGCGTCCCTTTTGCCGAGGCTCTCCATTTGGATAGTGCACTGGAGGTTGCCAGGACCGACCGTTCGTCGCCGACTCGGCGCTGAATAAGCGGATAACACGCGCGTGATGGATCTGCACTGCCTGAGTAAGAGAACAGCGAAGCACTTAGAAGAGTTAGGCAAAGTTAGAAAAGGCACGTGTTAGATGTCGTATGCGTGTTACTATAAATCCTGTCGGAAAAACTATTCCACAGGAAGTCAAAAAACGCTTAGTGTTTATTAAGAGACTTACCTTTCTGAAAGAACAGTAATTGCTGTTTGAATTTCTTGCCCTTTGACGTGACCGGCGTGAGATCTCGTTCGCCTGCCTAAATGTGATCCGAGTCGCTCGATTTCTAAACTAAAATACACTTATTTGAACAATGCGGATTGCGGAAAGGCACTGCGCGCAATCGACTAGAGCGTCGCCTATAGGAGCAAGGCTGTAAGCTGCTGTAAGTTTTCATTCTTACTACATTCTGCTAGATTGCGGGTATACAAAATGACAAATATATATCGAATTTGACGTAATTATATTTCTTCAAAGGGAAAGAAAACTTGCATAGCTTGTCAGCTCGAGCGCTATATAGTATTAACTACGCATGATGTCTTTATTAGCAATAATCCCAAAATAACGGAGAGCTTTTGAAATCCCGCGCGAAAAGATAATGTGCCACGTGAACAGTACGTGCACAGTTAATAACGAATATTCAATTTATACATACATTACTAAATTCAGCGTTATGGAGACACAGATTTCTATAGCGTGTTTAGTAGTATCACTATAATTAAAACGCAATATGCACAGCGAGTCTGCAAACTGCCGCAGCTACGTGTCAGGACGATGATGCCCATCCATTTATTCTTCAAGTGCGCGCAGAGCGGCGTGGCGGCGGCACAAGAATTTCTGGAAATGGTTCGCCTTTGAACGCCAGATGCTGGCACACGGCTTGGGTTTGTTTACATCATGGAATACGTATAATATGGCATCGGCCGGATATGGTTTACGATATGGATTAAATATATACAAATAATGCTTTCGAGTTTGTCGTGCAAATATATAAATATAATGCAAGAATTTATAATATAATATAATATAATATAATACTGTGAATAAAAAAACTCGGAAATTCCGAAAGGTATATTATATGTCTAGGTATTTATAATAAATCAAATAAGCTTCATAAGTAAAATTCTTTTAGAATAATATTAAAACTTGTATTAAAAATCAATTAAAACCAGTACTATACAAACTTATACAATATTCGACATTTCTTGACAGATTTTTAATTTTTTCATAATTCATATATATATATATATATTTCACTGCGTAATTTCATCTTGATACAAATATTAAATTAACATTTTTTTAACATCGAAGAATTTTCTGAAATGTAATTCAGTCGAATTTTTTTCAATATACTGTATGAAAATTAATACATCTGTAACTGTGAATGAATTTATTGTATTTTATAATAGTTAAAATGCTCGCTTGAAAGTAATGGATACCAATGGATATCAATCCGAGAAAGCAATACACGGCGAAATGAAAAAACATGTAATCTTTTACAAATTTTAAGGTACTAATTACGAATCATGCTAAAACAGTGACAAAAAAATTTTCAGTGGTCAAAACTATGAAGATTGTATAAAAATAGAAGTGAAATTTCTCTTGAAAATTATTGAAAATTTTATTAAATATTTCAAACAAAATTTGCAAACCAAACTGAAATAACACCTTTTGCGTTGTATTCTTATATATTATTAATTTTTTAAACATAATATTGTTAAAGAAAAAAAAATATTAAGATATTTAAGAAAGAAAAATTTCAATGTATTTTTAAACACAAATTACTTACAAATTGCATAGTCAAACATACAAAAATTAAATGATCATGGTAAAACTATGAAAACTTCATCGAATTATGGGTTTTATTTAAAATTATGATCGTGGGTACCAAGTGGACAATACTAAAGATTTAAAAAAAACATTTAAAAAAAACAAAGATTATTCAGGTATAAAATAACATTAAGAATTAAAAGTATAATTAGTAGAATAAAACAATAAGATTTTTTAATAAAGATCTACGTAAAAATGCACGTAGTATGACATATCGTAGCAATATATTGTAACAATATTGCGACAATATTGCGAGATTCATCAAACTAGGCATTGTGATCGCAGAAATATTACGTTGAAGTATATCAAACGGCGATCGTTAATATTAATGCAAGATGGCATGAGAAAAAATATGTACAAATACAGTAACCAATAAAAAATATGTTTGATAGTGATATATAAATTTTCTTTGAAATTTTTAAAAAATTTTTAATATTTTCCAACATAAATTTAAAACACCAGCATCATTATGGATCTTGACCATGAAAATTTTGTAGCTTTAAATGTTCACCATAATATTTATAGTCAGTGCCTCAAAATACGCAAAGTAATCAATAATTTTTTTAATTTTCCGAATATTCTTTTTTGAAACTATACCCCAAACTACTATAAAAATGTAACAATAAAATGTTATAATAATGTAAAAATGATTTTATTGATATTTTCTATTCGGTCGGCTTACATAGCTATATAACAAATAAGTTAGCTCTAGTCCGTTAAACAATATTATTTATATACCTCGACATAAATTTGGTTCGTCGTAACTTCTACCAGATCGTAAATCACACAATAAAGTTCGTTGGCACGCAGCGTCACAATTGGGTCTCACTGGAGAATTTCTGTAGTAATTTCTATATACAAAATATTATACCGAGTAAATAGCAGAATTTACTTCCAAATAAAACATATTTACAACTAATAAAATATAATAATATTAATAGTTGATGTCTTAATCTTTTAAAATGACTAATTCATACCTGTGATAAATATCGAAGAGTCTTTGATCTCCTTTCATTCGTGTTATGAGATCATCCCAATCTTTTGGCAATGCCGATGACATGTTGTAAGCAATTCTAGCATTATAGGCTTTGTACCATATTGGTTCACCACTATCATTAGCTTCGTCAAGATTCATTTTCCACGTCTCATGGTCTAGTATTGCCTATGTGCAATCATGAAAAATTAAGTAAGAGGAATGAATAAAATAAGAAAAGATTATATCGCGTATTAGAATTGAAATGTATTTTAGATCGCGACAGCCGGATATCATGATAATATTTTGATTTTCAAATTGAAGTAATGTAACAGGATTTATAAAATTATTTTGGAAATTACTTTGTTATAATAACTGACAATTTCAAGATTATTTCCCAGCATATGATAAATCACGTGTAAGTTTGAAAATTAACAAATTTTTAGTTAAATAAATTAAAATATTATTAGTAAGAAATGTAAAAGAAGAACGGATTCGATATTTCAGAAACTATTCGGCAGTTATCATAAAAAAATCTGTTTTGCAAAAATATAGAAAAACAGGGAGACTGGCATAAAAGTGTCAGCAAAGATATTCAAAATTTTATTATATAAATATATAATAACAAATTACAACTATATTTCTTTTAAATTTTATAGTACATATTGTATATAACTCGTGCGTATAGTATTTTTTATTGCATATCTGAGTCTAGTTTCTGGTTTCTATATAAAAAATATAGTACAATTTTTGCTAAACATTTTCTTCTATAGGTTTTCTCCAATTAGAAATTTGTTCAAATACTTCAAATGTCTCGAATAGTTATTTCATAATTTACATTATTCTTAGTCTTTAGGATGTTATATTTCCAGTATAAAAATAAGAGTACATAAAAATTTAATATGTAAATTTTGAACATAGATATATATGCTCATAATATGATTCCATAAAATTTCAAAGGAAATATATTATTTAGTTAAAATCAGAAAAATTAAAAGATTTCAAAAAAGTGTCAAATTACTGCTTAATTATTACAGACATTTACAAACGTATATCTGCAATAATTACTTTCAAAAACGAATTATATGATATTTTTCTTTTAGTATATAGTTATCAAAAAAATATCAATAATTATCAACTTACTCGTGTAGTTGTCGGATGATTACCATCAACATAGTATATACGATAAGCAGGATTAACATTTTCCCATGGAGTAATCGAAGGCGCTATAAATCCAATTCCTACGGGTCGCTTAAAATCCGTTGTATCATAAAATAACACAAATTCGTCATAATGGGTGTGTCCAAAAAATTGGGCCATTACAATGGCCTCGTATCTAATAAATAATGAACACAATGCTTTAAATAAAAATAATCCTACAGACTGTATTATGTACTGATTTAAAATAGCAATACGATATGAAAAATCAAATAATTATTTTTCAATATGCAATAAAAAACGTATTAATTCTAAATTCTATAAGTTATAAATTCACCGGTTGATAATGTCGTAGTAATTTTTAGACCAAACTTTCAAGCAATCAGGTCGACCGGGCGGAATGTGACCAATGATGTGAACTTTTTCGCCATTATCCTCGGCAGCCTGTAATTCATTGATGAGCCAGGCCAACTGGTCGGCCGGATCGGTACTGTTCTTCAATAGCCAAAAGTTATTCTTGCTGCAGTAATTGCCATTGACCGAAATAATTCGGAAACCGCGTGTTACTAGAGTGGAATAGAATGCTCCACGTTTTATAGTTTCGGAAGTTTCGGCTGGTAACCAGCGACTCCATTCTCTATCCAGCTCATCGTATAGCCATGACATATTCTTTCTTGGCGGTGCAGATGGCGGAGCATAGCTGTGTGTTTATTAGAGTTCATATTTAATACAATATTAACTTTCATTTCATAATTCTAATACTAAATAAGACCTTACTTAATAATAATAATTGTAATTTACACGTCTAGATAGGCTAAATTAACTCAAATAATTATTATTATTAAGAGAAGTAACTTATATGGATAAACATCTGTATGATTGAATGTACCTATCAACTGGACAACTTTCATGATTTCCAACAGATGGGAAAATAGGAATTCCTTTGAAATATATATTCATTAATTCAACAGATTCTCGAATACATTTCAGATTCTCTTCTCTAGTTTGATTCCAGATATCATGAGGAGGAATATCGCCTGTCCATAATATATAGTCTATATCCTTAAAAATACAATTGAACTTTTTCATCATCCTGATATTTCAGATTAACATTTCATGAATATTAATGAGCTTTATTGAATACAATCTCGACATATCTTAGGTAACTGCTTTAAAAAAAGAGGAACGATTTTCTTTGTACCTTATGCGTTTCGGAGATATGCTTCAGGGCATTTTCTAATAATTGTTTGGAGGTGTCGCATTTTCGATAATCGCCCCATTTGCCGGCAGCTGCTGAATAGGTTTTGGGTGGACCGTCCGCTGCTCTACAGCAAAGTGGCTCTGAACATTCAGCATTTGAGCCTTCAAGGTAATAAGGATCATAGTGTGTATCGGAAATCTGCAGAACTTTAATCTTTGGAGAACTGTCTGGTGGTGGAATTGTTAGATGCTTAGCCAGTTTATCCCCGGGTGGAAATGACACTGTCCACTCATGGCGCGGATCATAGCCATTCAAACAAGAGCCACTTGTTGCAAAGTTGCAGATTTGTGACGCCGACATATCAGATTCTTTAACAACCTGAACTACGTCAATCTGAAACGACGAGAAAGTATTCTTTAAATAGATATAGTCATATTACTGAAACGTACACGTGTAATAAGTTCCATTTCCATCATTAAAAAATCTGATGGACATTATTCTTAAAATAACTCTGAAAAATATAGTTGACAAAAATCAGACTCAGGACAATGAGCAGTCTGAATTCTGCAAGTTAAATGTAATAAGCCAACGCCATGTTCAAATGTTTTAACTTATTTTTGTAGTACACTAAATTACAGAGTAAACAAAAACAACCGGAACAGTTTAATAATTTTGCAGAGATTAATGCTCGAGGAAAAAATTTAATACGGATAATCATAAATATATATATATATATATATATATATATATATATATATATATATATAAGTATTTGACTGTGTTCTTGTTCGTTATTGTAACCTGTATAAAATTCAACTTCATTTAAGGGTCAGCTTTTAAAAAATATCTTTTATTTATAAATATATGACTTTATAAATAAATTTTTAAAGGTGGGATTTTATATTGATTCTTTTATATTGAATTTTTTACTATTAACATTTGATTCTATAACTTCAACTGTACCATTTGTAAAAAAACACTTAAAATCGTACAGAATTATAAGGTTAAAAAAATCAAATGAATATAAATTTTATATAAAAATGTATAATAAATTAAATTATTTTGCAAAATATTTTGGAAAATACTAATAGCTGTAGTTTTGCGAAAAATAACGACAGAAACAAAACTAAAGAATACATTTCTATTTTGTAGCACTTCATAGAATAAATGAAAACGTTCAAAATTTCGTTGGAAAAATAAGACGAAAAGAAAAATGCAAAACATTTTTAAAACATGTCTTGTGGTTGATCAACTGCTTATATGAAAGAAATTTCTTGCGTGGACCAAAATCCTTTTGCTTTAAAGATTTCTATTTATGCTTGAAATGATTTTCTTATACAAATCACTCTCTCATGTTTTAAAATAAAGATATGCCATCTTAATGAGAAAAAGTAGATGAAAGGTTTTTGATCAGATTAATAGGTCAATTTTCGGATTTATAAAGTAAGAAAATTTGTAGGTACTTTTTCGATCTACGTAAATCTTTGATACATGCATTTTTCAAACAAGATCGCCTACACAACGCAAATGACTTGAAAAAGATGACGCGAGATGAGAATTTTATATTTCAATAATTTTTAAGTACAAAATCGATATTTTGTACTCGAGAATAGTAAAAAGTTTAAAAGTACGTATGTCACCCGCTTGTAATATTCTCCAGGACTCACGATGTAAACCTGGTGAGTTTTTCATATATTCGCGCGTATATATGTTTGTGTTATTTTGTACGGGCTTGTGCTAGTATGTGTATGCTTATTCCATATGTCTACCTGTCAAGGCATATTAATGCGTTATTATATCATTCTCGTTAATTTCTTATCAAATTTCACTCAATGCTCCACCGAGTATTCTAAATTCTAAATCTTATAAATGAGATTCTGATCTGAACTAACAACTGATTCAGAAACACTATTGATATGGTGGTTTTGTGTATCAAGAATATGGCTGTCAACTAAGTCGTGTGTGGTCATTGTATTATCGTCATTATCATGTATCAATTGAAGGCTATATTGGAAGATATGTCGTTGATAAGTCAATGCTATTTGTCAACGACCTTGACGTCGTCGCCTCCATAGATCCTAAAACCTTGATTAAAACTCTAATTGCCTTTAAGTTAAGCATTTTTATTTCGTGTAGAGGGAAAACATTTCACTACGTTCTATTTTAGACAAAGTTTTAGGTATTCCTTATTAATAACGGAGAAACAAAATATCAGAATTACTTAAGATAAAAATCAGTTATTGGCATAATTAAATCGAAAGAACATCCTTATTATACAGAGATGAATAAGTAGTGCACAATAACAGCAAAGTAAAGTTCAAAGAGCGGTGAATTTGATCAGTGAATTCAATAATCAGCGAAGTCAAGTTTCCAACCATTTAATAATCTGAACTGAGTACAAGAATAAAATATACCATTAGATAAAATAATAAACAATAACTGGATTACTAAATAATATTTCCTACTTTTAAACATATATGCACGGAAGGTAGAAAAATTTGTTGTACATTTTATGAAATAAACTGACATAAATATTTAAGTCGTTTTTTAAACCATTTTGCAATTTAAAGATCGATACTCGAGAAGTTAAATTCTATTAAACAAGATGTAACAATAAGTTTGATTTTTACAAATCCTTTATAGAAAATTAATAGAAACGCACATCATTTTTAAAGTCATTTACGTTTTCCAGACTATTTTATTTTGAGCCTTTTTTATCGAATATTTTTAGGTCACCGTTTAAATGTGAAAGGATATATACCTAAATGTGTTTGTTTAAATCTGAAAAATTTAAGCTGATCAGTCTTTCAATTTTCTTTCTTGCTTTCTTTTTGTGCTTCTTTGTATTATTTAATTCCAGAAGTAAATATTATCAAATATTGGTAATTATTCAAATTAATTGAAACAATTTTATTCTAAGTCAATCAATTGTACAGCACAGAATTGTATATATTCATTATAAAATAAAAGCACTTACTCCAATAAGGTCCATTACTCCTGAGCAGACTCTTTCAGTCTGAATTTGAAGTTTGAAACACATTTTCGCAGCAACTTTTAATATGTCTTGATCATTTCTGCCATTTTCTGCCATATATCTAAGTACGTTAACGAGAAATTTACATGCTAAACACGAAGCCTTTGTTATTTTTGAAGTTTTGATTTCCTGGGTGATCCGTGACAGATCGAACATGTTCTTTACAGTTTTGATCCATAGCTCCGTATCCCCATTTTTTAAAGCATCGTCCATATCCATTACCCATCTTGTGTAGTTTATCTATTTATATTTAAATTAATTTATGAATAATTCTTCTAAAATTTTATTGTTTTATTGAATAATTGGACAAATGTATATATATATATATATATAGTAAATAACAATTCATTTGCAAATAAAATTTTTATCAAATTGTGTTTGAACATTCGTACCAAGGAGACTTATTTCACAAATGATATAAGTAGATTAAATTAGTCAGTTATACTTGAATTAAAAAGCATAAGTATTATTTTTAATACATATCATAAAGGTTCACAAAATGGCGAATTAACAACCCCTGGATAGCACTTATTAATACAACCTATTCATTTGATCCTAATTTACCGAATATTTGGCATTTTACAAGAATGATTCGTATATATTACGTACCCCTGTGAACCAATCTGGATCGAGTGCTTCAACAATGGGAGCCATAGCATTGGGAGTTATACTTTGAATCTTTTTGGAAAGTTTATTTTTGCCTTCCACAATTTTGTTAGCAATGCTCGTAATACCCTTGGCTAGTTTTAACTCTCGTTTTCTTACATCTAAACAGAAATATTCATATGCCAGTCAATATACATTAAGAAGAAAAATCAGCTACGATCATAATATAACCATGAAATTTAGATTCATTGGGTAAAACGAATGTCATTAAATATAAAAATGATTAGAAGCACTATACAAAATTCAGTAATATCCATTTTTGAATAGTATACGACTAAAAATATGTGTATATTTTGATAAATATCTCGGTATGCTGCACTGTATATAGTGTGATGAATAATGCGAGAAACAACGAAAAGCAAGGGAAGAATATTAAATATAAGAAGGATAGTTATTGAATAAGAACAGTAATATTCAAATTTTTATCGAACATGCTTCAAAAAAAATGTTATGAATTGTTCTCTATATCTCTTCCGTTTTGTCACAGTAAACTAAATGTTATATTATATAGTTTAAATAATTTATCTTAAGTACTCCACCTGCAATCCTTGCTTGCGTTATCGAAGTGCAGAAGAGAATAATCACTAAGCTGCTGCACACCCATTTTTTGCGGATCATTGTTCTTACTTAATTGACACCTATAAAAATAAAGAGAACGGTTGTCAAAATTGAATGAATAACTTTACTGTATATATATTATGACAGGTATATACATCACAGTATATACATTATGACAGGTTCTCTTTCAAATTCTACACTTATTTCAAACAATTATATTTAAAATAACTGATTTTCTTAAATATTAAGTACATTTAAGAAATTAATGCATGTTTCAATAAATAATTTCTACTGGATGGGATAAATTTATTCCAGAGGTATAATTTTACCAAAAATATTGCCGAAAATACAATTCTTAAACATTTTATTTGATATTTATTATTTACCGATTTAGTGTGACATTCAAATTGTATGTTTTTTGCTATAATTTATTACAAAAAACTATTTTTGTAATAAATTAAATAAATAAAAATTACATTTTCCGTCGAAGTCCATTCAACAAAATTTACCTCACCCATCAATAATTTGATCAGTTACAATATCGGTCAATGAATACTTTCTGAACTTCATCTAGGAATAGTCAAAGCTATTTTCTGTTTCGAAAAGGAATACGTATATCAAGTAATGATACAATATAGTTTTCAAAAATTAGATTAATAAATTATGTTAAATCAGTCAATATTAACTTACTTTTGTACTTTTCTTTTCGATAGAAGCGCTGCAATAATAAATAATTAATGAAAATTTTTTAAAATATAATAGTTTTTAATTTAGTAGATTTGCACGAACATATTTGCTTAGTGAAATATTATAATCTTAATTATTAATCCACTCGTTCAGTGCAAGTATTGATACTATAATTCAACTAAAGTCAAGCAAAGTCAAGTTTAATTCTGAAATATTTTATTACCATTTAGATGATAGAAAACTATCATATATTATAGTTAATTACATGAAAAAATGTATTCATATATAAAAAAACAATCAGATATATTCATCATATAATATGTTTTAAATAAAAGTTAATATATTTCAGTTAATATTTCAAGTGATAAAGATTTCGTTAATTATTATTCTTTAAAAATAATATCATTATTGTATTCGTTAAAAATGCAAAACAACTAAATTTATGTAGAAATTGAAGAAAACTATACCTACAAATTTAAATATTGTAATAATTATAAAATTAAAAAAAATTATAAGTCTGTAATTGATAGTTTGATTAAATATTTATATCTATTATTAATATTAAAAATGATTATTGTACATAATTAATACATTTTGGAAAAATGTCCATTATAAAAACTGGATTCAAAAATTGACCCCGACCATTTTTTCTTTAAATTCATTAAATTATTTTTTTATTAATAATATGAATATATGTTGAATAGCATCACAAAACTATAAAATCCACTTTAAATTCAAATTCGACTATATACGCGTAGCACAAATATTCTTAAAATATGTGAAAAATGAAATTACAATGTAACTGGACATACTTATAAGGAAATTATGTTTTAAAAAAATCATTAATACTTATTCTGTGAGCGGATCTGACTAAGTCTTCAACTGGGCAATTTTAAGCTAACGATACGTTCTTTACTTCGTTTTACTCTTAATTCTACATATTTTTATCCAGGTTCTATAAACCTAAGCAAATAGAATAAAACTTATTATGAAAACAGTCATTTTACTACTTTGACCATAATTGAGATAAAGTTCTCTAATGTTAAGCCTCAGATTATTTGAAATCATAAAATAAATTTTGTTTTTGATAGACAGATGTTTAGTTCACAAAAATAAAAAATAAAAAAAGTTTTTAGGTACATTTAGTTCTTATCCTTTTTTATTAGTTTTATCAAACAATTATATTATAAGAAACATTTCTTTGAACTAGATTGAATTGTCAAAAGAAGGACTAAAACTAAAAATAAATAAATTGACGCTTTTAATTGATTCTGTTAGACTTTTGTATTTTACATTGTTATCAAAGCAACGTTTCAAACTTATTTATTAATTAATAGGAAGATTGTTTTCGATTACTTTTTTAAAACTCTTTTCTATCTTTAACATAAGTGGTGATGATAAAGAAAATACTATAATTTATTTTCGCCGATACAATAATTTCAAAAATTATTGAGTAAATTAAACTACTTTATTATTTATTTTGCATAATTCAAACAACATTTTGTAATACATGCTGTTTCTTGGAATATTGATAAGTTACTGAATTTACGGGAATTTTTTATATACTGCAAATATGTCGATAAGGAACTAGATAATTATTCGATAACGAACTAGATCTAAATGTGAACTTGCACAATCTAAAACTTTTCATCATTATTTTTTAAACAATTAACTTTAAATTTAAATTGCTTAAACGTCAAGGATTCCAAATAAATTTTAATAAACAAGATCATAAAGAATAATGGACAAAGAGAAGTTGAATGAAGAGTATGGATCATAAAATTAAAATATGTATGAACCAAGGTCACAATCGAGATTATGCTGTGTATTTATTTGCACATATAAAATATTCTATAATTATGAGAAGGCCTCTGAATTGAAAGAAAATGTAAACTTAACTAAAGTTATCATTCCGCTGCTATTGCATATGTAAATGAATATAAAACGTTTAGAGTTAATGAGATTTAAAAAAAATTTTACATTTTAAATTCAGTTTTCGTAATACTTTCCAAAGTAAAGAAATATTTTACACGTATTGTTATTATTGGTTGGTATTAATTAATGTATCATATTCGTATGAAAAATGCAAACTGTTCATATAACAATGTTCTGCTTTTCTCTTAATAAACGAGCAAGAAAGGCTACCTAAAACTATTATATGCAAACAGTAAACTTGTTACTTATATTCTTATATTACATCTTAAAGCAACTAGATCGTTGCTTTAAGATGATATTAACCATAACATTATAGAAAATAATTTGAAAATAAAAATATTTTTTTAACAACCGTCTCTTTTTTATTTTATAAAATACCCATCCTCTTCAATAACTAAAATATATAGAATTTTAAACAATTGTGATACTATTGAGATACAGAAAGAGTTCCTTAACAAACTATAACGTTATAAAAATTATGTAGTTGACATGTACAATTTTAAAAATTAATGTTTTTTATATAAATTTCTATCAAGTTGAGAATATCAATTATAAGATAATATTAAATTATGTCTCTATCACCTTCTGTATACGTGTTTACAAAAAATTTTATATTGTAATTGGAATATAACAATTATTTTCCGGATATTATAATAAAATAAATATTTCATAGATATCAAAGTGAAACATTCTGTGGATGCCCTTATATATATTAATAAAAATTAAATATTTTTATATAAATAAAATATCGTAATTTATTGTCAATATTAGAGTTAATTTCAATAAAAATAAAAGATGCATATTATTCTAAAGATGAAGATAATATTTAGGAAGCCAAAAAACATTAACATAATATTTGCTTTTTTATATGGTAAAATTGATTTCATTATAACAAGGTAAGAATAAAAAGAAAATGCGAAAAAGCCATTTTTATATACTTATACAATCCAAAAAATATTCGATGCTGATATTGTTTCTTTTTTTATAACATTGATAACATTATCAAAATAATCATTATAATAAATCAATAAATTATTTAATTTTAATCAAGATGATAAGAAATAGCTATTTTTCTCGTGCTATAATTTTAAATATTGAATTAAATAATTTTTCTGTACGAAATCCACCTTTATTAAATCAGTTTCAATCATCTTACTGATAAAAAGGTTGCCAATGATAAAAATATTTCATCTATCAGTATTGTTTATCAGTTGAATATGCTCAGGTGATCAGTCATCATTTCTCTTAGATACATTTTTTACATATATAAACTAGTTACTATTTATTATTCGTCTATTTATTACTTTTACTTCATCAACTTTTCGAGCGATAAAATAATTGTTTGAAAATCATCTGAAAGTTCTATTTTTCCTGTAACTGTTCAATTATCATTAAATTTTGAGGAAACTACTGCCTATAGTATTAAGTTATACAAAAAAAAATTGTAAATTTAAAAACTTCATATTTAAGATCAAATGAGCTTCGTAATCAAAAATTAAGTTTTATCATATAACAAATTTGAATCTTTAGGATAATCTTTAGTAAATAAAAAAGACCATACGCAATGGATCATGATTACTTTTGGTATTATTTACCCTTTTTTATAATTACAACAATAATCGAAGCAAGATTGATGCTATAAGTTTCAAGCCTAGAACAAAATCAATATATAGCATTAATGTCTTGCTCTTAACGAAATTCCTATTTTTAAATACATTTTTATTACACTTTAATCTCAAAATCACAAGTTTGACGTGATTTTACAGATCTCGGTTTCTGTCTTAAGTTGTAAAGTCTGTAAAATTTGTAAATTTGTAAAACTGTCTCAATTTTGTAAAGAATCAACTTTCTCACACCTCCCCCGATATACTTTATTAATTAACTAATTCTGGTAATATATTAAATAAAATTGCCATTATATTTTTTATCTAATTATAGCATAACTTATGATATAGCTATGTGGTAGTGCTGTTTCGTTAAACTTATACGGAGGATATCAAATTATACTTTAAATGGATTTTATTTTCCATTGTCGATATGTTGTATTGCATTTTAATAGCCCTTGATTGAACTGCTGTCAAAGTAATAATTATAGTTAACTGATTTGAACATGACTGTTTCAATTCTGTTCAAACAAATGAATCTATAAAAATCAATTACTAGTTCGCTTTTAAATAAAAATGTATAAAATGTTATTTTTGTTTCTCATAAATATAGAGACAAAAATTAAAAAACGCTGATTAACAAATTTCTATTTGAAAAATGGTGATTATTTTTACTCAGTGGAATTTATATTCAACATGATTTCATTACTTTTTCTTTTTATCGTTGCGTAATTAAATAATCCAAAAGGTATCATAAATGTTTAAGTAGTGTGGGCATAATATATTCGAGCGAATAGTTTTTAAACTGAGCGCCTGAAATTCGACCCCCTTTAATGTTCAAAGTAATTATTTTAATTATCTATAAGAATCAGTTCTAAAAAATTATTCTTGAGCAAAATAAAATATTCTAAAATTTACCTTATCTTTGTATACCAATGCACTTGTCATCACTTAGTCTAAACGAAATATATAAATTTTTGTACAATTTTTATTTGACTTGTCCATTCGGTTAATTAAAATGCGCACAGTCAACTTTTGTTTAACAATGATGGTATCCTCACTGTAGAAATATATTAAACGAATTGAAGAATACTTGCTTCCACGTACAAAATGGCAACAAAATTTAGTCAGCTAATTATTTTGTTGATGCAGACAGGAAACTATCAATAAAACTTATATTAGTATTTATTGTCTGACTTTATATCTTTCATTAGTTCCAAACTGCCCTCCAAGTTTTTTTCAGAATTTGTTTCTGCACTGATATTTAGGGGTTGCAACTAGATCGCAATGACTCTTTGTACTTGTGTCCTCTTTCTTTCCCTTCCGCTCTATTTTCGTTTCCCTCTCCCCCTCTCCCTCACTCACGTTCTCTCTCTCCCTCACTCACGTTCTCTCTCTCTCTCTCTCTCTCTCTCTCTCTCTCTCTCTCTTCCTATCTATCTATGTCGTTGTCACCCATTCGCTCTCACTATAATAGCCGGAAATGCACGGCGTGCACCAAACTATTCGGTCGCCACTCGAATTTCCCACCGACGCCGTTCTTCTCACGCAGCTCTAAAACTCCAAAACCTAATTATCCCTGGTATATAGGAGTTCCGCGTAAAACTATCGAGATACAGATAACGAAGACGCTTGTCGACGGTCCGCAACAATGACCCCCCGGATAAGGTCCAAATGCTTTAACCGTCGACGTTCCCTACTCCTTATTTATGCCCGGCTTATACTCCTTCGCGCTCGCGCAAGTAACTAAGAACTTTTCAATCAATTCAAACTCTGTTATAGTTGATAAAACGATGTGCAAAGACCATCTAAATACTTCAAGATATGCTTGAAAATTAACGATTTTATCAATTTCTCTATACATGGTTAAGCTGCAGATAAATATAATCAGAAATAAATTACTTTTATCAACTTGAAGGCCTTGAGCTATTATGTAACTAGTTAATTTTACTTGTATTATTGTTTCTTTAGATATGACGGTAAATAAGTAAATCAGTTATATTGTAATGATTTCATCATTCAACAGGATGATAACGAATTTTCAAATAATAGCATTCTTTTACTCAAGCAGGCAAAGGAAAAAAATATACTTGAATCTATACTTGCTATCTTTGAAAAAGGACTGTTTAAAAGTAATCAAATTTATACATCTTTAATGATGTATCACAAAAAACAGTATATATAAAATGTTTAAGATATCTGATATAAAGCTATTTCTGCCTTTATTCAAGTTTCCGTACATGGTAACTTTGTTGTTATTTTTTAGCCATACGAAACGTATGACTTTGATTATAAATCAATAACTTTATAAATAAATTAAAGTAATTTTAAAGTGTGAAAAATTTACTTTTCAATTCAGTTAAATTTGCATAAAAATTATATTGCTCCTTTTTCATTTGCTTATTCTTAACTGGTTTGCTGTAGTTTAGGACATATATATCTTTTAATGAAATCAATATTATATGGATGGGTTTACAATTAAATAATACTGAAAATTTTCTTTTAGGAATTTATCAAAAAATGTACGTTTCTTTAAAAATATCCAAGCATTTTAATTTATACGTTCATTTTTGAAATTATTAATTGTAATATTGAAAAAGGCTTTTCAATATTATATTTAATAATATAACTATTCCATCTTATTGACAACGATTCATTCTGCCGTTGAATAGTGCATGAAGTTCATTTTTTCCTGAAATAGGATAACAGCTTAGAGCTTTTGTCAACGAGGTCTATCACTAGAAATGGCTTTAGGCTATGTGAAATCCGAACACACTACACTTTTTTCTAGTCTATAGTATAGATGTAATTAAGGATCCGCGTTTCGCATGTGACTTATTGAACTACAGCTGTGTGCAGTTAATAATTATCTAATTTTGGGCGTACACAACTGCAGTCCTTTATTTGCGGTACAGAATTAGATTGTAGTAACCATCTATCGTGCAAGACGCCTTCAGACCACTGAACATCAGATCTACGACACTATTAGACCTAAATACTTCCTCCTGAGATACTATGTTATGGAACGAATGATCTTAAATCACACTAAAAGCACAAGCCAAATGCATCACCTTGTAAATGACAGCAGTGGATATCTATTAGATGTGATATCGACCTCGTCTTGTGAAGATAGTCGTAGAACCAACTATGTCCTCGCAAGATTTAAATTAGATTCTCATTGGTCTTTTTATGCAGCCTGTGAAATCATAACTTTATCTAACTAATAAGAGGAGGTATATCCATTGACCTCATGGGATTCCTAGCGGTCCCCTATCGTGAACATTTTTATCCACACTACCGCCTCCCTTCTATCGAGAATAATTTTCTTTTGACGAATAATCTTTCTCTCTACTGCTCGACAGTTAATAGGCGTTTGCAGTTTTATACAAAAACCGTTAGTACGAAATCTAATGCAATAGCGCTGTAATAAAAATAGCATTTGTTTGTAAATGCATGCAATGAAGAATACTCATGGCGTAGAGACGGAACCGGTAAAAACGTATGATACATAATGTTCCACTGCGCTGTAGTACTGTCATTCTCTTTTTACGTTTCTAGCTCTTACGTACATCGTCTTATGTAGTTGCTTCTAATAGTATTATGAATTCAGCTATCTTTAGATACCGGATGATCAAAGTTGTCAATGGTCTTGTTAAGCTCAATAATGGCACAGAATACCACATCCATAATTTTTTATTTGTTCCTTCTTTCAACACCCCATGTCGGCTTCTGATCGCAATCGGCTCTATTATAACTAACTTCATAACGTGTAACGAGACTGTTTCAGTACGAAGATCTTAACCCTTCGACAAGCTCGTTTCTTTAAGACTGTAGTAAATTTCACAGTTTAGATACGTTACTAGACCTGGTGTAAATCATAACACTCGAAGATCGATTACAGAACACTAGGCTTCCATATACACAACGATATTTTTTAATCATCGTAAATTGATTCAATCTTAGGTAACTAATCAGAGTTAGGGCCCACTAGTTTACCTTATACAGAGGTCCATGAATGACTTAGACTCAGGTCGTTTGCTCGTTTTGGTGCATCGGTGCTCGTGCGATTAGTTACAGCAGATTTCCTATAATCAGGAATTAAAATTAGAAGAAATGAACACGGAAAAATACCCAAGTGTGATATGGTTGTATTTAGGTATTTTCATTACGATAAGAGATGATATCGAGAATGTAACGATCAACATGCAGCTTCTGCCTCTAAATTTGCAATAATAGCTCCTTCTCAAGCTTTGCTCAATATCAACCTGCAGCTATTGCGTCTCTTTTATTCGCAAATAATATAAGGGTTTAGAAGTCAATTTTTAATCAATTAGATAAAAAAATATTATACACTAAGCTAAAATTAAAAATTGTACTTATGTTAACTGTTCTGAATTAAATTAATAAATATTTTTATCGCCCTTACAGTCTTTATAATATAATATATTAGCTAAAATAATGACAGTCAGACTGTCCTTGTATATGTTCACCCCCGTAGAATCTGAAATAAAACGTATTACTACAATAAATTATATTAAAAAGTAAATAAAATAAAAAATAAAATAAAATTAATAATAAAATAAAAATAAAAATAAAATAATAAATAAAATAAAATACAAAGTCTAAGCTAACAAATGCCACAACAAAATTTAATATCTGGAAATATCGCCTTCATACTAGACACTCCACTCGTAGCTTTGAATTAAATAGCGTCTTGATTCATGCCAGTTTGAATAAACATAGGAGCGTTGCCATGATCAAAAGATATTAGGATAGTGAATGCATTCGACAAAGCAACAAGCTCTGTTGCCTACCTTCACTAACCCCTTCTTCATGAGTTTTCTCTATCTTGGTGGCATAGGTAAAACAAGCCGCTCTTCTTCAAAACAAGGTGAATGCAGAGTTTGGATTGGCATTTATGGTCTGGATTTTCCTACGTAAAGCACTAAGAATTTTTTCGTTGATGATTATGCAATTATATTTAACAGATTTTTTCTGTGTTTCACATATTCAATTTATTTCTTTTCAAAGTAAGATATAGTTTTCTTTTTAAAAAGGCTTAATTGATTATTGCTAAACTTAACATTATGAATGTATCTACAGCTGTAGTCTGTAAGTAATTTACGCAGTTCAAATAAATCAATTATGAATTTGGACGCATGAAATTTTCTTGTATCAATATTGCCGTAGGAAAATACTCTTCAATCCGGCTTCTGTTAAGGTGTTGTCGTCAGGGTGGGAATAAAAATTCAAAACATATTCCCATTTCAACATACAATTCTTTTTATTTGTAGATTTTATTATTTTATTTAAATATATTTATATAAATGTAATTACCTGCTAATTTTTGTAATCTTTTATAATACCAGATTTTATGTATGCGTGTATATTATACATGTATTCAAATAAAATAACAGATCATTAGTTCATTACTACATTATTTATGCTATTTATAATTATTTACCTATGAATTATCTCTTATGTTTTTTTTTCAACTTTTCTTAACGATTTGCATTTTTGCACAGGTTCGGGTTCAGCGTCCGGTAGCAGCGGCTGCGCTTCGAGCACCCTCGGCAGCCTCCCCGCGAGCAGTCGATGCTACTCGTCCCTACCCCGGGGAGCCCTCGCCGCGTACGGGGGCTCTAACCGGCCGGCGACCCTGCCCCGATTGCCACTCGGTCTCGGCCTCGGCGCCAGCGGCTCCTCTTGCAGTACGACGAGCAACAACACCGCCGGCGGCGGCAGCGGCAGTGCCGGAGGCACCGGCACCCTGCCGGGCAGCAGCATCGGCAGCTGCACCACCGGCGAGCGCGACGGTAGCAGCAACGGCAGCAGCAAGCGCAACAGCGACAGCGTACTCTGTCACAGGTTGCCCACGCTGCACCCGCTGCCGAGCTGCGACGTGGTCAGCCACCAGGGAACCGGCTTCCACGAGATTTTTAATGCCGTCAGGTATATGCCGAATCCCATTCGAATTCTATGCCTCTCTCTATCTCTCTATGTATACGAGTACATATGTGATGATTCAAATCGATCCAAAGTACAGACGACACGGTGCTTTTCGATTTTGGTGCCCAATACGGAGAAGCCACGACACATGGGTGATGAATTTTGTTCAGATTGAAACAGATAACTACGATTACCTCCAAAATAAGCACTGCAAAATTTTAGAACCTAACGCTCTCACCTTCTCAAGATACTTCTTATTTATAAATTAGTATAAACTTTTTGTATTTAAATTTGGCGTATTATATAGTAGGAATTTTTATGTAGAGTATTATTTTTCCTATCTTCCGGTTTACTCAATTTTTGCAAGAAATAGACTCTAATACCTTGAAGCGCATTTAGAAGTAATCGAAGTTACCTTACTCAGTTTGACCGAAAAGCGTTACTGCTTGTGGACGTCTCAGCTTTCAAGAAAATTGGGCTTTTTATGAAATTTACTTTTTTGAAGCAATGCTGATCTACGTTCCTCTAATATATGTAGCAAAGTTTTTTAGTTACAATATCAATAATATACAATCGATATATTATATTAATTTTTCCATTAAAGGTGATTCTATACAATTTGATTATCTAAGTTTTCATATTATTCCATTACATTTATTAATTGTCTTAACTACTTTATAGTTTTAACACATATATATATACACCAATTACACATGTATTTGTGGTATAAAAAATTTAATAGTGTGTTACGTTTGCTGTAATTCAGATAATTATAAAAAAGGTTAAAAAAAATTAATTTGAAAGAAAATATATATTGAAATACTTACATATATAGTAAAGTAAATGAAGAATAAATAAAGTTCATAGAAGTATGAGCAAATTTATAGAAAAGTGGAACGAAAAAAAATAAACTCCAAAAGTGAATTTTAAAAAGTGACCCAGTAAATGTCTTTTATTAAAAGCGAAGTAAGAAAAAACTAAGGCGGGCATTGAAGAAAAATGGAAAGGCTGTAAAGAATGGAGCTCGTATTTGTTTCTTTCATACAGAGAGGAAGAAACAAAAAGGTGAAGAGAGGCAAGATGCATTTCTTGAGAGGACTTAACAAAATTTTTCTAAAAAAAGAAGATAGCAGTATTGTTTATACTGTCCATTTTGCCTTCAATGTATATATACATATATATATAACTGTATACTTATCCACGTAACGTCTTTGTTTTGAATCGGTTCTTTTTAAATCAATTATGTCAAAATTATGTCTCATATATACCTATATATTTTACAATATTATACTGTAATTTCTTAAATTACTTGTTAGAGTTGCGTCATTTGACTAGACTTAGAGCGGTGTAGAATAGAATAATATTCGATAATAGAGAATGAGAATTCATACAAATATACAGTAATCAAGAATTGATAAGACGAAAGATTTGGATTTTTGAAAAAAATTTCTATTGATTTTATTTTGTATCTTGCATCATTTCTTTACAAAAAGTATTAAACTGCATTTTAATGTAAGAAAAAAAGTTTCTTTTATATATATGACAAAAACTATTTACTTGGTAATAGAAAATCTTTTTCGAACATATAAACTTAATAAAAGCACATTTTTGAAGTACATCATATTTATTAAATTGCATTATATAAATTAGAAATATCTTATTAATAATCGAAATACATGTACTTATATTAAATGTAGTAATCATACACTATTATTACATGTAATAATCATATACACATTGCAGTTACGATTTTTATCATTGTATTATCAAAATTTCACATGATAAATGAAAATATGAAGTGATATTGTTTAAATTTGATGCATAATAGTTTTTGAATTCATAGATTAATAATTTGATAAGCAATTTTCAAAATTCTCATTATCGTATATCTACTTCATATAGTACTTGACACTCCACGATAATAATAACATAATATCAAATTATTTAGCCAAATCTAAATACATCGTAAACAATGTAAGTATAAACAAATCTCGTTTTATGATGAAAATAACGATCTTACTAGTTCAACCTTATTGCAGACATGAGAAGCAAGGTCGAATCATTTGAAAAAAGATCTAATATACTTATATAATATATTTATATAATCTATAAGCTTAAATATATTATATTAGATAGACCGCAAGACCGATAAAAATATTTATCAATTGAAAAAAAGTCTAAGACAACTATCTAACTCCTCTTCGTCCAACGTCGGTTCACAGAGAAGCGAACTGCAAGCTGCGCTCGCTGAACGTCTCCAAGTGTCTGCTCGGCGGCCTGGACGCGGCCTGCCTCGGCGAGACGATCCGCAGGGCCCGCAACTTGGACGCGGTCCGCGCGACGGGCGCCTCGCGGCCCGGCGACGTGATGCCCCTCGTCCTGGCCCTCGCCGAAGCCCCCTGTCTGCAGCTGCTCGACCTGGCGAGCCCGAGGCTCGCCCTCGACGACCATCCCTGCAGGCTGCTCTGCCACGCGCTCGCCCGCAACTCCACGCTGCGCCTGCTCAGCCTCGAGGGCTGGACCTTCAGGATCGAGGTGAGTGCGCGCGCGCGCGCGTAATGTTTTAACGAAAACCTTGCCCGATCAGCTGTATTCGCTTGCGAATCTTTTTTTACAAAAATCTGTTTCAATTGCATCTGTTACAAGAGGATTTGCCAACGGGAGCTTCGATGAAAACGCTGATAACGCTACTTCGTCAACACGATCACAATTAATAATTTCTATATACGAAACTATACTACATTATATGTAAATCGAAAGGATCGTAAAACTGTCCATTTTTTGGTTTTTTACACTCGTGATTGTTGCTATCGGGATGGTAAAACTTACCTCTTCGCTAAGCTTATTATACTTCACGAGAAAATAGTAAGAACTTTAACGAAAAAATTAATTATTTATATTCACAAGGTAGAAATATTAAAAAATTATTAACATCTGTCGTTGTAAGACAAGTGCTGTAGAACTATATAAACTTTCTTACGAACAACTGTGAAAATCGATGACATTCAAGTAAATTGCCTGAGCCCCACGTGTACCGATCTTACAAAATCATAACTACTCTTTTATGTACAGGTTTTCCACTTCTATCATATAGAAAGTAAAAATTTTTAATCATATTTAATAAGTTCGGACATTTACATTTTTAAAAATTCAAAAAATGAAATTCAAAGTCAGTATCTTTAAGTTTAATTAGCAGTGCATATCCACGCATCTCTTATAATTGGAATCTAGAAGTTTTTTAACGTAATTACTATGTCAGAGTTTCACCAAGACTTTCGTAGCCTGATTAAATCTAAACCAGCCCCTTCAAAAGTCTTTAATCCGGGTTTAATCCCCGATTTATTTTTATTAAAAGCAATGTTTTAACTAAATTATCTGTAATTGATATTCAGCCAATGAATGGTAGCTCC
This sequence comes from Sycobia sp. Sy_11, assembly GCA_018907035.1. Lineage (NCBI taxonomy): Eukaryota > Metazoa > Arthropoda > Insecta > Hymenoptera > Epichrysomallidae > Sycobia > Sycobia sp. Sy_11. The sequence goes on along the minus strand of JACCIC010000006.1, from coordinate 4,161,057 downwards.
AAATTTTTCTGCTCAAGTAATCAGCTCTCGATTTAAATATTATTTTGTAAAACCAAACCGAATTGTTGTAACTTCTTAATATAATAACAATGTATCCAGGTCGATCCAAATTCAATAACAATTAAAGAAATTGTCATTGATTCGATATTAAAAACTTTTCTTTAGCGATCTAAACAAATTACGAATAATTATATTGGGGTGATAACGAAAACAAGAAAAAAAATCTTTTATTGGTCGGTTCCATCGGCTTTAACCTCGTGCCGAGTAAAATTTACACGGTGTACAAGCGCGATTGAAGGCGCGTTTATAATACGCAAAGTAACTTCAACGGCGCTTTAGTATATAAGATACCAAGGATAATCATGACATGGTTCGATAAACTTGGCCGTACGACCAAGACGCGAGACGTCTGATATATATATATATATATATATCCGATAAATTAGTGCCAAAGTACTTTGCGCTCGGGTTCGCCTGATTAACGGTAATCGCGCGACCACTGCAGAAGCGCACAACCGCGGTACCGGTGTATATATACACGGTATATGTATATATATAGCAATTAAATGTAGGTACGGAACCGGCCTTTCCTTATACGTGTACAAGCAAATTCGTACAACAGTCGACAACTGATCCGCGCAACTTTTTTCCGCTTCCTCTAAAACTTTTTACTAAACTTTTTGTTCCAACGATTACTAAATATTGTAATATAACATTTAGCTGTATATATATATATATATATATATATATATATATATATATATTTATACAATTTAAATCTTAATTTTATATATTATATTTGTATTAAATAAAAACTACGCAAAAGGTATTACCTTTCCTTTTTTCAAATTTGACAATTGATCAATGATAATAATAAATATTTTAGTATGCAACCATCTTCTTTTAATTATTCTCTGGATTCATTTTTCATTATACGAATAAAACTTATTGTCATAATACACAACGGACTAAAATAAGTGACAATTTTACAATGTATTGTGTTTTTAAGTAGAACACATTCGAATAATAATTGAGATGATACGAGTATTTTCATCGTAGAGAGTTTTACAATACATCATTTAACTGTTATTTAACTTTTTTCTCAGAGTATATATTGATACTTGACGAAGACTTACTCATTTCGCGACGAAAAGTAATAAAATTTCTGATTACAGCAGCTAAAACTGACACAACTCAATTCCTCCCTGTTTTTGGCGTAAAGTTAAGATTTTTCTCTGCGAATGCTTGAAATGTGTTAGTTTTCGTCAAGGGCGTTAACATATGAAAAATCATCAGTCTAAGTAATTAAATTAAATATTGCGAACTATTATTCATATAGTTATTATCAAGTACAGATAGCGTTTTTTAAAAGTTTATATTCTGCTTGTGTGTGTGTGTGTGTGTGTGTGTGTGTGTGTGTGTATACATATATAAACATACGAGATTTGAAACATCCCTAATACGGAAACTCGAATTGATTTCTGCTATCCCACTGATTAGAAGCTTTTGCTAATTATTCAAAGAACGCTGATAATTACCCCTATCTGCCTACCAAAATTACAAAAGATTTTTATCATTTAATGCAAGAAAATTATTAGTAAAATTTAGTTAACTTAAATATATTGTTTATTACATTTTCAAACAAATGTAATTATTCAATAATATTCTACTTTATTTTTTAGAAAGAAATTTTATTTTCCAGAAAATTTCATCAAATTGAGCTGAGAGCATTCATAAATACCAAATTCTTATAAATAAATTTTATACTTTAATTACGTAAATATTACTAAAAAATTGCCAATTTTCACTGTAAATATTATCAAACTATTTACATATGAAAACACGCGATACTGAAACAAGCATTACACTATCTTTATCGCAGCGCATCCCTTGTTTATCGAACTTCTTTTTATTGGACCTTTGTAAACTTTTATAGACTTTTGTAAAAATAAACCACTATATAAACTTCAAATTTTTGCAATATACATCGCTATATTGTGTAAGAACGGGATAAGAAAAGAACTCGGAAATGATTTAACTCTAGGCTATATGTAATAAAAAAATATTAATTTAATTTACAATTTGATTTTAAATATACTAACGTATAACGGGTAAAGTTAAGTATAACTTTAGTATACGTATTAGTATATTTAGTAGTATATTTAGTATATATTAGTATACGTATTACTTTTTAGTAAATGTAAAGTATAACGGGCTTTAAAAATGTATGAAAATGAAAAGTCAATTGTTACGGATCGATCCAAAAGTACTTCATTTTATTTATGCTATATGTGCCTATACTCAATAATCTTGCAAAGTCCTGATCAAATACGTAAAATGACATGGAAATGAGAAAGTTGGAAAAATAATAAACAACTTTTTCAAAACGTTCTTATCTCCTTATTATTTTACCAAATTGTTTAACAGTTTCAAATGCACGCGAATAAATAACTTGTTTTACATTTTGTAATGATTCTTAAATTGTAAATAACCTGGTTTGCTTTAAAACATATTTTATAATACTGGTATATACATTGAAATGGAAACTGGTATATACATTAAATAAGATTTGTAGAAAAGAACGTCATTTTTAGAAAATAAGACGAAATCGGAATATCCATACATTACAAATTGTTAATTCAAAAATTTTTTTTAATAATTAACATTTTAATATCGAATATGAAATAATGTATTTATTATGGTTAATGTATGTGTTATAAATTTAATAATTCATAGTACTATAATATATTACACATATTTATTATATATGACTTTATTCATTTTATACTTCAAAAAAATTATTTTTACTATCAAATGATTAGATAAAAGTTTCTTGACTATCTTTGAAAAACCCATACATAGTATAAAGATTTTTTAATTTGCTTGTATAAATAAAATATAAGAATATCGAAATGCATAATTTATCTAATCTAACAAGTAAAGATTTTACGACATCGAGGCTATGGATGTGCATGTAATAGCATTTCCCTGTTTGATTAGATAAATTATATTTTTTTATATTTTTTATATGTTATTTATAACTTATTAGAATAATTTATAATCACTATTATTTAATATTTTTTTATAAAATTCAATTATTTTAATTGTTATATTTTCATAAGTATATGATTTGATTTTGATTCTGTTTCTCTCAAAATGTTAAAATTAATTGATTGATTGAACAAAACCAATAAGATATCTACAGAATTCTCGTCATAATTATAACGTGTATTCATTCTCGTAGAGCTACGTAATAATTTAAGCTTTTTATTAAATTTTCTTTGTTTCCTCTGGATTTATTTTTGTTTATCACCATGATGTTAGCCGGATTTTTTTAAAATGATCCTAGAGCTTATATCTCAAATATTGAAAATCATTGTATGAATGCTTATTAAAAAAAAAACAAAAGTCATTTTTCCAATATTATTTATTAGAATTTTTTAACAATTTAATTTTCTATTATATTTACAGAATATAAGTAATTTAATAATTAATTAATTAAATTTACAGAATTAAAGATTATAATTTACAGGCATTTTAAATACGTACATGAAATGCCGTGCCATTATCGAAATGCGTGTTTCAATAATGGCACAATTACATCATTATAATTTATAATTTTGTTGTGTACCATAAATCAGACAGACATTGATACAACTTTTACATAAAAATTTTGTTTGAAAAGCAATTGTACTGATAAAATTATATGTACAAAAATTAGATTTTAGAACTTACACTAACGATATAGTAAAAAATATACACGTAATCAGAGTTTCAGTTTCATAAAATTAAATTTGCTATAAATCACTAATTATTCAATTAAAAATTAAAAGGCGCTCTACATTGCAATTAGTATTAACGTTGATAATTAATGTAGGAATTTAGTCGTATTTATCGCTTTTGCTGAAAATCCTCGTCAAAATTCTTACTAAAATATCCCAATATATACAACCAATGCATTATACAGTAGAACGAGCAAAGTGTACTGAGCTTGTGACAAAGGGACATCGGTATAAAAGGGAGGGAAATGGATAAAGATGCGAGTTTGAACTAAAGCTCCTCTACGCGTAGAAAGAGATATTGCCACGCGCGGAGATTCCGCCAGCGTTTGTGCGCAAGGGCCACACGGGGATGGTCAAAGGCGTCGGCGCCGCATATCGTCGGGATGCACGAGGCCATGGAATATAATCTTCTGGAGGCGACAGCCGGCCCGTCAATGGGCAAAGAGCAGCTCACTGAAAGTACTATTACAGAGCAAAGTCTACATTGTCCGCGCGTTGCCACCTTTGGTGTGTGTGTGTTTGTGTGTGTGCGTGCGTGCGCGCGCTCTCATGTATGTACATACATACATACATACATACATACATACATACATACATACATACATACATACATACATACATACATATATATATATATATATATATATATATATATATATATATATATACAGACAACTGTCACCATACGGATGTGCCTGGTGCGCGGCCTTTGAGCTTGCGCAAACGTTATATGCTCGGTATGTATATATATATATATATATATATATATATATATATATATATATATATATATATATATAATTATGCGCATATAGGACTCGAAGAAACTCTTGACGCGTTCCCGCTTAATTATATGGGGGAGGTGGGCGTTATTCGTTAAAGTTCGCCCATAAGCTTTGAGTGCCCAAGATGTTTGGGTGCTTCATATCCATACACACACACACACGCGCGCGCGCGCGCGTATAATGAGCATAGTTGCTTTTCAGCTTTCCAAACGTGCACTTAAAGAACATGAAGGAGTAAATGGTCATTTATACAGTGCACGACTGTGACGAGTTTTTCCGTAATTATTCTGGTTAACAGGGTTTCGGACTCGATGTAATTTTCTTAATTTGTTTATTTAAAAACTTTTCAAATGAACGCCGCGCTTATTGAGTTAAATGTTATTATTATCAGTATTATGCATTGAGCAAAGACTGCATTTTTGTCTCACATTCAAAGCCCCCCGTCCCTAAAAAGAACTATTTCCATTTTATATTATATGTATAGAAAAATCTAAAATAGTTAAAGATAAAAAAGCTTGTATTATGAGCAGTATAACATGATATCTCTGATATTTAATTAAATTAAGTTTAATTAGTGTCAAGTTGAAGTTGCATTAAAAATGAAAATATATAATATATATTTTATATATTTTATATGAAACCTTTTCCATATCAGTTTAACAGAATAATAGATTGCAAAATCTTAAATTTTCTACAATAAAATTAGAAGAATCTTTACAGATAGAATGAATGAACTGATTTCTGTATAGCTATTTCAATGTTTTTAAATACAAGTATTGAGAGAATTAATATTTAAAGAATTTTAAAGTAATTGTTAATTTTAATTTATAGACTTGTAAATTTTCATTTTTACACTTTTATAATCAATTTAAACGTAATATTTGAAACTTAATTACTAAATTTTATGGACATCTAAAAAATCTCTCGAAATTAATAATTTATTGATTTAATTTAATTAAATATTCTTTCTATATATGTTAAATAATTCAAGGTACTTATATTTGATTATGATATGTATTATTTATAATTAATTTTACACGTTTATGCAAGTACACGAACAGAATTTTTTATTAAATTTTTAATTAATAATTAATCAAGAGCGCGTTCACTACAGCAATAGCCCAAAAGGTTGATTATAATATTTAACTTATTATAATATTTAAATAAAAGACATTTAAAGATATCAACATGAATTCACGTATACCTACCCGATATTCTGAACATATATACACGTATAATATAAATTTAAAATCAGCATAATTAAGTAAATTTTGAATTCTTAAAATAATCATCCGAACGGAATCATCGTTTTGGATACCCCACAATATGAGCCATTGTTCCCATAATATTAACGATGTACAAGATTGCTTTACATGAAGATACTGTAAAATATATTTAATTATATACCTAGAACACCTCGTGACTCGTGAGCTGGTATATGACCATATGCATCATGAGTCTTTCACAAAGTTATGTTATATACGGTTGAATGAATTGGCAACGTGGTAATTAAGTAATTTCTCGGAGTTGACTTCTCCCCTTTACATCGCTCAATAGATAAATATATATGATCTTTTAGTTAAAGTTTTCATATGTTTATTGTGTATAGAAATATCTAGTAGGTGAGTTTTCATAACAATCTATAGCTTATACTATTAATTTTATAAAGTAGTCTCTGATATAAGGAACAATGCTTTTTTTAATATTTTTATTTCGGTTTTTAAAATTTATCTGTTTTATGCTGCAATAACTGAAATATTGGTAATAAGCAAATATATACTTATAATATAAATTTATATTATTAATAACGTCTAAAATACTTATGTTTCTTTAACGCTTTCACTCGCCTTCTTGTCTTCTGTATGATAATAAAAATTTAAGTTATATTTCGAATTACCTGTGGCGGCTTCCAAATCAAGTTAGTTGTCACCTATCCTGTTAGAACCGCTAAAATAGCATTTTAACTAAAATTAAGATTATTATTACCTATTTATGATCCTTTTTGCTAATTCATATAGCAAATTTAACTAAAATATATTGTCGTCACTTCTTTATAAGTAATTACAATGGTAATAATAATAAAAATATGAAATTCTGTAAGTTTAAACGAATGACTTGGGTAAAAGTGAAGGAGAGACAAAAGTGCAACCGAAAGCAGCCGAAAGTAATATATGTACTGAACTGAATAAAGCGAACCGCTGTCGACCAGTCACGAAAAAGGAAATACAAGTTGCCATTCTTTCCTTAATGCTACCATTCCGTGATAATTTAGGCAAAAGAAATCAAGAAACGAAAAAATTTATCTTACTTGTTCTTTACGACAATGTTGATTTCACTGGACATGATTTGAATTTCAATGGTTCACGCGCCAACGTGAGAAGGAACATAAACTGCTAAAAATTTTGCAGTCTTTGTCTCCTCTCCCCCCCCTCTCTCTCTCTCTATCCCTCTGTCTCTCTCTTATTATTATTCCGTTTCTCTCTTTCTCTACTTTTTTATTTCCTTTCTTATTCTATTTCTCTAGGTTTCTAACATGTTCTACGCAGACACACATCAGACGGTATTATCCATCGGATAAGTTCTACGTATTTATATATCTATATAAATTTCATTATGTTGTTTTCGTTTTGAATAAAAATTCCTATATTTAATTCAAAGCGATTGTTTAATAACACAAAAAACATTCAGATTTTTTTTAAATTATTAATTGTGCTAAAGTGATAAAGAAGGAACAATGGGGTTGCAATAATATAAAAATATTATTATTTAATACACATCGTATATTTAGAGTTTAAACTATTTCTTGAAGTAAATATAATGCATTAACAAGTTGATTATATATAATATAAATTGATAATATAAATCTTTAAATCTATTTTCATTTAAAAAATAAAACTGTTTGTGAATCGAAACTTTCAAGTTATAAAATGTTTCTAGTATGCTAGATGATAATATTACAGATAGTTCCGATGTTTGTCTTATGAAAATAAAGAAACTATTTGTAGTCGATGTTTGCGTGAAATATCTATACAATAAAAAAAGATTCGTAAGGATTTTTTTTTCTCTGTAATTTATTACAGATGATATAAACACTGTAATAGTTTAATAGTTCTTTTTTCATTTTAAACGAGTGATATAAAATCTTGTCCGAAGTTTTACTTCAATTACATTACTCGGTGTTACGATATAAAGATCTGTGTTTTAACAGTTGCTCGACGACATTTAGTTTTTCCTGCAAAATTTGTCTCGGTCATTACGTACAAACAATAATTTCTTGCTTTGTGTTTTCAAATAAAGCATTTTGTTCAGTCAAGAAAAATATTTGCTTAATGCAAGAAAAGCTCGTTCAAATCAAGTGAATTCGTCTTAAATTTAAAGAAAACAGCTTACTTACTACTAAATAAAATATCCGATGTTAGAATTGTCTTTAAGTGCAAGAGCAGAATGCGTACAAATGATTTTGAACTGATTTCCATGCGTCGAAGATAGCGTAAAAGCCAAATAGAATAAAATAAATAAATAAATAAATAAAATAAAAAAAATAACGCATGATCGATGGTTGCAGGAGTCGGAGACGCTCTCGGTGTTCTCGGAGCTGCTGCGCTGCACGAGCGTGCGCGAGCTGAGCCTGTGCAACGCCCGGCTACACCTGGCCGTGCACGAGGGGCCCCTGTCGCGGCTCGGCCGCCGCGACGACGCCGGCGCCGAGCTGCTGAGGGCCGCCGCCCCGCCCTCCTGCCCCGACGTTGTTTTCCTCAGGCTCGCCGGCTTCCAAGTGAGTATTTATATGCGACCAATAGGCATCGATATGCATAATGCGCAATCGGCGCCTCGTGCGCAGCGCTAATTTCAAACGACACGCGCTCGTTCAAACGTCTCCACTTGTACTAATCGCTTTATGGAGATTAGGAAGCACCTCGCGAAACTTATTTAGATTTCCTTTGACTTATCGTATAATACTCGTGTATATATACTTACCAATTATTATTCGTTTGAGCACTAATTAAGATAATCTATAAAATATGTTGGAATTAGTAAGATTAAATTTAAAAATATTTTTAATCGAATATTTTACATTATTTAGATACAAATAAATATATATATCGATAAGAACTCGAGCACGAATGTTATAAAAAAAAATATACAATACAAGTCCATTTATTTGCTTATCATATCATTATAATAATATATTTGGTTGATTCTTTTGCTATTTTTTAAGATTTGACGAGACGATACGAACCAAGAAAAAATGCGTGAAAAAAGCGAAAACAGAGTTGAAAAGTTACGATTTTTTTAAATACCAAAACAAATAATTTTTTCTACTTTTTTAAAATGGCAAGCCATTCGTTTTTTTTTTATTAAAATTATTCTTGATCAATATTCTTTAATTCAAAATTAGTTTTAGATAAAGCTGTTAATATTTAAATATTCTGCACGAATCCATAATTTACGACCGCTTTCCGTAAGTTACAATGTATAAAAATAGAAATTGCAAATTATTTTGTTTTTCGTATTTAAACTATATTTTCATCGTTTGCCTGCAGCCTGACGGGCCCAGAGCTTTCCTCCTGCGGAAAACTCCGTGTACGCTGACTCGGGTCCTCCAGGAATGCAAGCATTCCCGAGATGAGTCTATCGGCCTAGAGAAATAGCATATGAGAGTCGCGATCTACCTCCCATACAATTTTAAGGCGTCACGCGCGAAATTTCACACGGCGGTCTCACTTTCGTTACGCGAGAAGAAATATATTTTCATAAATATGTGTAATACATTATTTATACATTCAATTCGTTACATATTTACATATTATAACAACATAAATAAATAATCATTTTATAATAGATTTTCGTAGAATCTCAAACGCTATTTTATTATTACTTCTATTTAATTAAGCCTAAATTTCATTGGAATATAACAAAACAGAATAATTTTAATTCGGAGTATAATCAAATGAACAATAAATCACTATTATAATAATAATAAACGCAGTTTCTGGCCATTTAAATAAGATTATAAATCAAATCACGTTTTTTAATTCTTAACACCCTGATAAGATTATTTAAAAGCCGATAGAGCCGTCATTAAAGGTAAAAGATATATATTTTTAGATTAAAGATCTTTTAGTAAAAAAAATGAGAATAAAAAGAAACAAATTAAAGTTGAGCAAACAAAATAATTAGCAAAATAGTAACTCTATAAAAAAAATTCAAATGATCATGAAATCCTGTAAAAAGAAATTTAATGTTTTTTCTCATACTTCTTGAATTATTTACATCAGAATCATAACTGATTCAGGTTTGAAGTTGTTTTGCTACTGGAAAATTACCAATTATACGTAATTTTTTGAGAATTGACAGACTTTTACAAATCACCAAAGAAGCCTACTTTTTTTCTTTACCTTCGTACTTGTCCTTGATGAACGTATAGGTAAACTAATAGAGTATACTGTTACAGGTGAGTTTAGAAGCTATAGAAAAAGTCAATAATCTTCTATAATATACTATATGTACATGAGCTTATTATACTTATTTGGAAACTAGTATAAGAGAGGCTGTCGCGATCCTAATACGTCGAATGCCTCGATCTTTGATGTTGAAAGCGCGTCCTCAAGATCTACGGTAAACGGCAACTATTATAAAGAGGTCGAGGCAAAAAGAGAGACGAGAAATATGCGCTCAAGCCGAATGGAGTATATATATATATATACACACACCAAAAGCGGAATTACCTATGACACTTTAAAGTCTTATTCGCACGTGCTGAAATTGAAGTATTGAAATTTAAATATAGACGATGTATAGATGATAAAAATGAAAAGCTACGCATCAATAAAAATTATGTCTTTTATCTTTGAGCTTATAGATAGAAGCAAAAATCACTTCCAATTTTTCAGAAGCTTAATGAACTGTACAATGTTTTTTTATTCACTCTTAAAAAAGAGAGCTTTCCAAGTAAACATATTAATTAAATTTGGCAGATTTGTTTTTGTTAAGCATTCAAACTTACAAAGTTTATTTTGCTTACATTACACATTAATAAATATTTACTATTTTACATTAATATAAGATGTAATTTATAATGCTCAATATAGTTAACAATGCTAAAAATGTTGTACATTCATTCATAAAGTCTAGATTTTTAAATCACATTCTTTAAAATACAAAAGTTTGCTCGTCTATCTGGTTCGGTGATTATTGACTCTATAGCAAGAGAACGGAGTAGATTCAATCTAGTTAAATTTTGGAAAGGTTTGGTTCTCGGTGTATTGAAAACAGGACACTGCCAAAGAATATGCTTACAGATGTTTTGATTTTTTTTTTCTTTCAATTTAAATTTCATATTTAACTAAATTATATTTACTAAATATCTATAAACATTTAAAATAATGGTATACAAAACATTAAACCATTTAAAATGAACTAATAAGTGAAGATCGAAATCAAATGTTTTTTATTCACTTTCATTAAGACTTCACATTTATCTAAGAATAAAAATATCGAAAAGTCACGCAGTTTTAAAATAGACAAAAATATTGAAAATTTCATATTATGAAAAAAAAAAAATTAGTAAAATAAAAAATTGATTCACAAACTACTGAAAAAAAATTTTAAATGTCATTAAATATTTTCGTTTTTCGAAAATTGTTACCATTCAGTTCATAGTTTTTCTATAAAATACTAACTTTCGGGGAGAAATAGATCCGCCATTTCGGCATTCTTGTTAATATAATACCGTTTTTGAGGGTAGCAGCGAAAACTCCGACAACATTATATACATTAGATTATGAAGTTTCAGAAAGTCGAAATTGATTTTTCCATCTATCTACAAGTTAAAAGTTCATGAAAAAATTGTGTCTTTTGTCGTGATAAAAGGTATTTAGATATTAATATGTGAATTATTATTAATATATATTAAGTTATAGATTGATACACAAAGCAAAAGTTTTTACTATAAATTACAATAGTCCCTACAGAAAGTTGGTGACGGAAATGAAAAAAATTAATTATATTTAATGTAACTAATAATTTTTAGAACGTCAATGTTGAAAATCTAGCATAATTTTTTTAGATTTTTCACAGTCTGAGATCGAATTGCTAGGCACTATTCGAACGTTCGATGAAAATTATTCTCTATGCACGCCAATAAGTAGAGCCATTGGGTGCATTTATCGATGAAAATATAGGTTTAAAGAGAAAAAATCTAAGACACGCGCATTATTTGCTCACATTACCTGTGCCGAACGCTAGCGCAGTTCGCTCATTCGTACACTGCACCATCAAGATGTGAATATTTGGTTAATAAACGTTTTCGCTCGCTCGACAGGTGACCGTGAACGACAGGCTGGTCCTCCGGGGCCCCCTGCTGCTGCCCTTCCTCGCCGGCTTCAGCGGCCTCAGCGAGCTCGACCTCTCCCTGGACAAGTCGACGATCGGCGGGAACGCGAGCAACCCCCTCCTCCTGATCGACGACCGCATCCTCCTCCAGTTCTTCGGCTGCCTCGCCGCCAACTTCCGCGGGCTCCAGTCGCTGCGCATCAACTTCTGGCGCGTCAGCCTCGACGACGCGGAGCGCACGCTGCGCCAGCTCGGCAAGCACCTGCGCGGCTGCCCGAGCCTCAGCTACCTGCGGGCCTCGGGCCTCGTCGTCACCGACAGCGCGAGGAAGGCGCGCGCCGAGCACGGCCTCGTCCAGGCCCTCCTCGCCAACCTGCACAGCCTCGCCTGGCTCTGCCTCGACGGCCTCGAGCTGAGCGAGGCGCAGGCCGCGAGCGTCGGCAAGTGCCTGCGCGAGCGCTTCGCCGGGGCGAGCCTCGAGATCAGCGCGAAGGACGTCTGCGTCAGGGCGGTCAAGGCCCTCGTGGCGAGCGTCGAGGAGGGCGGCAGGGCCGAGGTCCTCTACGCCGGGGGCGCCAACTGCCGCCTCAAAATCACCAAGCTCCAGAAGAGCGCCAAGAGCCGGAAGAAGTGAGGCGGCGCCGGAGACCGTTTTCGGATAGTTTTGAGCTTCCTGCGCCGAGCCTGCGGCGAGCTCCCGGAGGGAGAGCCGGAAATTAACGAGCGGACGAAGGATTCGCGACGCGAGCCTCCCGACAGGAGGCTGTCTTTTCTGTGATCGCGCGATGGAAGAAACGGAGTTGATTATATAAAAATATATATATATACACATATGTGTGTGTGTGTGTGTGTGTATACATCCATATACATATACATATACATGTATATACATACATAGAAACAAACAACCATTTGTCAGTCGTCTTATTAATGATATTGTTATAGAAGCGTTTGAATAGCGGAACAATTCGAACGCTTGACCGATGCTTTGCAAATGGAACAAAATAAAAAATACATTTATATAGCTTATTGATGAAGGGAAGTGGATATTTCTCTCCAAAACTGAAACGTCCAATTTGTTATACAAATTGAAAAAAATAATAAATTCAAAGCATAGACAATGTTTTTGATTCAACTGATTATCTTTACATTATTTAATGATAAGTCTTTTTGCTATAGAAAAAGGCTTGTCATTGTCATTCTTTTCGAATTTGTATAGATTTTTCAACCGTGTATCGATAATTATATACATATATTAAAATTTTATACTTCTTTTACCATTTTCGTCGCATCATGTTCAATTTTGTCAATTTGCAATTACACCGATGTTTCATTCTTTCTAATTTTTATCTGTTAAAAGTGGCCTTATCGAGACCTACATTTTCCGAGGAAATAAACAATTTTATCATGCAAACTTCTTCCAAAAATCGTTGTATACTTAATTAAAGTACGAATTAAATAACATTAGAAACGTCTGAAAACGTTAAAAAAATCAAACAAAAACCAATAAAATCTTCCATCTTGCTTATACACATTTTTAAATTCGATTTACTTTTGTATGGACGAATTACGTTTAAATAATTTTATTAGAAATCGAGAAGGCATTGTGAAGAATATTTTATTGACATTCTATAAGCTTACATGCACTTTTATAATTTTATTTATAACTTGCCTTAAATACTATTATAAAAACTATTCTTCCTAAAATATTCAATTACATGTACTATACTTTTGTTATACTTTATTGTTATATCAATTATATAAAAAGTTATAGATGCTACTAATATATATAACTTATAAATTTTATTAATATAATTTTACAATTATCTACCATGCTAGGAAAAAAATTCCTAGTTTTCTAAACTCCGTACTAAATTTAGATAGTATAAGATTAATATAAAGTTTATGTATACTGCAAATTACATTTTACATAATAATCAATATAAAACAAAATAAATTTTAAAAACAGTTCTGCAAATATGGAATCGAACTAATTAAACAGTACACGAATTTTAACAATTGTATTGATTACACGAAAATGAGAATTCAGGTATTCAGAACAAAAACTAATGGTTTAAATGATTCTATATTTATGATTTTAAGGTTTTACTATAAATTTGACAATTGCAAAAATGACAATTGAAATCGTAAAATGAATTAATAGTATGCATTTTACTAATAGTATACAAAATACATAAATAAAAACATTATAATGCATAATTAAAGTAAACAGTTAAGGCTTTCACGCGTACGTATTAATTCCATTATTAAACATATATTTCAACAAATTTTTTGGTAGTTCGACTCCATTTCATTACAAAACATTTATCTAGTCGTACATTTTATGTTTTACAGTTCTGAATACTACTAATAAATAGAAGCTCTTAATTTCTATATATTTCTCATTTGTTTAATTAAAAAATTATTTGCTTTTCCTTCGTTTTAAAAGATTAAATTTGAAGGAATATATTTTTTAACGTATTGATTAATAAAAAAACTAATGATTTACTAATAGATGATGTCGTTAAGTATGAAAGAACTATAACAAATTTCAAAACATTTTAATTATTTACGGAAATACGACGTATATATTTGTACGCACATTGTCATTAACATATTGATTTCTAAAAACTATATTTATTATAGTAATAAAGAAGTATATACAAAATTTATAATTTAATAAATATTTAATATATTTCTTCTATTACAAATATTGGAGTTTTTGTTTATACCTATTAAAATATAAATTTATATGCAAAACTTTAAAGAATATAAATTAAATCATCTCAACAATGTTCAATGTAAAATTATAACTTCAGAAATTATTTATACAAGAATTTTGTAAATAAATAAATTAAAGCTAATGATACATATTATATATGTAAATTAGTATTATTATCTAGATAATGATCATTAATTTAAAGAGCATAATATTAATTTATGATGATAATTATTATTATTATTATTAATTACTATTATGAATATATTATTATTTCTGACAAGTTATAAATACTAATATTCTTTTTAATAAGCTATTTAGAATGCGACAAAAGATGTTTTACTTTCTTTTATTTTTCTCTAATTTTATTTAAATAAAAGCATTGATATATAATTATTTTATGATAAGATATCATACAACACATGCTAGATATAATGATAAATAAAAGTCGGGAATTTCATGATAATATTATAGAAATTGTCGTTTATTAGTTTTTCTTACCACAATTTTTATTTTGACGAAAATAGATTGTCTTCGAATTAAAAAAAAAATTATATTTATTTACATTTAATTTGTATAATAGATCATTTAATATATAAGATTTTTTCGAGGTTTCTACTTTAGTATAGAAATATAGAAAATTTAATAATTTATTTCACGCAATCTAATCGTACATATTTATAATCACAAATAATATAAGAGTTATAAATATAATATTTATATTATATATGTATATATATATAATATAAAATATATTAATCCACTATTCAAATGCTCTAGTACATTATCATTAAATAATGAATAAAAACCTGGCTTCACTATTGTTGATAATATCTATTTAAGATCAAAAACTGTAGTAATTTGTACGATAAATCAGTTGCTTACAATGTTATTCATTTTCTACATATAATTATTATAAAATCATTATTATGGTTATTATTATTATTATTATTATTATTATTATTATTATTATTATTATTATTATTATTATTTAATAAATAATGAATTTGTATAAAGCGTATATATGCAAATTGTAATAACAAAATTTCGCGTTTAGACATACAATGCTGTATAAAATTGTTAAAATATAATGTATAAAAAGAAGGAACGCAGTTAAATAATTAATAGAATAGCTTATAGTTAAAGAACATAAAGATTCTTATCATTAGAAAAATTTTAAACTGAAGAGAATTATTGGTTTGATATTGTACGTACATTAAAGCATTACAAAAATATTTACATATATTGCGATATTTTACAAAAATGAAAGACATCAACAATTTAAGGAAGTTATCAATTAGAGCTTTAAGAGTAACTCAAGATCGATAATAATTTATTTCTACTTTTAAGATAGATTTAGGAATCTTTTACGACGTGTTTCTAGAAATATGAAAGTTTTATATAGAATCATGATTCACTTTCTGTTTTCTTGTTCTTCGTCGCGAATAAAAAATAATATAATGAAATAGTATGTTGTTGAAAATTTACGGAAAAGCAGTAAAATATACTTTTGTTGTCATTGCATTAATTGTAAGATATGCAGAGAGTAACATATTATTATAATTCAAAGAATTTTCGAATCTACTGTTAGAAAATTACAAATTTTATGAATAAAATAAAAACTACGATGAACAGTGTGCATAAAAAATTTAATATATGAATGCTCAAGGCCTGAAAAATCATTATTGATCTTTGATCTAAAACCAACCTCATAATTTTTTACAAATAACTGCCAAATTATGCTTATTAATTCACATTAAATAATTGATAAAATCCAAGAATTATCAATTAATATTTTAGTACTATAAAGCAAGTCACTTATATCCAAGCAGTTTTTCTTTTATTAGTGCACAATTAAAGATTTATCAAGTAAATTATGCAGTCATGAATAAAAAATTGAATAGACATTACATCGCCACAATCTAGTAATTTAACTCAATCACGCACAAAATGTTTACTAATACGTAAATATTCTGTCAATAGTTTTGAAAGTATTTTCTTTTGCCACGTTATATAACTTAATTTTTTATTTATTTAACATACTATTACAGTATGACGATCAAATATAATGAAGTATTTAAAAAAAATTACATTTCGATTTTAGTTTCGAGTGCAATAATCAAGTCGAAATGACTCTCGGTGTTCGTGTGCTATAGCGTGATTAAATAATATTTCTTTTTATTTTTTTTACTATTATACGAAAATAATAAGAAATCAACATTGTATGCGTACTATAAGATTTATAAATCGCCCTTTCATACAACCCAAATGTTCATTTTTTGATATTGATATTATACGTTTTACAACAAAAAAACTTTATGTATATAAAAATTCGAGTATTAGCAAAATAAATCATTAAACATCGACATTAAATAACACAAAAATACAGAATTTTCTATCTTATAACAGCTAAGGAATTAGGCGACTAAGTTTTTAGCAATTCTAGATAGCTTAAAAATGGTTTTATGGGGATAAAATATGTACGAGATCCTTGACTGTTACAAATAATCTTTTTTAACACAACAGTGTGGAGACCAAAGTTAAGACACAAAATGCGTGAGAATTTAATCAAGTAAATAAAAGACTCGCAAAAATTATATTCATCTCAAACAATTTTATTATAGAGTATTTATGTATATTTATGTGTATACAATTATCCTCTGAATAAATGTAATACGTGTTTCAAAGCTAGTTGTTTTACTTTCTTTTTTTGAAAAATAAAAAAAATTTTAATTCAAAGAATGTATATATATTAATTAACATGATAACTGAAGATATACCGCATAAAGGCTGACACAAAAGGTAAAAAAACAGTGTAATCGTAAAAGTAACATTAAGATTTTAGAATGACTATACGCATACTAAAACCAGATGTCGCCTATAGATACTAATCATTGATATCGGACAAACTATACCACATTTTACATTTTATAAATCTGTGCAAATCTCTAGAAAATTCATTTAATATCTCTAAAATAAAAAATATTTATAGTTATAAATTTTTAAATGATTTTTAGAGATAATCAGCGCATATTTATATTTTGTACCATTGGCTACCATTAACGATGGGATTTACATAATAGTTACATTTTTAAATTATATCATCTAGACGTCGTATTTTAATATTATTCAATTGTAATCAATTATGATAATTTATTGTTTACATTGGTGAAATTTTTTAAAATATATCGAAAAAAATATTGAATATATTAAATTTATTTTGGCTTAGACTATATTGTTAATGTTAATTTCGTTACTTTTAAATAAAAAAATAATTGATAGTGATGTTTACCTCGTATTTTACAAACTTGCATTAATCGAATTGTTATATAAATATACACTGTATAAATCTAAACAATTCATTGAACGCAAGTATAGAAATCACTGTATCAACTATTTTAAATCCAATTGTAATAATAAAATTAAACTTAACTATATAGTCTCAGCGAAAATAAATTTAATGTATTCAATAGCTTTTTCCGTATTTTTAAAAAGATATGATTTTATGTTATATCTTAGAAAATGATAAAATAAAACAAAGCTAATATTAATAATCATTACGGGAAATCTAAAGTTCATTAATTTCATTCAAGTAATTTCTATATGAAAATCACGATCCCTGCCCATCTAACAGTTGTTCTACTATACCACAATTAATAATAATAATAATATAACAAAAAAAAATACTACTTGCCCTCGTTTTACATACCTTTCAGGTATTTAGAAAATCATAAATTAAAAAAATTTGTACTACTTTTATCATAATTTAAGAGTTCAATAGAAATAACACTCATAGCACCAATTCCAAGTAAAATTTCATTATAAATATAGATTAAAGGCATGTACTACAATTAATTTGAACCCTACCGCAAAGGCTACCAAAGGAAGAAATCTTTCATATCGGCTGTGAAAAGGCTTATTTACTAAATAAACGAAAGGCTCGTGGCCTTAAAGAAGTTTGTTTGCAATTTGCAATTTGGCTTGTAAAGAAGTATTTTCGTACTAAGTAAGGACTATATTTTTCCTCATGAGAACCGGATTCAAGCGGCAAGGTTCGATTTGTAGGTTAAAATAAGAAACATAGGTTTTCTTGTTCTCTCGACCAAAAGTACACGCTTTTATGGACTCGAATATGAGCGAGAAAGTGGGGCTTTTGTGTCCGAATTTGACTAAATATAAAATACCAATCATATAATTTTTTTCTGCTATCTAAACTCAAACTGTAAACTTTTGGCATCGATTTCGTATTTGGCATCGATACTTTTGTAA
The DNA here is from genome assembly GCA_018907035.1 of Sycobia sp. Sy_11. Lineage (NCBI taxonomy): Eukaryota > Metazoa > Arthropoda > Insecta > Hymenoptera > Epichrysomallidae > Sycobia > Sycobia sp. Sy_11. The sequence goes on along the minus strand of JACCIC010000006.1, from coordinate 4,142,167 downwards.
CAGTCTTCAGCCAGCGATAAAATGTCAATCAAATGTTACAAATAACCACGTGTATTATATCATGATTATATCTGTTAAATAACCTAACTGCACACTGGATGTAAACAGAAAGAATGACAGCTACGAATACGTATGCGGTTGATATTAGAAATGATTTCAGTAGCGTAATGGTAACATTTCAAAAGGTAGGGCCCGGATAAGATCAATTATTAAACTTTTATAATTGATTTCTTTATATATATATATATATATATATATATATATATATATATATATATATATATATATATAAAGAACAAGTAGTATATTACAAAATAAGGAAATTATGTTATTTCATTTTTTTATTGATGATATTCACTATGTGTTGAAAAATCTTGTACATGACAAGAGCTGTAACAGTATGTATTATTCATAATATTGAAATTCGATTGTTGAACAGTTCATATGTTATATTTTCACTTTACTTATATTTTTAATTTAATATTTTTAATTAACAACTTTTTGCTTTTTTTATTTTTTAATTTGTATTTTTGTTTATCATGTTTGCCCCGACTAGCATAACTTCGGTTTCGTCTCGATTATGTAAATGTCGGGCGGGCATCATTATCGGTAGTGAAAAAATATCCTGTGAATGAAATCAATACTACTCAAAATATTTCTAGCCCAATTATTTGGATTAATTATTCAAACAGTTGTACTTGCGAGCAGGGAGCAAGAAAAATTATATACGACACTGGGCTAGAAAGTTGAATACCCTGAAGTACGTGAGTTGACGTCGGACGCGAAGCCAAGAAACCATATATTCGAGTTTATAACTGCGGAAGCAAAAACGTATGTATATCTAACTGGCATGCCAGGTTCACACTCTCTAGATCTGAATGTATTTTAGAAAGAATAGACCACTCTTATAAAGAGATAGTCTCCAATTTGCATAGGCTAAACTAAGCCTCCCAAAAGGTATTGACAAGAAAGCAATGCCTTAAAAAATAACTATGTTTATGAAGCCTCAAAAAACGATATCAGCGGCTAAGTACGACTTTTCAAACATTGCAGTGCGATATCGGCACAAATATATGAAAACTATAAATATATAGATTGATGCGTCATTTCTAATCACGCACTCCAGGAATTTAAACTTTCTTGATGTGGGTCATAATATACTATTTATATGTAGAGTTGATTTCAAAAAGTTTATTATTCCATTTTAGATTCACAATTTATTCTGAATCGTTTGATAGATACATACTACATATGTATAATAATTATATAGAACGTTGTTATGTTGAAACAAATCTGAAAATTTGTCATATATGGTTGTTAGACCCAGTTAGACTCCAATTTTGTCATTAAGCATGGACAAAAAGCTACCCTGCTAAGTATATAATTGGTTAAATCTGAAATTTTTAGGCTTAATAATATTATAGAACACAGCTACTATCATTTTTAGCGAAGAAACAGTTATCAGTTAATGAGCTAAAGATCCAAAAATGTTATTCACGATAACCCGACACCATGGAATATATAAATAATAGACAAAAAGTATTCTTAAGTTGAGAAAAGAAAATTCCATTTTCACTTTTTTATATCAACTCTTGGTCAAATAATGTGTCTCGATGAGAGTAAATAAAATAATGCGATTCTGATTAGGTAATAGTAAGAATATGTTCAATATATTCAAAGTACCAGGACATTTATATTTTTATAATATATTAATTTTCTTTCAATCGCCGATTAACTTTTTGCTTTAACAGATAAATCGAAACGAAAAGATGAGATGTTTGAATTATAAATTAAATAGTTACTTACTTTTTGAACCTGTCCAAAGAATTATCATATTATTTAAAAATTCGTGCCGCCCCGCTAGAGCCATTGGTTTATAAGCCATAGCGTACTTGGCGTAAAGCTAAATCCTCAACTGACCTCGATATCCATCACTGCAACTTCAACAAGAAGCCTCTCTAATGAAAAAGTTTTATCGAATATTTCTAGAATTTCGTGAATTTATATTCATAAACTAATCATATTAAATATTTTTAACAGGCAGCATTTTTCAGGTATATAAAATTAGTTCGCAATACTGAATGTATAGCTAGGAACCACCATTATTATACATTCAATAGTTTTACTATATAAACCTGAGAATATATATATTCAACATTTTCAATCAATTTTAACAATTCTTCATTTTACTCTTGTTTTCAACAATTAATTTAATATTTTCAGATCATATAAATAAAACGAATGAAAAGGTTTACGTAATGAACGATATTTTTCTAGTTCATTCACATATAGTTATATTTCATATTTTTTATTTTTTCTATTGTTGAAAATAGATACTTATTTATAATCTTAAGGAGATTTTCTAATAAAAATTTTTAACGGGAGGCTTCGTATTGATGTTGCAGTGATCGATATTGTGATAAAAACCTATGTTCCGCTATTTTCGATAATTCTCGGTAATTCAAATACTTTATTTTCTGACTGTTAGCATTTTACAGTAAAATATTGCTCTTTAACGACCCATTAGTCGACTGCTATAAAAATAATTGAAGCCACTTATATAGCAATAAAGGTGTATATTTGTAAATATATTTTTGAAATAACAACGCATTTTACTATAAGTAACAAGTTTTTTATTAATGTGTATTTTTAACTATAAAATATTTTCAATGTGATGATTGAAAAAATAAGACGCAATAATATAATTTATAGTAATTTACAAGTGGGCTTGATCTATATCAAATAACGTACTGATTTTCCAGCTTTAGTTATTAATAAAATACATTTAATAATGATCATCACATAACTTGACAAAGAAGTAAGTATTTTAATAAATAATCTGCATTAATTGATAGTTATAGTAAAAATTTATATGTTATAGCTAAATTGAGCAGATTTATAGAAATATAAATAGTTGGTGAATCATAAAACCCTATATAAATATTAGGATTCTCATTGTACAAATACTAAGAAACAATAATATAAACGATTTAATAATTTATTATTACAAGAAGTTAATAAATTAAAAATAATTTAATATTAAATTCTTGTATTGAATCTTTGACCAAGTGTATAGCCAGTCAGCAATTAACTTTAACTTACTATTAACGTTTATAGTAATAATATAAAAAATATTAAAAAACTAAATAAGCTTTTCTTATCTTTTATATTGTAGGTCAAATCCTTTTGCTTGAAGAACTCCATCTAGTAATATTATATGATGTAATATCAACAATAACTACTATAATACAAAGCATAAAAAATGTAAATGACAAAAATGTATTATTTTTAATAAAAATATTGTTCAGTTTCTTGGTAATATAAATAAATTATCTACATTTTGCTCATTATACTGTATGTAATACTCTATAATATTATAGCATATTCAAATTGAAATAATCAATAATTTTTAAATTTATATATAATATTGACATCAAAGTAAAATTAAAAAATACAGATTAATTGTTTGCAACCTTTTTAATTATTTATGCAAACATCAGGTGTCTGATTTTTTTTACATTTGAGTTAGTATTTGGAATGTTATTATTATAATGCGTTTTTCTGTTAAAATAACAAGTAAATTTTAAACGACAATTTAAAGCTCTAAAAAATATCTTTAATTATAAATTACATGTGCATAATAATTGTATGCAACTATTTTAAATAAGTTAAATTTTTTAACTTAAATAAATTTTTTAAAATTTTACTAGCTAAAGTAATAAATTATTTTATATTGCAAAAGCTTAATTCAAGCACCATTGTATTAATCTAATATTTAAATTAAATTTTAAAGACAAAGAAATAATTACATACTGGTATATATTATTTTTTACAGCTTTCGGAAATCTGAAAATTCTTTTATTTTACAAAATATGATCCTAGAAAAGTAAAAGTATTGAATAAACTGTAATCTTAAAATTGTGTAATATTATAATGATGTAAAGTTTTATCAAAAATCTGAAGACAGCCTTAATATTTTGTAGGTAAATAAATAAACTTCACATTAATATTTTTAGTCTAAATTTGTGTATCCATGATCTATTCATATAAGAGTACATGGAAAGCAGCATTCACATTTGACTAACAAAAGATCACAAACGATACATTTTCAAAATTTAATATCTCCAATAAATATTTTATCAATTCTTATTACAAAAATATTAAAAGTGATCTCAGTTTTAAAACTATTTAAAAATGCAATAGATTTGAATTTTTTTCAAAACATAACTAATTTTATGTACAAAAGAATAAATCAATAATATATTTGTAAATAATAGTAAATATTGGAGGGTATTAAATTCAAATTATACCTTGTTTACAGAATAAAATTAGCTTACTTTACAATAAACCAAAGATCCATAAAACACTTATATTCTACTCATTCATCTTACACTGAATCTTTCTTAATGTTCACAACTATTGAAAACACAAAAACTAAATATTAAAATGAATGAAATACTTTTTTAAACCTGTTGTTTAAATCACTTGTTTTATTATTTAAATGCATAATCTGTTTTTCTTTTATTATTTGACTCACTCATACACGCAAGTTTTAAGTAAACTGAATGTTTTTTTTATTAAAGTTCATTTCATAAGCAAATATTGCAGTTTAATAAGACTGTTATCTCTGATAGAAGTCATTTTAAATATGTATAGTACTTCGTATATATCTATGGACATGTGTATGTATATATGTATATATATATATATATATATATATATATATATATATATATATATATATATATATATATAAGTAAACTAAATGTTTTTTTTATTAAAGTTCATTTCATAAGCAAATATTGCAGTTTAATAAGACTGTTATCTCTGATAGAAGACATTTTAAATATGTATAGTACTTAGTATATATCTATGGACATGTGTATGTGTGTATATATATATATATATATATATATATATATATATATATATGTATATATGTATGTATGTATGTATGTATATATATATATATATATATATATATTATTTATTTATAATCACGAAGACGAATAATCTAATTGAACTGTAAGTTGCCTTACTCCAGCTGCCTGAAATATCATTTGCGTATGAGCCACTACATACTTGGGATCAACTGTTCTTGCCACTTCCAATTTTAAGCAGCCTACATAAACTTCAGAACACAAAGTCCAAAAATGAGGATCTTGAACACTATATACACCTGCCAACTGTGTAACTTTATTATAGCACTGAGGCAGAATATGGTCTAGGGCTTTAGGTTGCCTTTGCATGAGAATATTCATAGATTCTTTCAGAAGAGGTAAAACACTAAGGAATATTAAGATAGCAATAAACATTGAACAAATTGGATCCGCTATCATCCACCCAAACATTTGCATTAATATAGCAGAAATGATTACTCCAACTGAGCCAAGTGTATCGGCCAATATATGAAGGAATACACCTTTCATAATTTGTGAATTTCCAGAACCGCTATGAGAATGTTCAATTTCAATATCATGATGGCTATGAGAGTGTTCATGATGAGAATGATCATGATGTGAATGACCATGGCCCCCATGAGAATGGGAATGCCCATGTCCACTTCCATGATCATGGCTGTGACTGTGATTATGACTATGGCTATGCCCATGACTATGTCCATGTCCACAATCTCCACCATGTCCATGATTAAATGCATAGATTCCTATTAAATTTACTATAAGGCCGAGTACAGAGATTAAAAATAGTCTTTCATGTTTCACTTCCGGTGGTTCGATAGCTCTTTCTACAGCTTCCGACATTATGAAAAATGCAATAAACACTAAAAATAATCCATTTACCATGCCAGCAAGTACTTCAGCTCTAACATATCCATAGGAATATCGTTCATTTGCTCTCCATTTTGTTATTACTGAAGCAACTAAACCAGCAATTAGGCCAGTACAATCAAAAAACATATGAAAACTGTCTGATATTAATCCCAAGCTGTTGGTCCAAATTCCATACATAAGTTCAACAAAAGCAAAAGAAAAGTTTAATAGAAGGAAAAGAAATAAATTTCTGATTGTTTTATCTGACCAAATTAATCGTTTCCATCCTAAAATTTTTTCCTTTATTCTAAGTAAGATGGTTGGTGAGTCTTTGTGAGTTAAAGGAAGCATTTTTCTTAAGTTATATTGCTTTGGTTACAAAAATTTCCTGTAAGAATTAAATATAAAAAATTAGTTCAATTTTTAATAATTTATTCTAAGTAAATATTGAGAAAAAATTATTAATTTACAATTATTCATAAATCTTTCACTGTGAGTTTAATATACAAAATCATATATTACTATTTATATATAATTATACAATTGAAATTTTATATTAATATTAAAATCAATATATTATAAAAATCAGAACAGTTTACCTTGTCTCATATAAATATTCAAGTTTTTCTAACATTTTATTTTTTTAATAATTCATGTTCAAAACATCAACACAATTTTAATTTCTTTTATTTAAATAAAATAAATTCTTACTATGAAACAAATAATATCAGTCGGCACTTTATGTATTCGAATAGCTAAACACGGTTAATTTTTCTTCATATATAGATCTAAATTTACATTATTAGGATATAAAAAGTGAAGTGACACGTCTGCGAAAAAGTGAATAAGGTTAGGTGACGTTTACAAAACACTTACTAGCTGAACAGTAATAATACGATGAATGGTAATCTGCTAATTTTCTGGACTAATTAGTAAATAAATTTACACTTCGATTATACTAATCATACCATCTCACGATTAAAAAGATTATCACCGTTTCCGGCTGCTACAACATATTTGAAAGCACATACCATGTTGCAAGCGTGCGGTACGAGTTAGAATTGGAAGTTGCACACGTTTCCAATGTTACCACTAGGTTACCACTATTTATAATATAGAATTGTCGTACACGACACGAACACAAGGCGCACGGTACGTGACGCACGGATGGCCCTTTATTTATCCAGTTATCGACTTTTACAATTTATGAATAAATTCAACTATTAGTTTAATCAATTTATTAAATTTATAAAATACTAAAATAATTATCAAAAATTTAGTTTTATTTAACAGTTTTGTACAATTTATTTTTATTTAATAACATAGGAATACAAGGTTTAATTTCTTAACATTATATAAAGTGGTATCGATGCATATTTATAATAAATATAATTAATAAGCTAATTACCCTCCTTACTACTTCCTCCATAAGTTATTTTTACGGTAAACAATACTGTCATAATATTATATTGAAAATAAGTTTTTATAAATTATCAAACTGTATTGAGTTATTATATATAATATTATATATAATTATTTCTTTTATACTGTACGTAAATAACTATTAAATAAAATTTTTCTCTTATTTAGAATAATTTCCGTACAAGCACTAAATAATTTTTTGCTTTAAATTAAAGGATATATGTGGCAATTTTACATTTGATTTTAAATTATGCAAGTAAAAGTTAAGCATTTTACTCTAGTTATATATATTACTAGTTTTTACATTAATTTAATTTATTTTAGCTGCTTTTTTGTCACGTATATTTAGAATTATTTGTACTGTCCCTGTCATAAAATTTTTTAAAAATATTAATTTTTTTTTTAAATATAGAAAAGCTGAATTGACTTACGTTGTATTCCGGAAGATCTGAAATGGAAAATGGAATATGGATTCATGGAGACTTCCTATAGTCTCTTTCTCAGTTGAGATCGAACATGGTGAGTAGTAATTTATTTAGTGCTGAAAATTTGTGTCTATAATATATTTATTAGAATATATAGACAAAATAAAATAGGAAAATATAAAACTTAAATCCATAAAATTGTAAAATTAAAAGTTGTTTTATTACAAGATGTTAGTGAATACATAAAAAATGTATAAAAAATTTGGTCTATTTAGCAATAGTAAGCACATGTTTAATTGACAGCAAAGTTAGTTTTCTTTTATTTCGCTCTATAAAGTGTAAAATAATTTTATTATTTACAATAATAATTAATTACAGTTAATTATTTTTTTTTTGCTAGAAAATAGTAAATAAAATATAAATCTACTTGTCAATTCATAGATATATGTGTAATCATGATGAACATTTAATATCCAGAATAATTCGTGGTGGCAAAAACTGATTTAATGAGTCTGATTTATTAAAAAAAATTATTTTTTTATTTAATTTTTTATTCAATGAATTAATTTTATTGTTTACATTTTGTAGCCACCGAAGAAGGACACGAAGGGGTCTTCAAAACAGCCCCAAAAGACCCAAAAGAAAAAAGAAGGAGGATCTGGTGGCAAGGCTAAAAAGAAGGTTTGTATAATTTTTTATTATATATAAAAATGTTATTTTTTAAATTGACATCGTGAGAAGGAGAACCAAGAAAAAGTATTAATTTTGATTTACAAATATATGTAAATATAGAAATAAGTAATATTTGAAAATAAACAGTTTTTAAATAATATTTTATAAAATAAAAAGGTCAATTATTATATTTAAATTGAAATATTGAGATGAGTATTTGAGATTCTTTAATTATTTATACTTTTTTGTATTCTAAAAAAGGGTATTATTTATATTACAGAAGTGGTCCAAAGGAAAAGTTCGTGATAAATTAAATAACCAAGTGTTATTTGATAAAGGCACATATGATAAATTATTAAAAGAAGTGCCTGCATATAAATTAATTACACCTTCAATAGTCAGTGAAAGACTTAAAATTCGTGGATCTTTAGCTAGGAGAGCACTTATGGAATTACAACAGAAGGGGCTTATCAAGCAAGTAGTACAACATCATGCTCAACTAATTTACACACGAACTACAAAGGGTGATGATCCTGCTACATAAATTTTATGTACATTGATTTAATAAAAAATATTATTGAAAAAATTGGTTCATTTTCTTTACATAGTAATGTAGCTGTATTATCATTTCCAAATATTATAGACTATTAAAACTAATAGAAATAGTTACAATAGTCAAGAATTTAATTTGAACCAGTATACTTGTTGAAAATAGTTAAATAATATTTTATTTTAATTTAAAATGTTAAAGAGTACATGTTCATATGAAATAAGTAATGTTGGAAGGATGAAAAATTCAGTACAACTTAGTCTTTGTACAAAATATTCTGGTTATTCAGCATCACAATTCATTTGTTTATAGAATGATGACAGTTTTTAAGCAAAATTTCATACATGTTTTCTATTCATTTTTTGTAATCATTGTGTGAAGGCTAAAATTACAGCCTAAACTAAATTTTTGTGCAATTTTAGTCAAATGTTGCAATAACATTATGATCTGGACTTTTTATGAGATTTTACAAGTATTCTTCTACAAGTTTTCAAGTATTTTATTAATAAACATATAAATTATTATAAATAAAAAATAAGAGGTTAAGAAAGTTACCTAGAGTGAAACATTTTTGCCTTTCAATGATTAATCTTTCCTATTATGGCCACACGACTAAGTCCTCGAAATTCTGAAGTACATGCTCTTAAGCAACGTGGATATGTTATTGGCAAAAAAATTGGACAGGTTATTATTACAATGACTAAGTACTTTAAAATAGCTCCATATATAGTTTATAAAAACAACTATAGTAACATTATGAAACATAAATTATTTTATTTTTATAAATTATGAATATATTAAAAAATATATTTTCTAATAATGTAAGATGAACTTTATTTTTATAATGTACTTTAATATACATTTAATACATACTAATTATAGTAAAAAATTTGAGAAAGTCATTGTTTTACATACCTTGTATAAATGTATATACTTATGAATAAAAATTTTAGTATTTAATAAAAAAGAGAAAAAAGTTAATAATATTATACTTATTTTTTATAATGACTAGACTAATTTTGTAATATATAAAATTTAAATTACTTTCAAAAAGATCAATTAGCCATAAATTATAAAAGAAATTCCAAATCATGTGTTCAATATCCTTGATTATGAATACAATAGTGAAAATCGTGGATAAAAATATTATTATAATGAAATTTGTAACAATATTTGTTTTTAATGTTTATTTAGGAAATATATATATATTGAAATAATTTATAGGTTTTTCAAAAAAATAATAATGCATTAAGCTCTCACCATTACATTAATACTATCATATTCGGAATAATGAGCGATCTAAATATTATAAATATAATTTTTTATATTATTTGTCTAATCGGACTATTAAGTTTATTTACATAAAATGAAGCAAATTTGTTTCTTTTGTGCAATTGTATAGTTCCTTATTTCATAAGTATAATGTTATGATATCAATATGTATGAATATACGTACATATATTATTAGCGGTAGTACTATTGCAGTAATATATAGAGACAAATTTAAATTTCATTTATATCTGATTTAAGTTATTTAGAAATTTACTCAACTCTGTTCTTCCATTAGAGATCTATTGCATATTGTGATGAGTATATAATATAGTGTATAATATGATCTTTTAACTTATAAAAGTAAGTAATTCTAAAAATAATATTTTATCATCATTCATCATTCGCTGACCGCCGAAAAGTTTATACCATTTAAACATTACATATTCTTACTATATAACAAACTTAGCTATTCCGTCTCTTTTTGAGCGTAAAAGCGCTACTACTTTTATAAATTATTGTATTCTACAATTTTATTACCTGGTATGATACTTAGCGTTTCAATACCGATTTTCTAATTATACTTATGTATGTATGTCCTTATATTCGAAATGTATAATTTGAATATGTCTATAGTTACAAAATCAAATCAAAATAATCTATATATATAATATGACGGGAATTGTGGAGTTTCATAAATTTCACTGGAGCTTTTTACCTGATGATCCAAGTATATTTGTTGACTAAACTTAAACTTAACTAAACAAAAATACCAGTGAAATTTCATCCAAACCCATATAACTTCTATTGAATTCCATATATAGATTTTGCCTATATTTTTTATCTGAAAACTTATATTACATTTTTAATAGGGAATAACGAGTACGCTTATTATCGGGAAAAATCGTATTTTCCAAATATGTAATCTCGTATTTGTTACATTCTAAGAATTTGACACAATTATATGTTTATTATGTAGATTATATATAATTATGTATTATTATATTATACATATATACATAACTATAGATATAGTTGCATAGTTCTTTCAAACATTGTAAATAAGTTTTCAATAAAATAATATTTTATTGCAATTATCGCTTGCTACTATAATATTCATTTTAAATATTTTTTTTGAATCAATAAAAAAAGAAAAATAATATTTATTTGAGATCTATATTATTCTTAGATTTAAATATAATTGATTGAATATATATATATACACACGCGCACACACACACACACACACCTAATAATAAATATTATTGAATAAATGTTTCAATAAATTGAAATAAATAGCTTAATACTTTAGTATTCATTTATTTATAAAGCTTTTATTTTAAATTTAAATTTTAGGTATACTGTATGCTTTATGTTACTAAATTTTGTTTTATTACTATTAAACAGGGCACGCATGCAACCGTTCATTTAGCAGAATTTATTGATGTTACGAGTGGTAAAAAAGTGAGACTGGCCTGTAAAATTTTTGATAAAAAGAAGGCTCCGAATGATTTTCTTAATACATTTTTTCCCCGGGAACTTGATATTCTTACAAAAATAGAAAATCCACACATTATTCAAGTATTACGTGCATATTATCTTTTCAATTATTATATTTAGAGTTATTCTAACAATGTATTTGAGAATTTTTCTTTACTGTAGGTACATAGTATTCTGCAACGAGGACCTCGAGTCTTTATTTTTATGCGATATGCTGAAAATGGTGACCTCTTAGATTTCATCCGTCGAACTGGCCCAGTACCAGAACAGCAATCAAAATTATGGTTTCGACAAATGGCATCTGGTCTTCAATATCTACATAAAATGAATATAGCACATCGCGATTTGAAGTGTGAAAATATTCTACTTTCAAGAAAATTTCATGTCAAACTGGCTGACTTTGGTTTTGCTCGTTATTGTGTTAATCAAGATGGACGGCGAGTACTGAGTCAAACTTATTGTGGCTCTGCTGCTTATGCAGCACCAGAAGTTGTTGCTGGTATACCTTATAATCCTAAATTAGCTGATGTTTGGTCCCTTGGCGTTATACTTTTCATAATGTTAAATGCCGTAATGCCCTTTAATGACAAAATATTACCCAAGCTTCTAAAGGATCAAATGAATAAAAACTGGTCATTTCAGCCAAAAATTCGAGATAACGTTTCAGCTTTAGCAAAAAACATTGTCAAGTTGATATTAGAACCAGATATAACATTAAGACTAACAGTTGATAGAATTTTAGGGCATGAATGGATGCATATTAGAAAAGGCAAGAACTTTAGTAGTGGAAGGCTTGTTCACTCAGCACCACCTATTCATAATCAAGTAAATAAATTCAAATTTGATGAATACATTTTAATATATATAAGTTTATTTCTAGTTAAATAACTAAAGTAATACATATTTTTATTAGTCTTAAAGTCTTTTCGATAAACTAATATAATTGTAATAATAACAGACTGTTATTGTTTTTAATTACTCCCTATAGAATGTGAAATATAAAATCTGAAGTACTAAAATCAATATTAATTTTGTTAGTAAAGGACAAACTGACTACCTTCTTCTTCAAACTTTTTACATTTGCAATATTATAGAGTATAATTTTGTAAATTTGAAAAGTTTGGAGAAGAAGGCAGTCAGTTTTTTACTAACTTTAAGTACTTTTTACTTAACTTAAGTACTTTAAGTTACTACTAAGTCATTTACTAACAAAATTAATTTTAATTTTAATATTTTAAATTTCCCAGGGGTGATTCTAAATATAAACAGTCTGACTGTCATTTTAATTATATTAGTCTATAAAGAAGACTTGAAGACCGATAAAAATATTTTTTTGTTTACTTTATATCTGTTTTTTTATACTTTATAACAGTCCTTGATGAGGAGCCGTAGCGAGCTCGAAACGTTGGACAAGTCTTCAATTAGGTAAGGGTGTTGGGGACAGTCAGACTGCACTTTACTAACAAAGAATTTTTTCAGCTAATATTTTATTTTCAGATTAGTCTACGGGGGTGAATGTAAACAAGGACAGTCTGACTGTCATTATAATTTTAATTTAATTTTTTATTTAATTTTTATTTTTAATTTTTATTTTATTTTTTTATTTATTTTTATTTTTATTTTTTATTTTTATTTTTATTTTATTTTTAGATTGAATTGATTGGACTGTAAGACCAATAAAAAAAAATATTTATTAATTTACTTTATATCTGTCGACAAAAGTAGAATTTTGAATTTTAAATAATTAAAATTATAATATTTATTGATCTTATAATTAATTGACATAATTTATATTTGCATGAAAAGAGGTTTGTAAAGTAATTATAAGGAAGAGTTTTTTTATTTAGATTAAATTATTACAAATACCAAAATTAAACTGGATAAATATATCATCTCTGACCTCTTTTTCAACAAGTTGTATATCTATATACAGGCTTGTAAAATATAATTATTTATAAATATATTTAAATTATTACTATAATTTGTAATTTACAAAAAATAAAAAACATTAATGAAAACGAATTTTTCAATAGGAAAATGAAGGTGTGACTTTGGGAGTTTGTCACATGGGTTTAGGAGTGAAAAATCAAATACCACTATCAGTGAAATTAGGACTAAAATCTTTCAAAACCAGCAATGGTTCTCAAACTCAAGGAGCTGATTCAAAAACCATGGATAATGTAGAAAAAGATTCTTCTCGCCCTTCAAAACAGATTTTCTAAGTTTAATAATCACTACAAATATTTATTTGTATAAAAATTGTCTTTTATTAAAAATTTATCCACGAGAATGCTTAGATTTGATTTTTCTTAAATATCTGGTGATTTTTCTAAATTATAAGATTGAATATAATGGCGAACATAAGTATTTTTATTGTACAACTATTCTCTAAATTAATGTACAAAACTATCATTTTTGGTTACATGTACAGTTACATGAATAATGATAACGCATAATATCGCTTACATATAATGATGTATAACCATATACGTATACATATATTTTTTATTTCTTCATATATAATATATAGTTCACATTAAAATTATAACAATTAATTTATTTGAATTGGTGTATGATTCATTCTACTGGCAGTCAGAATCGTTCAATGTAGCACCCTCCAAAAGATTTATCAACAACGTAAATATATTTTGAATCGAGTGATATTATCACTATTAAGCGAATTATAGATTAGACATAATTTAAATTAAGATGAAACGAGCATCAGGTTGTTAAAATTACAATGTATAGAAAGCAAGAAATTAAAATTAAAGACTATAATATGAAAAAATCCTAATATTTATTAATTCACGCGTCATATATCATAAAAATTATTCATAGTAAATTAAAAAAAAAAATATTCTTTATAACGAATTGTATAATCCTGTGCGTGTTTCAATTGTTCATTCTTCTTCCTCTATTAGGCACTTTGCGTATTTGGAGAGAATCTCAGAAACTTGTTTCAGATTCTCATTTTCGTCACCATTGTAAAAAAATAAAATCATTCATTTTGAATGTTAATACGGTAAAAGTGTAAATTACATTATAAAATGTGATAAAACAATGTATATATTTACAATAAAATTCTAAACATTCTTTCAGAGTTTTGAAGTCTAAAAGGGCTTTAACTAATCCCAACCTCCCGTTAATTTATGAAACATCTCTTCATTTAATGTTTGGTTGGCTTCCTTCGACCGCATCGATAAGAATATATAGCCGCCAATAAATTCATGCACTACTTTGCAATCAGCTGACTGGCATTCGAAAATGATATTTTCTTCTTCAAATTGAACCATCATATGCTTCACTTCCCAATTAACGTTCCATGCCTGTTACAAAAAATAATGTAAGTTACTAAGATAATTTAAAGTATAAGGAAGTAAGAAGAATTGATTCACACCTTCATTGTATTGAATCTCCAGGTTTTTAAATGATCTCCATTATGAATATCCATCCGCATAAGTCTGTTACTTGCAATGCCCAATAACTCGTCCTTGCTTTTTCCAGTAAATCTAACTACAAATAAAGATATTCCATACTCTGGTAATGACTGCCATGCCCTTATATAATTTAATTTTGCTTCTATCAATGGCAGATCCTTAACATTAGCATGAGCCTCAAGAATTCTCTGAATCAACTGGAAAATGTAAAAATTAATACTTTGGTGCTATTGCCAGGAAAAAAAAATTTTGTGTAAAAAGTAGAAAAAAGCTTCTTACTTTGTTCTTAAATTTCTTGGCAAATCTTGGTGCAACATAATCTTCAGGTACAATATCACCGAGAGAATTGGGATTGATGGCTGGGGCAGGTGCAGGTCTTTGAAGTTGCAAGAAAGCTTTTATGCTATTAACTTCACTTTCATAAGAGGCATCAGCCAGACTACGACCCTTTGCTGCAAGTCTGCATGCAGCCAGCCATTTTGCATATTGATCTTCCTAAAAAGATAAATATTCAACTGTAGTACTCGATATTTTGAATAATAAAAGAAGAAAACTACAGATATACCTCATCTCAAAAAATTTACAGAAACCACTGTTCCAAACTTAAAAATAATTTTTAGGTAAGTATTATTTTTATTTTCGATTTCGGAGTCTAATTTTAAAGAATATAAAAAAATTGATTTCTTTAGCATATATTAATTTGTAGTTAGAAATATATTTGGTTAAATGTTACGGTAAGCGATTGAACAAGGTTAGGCCGATAATTTTATATTTTCTAACTCAACTTTTAAATTATTTTAGAACTTTGGATAGATTTAATGCAGAAAATTATTTTGGAATTGCACATGCTTATTGAACTTTTCATAGTGTACTAACCGTCTCACATCGAATCCACATCTCTGTCATGCCTTCGGCGCTGGGCACCTCAAGCCTGATGCCGAATCGACCTTGGGACAAGTGGACGTCGGGTGTAACCTCACAGCCTCTCAGATTAACAATATGAGAGGGTCCTTCGAAACTGTTGGAGTCCTCTTGGCTCTTGTAAAGTCTAAGTTGGAGATCTCGACATGTAAACCAGTAACGCTTGAACGCTTTGAGCGTGAATCGTTTGGGCTTGAAGAAACGCAAATAGTCGCAGAGCTCAGGCACTTGGGTGATATCGCTTGGACCATTGCTGATACTGCTACCTTCAAGGGTAACCTGCAGATCCGTCAGTGCCGCATCGATGTCATCCTCGGCTGGCGACTGAGCCTCGTTACTATCATAATTAATCTGCGGTATACTCGCCTGCAGATTAACTTGAACCTGGGAATGGAAGATATATAATCAGAAACTGCAGATAGAAAATTTATAGAGGACGGACTCGAGAATTTGAGAATAAACTATAGCTACCTGTAGAGCAGCGAACATGAGCATTTCTTCCTCGGTGCATTCCATCTCCTCTGCAAGCAACTGCCACTTGGCCTGCTCATAAATCATATTGATTCTAACAGCATCAGTCTTAGGATTGAGGTCGTAGAAGGAATAAAATTTGAATCTGAGCCTAAGAGTATCATATTCGCGTATGGCTTGTTCCATAATGGAAAGCGAGGAGTCTAACCAGGCAACGTTCATGCGTGCTCGCTCGATCAAGCTTTTCGGTCGTAAAAGCTTTGAGCGCACGTCGGGCGGCACGCTCGTTGGACTTTGGGTAAGCAATTCGGTGAGGCCTCCGTTCAGAGCTTCGAGACTCATCGTGCTGTTGTTGGCATTAAACGAGCCAGTGCTGCCAAAGCCGAATGTGTTGTTATTACGCTTCCACGTGCTGGTATGCTAAAATTTTTAAAGAATTATAGCGTGTTTTGATTTTTAAATAATCAATTCAAATCATTTAATCATTACAAAAGTGTGTGTATCTCATGTATAGCGTGAATACTCGAATCAACTAATTTACTAACTAATTATAATATAGTGTACAACAAATCGAATTCAAATTTATGAATGAAATTTAAATATGGTGGACCTAATATGATAAGTTATTTATATTTATAATATTAAAAAAAATTAATATTTTATCCTATCTACACCGAAAAAATATGGATGGATATACTGAAATTACTTATATGTATAACACCAATTTTGAAAATGTCCAAATTACTCTCGATTCTCGCATATGCCGGACATTGACATAAAAGTCTGATTAAAAAGGTGCAAGGTGATTGTACAAGCGGCTGGACACGAAGACAGCTATTAAACCAGAACAAGAAAGTTTATGTTTCGAAAAAAGAAGAATAATATAACTCCCAGATTTTGAGTATCAATATTCGATGTATTACAAGGACATGTCGTATATCAAATTTTTTTTATTGTAGGAAGTTTTTCAAGAGATCTTTTTTTTATTCCTTTTATTTAACATTTACGAAGTTATTATACAGTTTTAAATGAAAATTATCATTGGGTAACCATATTTAGTTTCGTAATATTATAATACGATCATTCGTTGCACAGAATTCGGGATCGAGTTCGTTTTCTAGATCTACCTGGTCAAGCGCGAGAAAAGCTGGTGGAACAAGGAAGGCTTAACGGGATCTTGCAGTAACAAATCCGCGTTTTAGGATGATGCATTAGATTAGATAAGACGTGTGGGAGAAAATGTGGCTTACCGTGACCGGAGAAGTAATGGGAGTGCTGTGATTATTTCTGTGGCTGATCGGCGTGACCGGGGCGCACATATACGGACTCGGCTGATCGAGGCTACCCGTCGAGCCTTGGGGACTCTGGGTTGCTGCAATGAATGTATTCGTGTCAGCGGGCACATGATAACCGTTCTTCTGGTTCTCGATCTTCTTCTTTGCCGGTAGGTCCTTTAGATTGTACTTAAGATGATTGGGTTCCAGTGGTTTGCAGAACGATAACTCTTCAGGATGTCTGATGCCTGCGCAATTGTATTTTTGTTAGACATTTAATACTACATAAAATAATCCAATAAAAGAAGATGACGAATTAATTGTATATTAACTGTTATATTTATATAAATATAATAATTTATTGTCTCAACATATACGTTTTAACGTTTATACTCGTGTGAAAGATCAACATGTACAAGAAGAATTATATATATAACACTTCTGTTA
This sequence comes from Sycobia sp. Sy_11, assembly GCA_018907035.1. Classification (NCBI taxonomy): domain Eukaryota; kingdom Metazoa; phylum Arthropoda; class Insecta; order Hymenoptera; family Epichrysomallidae; genus Sycobia; species Sycobia sp. Sy_11. Next base: position 4,124,008 of record JACCIC010000006.1, on the reverse strand, counting down.
ATTAGATAATTAAATATACAGAAATCACTTGTAAATCACTCTCAGTAAATTCCAGATAACAACATTAATTCCTGACCGTAAACTAAAACAGATATTTCGCAGTTGTAACTCCTACGTGATATTAAACTAAATAAACTTGAAATTCATTAAACTTTACTGACCATTGTATATGCTAACGGAGGCAATTAATAAACTTTTGCTGCAAGATACCTTTTAAAACTTCAATACTATAGACAAGTGCTAAAGACCGATTCTCTCGTGTTGTTGAAAGTAATGTCATTTCTATATATATATAAACCAAATCAATTGGTGTATATGTATAACACATTGACCATTAGTATTTTTAAAATCTATGATTAACATAAAACATCCACGCAATTTTTCATAATGCAAAATCTATATGACATAGACAAAAAATACGATTTTCATGAATCTAAATTATTTCGAACTAAAACAATTGAACTCCTTTTCTTTGTTTTTTTTTTGGAAACTTATAAAACCAGATGCTATCATTATCCATTTTACTTTTAATTCTATACAGAATTCCCTTCCGATCATTATCACATAAACAAAATATACTCCACGACAAGGCAGACGGACGCGTAACGAAACTTTTACACTCCCCAGAGGCCAATAAATCAATGACTTATGTGTAGGTAGGCAGATTGGGAATTTCTAAACCGGTTTCTCCAAGTTTCGGCCACACGCTGAGCCCGACTTCCCGTCATCTGGCCCGAAAATGACGCCGCACGTGACAGGAAAGAAAGGGTGCTGTGCTGTACCAGGCTGTACCAGGTTTTGCACACATCTATGCAAAGCACGAAACGTGAGTGTGCGCTGGATGCGCGACAGCCCCAAAATATGCTGCTATAAGCGCGCTTACATCAATCATCCTTTACTCGTCGTTTAATACGTTGCTCATACTGTAATGGAAATGATGATTGGTGCGAAATTGATGCAACTGATGATTAGTGCGAAATTCCGAATTCGCGAATGAACGATGCGTAACTCGAGAATGTGATAAATTTATTGCAGCATTGTCATTTTTTAAGAACACCAAAAGAGCACGATAAGCAGTAAAACAGCTTGGTTTGAAAACAATTACATGCATAAATATAAAGTTTGCAAGATGGCTTAGAAGTTATATCCTCATAGTCGTAACTAATCGAATTGTACCGGCAATTTTATATTGATGTATAACAATTTATCATTCACATTTATTAAAGCATATTGAAAAGTTTATATTATATCAGATATGTTACTTTTATGATAGTGAAATCGATTAAATTTATATTGGAAATTTATGTGATCTATATATCTTTACAGATTTAAGAAGGATGTTCTGAATCTAAAAATACAATAATTTACAAGACAAAAAAATTAAACTAATATCATCTTACATAGATATCGAATGGGCTGACAATATAATTATAACAATAAAGAGCTATCAACAAACAAGCTATTTTCGCACGTGCGCAGCACTTTCGAAATTATTTTGGTAGCTAATGATAAGACTTTAATGCTTAGAAAATTCAAAATTATATTCAAATACCATTATTTTAGTAGCTAATGATAAGACTTTAAATGCTTCGAGAATTCAAATTGAGACAACATTTATGATTCTTCATGTTTTGATATGAATATTCTTTATGTCTTCTATTCAGGAGAATAAAAGTTGGTATTTTTGCATGGGCTTTAGGGCCATAATCTAGGTTAACGATTAAAAAGTCGATTCATTTTCAATTAAAATTTATTTTCTTGGGTTTTATTATTTATCAAGATTATATAGTTTTCATTTCTTTGGGAACAATTGATAGAAATTACATGGATATGTTGAACGTAAATGGATTATAAACTTGTGTAAATACGCTAACTTTCACCTCTATCAGTATACGAGACGAATTCATGGACTTGAAATAAAAGTTATAGAAGTCTAGAGTCTCATCATGAATTATTATTTCGCATACATTTGAAATTAAAATTCTAGGGTGATAACATCGAATAGACGAGGCCGTAGTCTTTCTATATATAATGACGAAACAAACTCGAGGCGAAACGAGTCGAGATTTTTAATCGCGTAGTTTTTTTTTATCATAGATAAAGATTAATTCCAGTGCTGCCTCGATAAAACTTTCGAATTGCAATAATCAAGTAAATTTTTATTTTTATACATCAGTTACAGAGGCATTTCGAAATTTATCGTCAATTGTTTTCGAGAAAATTCTATTCATTCTATCAAGGATTTAAATTGACCTTATGAAACTTTATGTCTTAATATTCATTACGCTGCCATATTCTTAAAAATCCATATACAAATCTTTAAGAACATCTTTCACAATGCTCGCTCTCTCTATTCAATTAAAGTACAAATTTAAATATATAACGCTGGAAATTAAGATAATATAAGTTGCAGCCGTAAAATGTTCTCATGGCGACATCGCTGAAGAACGCTGATGCCGTAAAAGATATGTATATTAGATATACTAATTCGCGATATGTCGCGTTGCTGTTCGCATTGATGCGAACGTGTGTGTGTGTGTGCGCGCACGTGTGTGTGTGTGTGTCTGTGACCTTCGCGTGACAGAGGAGAATTTTTCACCACGCGGGAAGACGACGGCGGGGCACGCGCGGGTTCTGGATTGATTCAAAGAAAGCCGCAGCGTGTGTATAGTAAATCTGCCGGGCCATCAGACCCTAATGGCAATAACGTTTTTGCGCATCATTTTCAACGCGCGCAATCGTGACTCTCTTGCATACGGTGTGGGTATATTTTTACACGAAATGTAGTCGATGTATATATATATATATATGTAAGTAATATATGTTCAAATTTATAGCAGCACACGTGTTCTCGCGCAATCACTGATGCTTCTCCTCATCAGTCACCCTTCTATATATATATATATATATATATATATATATATATATATATATATATATATATATATATATATATATAAAAGCCAATTTAGAATAAATAATTTTACGCAGCAGAAACTTTGAAATTGAAATAAATAAATATAAAAGTTTTAATATCATTATGCTCGCCCAACAAACCTGACGTAAACAGATATATAAAATACCAATAGATCCGAAACATCTCACGCATTTTTCCGATTTATCCTTCAAGTTATAATGTCGTCGAAGCGCTTGATAATTATAATTTATGAAATGAATGGGCCAAGCTGATCGGACGTTTGTCAATTAAAACCGGACGACGCTATAAATTATGCATGAATTGTATACGAGTCTCGTCTCCTATTAGTGAATCTTGAGTTTTATTCTTCTAAACAACAATGAACGTTTAATAGAGCAGGGTCGATAATGCGTTATCACGAGCACGACGGCCCCCGCTTATACATGTACGCGTTATTTATAGCACTTTTAACTTTTGCAAAAGTTGAATCACAAAGCGTGCAGCTTATATATATATATATATATATATATATATATATATATATATATATATATATATATACACGCATCATTTGCATTTAAACCGAGAGACAGTCTATATAACATTGTAAGTATATATAATAAAGATGTATCGAAACCATTTCTGCGCGATGACGTGTATTTAAAAAATATATAATATTGATAACTGCAAGAAGAAAAATGTTTTAAAGATATTTCAAACGTCCATGAAGATATTTGTTTTCTCGACTTTCTACCCAGGAGTATACTACGAAATAATGTTTCCGTTACAGCCTAAGGCGTTGCAAGTGACTCGGAATTCTATAGCCTACGTTTTACAGTCGAAAAGGAAAAAGGGGCCTTCGCCCGCGGAAGGAAGTACAGTTTCTTTTTGGAAAGTCCATGGAAGAGAGGGGGGGGGGCTCTCACCGAGTTCCTTGCACAGATTTATGACGGCGTTGAAGGTCTTGACGGAAAAGTCGACCCGGCAGTCCAGGTATCGCATGTCGGGCAGCTGCACCCTCAGCGTCTTGTGCATGGGTGTGAAGTGGAGCTGCGCGTCCGCCGCAACGCCGTACTGGTCGAGGGTGCTCCGCGTCCTGGTGAGCCAGTGATTGCGCGCCGGCCACCAGAGCGCGTGGTCCGACCAATCCATGGCTATGTCTGCAAGCACAAAATTAGAAATGTCGTTATTAAAACTTTTGTATATACGTATGTACGCATAGTAGTTTGAACAATTTTTCTTATTCTATTTCTTTGCGATCTGTATGTTGATATTTGACTTAGCATTATGCAATAAGTATTGTATATATGTATGTGTGCGTGTATATATATATATATATATATATATATATAGATATAGAGAGAGAGAGAGGAGAGAGAGAGGAGAGAGAGAGAAGAGAGAGAGAGAGGAGAGAGAGAGAGAGAGATAGAGAGGAGAATCTGAGAGATAGAGGAGATAGAGCGAGAGATGAGAGAGCGCGCGCGGGAGATAGAAGAGCTATAGATAGAGAGCAGATAGAGAAGAGATCTAGAGATAGAGAGATAGACTTTAGAGAGAGATAGATCAAGCCCAGCTTCGATAGTATAAGTGTTTTCAAAAGCAATTCCATTGAATTCGATAGAACAAGATTTACATATCATGATTTACATGTAGTATACAGAGTTTATATGGGATTTGTCATCAAATTTTTATTATTGTGAATGTTCCCTATTATATTCATATAATCAACAATTTTCTAATTAAGAATCTCGATGTCAGATGTGGATGTTATTTTAGATTTTAATTTAAATTCTATTTTCGACATTAATGCATAGAAAATATTACGGATAAAATATAAAATTAATTGAATAAAGATTTTAAAAAATGTAAATTTGAAATTAATTATCGAAAATAGGAGTTTTTCGTTATTTTATTTTATTTTCATTATGCTATTCGTTATTACGAAGATCACATTTATTATTATTATTAAGATCTTAGAAAACATCATCAGCAGGAAGGAAGCAACAGTCGCTGATGTACCATTTCTCCGGATTTCTCATAGGCGACCATGCCGTGAAACCCCGAGATGCGCATCCGGTACACGTGTGCAGCATAACGCGCGCATTCCATAAATGGGCCGCAAAGATTTGGCACAACATCCGTTTAGTTCTTATGGGGAGTTTCTCCATTCTTAAAGCTTAGTAGGCGACTAGGTTAAATTTTTTTTTATCTATTATGATACCAACCTCCGAAGTTAAAAACCTAGAAGGCCATCATTTATGTCTTCGTAGTTATTTTTTTAAAATTATATATAGTTATTTTTTTATATATATATAGTTATTTTTTTTAAAAATCTAATTTCTCCATCGAATAAAAGACCAACCTTCATTTCCGCCAAGCTCCGCTTCAATAAAGAGTAAGTATATATAAATTGAAAGACTATATGGTACGCGGAGTGTGCTTCAAGCTCGGGTGTTCGGCGGGCAGAGGTGCGCAGCGGCAAGCACCGCATCAGAGCCGCGTCAAGCGAGGGACGAAGACGGGGCTCGAAGTGCCCTATTGGCGATACGCTCGCTTTTTTTTTTGCTATAATTTTTTTCTTATCACACCGCGCCGCACAGATTGAATACCTCCGGGCTCTCGAGGCTGTCGCGCGCGGCTGATGGCGCAGCGATGCTCAAGGGTTTCACTTTCCCTTCCTCTGTATAAACACAAAGGCGGTGAAAGCTCCGAGCAGACGATGTATATATATAGTATACATCATCCTCGTTTTGCAAAGGTACGGAGACAGCTCCCCCCCCCCTTTATTTTCTTCCCACTGTCCATCCCTCACATTCCACGCTAGATGGACGAGATGTTGCACGTCTGGCTCCAGTACCGAACGTCCCGTCTCGAGCAAAAGCAGTCAAAAGCATGTCTATTGGTCGATGTGTATATAAAGATGTTAACGTAAGTTAAGCAGATAGAGAGATGATCTCGAGGAGGACTTTAATATCGTAGTCGTATGTATAGGCTGATGAGCGGTCCGGTTGAAAAACTCTCTTTTTCCAAATTATTTCTTTATATCTTACTTGGAAAATTGGACGCTTCATTTTTTTTTACTTATACGCGTATATACAAGTATAGAATGAATGTCATAAAATTCAATACGCATTCTTCTAGCTTAGAAGTGCATTATTAACAAGTATAACTAAAAATTTATGATTTCAAATATTGCAATAAGTCTAATTCAATTTAAAAAAGTTAAAGTACAAATAAATAACAATTTTTGCATAAAATTAATTTTACTACAGAAATATATTTTATAATTTTCATATGAAAGTATTGTAATAAATCCGTGCATATATGAAGGATCAATAATATAATCGAATCTATTTATATTAAATTTTTGCGTATTATATAATGAATTTAAATTTTACGCCTTACATTGCGCCCGTGAACTTCATAAATTTTTTTATTATCGGCTATATGCTAGAGTAATGTCTCATTTTTTCACGGGTAGCAAAAAAAGGTCGTGAAAAAGTATACTGTATACCGCATAATATATATATATATATATATATATATATATATATATATATATATATATATACCTACGCGTGAGACCCATAATCTTTTTTATTATAGCATTGTTTACGGTCCACCTGCGATGCATTTAATAGATGCGATTTTATTGTTCTCAAAGCGCAAAATGGTAAAAGTATATATGTGGAAAATATGACGCATTAAAAAAAGGTACGTCAGATTGTTAAGATGCGTATGAAATTAAAAAATAATTCATGTAAAAATACAGCTATTAAAGTCTAATTATTGCTATAATTTAAGCAAGGTATTCCTCGATTTATCGACATCTAATAATATATATTATTGTTTAAATATGACTTTAATAGCTGTATTTTTACACGAATTACTTTTTAATTTCAAACACGTCTTAACAATCTGACGCACTTTTTTCAACAAATTTCATTAAAATTTTTAACACGTATATAGCGTAACATCCAAGTTTTTGCCGACGTAAAAATGTATTATTTTCTGACGAAAATGGAAACGTTTGTTAAGGTTATTAATTAATTTTTTTATCGGGCAGTCCCTCCGCTTGCTATCAACTTTTACATTTCCTTTGTCTCGGATTCTCGTCTGCTCCCTCTTTTCTTGAGAGTCTTCCTCTCATAATAGTCAAGTCTTACAAAATCTGCCGACCTCTATATAATATAAAGTTGAACGAACTTCCTCAAGACGGGAAAAGGAGAGAATGCTAATAGACCCCCGGTACCTCCCTTCATTCGCCTGTATACAAATTGAAGAGCAAAAGCTTTTTTCTTCTTCCTATACTTTTATCCCAATCGAGAGTTTTCCGATATCCCGACCGAAGCGCATTTATTGCGCATTCGTAATATAAGTTTTTTAAAGAATTCGATAAATAAGAGGTTTAACTGGACGTGAAAGCGTGTGCACGTGCGAAACTCCGTACCGACTTTAATACGGCATCGATCTCTTGATCACTGATTCGCCGATGGTTATGAATTTATGAAGTTTTCAAATTCGTTAATTAAAAAACAAGTTTTAAATAATCTTCAAATACATAAAAGAATCAACGTACAATATTAAATAAATTTTTCAATTTTCCAATGTCCAAATACGATTGAATTGAAATTGATCTGAACATATCTGTTATTATGAATAATTTTTAGTATATTTGAAGTTTGGAATCGTGATCATTCTCCTTATGTAGATAAATGTATACTATGTATAGTGTATACATTTATCTGTATGTATGTATATTTTTATACAGTCTCATAAGAAGGTAATGCTTACAACGTAAATAAATTTCAAGTTGCACTTGTTCGTTGCAATTTCTTCATCGTACATTGCACCCCGTCCCATTCGCAATATTACACGATATTACAATTAATTTGTTCAATTTTTAATATTATCCTATAAGAAACAACAAATTTGCTAAAAATAAACATGCAAATAATTTAAGAATAACTTATAATCTTGACTTAATAATTTTATTAAAGATTAAATAAATAATGTTTTATTTTAATAAATAGATGCAATAATTAACGAATTCAAAAATTGTATTTATTTTCTTTGAATATTTAATTTCTTAATGTCCTAAGCATCCTCAGCCCTACGCTCAGCAAGCTAAACTCTGTAAAAGCGGTACTCGTGCAGACATGCGAGGTAATTAAAATAAAAATTTTAAAATGAAAATTCTATACTTTCGCAATTCGAATATGTGAAATTTTAATTTATCGAGTAAGTTAATTTAATTTATCTTATTACTAAACGAATATATACGTATATGTGTAAATAAATTCTAAATTTTAACATGGGAGCATGCGGAAAAACAACTTTAAAATTTTATATTCGAGTTTTCCTCGTGTCCTTAATTTGAGCACTCTCGGTTAGCTTTACTATTAGCTTATAGATAGCAAAATAAATGTTTCTAATATTATTTCAAAGTAGTCATCTTAGAAATTAGAAATGCCAGAGACTTATTTGAATTGAGTCACCCAAGTTTCAGCAAACTATATTTTTGAAGGTGTGCTTGATAGTCCGTAGATGCCATTTTATTGTACAAATATCACTCAAACATTATTTCCAGAACTTGTAAATAGGTATTATTTAAAAAGAAATTTTTTATCTTACACGCACTCGTTGAATACGCGATGTTCTCAAGTTCATTAATATTTATAATTCTTCTCTTATTATAAGTATATATAATTTGGTTTCTTTGGCGTGCTTTGATTTGCCGGGCACTGGTTCTGACATCTATACGGTACATATAACGTACATCTATTCATTAATTGAACTGTTTTCTATGATCAGATAATATATATACACGCACACTTATTTAACGTGAAGGAATTCAAACCTCTCGAATAAATGAAATTTCATTAGAATTTAGAAAATAAAGCAGTCGATCTTACGTGGAAGAAGTGTATGTATGCCGGCTGGTAAATATATATGATTATCGCGGCTAGTACTCCAATCCAGCAAAAACATTATTACGCACCTGCCACTCCGGATATTCGGACTCCGGGCGTCAGGGCATCGATTAAATATTAAATATAATTGAGAAACGCGCGAGGATTCCGCCTGTACCGCGCGAATAATGCAACGTCGATCGCGATCGGAGCTCGTAAAACGGCCCGGGATTGTATTATATAATAAGGAGCCGAAAGTGGGAAATAGGTAATGTATATAAATATAATTGGAAAAGAGAGAAAGCAAGGAGGGGGAGAGGCTCGACGATCCAATGCTCGGGAGCGGGACGAAAACAATCGTCGTGGACGACGAGGACCGCTGCACCGTAAAAGTCATTGTATGGCGGGGCAGTATAGAGTAGCCGTCGTAGCCCGTCGACAGCTGCCTCCGCGCGTCGCGTCCTCGTCGCGGTCAATTTGACGCTCAATCGCGATATATTACATCATATTCCGTCCGTGCGTACGTAGTTAAATCGAACGAGCCCCGGGGCAGACTTTGCGAAGGGGTAGAGCGCGGCAGAGGGGGCAGTCGTTTATCGCCGCTATTAGCTGCACCCTCGGCGACCCCCCGACGCTGCACACGGCCGCAATTTCTCCCTTTCGCATTACATTATATACACCTCGGCTTCCTTTCTCTCTCGCGCTCGTTCATTGAGCTGTTCTGCGCGCACACACACTCGGTGCTCGTGCGATGGCGAATGAATGGCAAAGGTGTTGCCGAGCTGGGACGGGGTCGCGTGCCGCTATATATGTGTATATATATATATAGAGGGTTTTTTGAGCAACGGACGACGCCCGATGATTCTGGACAATGGGACGCACTGTTATATTTGCGTAATTTCTATTTGTTCGGAGCGCGTGGCTCTCGCCTACACTCTATATTCCCGCCCCTTTGTCATGCGAAATTTAAATCAATTTTCTACAGGACAATTTACGGATTTACCCGACATTAGAAACTCGATTAAATCGTTATGATTTTTATATTGCGGAGGTGTTTTAATGTTATTTTATATATGTTGCACAGAAGCAGACGATTGGAAGTTATTTCAAGCATTTGCTTTAGGCACACGTATGTATATTCGGTACATTATATCGGACGCATCAATTATGCATATTTGGCAGTGCTTCGGTGTATTATAATAGGGTCTTTATATATATAGCCACTATTAAATTTAAATATGCATGATCCAAACACGAAGGAACCCTCTCGTCGCCGATCGGCGATCGATATATACATGCATAATTCAAGGGATATGTTGAAGCGGTACTTGTGATAGGGCATGGCGCAGGTGTATACAGGATGTAAGTGCTTATCGAGTATTCGGTAATTGAGACATTCGACGATTTTATAAATCAACCGATTCTCCGCGTCTTCGATGAAGGATGCACGAATTCACGAGCGCCAATTTTTATAGTATATGTATATGTATATGTATATATATATATATATATATATATATATATATATATATATATATATATACGGGTGGCTATAATTTCTTTAAACCGATCATCCCGCACTCATATATATAATGTGCCCCCTCATTGATGCGTAGTGCCTTTCTTCCAATATAATTCTGGGGTAGGCATATGGTAACCCATCATATATATAATATACGGGAGCTTTGTATACCTAACGTAAACACGTATACGACCTTTTGTGTAATTCCATATGTTGTAGATTACGTGTGCGCGCACGCGTGCGTGTTTGTGTCTGTGGGTCCACGGTCAGCATTTCGTTACTGTAATACGTTACATTAGAGACAACTGTTAAAAACACCTAAAAGAATCTAGAACAACAATTGCCGCGCGTTTAATTGGCCTTATAACCAACTGATTTTACTATATATACAAGTATCATTTTTCATCATTTACATAGATTTGCCGCAATTTTCATAAATTTGCGAGGGTAGATTGAAAACATATTGATCTTTTCTGATGTACATATATACATATTCAAAAATTTCGATTTATTTCGTAATAAAGACCACGATGTTTTTGCCGCGCGATTATTTCTGTTGCATCGAAAGATGAGAGATCGCAATGTTGCTATACAGATAGTTCATCGAAAGATATCTCGTAGCAAATATTACATAAGGAATCTTTTGTTAAATAGTGTGAAAATATCCTTGTAAGGAGTCCCAATAATAAATCCGTATTCAATGCTATCGAGCGTTTAATGCCCGGAGCGCTGCAGACATTACGAATCGATGCATTTTTTCTTATACAACATATACTTGGCGCGGCAAACGGGAAGCATAATTAATTGTCCCAAGAGAATTTATGCGTAGAGGGTGATGAAACATACAGATAAGTAAACGGCGGGTACTTGTAACGCGTTGCGCGTCTATACATTTGCGCGCGCAGCTTTGCATTGCGTTATCGCAGCGCAGCTTGCACAAAGCTCGAACGAACGCTGACACTTACAAAGGGCGTAAAGCTATTTCTTTTCGCGCCCATCCGCTCCTCCGTCCCCCGCGGATCCTCTCGCCGCCCGGGCTCTCGCCTCCCCCAAATATAACGCGCGACCGCGAAGCCGCGCAAGAGCGACGAGATTATATATACAAGACGTGGCGCGGGCGCGCGCGCGCGCGAGGTTTCGAGAAAACCGCGACAAAAAGGGAACGAGCCTCGCGCGGTTTTGCGTTTTTCGCGAGGGCGCGCGTTACGGGGTTTCTCTCTCGCGTTGTAATAAAGACGCCGCAGGGCTGTGCCCTCGCCTGCTAGGAGGGGAGGAATTGCGCGAGTATACGTTTCTTTCTCGACCCCCCCCGCCTCTTTCTGCTCCACTCCTCCGGCGTCTTGTTCTTTGTTTTTTTTCTCGCCCCTCCGCGGTATATCCGCTGCAGCGAACGCGTTTTCGACCGCGGTGCCGGTCTATGTATATAATGGCAGAGGACGCGAGAAGCCTCCTTTGCGCGCGTGCTGCGTTTTCCGCTCGCGGGCTCTCGCAAACGAGATTATAATGCGTATATGCAGGGATCGGAGGGAGTGCCGTTGGAACGAAGGTATACCTAAACAGAGAGAGAGAGAGAGAGAGAGAGGAGAGAGAGAGGGAGAGCGAGAGGCAGAAGGAAAGAAACGCAGCACCTCCGCGACTTGCTCCCTTACAAAGCCGCATACCCTTGGATAAGTAACCCCGTGGTTTTGCCGCGACTCTGCCTCGAACCCCTTTCATTTTCAGAACTATGTTGGTTTTGTGGTCGGAATATACACTGGCGCGTAAACGCGCGCCTATAGGACTCCAGCCGAAGTAGTGCCCGTGGCTGCGTATGCGGAAAAGTCTCGATGCAAATTGCAAGCCGATCGATATGTAATTCGATCAACGTATAATTTTCTTCTCCCATTCTTCGGGATATAATTACGATGCTGCTCAACGTCGCCAATTTATATCGGAAATTTTTCTTTGTTTTTTTCATAATCGTATATATGCTAATCGCCAATTAATAGTATAAATTGAACGTACGTTAATTTAAATTTTAATCGATATAAGCCAGAAACAAATTATACATCTCATTCGTAAAACATATAATTGACAACTCCTTCGTTCAATCGGTTTATCTTTAATTTTCGCCGTAGCATAAAATGAAAACCCATAGATCTAAGCCATTTGGTATTGCGTGGGCGTCGTTCTCAAGCGAGCAGCAGATAAGTTGCACGGGTTGTACCCACGCGTACAGTCACATATACCGCGTTTAAGCGTAACAATATTGGCGTAGAAATATTTATACAGCTATAGTAAACCGATCTCCGACATTATCCACGTAATTTCGGTTTGTTTTTCAGTTTTTTCAGTTATTTCAGTATTTAATACGCAAAACTGAGCGAAAAACTTTAATTATTTACGAAACTGCGTTTTGATATATATTACTTAGCGTTAAACATTCTTGAAGAATAATTTTTAGTTATTTTTTTTCGAGAATGGTGCGCCTGCCCGACTCCTCGAGCACTTCCTCGTATTAACGCGGCTGAATTAAATTCTCATTGTCGAACGGTTTAGGAAGAGCCGACGAGGGTGAAAAAGAAATCCGAATTTAATACGAATTTACATTAGGCTGTATATTTAAACTGTCGAGGAAAGCACTCTGGTTTCCGGGTGCATATATTTGCTCGGGGAAATTTCGCGACTCAATTATCCGGAAGCGCGGAAGTGGGTGTGGTGCGCGCGCCAGCCCAAGGACACGCGATATATATGTATACGTATACAAGGACGCGCAAAGGGCGGGGTTTCGCGACGTTATCCTCCCCCTCCCCCCGCCCCTTCAACCTCATTACTGAAGCAGACGAAGCGCGGAGGGTCGACAACAAACGCATTTTATATATACAACCTGCCCCTGCTGTTTATTCCACTCTTCCGACAGAAGCTCTCGCGGGCATTGTAATGCTTTATATTTGAGTGCGCCGCTCCGGTAGAAAAGAAGAAGAGAGGAGAGGGAGAAGCGTGCGCGTGCACATCGAAACGGTCGAGGACGCGCAGGCTCTTGCGCGCGTACACCTCCTCCAAATACCTTTGAATTGCAATTTTAGATATATATATGTATATATATATATATATATATATATATATATATATATATATATATATGTATACACGCATTTCATATGGGACCTCGACAGACTTACTCGTCCCCTGCGTTTGTCATTCCAATTTTCCACCCTTTTGTCATATATATACACATCCCGCCGGTTCACGATAAGGCTATCCGTGGTTTCGGTATAATTTTCTACGGACTTTTCGCGTCATTTCAACCTGACACGTATGTATTGTAGAACAAATATTCCGTGCATTTTATTCTATCTGCATACGCGATATAGGATATGCGAATGACGCGTTTGCCAATCGTATGTCTAGAAAATAACAAGCGGAAAAGTAGTTGGATAAAGCGGCATACCCATGTACATTAGCCTGTACGAAGAGCGTAATTATGTCATTAGTCGTGCGTAGTTCTTACCTTAAAAGTAATTTCAGCATGGACGTTTATTTTTAAACATATACGCGCGTATAAAAAGTTATTAAATATTGGCATTGAAGTTTAGTACAGAGAAAAAAAGAGCGAAAAATTAAAATTGAACATTACAGTTGAGCAATTGAGTCATTCGTATGTAAATTTTTCGATACGGAATGCTTCTCAAAATATCGCGATATAATAACTGGTTGCTTTTTAAGATCGTACGCGGAACTTGTAAAGAGTCCAATACGAGCGCACGGACCGATATCACAGGCTGGGATTACGGTACACCTTAATTGCAAAGGCGCGGTCACGAATGCAGGAAAGCCATGGTACACTATAAAATTGTATCTCGATGCATTTATATATAACGTGCAAAATGCTAAAATAAAAGAGCCGGTATCGAAAATAGAGCGGGAGCTCGCGCACCGATTGGAGCCCCCGAGTTTCAAAACGCGTATCCAGTGTGTATGTATAGATATATTTGCACAGTACACACACACGCGTCCTATACGCATATAACAAACGTTCTTCGAGTCGTTATGCATACATATGTATAAATTTGTAGTATTTTTTTCCTCCGACCGACGCGACGCCGGCCGGCGGAAAATCTTTGATGTTCGCTTATAAGACGAAATGGTAATATATAATATTAACCGCCGCCGCCGCACCCATGGAAAACACTCTACCTCTACGAATCGCTGCAAAAGTATAAAGTGTGCAACAACGGCCGCGGCGATGTTAGTTACGCTCTTGTCCCGGCACGTACATATATACAATACACACACACATATATATATATATATATATATATATATATATATATATATTCGTGTATGAGACTTGCTTTTTGAACTGCCTGCATATAATACAATCTTATCTGGCGAATTTTAGCGCGTGAAATTTCTGTTCGAGTTTTTTCCCACGTGCTTTACGGCTTTTTTCCATTAATTTTATATTTTTCTTTATTATTAAGGCGCCTCTATTCTCAAGTTAATGACTATATTTCTAAGATATAGATCGGGGCTTTTACATTTTTTTTGTATCCGACAACGTTTCGGCAGTACGAAGTTCAAAATAACTTTATGTAATGTGCATCAATTATAAATTAGCGATTATGCGTAAATTTCTATAACTTTAATACTCAAATATATTTAAAATGGCGTGTACAATTTTCCTACGATGTAGTAGCCTATTCCTGAATTAATAAAACTGTTATACGTTATTATAAGTGAGTATCAGCCATATTATATAAGTTAATATATGATCCATGTTAATACATTTATTTTGACTGAAATTATCTATAAATAAATCAATTCATTAAATTTGTTTTATTTTATGTAAAATATATGTAGAACGTACAATTCATGATCTTGAATTTTTTTCATATAAGCTTTCAACTAGCATAATAAAGAACAGCGAAACTTTTTCGGAGGAAAGCCATTGAAATCGAGTGAATTCTTGGACGATGGCCTCATTTTCGTAGATAAATTCAGTATACGTGTACTAAATTTTGTTGATTTTAATTGAATCCAGGGAGAATTAATTGTAATGTAGATGCATATATATATATATATATATATCTTCACTTTACACAAGAGCTTTCTCTTCTAGATGTGTTGTACGTACGTATATATAGTATATATTGAAAAAAAAATTCCAAATGATCCATTGTAAAAATACGGCATAACGCCAGAGAAAATGAAAACGAATGCGCGCGCGAGTAAAACCACAGTGAAAACATCAGTGACGCTCGATGCTCGTCTATATGGACAGTGTGTGGGTGAAGCTTGCGCGAGAGCCGCGCGACCGGAAGCGGCGCGGGGAATGATAGGCGTGCGCTCGGCACGTAAGGAAAACCTGCTGCCCTGGTCTATACGTATATGTATATTTATATATGTGTATATATATATATATATATATATATATATATATATATATACGCGCGCGCATCTACATATAAATATATATATATATATATAAATGTGAATATGCCTTTGAAGCTCTAACTTTCCGTGCATAACAAAGAGTCATTCAGCGCTGGCGAGAATCTAGCACAGCGCGCCGAAGGAAAGTGTGGCAACAACCGGAAATGTCAATAGTAAACGCGCTCGTTGCGTAGGAGTCGCCGGATAACCAAAAAAAATTGCAGTTGCATTTGCACCTATATAATTTATATATTTATATATATGGAAGAGAGAGAGAGAGAGAGGGGGGGGGTAAGACCGAGATAGAAATCGATTCTCCACGGTCTATGCGATTGCGGCACCTGATGCATAATCTCAACCTCTCTCTCTATGCGTATAATTGCCAAGCGCGCGTTCAGCTTCGGGGAAAAACGCATTCCAATAAAAAAAAACTTGTGGGTGTTTTATATTATAGAGGGTCGATATCGCCTATTTGTTAGTTTTTTTATTTACATTTATCTATAATAATATACGTATAATATTTATATATTTTATGACTCTTTGCAGCAAGATATGGAGAACGCCCACAGTCTCTTTTCAAACGAATTGAAGGCAACGTGAATAAAATAATACGTTATGGAAAATAACCGAGCGAATTAGACCTTTTTGACAATTATTCAAAACTTTTTTAATTAAATTCTGAAAGAAATTTTCATAAATTTCAGGGTGGCCTACGAACTCCTTTCCCTCCCCGCGGGACTTTCATCTTTCCTCCGTTACCTTCCGTGTCAGGTTCCCCATACAGCGACCGTTCGAGCGTTAAAACTTTCTCAAGCGTCGTCCCCTCTTTCACTTCAAAGGCAACTTTGGCGAGTACATACAATGAAAAGCGAATCTAGCTTATACACGGATCCTACGTAATAAATCGTTCTTTTTCCGCTAAGCAGAAAAAGAATAATATATATATATATAGAAGCTGAGCCGAGAGAGCTCGGAGCTGCTCGGCGAAACAGTGAAAAGTATAGGTATCGATAGGAGCTCGTGCGCAGGGTATTATAAGAATATCCAGCTAAGCTCGCTACTTCGAATAGAGCAAGGGGAAAAGCGACGTTTACAGTTTTCGGCCTATTCCCATTTGTACAACATTCGAGAAAAAGCTACGATGTGGAATTAGCCGAACGCAACGGTTATAGGCGAGCGCCCGTGCCCGTTTCTCCGCGTCGCCGGGAGGAGGGTTGTAAGATTCTCTCTTATATATATATATACACTGTATACATAGTTCTTATATAGCACGATGCGCGTATATATACATGCGCCGACTTTAAAGAAGCTCCCGGCGGACGCGTGCCGCGTTTGCGCGGGTAAGCAAGCAATAAAGCTCGCTATACGCAGGAAGTGAACGACGACGAAAGCGAAACGCTGGAGCCGTCCCGCGTGCATATATTTCCAGAAGCCCGATCGCTATTTCGGGAGACAAATCTACCCGCGAGTTCGACCCCCCCCCCATACATATACATATATATACATTGAAACACGCGTAAAGGGAGTGGGGGAATTACAATCTGTGGGTTCGATGTAAGGAACGCGAGAGTAATGTAGGCGATGATTTGAGAATTGCTCTTTACGTATACGTATACGTGTATAAATGGTGTATTTGTCACATTGTTGCTAAGAAAATATGAAGTCTGTTTAGAAAAGTTTGCGTATATGCAGAAGAGCACAAAATCACAATAAATTTTCGATTACGCGTCAAAAACAAATTTTTAAATTTTAAAATAAGATTTATTTAGATCGTAGAAATTTTTTACTAACGATGAGAATCTAAAACTGTTTTTAATGCATCATAAGGCAACGAATGATTTTCTCTATAAAATTTCCTTAGTTTTTTATAATACTTTTACAATATTAAACTTTCCATATTACCTCTATTGAATTACATATTAAAAATCTCAAAAAGAGTACCAAAAAATTCACTGAGCTGGTAAACTGTGTACAGCTAAATTTTCATAACTAACCTTGAATTTTGTCAATTATTGTAGAAATAAAAAGAGTCTGAATCGATTCTCACATCGGAACATTATTGAGACACTTTTCTATTAGTATAAAAAGTTATATCGTCATAATGTCCATTGGTATACTTCTAAACTCTACTTTTACTAATATTAAGGTTTAATTGTTTATAAGAAAACCATTTGAATGTCTACAATAAAAAGACAAAAAATCCGAAAAAAATGGAGAAATTTTCTTTAATTTCACAGAGGATTGCTATTTCAGTTAGTTAGATCCCTTCGTGTCTATAGTTTTTGAGAGTATCCAATGATTTATATTAGGTATTTGAATAATTTTATGAGAGAATAATAGAAGTTGTTTTTTCTTCAAATATTTCTTCACCTATCCTAAATTCAGACAGTGAAACCATTCGTTTCAACGTTATTATTCTGTATACGAAAAAAGCTGCCATTAGAATCGAAGAGAATAATTTTAAATTGAGTTCATAATAATAGCCTGTATGCAAAACATAATAATATTCATTAACAGCCTGTCTATTAAGGTAAAATAAAAACATTGCAAATTTTCCAAGTTTATATTCAACGTTCCTTGATTAATAATTAGCGACTGTTTGGTTATCTTTAAATGAAAGGTCGACTTGTTGGATTGAAACCATCGTTTCGATTTCTATACCAGAAAAGAATATTATCGACTGCACATTAACTATGCTCTTCAATCCGCAAGAATGCCGCGCAACGAAATGACCCAGGGTTATATCGGGATCCATTATTGCCGTATTTGTTCCATTGCGCAGAGATCGCAATATAATATATTATAAGAAACGCTTGTTGAGAGCCACGCTTGAATAACAAAGACGGAGAACGCCCTCCGCGATTCGCGCGCTACTGACCTCGAAATCTAATGAACCAATCTAACAATTGTTCAAACGCATCGTCTGCAATGGCCATCGGTCTTTAAAAACTCGAAACGCTTGTTAACCGGCCAGTGCAAGAATCGTCGTTCTTCTTTACCTTGTCTTTTTTCATTCTATGTATCGATTGCCGACATTTCAAGTCTACTGCGCTTAATTTGATGCGGGTATTCTTTGCGTCGCGGTTTCTTATATATATATCTGCGTGTGTATGTGTAATAAAATATAATTTTTTTAACTACCTTAACCATTGCGTTTGAATTCAACTATAATTATCAATAATAACGGTAATTAGAAATATATTCATCATTCCTTTATTTGTATAATACAGAATCGAAGGTATATAGAAATAGCCGGAAATAATTTGATTGATACTTGATTGAATGTGAGAATTATCAATCAAGATATAATTTGAATGCCATTTCAGGCAAAATGTCGTATTTTTAATTATACTGCAAATTGAATATGGTACATTCAACAGTCAGAGATTGTGCACGATTAATTTTGGAGCAATGGGTATTGGGACAATAGTATTTCTAATTTTCTCGGTAAATAACGGAAAGTGTCACTTTAATACTTTGAATAATAATTTACATGACATTTTTTCTACTTTTTATCTCGAAAAAAGTTGTATTCCCACATGGCATTATATGTCATATTAATATTTCCGTGATACTGTAAGATTCCTGAACTATTACTGTGATATACAATGCTATGCGGGTTAGAATACGAGCGTAATAGAAAGTTTATAATAGATGATATTTTTCAAATTACACGACAGTATGAATATAATAGTATAGAAGCAATAGATTTTTGTTGATTCGAGCACGAGGGCGACGAGGGCCGAGTCAAAGAGGCTATGTGAATAAAGGTTTCTGCTTTTGTTTTTTATAATATGTACTATATAATAATATATAAACATCCATGTAATAACCTTTTTAATTTATTTCCAATTTCGTTTGATTTTTTAAGCCTCATCGATATTACTTTTATTTTCCATAACTGTCAGAATAAAAAATCATAAAAAAATAAACCATTATAAATTATAACTAAGAAGATTTGCGCACGGAAATTGTTCAAATAGGCGAGGATTTAAATGGGCATTATATAACAAACTAGGTGTATATGGATGAAAAACATTTCACGATGGTAATGGTTCAGAATTCGTGCGACTTAAATTCAGAACCCCCCTGAATATCAATAAATCTTAAATACGATGTATAACCGCAGCAGCATTCGCGCGCTGGGTATCTAAAGAAGAACTGCCAGTGCCTTACTGATGACCTACGTATACACACACACACACACACACACACACACACACACACACACACACACACACACAACACACACACACAACACACACACACACACACACACACACACACACACACACACACACACACACACACACACACACACACACACACATATATATATATATGAAACACCCTTTTTCATTCATATAAGGGGGGACGTAATTGTTGCAAGACGCGCAGTTCGTAGTGGCGATTTAACAGGGAGAGATGAGCCCTTATCCGTCACGAAAGAAATTCTTTATTCACCGAAGACCGATTAAATATAATACCGATTGAAATTCTTGACTAATTAAAAATGACTTGAAAAATTAATAAATCAATAATGTAGACTATGGAAGCTGTTCATTTTCGAGGGTTATACATTTATTGTCAGTATCTCGTATTCGAGCTGACGTTGATTACGATAGAAAGTTAATATAAAAATTAAATAAAAAACCAAAGTCAAATGGTTGCACATCTCAAATGCATACAATAAACTCGCACTGCGCGCTATCTCTCCATGATTTCACTCATAGATATGCATGTTAAAGGATATATTATACATACGCTTACGGACAACTTCGCCGTAATAAGGCTAGTATTCGAGTAAAATATTCTGATTGGTATTCATAAATTTTTATCGAAATACGTACGACTTATTATCACGTTGAAACTAAAGTTCGTTGAATTTATTTATATAATATGAGAAATTTCCAATCATTTTTTACATTTATTACCTATTTTTACTTATGAAAATTTCCATACGAATTTTGGTCCTACGCAAGAAGTCTTTTACTACTTATGTATTGGAACTAACGAATTTTTCTATCTATATAATTAATGTTTCTCCTAAGTTGGTCTTGTCTAGTCTGTGTCTTTTATTTATTAAAATCTGTAAAGCTTGAACTAAAACTATTTTATTCTACGATTGCTCTAAATGCTCTGATGGCTTTTAACACTAGTATATAATGATTAATTAGACATTTTGTTCGGCAACTTTGCTATAAAGGCTGACCAGAAATTACACGTTTTTCAATTACTATTTTCTCGTTCATTAATCGAGTGTCCTTATTAAATTTTTATTATGATTTTAACAACTCCGAAACGTTAATAATTAAAGATTTTAATTTTTTGATTTGATTTTTTTTTTAAATTATAATCTTTTGAATAATCATTTCTCATATATCGTATTCGCAATTTCTAGGACGCAGAAATATTCTTCAGAACCGATGCGTATGTAGACGAGCGAGCGTTCGTACAAATTGAAGCTTTATTAGGTCGTGATATTAGTCTGATATACGCGAACGAGCACAGAGCTCGTATTGAAACCAAGCGGTTTTTAACGAATGAACAATGAAGCCTATGTGTGGATATATAGCACGTGTTTAGGAGAGAGAGAGAGAGAGAGAGAGAGAGAGAGAGCGCGAGAGAGGAAGAGAGAGTAAGAGAAAGAGGCTCCCATGCAGTTCATCTATATATATATATATATAATGAGAGGGAGCGCCGCGCGGGTTTAGACAGTCACGCGCTTTACGCGCGCGCATGCTCGCCGGAAGTAAAAGATGAATACAATGGGAACGAGTAGCGAAAAAGGGGTGGGACACGCGAGCTCCGTATATAAATTCTACGCCGTGCCGGGGCGGACGACAATGCTGCCAGCGAGCTGTGTCAGGGGGTCGCGCGCGAGTTTTCCATACGCCCGTGCGCGGCTCCCACAATCGTGCATTATATACATATAGATACACGTACTCGTGTGTAGCTCCAACGATACGTATTATACATATGTGTAAACGTTTTTAGGTGTAGGCCGCGCGTGGTTTCTGTCAAAACGTATATTATATGGTTGCACCCGCGCCATTGAACAAAAAAAAAGAAGAAAAAAAAGAATAATTGTGCTTGTAGCGCTGTCATTCTAGAAGGCCAACCGCCACGTGGCAACTGGTGGCAATTTATCGTCGTATCAACGTCTGTTTTTATTCTCGGTTATATAGGATCGCTCGCGTACACTTTTGGTTGACGTACAACAGGAGCGAACCTTATTCGTTTTTTTCGGAGTCCATTATGATACTTGAACCTTTGTGCCTGAATTTTCGACTAGATTATATATATCTATCCTATAATTTATTGCATCGATATGGCATTTTATCTAATTCCAATATTCGTATAACGTTATAATAATCAAATTAGAGGTTCTTTTTTCCTTTCCACAGAAACATTTCAATACATTTTATTATCTTGCGTTGCACAATGTCCTCGATAGAATTCTATCTAAAAATGATAAACGTAAGAGGATCTTATGACATTAACCTTGGTTTAGATTAGAGGCCATTTTTAGAATTACCAGTACAAACAGACGGCTTCGTCTAACATCTTCGGCTCTTTTAGTATCCGTTTTTAAAAATTATTTTGACCTTTAAATGACCTTCACAATGGTTCTCAAGATTAAAATGACCGGTATCACGATCCAATCCCCTGCGTCCCCTATGATTTTGGGCTTGGAGTTTTTTCCTTTGAGGTCATCTTGCAAAGTTATTCGAGCCGCTCGATTAAACTAGAACGTACATTCTGCATAAATTAAGTTAACGATCAAAATTATTTACAGCTTGTTACGCAAAAACTGCTTTAATTCAAAAGAATTATACCTGCATGTATTAAGTATTTGCATTAATACTTGTATCGAAATTCTAATATTTTGTTTTGAATCGCTAAAAATTTAAGTATATTTAGCGGGACCAGATAACCGTAGTATTGACAATATCTTGAAGGACAATACTACTCTATAAAGGATTTAATGTAACTTTATATATCTGTCAATAGAATAGCGCGATAAGAAATATCAATCTTAAAAACTTGTCAAGAGCCTGTTTAAACATAAGTAGGGACTATATATATAATTATACTAAGTCAATTTGATCGATACACAGTGTTGATCTTTATTTAGTCACGGGTAAATAAAGAGAAAATTATTGAAAAATCGGTCTGCGCAAACACGCCGTCGGAAAAAAGGCTCTTCCACCGAGCGGTCTCCATTCGTGCTTCGGCAGTCGGTCGCATGCTCGGCGACTCGGGTCGCGCCGAGCATTTATCCGAGCTCGCGCGCGTCGCGCAGCGCCTCGAGCAGCGCCTCGAGAGCACGCGGAGGCGAGCGCCCGACGTATCCCCCTTGCCTCTCGACTTTATTCCTTCCCTGCGCCGGGGCGAGACATCGGAGATCCCGATAAGGACGCTCGCGTCCAGCCCCCAACCCCTCGCCCCCGACACCCTTCTCGACACGACCGGCGTACGGAGTTATCCCGCCCTTGCTCTCCCGCGGCCTATTATTATATATATATATATATATATATATATATATATATATATATATATATGCGCGGATCGTCTCGAGGCGCACTCGAGCGTCGACGCGGGCACCGCTGCTGCCGCGCGCCCTCGCGCGGGGCTATATATAGCGCGGGGACTTGCGGGAAAAATTGAATTACATTGCCGGGGGTCGAGTCTCGGCGCGTCGCGAACAGAAGGGGGCTTTTCTTTCTTCCGAGCCCCGGCGCGCGGTCTACATACGTACAATACGGCGGGGGGCTTTCAATAACGCGCTCTTGGCCACCGGGTGCGGTGCTGTGGCGCGCGCCCCGCGAGCGCGATAACGAATCCTGCTCTGTAATGCGGCGAGCCGAGCTCGCTCGAACCGCTCGGAGATCCGGCCGATATCCTGCAGTAAAGGGGCGACGGAAGCGCTTGTGACACCCTTGTCGTGCTGCTCTATGCTTTTAATTCGACTTCCTTTTTTCGATTAATTCTAATCGTCGAGTAAGTCAAACTCGACAATTCCTATAATTTGGCAATTTGGTCGTTGCATTATGAGATCTCTGAAACCGAGAATTGCGAAATAAATGTCCGGCACTTCGGAGTCGAAGCTTGAGGCACTTACATGGCTCCTTAAAAGATTGATAACTTCTGCGGATAGCAGTCAAATCGATAAGTTGTTTTTTACGCGCTTCTTTTATTAGCGAAATCGTTTGTAATTACGATTAGCCGGCAAGTGAAATAAGAGAGAGAGAGAGAGAGAGGGAGAGGAGTTTCAAGATATGAAAATGAAATAGTGTAGATTAAGAAGTCGAAATTTCGGGACGACAATCGTGTAAAAATATTTCAACATCAGGTACGTACATAATTGATCGATAAGAAAAAGATGTCATAGAGAAAAAAAAACTTTCATTTCTACTCGTCTATTTAAAAGTTGTGATAATAAACGAGCAAAAAACTTTGAAAATATACAAAACTTCATATGTTGCTTTGTGCGTTTATATATACGAAACTTTAATAATAAAAAAATGGTATAGCTTATGAAAATTTTCTTTAATTGTTGTTAAAATTTATTATATTTTCTTTTATATTTTCGCTGAAAATAATATTTGCACGTTCTTAAGAAAATTCTATTTTCAACTTTTATATTAATTAATTTCAGTTTATGAAGCAGCTATAGCCTTGAAGATAAGAACTTTTGTTCATGAACCATAAATTATGCAATAATATTCGAATGTCAACATTTTCAAAAATTTATCATTATTTTAACCTTTTCGTGTAAGATATTCCATCTTTACTTAAAAAATAATAGGTAGATAGCAACGTATTTCAAATTATAATATTACTTAATAATATTATTATTAAAAGTGTAAAACATATCCTGTATTTTAAAGAATTTTTTAAAATAATTAATAAAAAATAGAAATAAACGATGGTTAATAACAAAATCCGCATAAAGTATTTTACGTAAGAAATGGCAAACTTAAAAATCTTTATTTAAATGTATATATACCGTACAAAATTTAGTGATCATGATGAAAATTGAATCAGACTAATCATTTAAAATTACTATACTGAAGTGTGGTCGTGCTTATATTAAACTGATAACATATCTATATACTTCCAGCTTGAAATTACTTCAATTATATAAGATTATCATAATTTAGAATACGTAATATTAACTTGTTGAGTTGTGTAGCAATTATAAAACAATCTCCATATAGTTTACAAGGTTTACTTAAATTAAACGGTTCATTAAGTCGCCCGCTTATTATTGTATAAAAAGTGAAAGTTCTTACAATTTCAATAGACCTCGCGCGGAAAGCGATTTTCCGTTATTACAAGATCAATTATTTATATGTACATACATACGATCTGTAAACGACAGCTCAGTCCCAGTCCGCTTCAGGCACTTCCGCAAACTTCGAGAAAATCATTTCAAGAATTCCGACTATCTATCTATCTATATATATATATATATATATATATATTTATACACACACAAATGAATTTAATTATTCGCGTATTTCAATTATTTCGCAATGTTGACCATCGATTACGCGTGGGCAAGTACATATTATAGGTATATATGTGGGATCATTGTAACTTCCGCGAAGGAAGAACACCTTGCACCACTGGACTGGAAATTTGACCTTGTAACCGCCCTTTTTATATACAGAAACAATCAAATTTATAATTTGCTATTAAGGTACTAAAGCATGTGTATAAACGTGTGGATTATAAAACGATCGCGGAGGGAAAATATCGACGAATCGTGTAAGGCGCAATATTGTAAAAATGGAAGAAATGACTTTCTCCGCATATACGGCTGAGTATCAATTTGAATAACTCAATGGAGCACGGCACAGACGCGTACTTAGCCCATTTACGTCTAACTTTTTTCATTGTCTCTTTTTTACCGATGTGCTAAATACTGATTTCCCGGACGAGAGAGAGAGAGCGAGAGAGGGGGGTAGGAGAGGGAGAAGGAAGGGTAAAATTAAAGACTCCAGGGGGAGCTTTATGGCGCGGTGCGTATGTAAGCGTATATAATATACAAGATGAAAAAGAGAAAAGCTGCCGCTGTGCCGCTTGGCCGCCTGTCAGCTGTTCTTGCCGCCGAGCGCGCCTATGCAAATTGCACTCCCGGCGCATAATGTAGTCGCCTGCGAGAATTTTTTGCATTATGTATATACATATATCTTACGAATGTGTGCGCGAGCGAGTACACTTGTGCACACGGTACCGCGTAATCTGCGCACATCGCTATACCGGATACATATATATTGTATGCGCATTACGCACCGTACAGTAGCAGTCGCGCGATGCGCGATGCGCGATGCTCGTTCTATCCGAGAGCGAGCGTCCAGCATCGCATTAAGGCCAGGCCTGTCTTCTCGGTTTCTTCTGCTCTCTTTACGTCCTTTCATGCTCGCGTTATGTATTCTTTTTTTTTCATACATATATAAAACAATGAATATACCTATATGCACGGTCGTTCCTTTTACAACTGCGAGATGCGTAGAGCCGCGCGTCGTTTTGACAAATTGCGCGTGCATCGCTTGAGGGAAACGTTGGGAACAATTTCAAATCGCGTATTTTTTTTTTTTTTCATTAGTCTTGTATTATTTGGCTGATTATGCATTCGTGACGCATGATTATTTCCGGATACGTATAGTAATATTATATATAGTAATTCAGATGTCTCTGTCGGATACACGTGCGCGTATACGTATCTAATATGAGTTATTGGACCGCGCGCAAGTGTACATTTCAGATATGGTTCTATATTGAAATAAAAGTTCTAAATAGGTTCGATAAAAAATTTATTACGGTTCAGCTATATTTTTCAAGACAATATGATATATAAAGTCATTGTTTCTTTGAACTTTTTATATATTTGATAAGAATAAATAGAAATGACGTATAAAAAACGATTTACTTTATACCTTATATACGACGTATTATATTTTAGAGTCTTATTATTTCCTATGTATATCATATATAGACCTATATATATATATATATATATATATATATATATATATATATATATATCGGTATATATTGATAAAGAAATATATATACTCCTGTTTTTCTTTTAATCCTTTATGAAATAATTTGTAGTCAAATGCAATGATACAGCAATCTCATAAACATATTCTTATAGTAGCATAATTTAACATTTTATTTGCGAGTATAAATTATATCAATTTTTATTTAAAGTAAATTCCTTGCCGTACCGGTAATATTTAAACATATATATTCGTTAAATTGTTCTTTTATAAAAATTATAATACTATAGCACGTAGCGCAATAGAGTTGTTCACGTTTTTAGCAAAGTTATATGCCTAACGCTTTTTCTTTACAATTTTGAATCAAAATTGTAGATAATCATAAATATTTTCTGATAATGAAATATTTCACGTATTAGTTTTTAAAATAATTAATTCAAATTTGAAATTTGTATATTTAGATATTGTATTTTATATTTTGTAAAAAGTAGCTTTTTCACTCTATAGTAAAATAATGCAATTATAGGAGATAGTATTATATAAGAAAAACAATATGAAAAATGTTGAAAAATAAAAATAAGTTTTTATTCAAAGAGTATAATAATAGTAATAATAATAATAATGAATATAGTAGTAAGAAAAACTTCTCTAACAAACCCTTCTTGTAACCAAATGAATTATAATTAATCACATTACACATAATTATAAGAATGGAGAAAAAATACCATTTAAATACTGAGAAACAATGAAAACATCATCGAAGTGTACCGTTGTCTAAAAGTAATTATATACATCCTTGTATCCATAAGACGATCATCAGACTTTGCCTAATTTCTAGTTAATAACTTTTCTTATATATACATATTTTATATATACATATTATATATATATATATATATATATATATATATATATGCGTGTGCGTGTGCGTGTGCGTACTTCAAGCAATGGGCTCTTTTTGCATTTGAAAAAATTCTATCAAACAATATGTCACCGATGATATTTCAGAGCAGTAAAACAATTCTCTTCGTAAGCAAATACACTCATACATATTAAATAGCATATTTTGCCTCAGATTATGTTTATTTCAAAACGCAATAGTATACGTTAATTAATTTTCAAGGATGAATTCTCATTATTGCTATATTTACAAAAATAAATGGTACGTCATTTGGCTCGTCATCCGATACATCAATTAAAAGTAATTTAAGAAGATGCATTTTTCCAGACGCGGTCGTCGATAACTTTGTACGGGCTTGTTGCATTACGTTATTTGATTTTTTCCAGCGCAGATCAAAGTATAAAATATTGTATTCATTGCATTCATAATCTGTACCTTATTTTATGATTTACAACCGCGAAGTTTATATTTCTCTCGGATGGCTGGACATCGATGGCGGCTGTGCGAAGAAAAAAACGGTACGCGCATGCCTATCTATATAGGTGCATCCGTCATGGAAGACGGGTGACGTACAGCGAGTGAGCATCGCGGGGGCCATTAAAGATGCCGAAAACGACCGTAAAATCTGGTAAAACGCGCTCGGACAGCTGTCGGGGCGTCGCAAAATTGTCGCTGGGTGCGCGCTCTCGTCCCGGCGAGTATTCAGGTATTAACCGGGCGGCGGCTTTGCGCGTCTATACACGCACCTATTGACAATTTAAATGTAATATGCGCTACTACTGGCGGAGAGCAGAACTAACAAACATGTCCGACACGAATGTAAAACAAAGTACGCCATAATATTGAGTAGCTTAGAACAATTTTGTTTGTAGTTCTTTACAAATTTGTTTTAAAAAAGTAAAAATTCCCGAAAAAAAGTGAAAAGAAAGCGTAAAGTAGAGTTGAGAGGGCAAAAAATGCATCGTGGAATTTTATGCGCATCATCGAAAGGGTTTCTCAAAGGGATACTACTGCTGTGAGGAATTTGTTACGCAAATATTGATACCAATTTAAATTTCCATTGTATAGTCCTGAACCTACAGCTGCTAAAATTCTACGATTTAATTTATTTTATGATACTGAACTGTCGAACAACAACCATAAAGAATAGACGAAAATAATTGTTATTTACCGTTGATATGATAGTTATGTTTACAAAATACATATACTACAATTATTAAGAGAAATAGCTCTATCTGAAAAAGTTCATTTTCCTCAATTTCTTGATTCTATTACATTCTGTTTTTAATTAAGATGTAAAGAAAATAATTATATCACATTTATTCTGATTTTTAATATGCTATGGAATTATGAAATATAGTAGAAACATTTAAATGCAAATTTGAAAAACACTTATTTTTAATTAAAACAATAATTCTCTCCGTATGAACACTGTATTATTTGTATTGTACATTTTTTTATTCAGTGGCGCCCTCCTAGACCCGGTGGACCTTTTCTTTGCCAATGCAAACGTGCGCGCACGCGGGCGCGAAAGACGCGCGATATGGCACCGCGCCCTCTGCGACGGGATGGCCAAGTAAATATACTCACCGCGTCACTATACGTCACCGCGCGATGAATATTTATGCGCGCGGGCCCGCGGGCTGCCATTGGAGAGTCAAGGTCGCACCGCGAAGAACGCGGGGGCGTGCTCGGGGCATTTATAATTGTCCAACGGAGGCGATTGACGAGTTGATCGCGCGCAACCAGGAGAGTTTATATAAAGCGCACCACCATCTATTGTTAGTTTGCAAAGCGGCCTTTTGCAATAACGACGATATGTGCGCTCATCCGCTGATTATGAAGATCGTAGCGTCTTTTGTCCACCTTGGTGCGAAATTGACTTTTATGGCGTTATCCACAAAAAATTATACCTTCGCGAATTGGTATAGAACAATAGTAAAAATTTCACAATTTGAAAAAAATGGTACAACGAAATATTATACATATTATATATTTTATATATTTTTTAATCTACAAATAGATTTTCGAATAAATTAGATTAATAAGTAAATCTAAAGAAAATTTAGGCACACTATCGTCGAAGCTTCGGGGGACCTTCGAGACGCGAATGGTTTAATTATTTTCTTCAAGAGTACCGATTGAATAAAAAAAGTCTAAAATAAAAAATATGTAGTTCGATGAGATCTATTAATATTAATTAAGAAAAATATTTCTTAATTTTTTGTATTCCTTGAGGAAAATTCGATAAAGCATAGTTTTTATGGAACTTGACGTACAAATTGAATTTATCGCGAAAAACAACAACAACAAGCATCGACCGATCGGTGGATGCTTTTTGGAGGTTTATCTAGGAAGAACATGAGCCGCGAAACTCTTCTAGATCATTGTTTCTCCATGTATTCCGTGCCGAGATGCGATGGCGGGGCGGCGGTTATTTAATAAATCACTTCCTCTCGGTGTCAAGTGGTTAAATTATAGGATGGAATGTCGCGAGATGAGCCGATCGTGACGGTATAGCGTTCCGATTGTATCGACGACAGGGAAATCAATATTATACATATTATATATATTAATTGAAAGACCAACTGTTTCGCAACTGTTTATTATTATAGATTCGTATATAGGGTTGGTCGATCGTATAGAATATAATCTATTGCTAGTAGCCGTCATATAAATATGACATATATAAGAAGGAACTCAAAGAGCTTCTTAAGTATGGATATACTATTCGTTCCCATCGATCCCAACCGGAAATGGATGGATAAGTAGATATTCAAACGAACGAGAAAATGTATATAGAAAAAATCTTCTTTTTGCACGAGACATAAGGATCGAACATATTAGTGATGCGAGAATTGGAAGATAATGTAAAAAGGAGTGGAAGAGAACCTGCAGTGTGGGCGCAGCCCTCGAGTTCAGATTCACAAACACACACACGCACACACATATTGATTTCGATCGATAGCGTTTCGCAGTTACGCGACCCGCAACCGCGCAAGCGCTGTGGGAGGCGTAGGTCCCAAAAAAACGTGTTAGTATACATACATTATATCTAATTATATATAACAACCATACATGCGGGCACGAGGGCGTGCCCGACATCGGATAAAGCCGAGTTGAAAAGCTCGAAAGCAGAAAGATTATATAGAGGGAAATGTGTGTGTGTGCAATGTACATGCAAATATATATATATATATATATATATATATATATATATATATATGTATGTATGTATGTATGTATGTACGTATGCGCGAGCCTCGTCAGTGAAGATTAATCGATTGCGCTCGGAGCCCAATAGATTTTTGTCCCTCCCGGCGCCTGCGGAATCAAAAGGAGCGCCCGTACGAGATCTATCCCTTAATGATCCCTTAATGCGATATATATATATATATATATATATATATATATAGAAAGAGAGAGAGAGAAGAAATTCGAGACGTTGCATTTAACATTTTCTGTTGTATTGTTCAAGTTGACCCAACTGTTCGAATAGCTATATGTGAAAAAGATTAGAGATGGTGGGCGCTCTTTAAGTTCTAACATCAGCTTGCGCGGTTTGACTCCTTTGAACATCTTGGAACACTTACGGGTTTTAACAAAAGTTCCAGTTAGTACGTATACTTTAAAAGATATGGTACGTTTAAAAATCTAACACACTCCCATATAAGTATGTCGAATGCGTTTTTGTCTGCGCAGCACCACTGACAAAATGCAAGTTATGTGCAAAGTGCCCGCTTCGAATTAGTATATATATAATATAAATTGCGGGTATGAAGCAGCGCACCCTCTGCTCGTTTATTCAAATTCGAAGTAATAAAATGTCGAAGGAATCCAGCGAGAATCATTAGCTGTAATTTCAGACCTTCAGAAGAGCGAGCATAGGCATACACGTGCAACTATGTCTAGATGAATATCATCGCTGGCGCATATACTCGGCACAATATATATAATAAGAAGGAAAGAATATGAGTGAGTACTACGCGCTGGCGAGACTCGTAAACCTCGGAAGTATAGTACATGTATATATATATATTATATAGTAAAACACCAGAACTTCTCGCAGTCCCAACCGCTCGAGTTAGAAAGGGCAGAAGGGAAAGAGGGTGAGCGAGAGTGAGAGAGGGAGTGGAAGAGAGAGAGGGGTAGGAGTGAGAACTCGAGCTTATATATTTCTGCTCATCATATATGCAGAATAAAAAAAATCGAGACGGCAAAAGAGCGCAACCGATTCTCGCCTATTTCACATCATTCGCGAAAGGACTGAGGAATAAGAGGTTTTAGAACTTTGCGAGAGACCGCTACGCTAAAAAAGCCTACATATTATTTAGTTTATTGAAAAAAAAGAAACGAGCAAGAAAGGCGGATATACCTTTTCTTCGTATATAATATTTCGTTTGCTCGTGGCTTGGCGAGCGTATACATACATCTATACATGTATAAATCGTGCACGCGATTATAGCGCCCCTACAGGCAATAAATAAATATATGTGGGAATTGCGGCGCGGGGCAGCGAGTTTCGCCTCAATCGTCGCTCGAGCGATCGTCAAAGCTGAAAACAGCTCGGCACGATGCTGATAATAGAGGGCGCAGATAATGTATAGAGCACTCGACGAGTTCGTACGTTTACGGGGATTGAATTAAACGGGACTTGCACAGGCGAAACAGAATTAAACGGCGTTACTAATGTACTTACGGAAGGATTTAGTGTAAAATAATGCGCATATATATATATATATATATATATATATATATATATATAGGATTGAGAAACACGAGGCGAGAATCGAGTGAAAGCGAATAAAATCTTGTATTATCAGTGAATTATATTCTCGTGGAATTTCTTCCGATTTCATTGACATAAACAATCGATTCCTCTATATTAACCGATTACCGTCTATATATATATATATATATATATATATATATATATATATATATAGTATAATATAAAAATTCATAAGCACTTGAGCACTGTATAACAGATTAACATTTAGTGCAGAAAACGAATCGGTAATTCAGAGCACCACCAGCACCATCAACTTTCACATCTAATAAATACCAGTAGTATATATATATATATATATATATATATATATATATATATATACACAATTGGAGCTAAAAAATTGAATATCAAATTTTTTTTTAATCAGACTAATTGTCTGCATCTAAAAGGAGTTCGCAATAATTAATTAATATTTATTTGGTCGTTACTCCGAGACAGACAAACTTTCGCGAAATTCTCGTCTGCCATTTTTATGCCCTAATCCACCATCTTATACGGTCGAATTTATTATTAAGACAATATATAAGTCTCGCTCGGAACCCCATAATCGTGGTCATGCAAAGTTTTCTTGTATGTAATTGCACTGTCGCTATTCATAACTCATGTGTCATTTATTATTAAGTGGAATAAAAGAAGCCATGTCATTTGAAATGATCGATTTAAATCCTGATAGTGATGTATAAGTCTGATTACCTCCCAAATGAGTTCTCTTAAGCATATTCAAAACTGAAGCTCGCACCTTTTCAAGGTTATCAAGGTAATTAATCAATCAACCCTAATGTTCGTTGCAGGATCTCTGGATTTTAAACAACCAGAACATTTAAAATTTTATGTAAAAATATTCACTAGACGTTAATATATATGTCTACAAATTTATAGTTTCTGAATTATTGCCGACGACTTTTCTATCGCATCTGTCGAGTGATCATTCTCTAAGGCATACGAATTCGGGAAAACTTAAATCGACGTAAATTTAAAAACTACCTTTGCACGAGGTAAAATTGAACTTTTACCCACTTATTTTGAATGCAGTTTATACATCACGAGAGCCGAAAACCCATGTTAAAGTTGTGATTTTGTGGTTAAAGCGATGGAAAAAAAAGATTCTATTCAAATTGTAAAAGAAATAAAAAGAGAAAGACACATTTCAAATGAAGTCATTACGTCACTTTACCTTCATCAGTACCTCTTGACATTTTTAGTAATGTTGTATTTATGATGATGAACTGGAGCATCTCACCATCTTCTTGCATAGAATCATCCGGATCATTTTCGATTTATATCTATCTATGTATATATATGTGAAAATATATATATCTATATATTTATTTATTTAGTTACTTATTTATTTGCCAAGATAAATATATCATGAAGAAGAATAATAAATTAACATAGAGCAGAAACAAATTTACTTGTACGTTTCTGGAAGATCATGAAAATAGATTTAAATTATTTATTTAATTAAAGCACTAAAATTAATTAGAACCAGAATATATAAGAAGGCATCCGTAACACATTGGAAAAGATTTATTAGTAGCAAATATGCCCCGACGTCGGCTCAAGAAAACGCAAAACAGAACCAAAAGTATCAAAGTGCAATTATTGTTTGACGGTATCGCCATTCTTCCGATGTTACATTAAAGAAAGACTCATCTGGGTCACGTTTCGATTTGCCGGCGCGTCATTTATTTCGCTCGCTCATCGGCGCACGATCCATCATTCGGGCTGAAAGCTCGATTTTCGCGAGTTCTTTATATATATATATATATATTCTTCGCTCAAAGATACCATTTACATTCCTAGCTTCCGGGGCCGGAAGTTCCGACGTTTGGTCGTTCCGAGTATTATTAGGCGCGACGAACGTTTGTACCAGCTTTTGCCCTCGTTTCAAGGAACTTCTCTCATATAATATATATATATATATATATATATATATATATATATATATATATATATATATTGATGTGTATGAGGTAAGCGCGTTATATATATATATATATATATATATATATATATATATATATATGCGTATACATGTGAATGTATGTGTATGTTGCATTACAGAGCGATCAGAGCACTTTGGAAAACCGGATTTCGGAATTCCTAACGCACATATAAGGTGATGAACGTATACAATATATATACACACACACATATATAAGTGTATGAAAGTACGAACGATGTATTAATGTTGCTCGTCAAAAATTAATATTTTCTTTATATACAGTTGGTTTCAATTATTTAAATACAATATATGATACATTTTATGAAATTCTGGATCTGAATATGAATAAATTTTTAAAAATACACATTTCGGTTTTTTTCAGACATATGAAATAAGATCTGTTAGCCTAACAATGTCAGCAAATACTATTTAAGAAACTAAGAAATAAAAAATTAAAATATTATGACCGCTTAAGGCTAGTTTTGGATTGAATTATTGAACAAACTTATTGAACAATTTTATAAGCAAAAATGATGTCTATTATCCAACGAAGACCGGGGAAATTTATCATTTCGCGCCGCAAAGTAATACGATGCACAATTCACGCAGAAATGACGAATTGAGCTAGTCTTCCGCGTTAAAATATGAAAACGTGTACAGGTTACGTTTGCTAATGCGATGCAAAATTATTAATTAAAATTTTTTTTTTTAATTGAAAGAATATCTATTCTCATTGCATAACTATTACATATTTAAATATAGGTTATTCTATTACAACTAAGTCTTTTGGAGCAAACACGAATGGCTTATATTCTGTGTAAGTACCAAAAATATAGATGCATCATCCTGGATCGGTTTGGATCTTATTTATCGGTCTTCAAGAAAAAACTGGTATCCGTGGCCGCAACGCGCGGGCGGCGTACGGCGCGCGCGTATCAACGGCCTTTTGGGAAAGCGATTGCTGTGGAAGGCCATTCGCGTACAGAATAGGTGTATATATATGTATGCGTGCGCGTATATATATATATATATATATATATATATATATATATATATATAAATATATATATAGATGAAACCTCGTTTACGACGGCCGCGGCATCGGCTCTGACCAAATAAGTACGAAAGGTAGTGTATATATATATATATATATATAAACGCTTATAGCCAAACGACACACGGCGCGGAGGAGCTGCAGGCTCTCGCTCTCAGCGAGCGCGCGCGGTTATAATCACGCGTGACCCGGTTGTGCTCTCCCTCGCTCTGCAATTAGGGCAGTTGGCTCGCGCGCGCGCGCGCGCGGCTTTCAAAGGGCGGCGAGAGCTGTATTACTTTCACGATCGAAAAATGAATCCAAAAAAAAGAAAAAAGAACGAAAAGGTTCCGAAGGAAGAGTCGCGAGGAGAGCCTGGCGGCATATTATGCGCACGGCTCGTGTATTCAATAGCTCGTTCTATACATAGTACGCCTTCATTTTCAAAGTATAATACGCCAATTATAGGCGGCACTGCATTATCTACGTCTCGTTCATCGCCTAGATAAAAATCTAAACTATTACCTTTCATTGCACGAAATTTTCGAAGCAAAAATAAAAAATTTACCTATTCGTCCAGCGAAGTCGGTCGTAATCTGTCCGCGAAATATTCTATAACTTTATACAGTCAGTGATCGGGTTACTGGAGTACAATATTGCAATTTGCAATAGTATTTTTTTCGATATATGTATATGTACAGTACATATCAAAGAATGCACTTTTTCCCCGGCCCTTCTTATTCTTCTTCTTCTCCTACATCCATTTTCTACTCTGCTCCTCATTCTCCCTTCTTTCCACTCCTCTTTTTCTCGCCACAGTACGCCGGTTCCCTCTGCACTTCCGCCGTGTTTTGTGTCGTCGAAGAATACAACCGCAATCATTTCGCGGCGCCGACAATAGCCCCGCGGGAGAGCGGGTGAAAGAGAAAGAGAGCGGACGAGTTATGGAAGTGTGACACACCGCGAGGACGCGCTTCAAGAGAATGATGCAAGCCGCCCTATTCAGACCCTAGGCGAGTATATGGACGATTCTCATGCGCGCTCGCGGCCTACTTGCAAGGCGAGAATCTTACATCTATGTGTATGTATACATGATGCTTGAGAGACGATACTCTTTTTCTTTGGGGGCATTATATATATGCTTTTCATGATTATAATCTCGGTTAAAGTGTACAAATCGGCGTGAAAGAGAACCGAGCTAGAACGGCGGTATATATGCGGAATAGATTATATCGATTAAATAAATTTACGATATATACATTATTATTAAAAATTTTAAATGAAATCAGCTCCAAATATTGAATAAAATGGAAGGAGATATATCTCGCTGGCTATACGCCAATTATTGTGTATATTTCAAATTTGTAAGCTGTAAATTTATTAATCAATACAGTTTTTTCAAGACTCTCTCAACGTTTTCCTATTGAAATTCCATGGTTCACACTGATTTACATTCTTATTACTTGACATAAATTATTCAGGATAACAGTCTTCGGACGAAAGTTAAAAATGTTGAAAATACTTATATTATTGTGTTTAGCATCGCGGTAGAAATGAGAATATTTTTTAATAGTTTCAGGCTATATTCAACATTCATTAGTCACTTAAATTATTCTGTATTCCCATTCATTAGTCACTTACACAATTAAAAAACGTGTATAAAAAATCTAACTTTATAGTTACTGGTCTAATAATCGTTACAATTTTTTTATATCTTATATAACAAAGATTATTTATTGAGCGATTTAAGAATATTCATACACACACACACACACACACACACACACACACACACACACACACACACACACACACACACACACACACACACACACACACACTATATATATATATATATATATATATATAACGACGCAAAAAATGTATAAGTGTTCTCAGAACAATTTGGCCACCCCATTATATATCCATCAATAATGCAATTGCAAAACATGTATCTAAGAACGAAAGTAATGCTTACGACAGATGTTGAATATATATATAGAATAAGGAATATAAAAAATAGGAAGAATCGAGGGGTGTCTGTACTACACCCGTGCACACTTATAAATAAAGCATGGAGCACTCTGGTATTCGCGATGAAGTTACACGATGGGCTTTCAACGTTACTGCATTATACGACCCGCTAAAGTTAGGATGGCTCCTTTCGACGAGGGAAAATACGCGCAGAAATTCTGTATAGATGCCCAGCGTTTTTTGTTGTCAAGGTGTTTATGTATATATATATCGAATAGTTCGATAAAAAAATTCAAAAAGTTTGTACATTATTATACGTTCCTTAAGAACTTTCATAGCGAAGCTGAATTAATAGATTATTAATTATTATATCCATCACGGTGCGGTCTGTTTAGTATTAAACTGGTGTCGAACATTTTTTTTAACGGAATAAGTTTAACGCTGTAAGTTAGTCGAAAAGTTAACTAGAAAATAATTTTATCGAATTATCCAGATTAAATAACATGTTTAATAACAAAATTAAGAATATAATTGAGTTTCTTTCTCTACAGATCTTATATACATATATAATATATTATATATTATATATAATATGATAATAATAATTATATTATATAATAATATATATGATATATTATATCCTCCGAATAAATAAAGAAAAAATTATGGGAAAGACTAACTGATTGTAGAATACAGATCTCATTTATGTAAGAGCGCATCTTTCTTTTGAAACTGTCGAAAAATGTAACGTAATCTCGAATTCTATAACTTAACTCGAGGCGAAGGCAAAAAAATTATCCACAATAATAGAATTCGCTCAACCTCGAACCTTATCGCATTACTCCAGTTCTTCGAATATAAACTCGGGACTAAATTGAAAGCCCAAAGGAAAGGAGACTAAAACCGTTCAATGACGATTAGCTCTGTGTGCGGGTGTGTGCCTGTGGGTGGATGTGGGTGTGGGCCGACGGATGGGTGGATGAGTGAGTGTGTACGTTGCATTAGGAAAATGGCAAAAAATTAAGGGTATATATAAGTAGAGCAGAGGCTCGGCCGCGCCCGCGTAAAGGCGCGCAAAAAGAGTAAATTGATCGAAACGAGGCGTCGTCGGCGTCGGATAAATTTGGTTTATGACGTTCCATTTTCCTCGGCCGTAACTCCTGATTCGCCTTCTTCGCGCGCTCTCTCTCTCTCTCTCTCTCTCTCTCTCTCTCTCTCTCTCTTTCTCTTCTTCCCCTCCTCTTCTCTTCGCTCTTGCATTTATTCCGTTTCACTGTTATTCTAGCGCAGTTAATATATAGCTCGGCCCAATAAATATATTAAGATTTCACAGAAGAGCGATGAAAATAGCTGTAACGTATACACACTGACTTATATTTTATATACCCAACGTTTATATATATATATATATATATATATTTTTTTTTTTCTGGAATCTTTCGATCGAACAGTATATATCTATGCCGATATATATATATATATATATATATATATATATATATATATATATATATATATACCTTTGTAATAAAATAATCGCAAAAGTTGAACGTTCGTTCTTCGTTAAATATATTATCTTTGAAATTTTTACGACGTGTCTAGAAATACCCATTAAAAGTGAGAAAAGTTCGTTAAATTATAGCGGGTAGAAATACTTCGGAATTTGAGGTTTATTCGCGAGATATATATAGAGGTCTGATCATAGGGTTTATAGGATTAAGGAATAAAAACGACAAATCCTCGGTAGAAACCTCTATATTTTATTATTCCAAAAGCCAAGTCTTGGCCACTTTTAATGTTCAACATATGTTTAAGTTAAAATGACCAATAAATATACATAGGGAATCGACTAATCGTCTTAAAATAGAATTCAGAAAATGATAACCTCAAATTAATCCTAAAGGAAATAAACGAACTTTTTATAATGTCTGATTCTAATAGTTAAAACTCGAACGAAAAACTGTAAGTAGGTATTATTGTTTAAGTATTCACCGAACATTTTTAATCGAGATAAACAGATTCGAAAGATCGTTTCATTTTGGTCTATAAGAAACTTGGCTAAAACCAATAGAGTATTCTTGGATAATTGAGGGTTAAACCAGTCACATATTTTAGTACAATCTTCTCAATTTCATACAAGAGAATAAAAATAGCAAAATAAATAAAAATATTTTTCAATTAACGCATCTACCGTAATGTACAAAACAACAACGATCAAATCTATATTAAATAAGGTTTAAATTCGTGCGGAAATTTTTCTCCCCAATCTGCAGTTAGCCTGTTGCAACTCTTTCGACGGTTGAACTCTGCTTGAACGCACCGAGCTATATAAATTGGGAGAGATTTTCATAGCGTTGGGCAACAGGCACCAAGCGCGGAAATAGAGCGCAGTACACGCACGCATCTATTTAGGAAAGGGGCTGTCTCGTGAAAAAAGTCAGCGTCCGGCCAATGAATCCGCGAGAGGGCGGCTCCTCGCAAGCGTTCGGGCCCGCGGCCCCTTCGATTCCTGTTCCGTGCGTTCACGTAACGGCCCCACGGCCGACGATGGGTCAGCCTGCGCGTCGGCGGACGGCTCGCGCGCGCGCCCGCTGAGAACTAGGTCGGTCCCCGCTTAAGTGCCATTACTAATAGCTTCTGGAAAAGAAGGGCGCAGCGCCGGCCTTCCACTCCTCGCCCCCGCGTCAAGTCACCGCCTCCTACCGTTACTGCTCGGGCTCGAGGAGAGCCGACGGCGTCTTCCGCGCGAGTCCTGACGACGATGCCTCGGCCGCTCGCGCGCGCAGCCTCGACTCTATCGACCGGGCGGCGCTCGCCGGGCATCGGCCCCTCCTTGTTTTCGCGGCGCGCTCGCCAGCGGCCGAGGCATCGTCTTCGGGGGCTGGGATGGGCGGAGGGGGTGGAAAAGCCGCGAGCGCTGACCTTGGGCCGGGGGCTCGTTTTCCGCCCGAGCGCGGTACTGGTCGCCGGCTGAACTCCCGGGAGTTGCGCGCGAGGCGGTTTTCCGACCTTCCCCTATTCCCACCCACCACCCCCGCGGGACCCGTCTCCCGTGACCCGACGGCCGTCCCGCGCGCGCGCGTGTGTGTGCTCGAGACGTTGGCTGTAATTTCGGATAATTTACGGTCTGTGACCGCCGCCCGTCCGGTATTGATTTTACACCGATTGCGAATAAGAACAAGAACCGACGTATAAATATATATATATATATATATATATATATATATATATATATATATATATATATATAGTACACGCCGTGTAATTTAATTAAACTTGGCGTGTTGCCGCCCGCGCCATGCCGTCGCGTGACAGTGATTGCCCCCTCCCCCCGACCTCTCTCTTACCTACTTTATTAATGTTTTGCGCATCACCGGATTAATTCGTTAGGATTGCTATTCTTGCAGGCTATTGAATCATATTTATAAAACATAATAATTGTTTAATTCTTTATACATACTTTTACAAAATACTTTCAATCATTATATAGAAGTAAACGATTCAATTCGACGTTAATGTATAAATACATGATTTTATTTTGTAACCAGCTTCTTTTTTCACGAGTGTAGTTCAATAAGAAAGTCATCTCGTTTAATATTTATGTACAATTAAATATGTCGACTGAGAAACTTATAGAGCGATGTTAACATAGCAATCTAAATTGATAAAAATGTTCTCTTGTTAAGGTTTAATTAATCCTTGTTACTTTCATTGGGGATGATCTGCTCGATTTGTGAAATACGATGCCGAACAAACTATACATGGAGCGAGAACCCACGGACGATAGAAGAGAGAAAAGGAGAGAGAGAGAGAGAGAGAGGGTGTGTATGGTTTAGAGAAGTATCTAATATACGTGAGAAAGCATTCGAATAGAAAAAAAAAAACTTTTAATAGCAAGGTAACACTAGTCAATCAAGAACAAACGATTATAAAAAATTCATGGGACACACGATTGTAATTTAATAATTGTTTGTTATATAAAATATTAATTAAGCTACGTATCATTTATAACATTTCACATAATTGTACAATGAATAAAATTGATTTTAATTTACTAATATACTTTCGATGATTAATTTTTTAAAAATTGTATGGAATATCGAACTATGATATACATATATCATCGGTAAATCTAAAGTAAGTGTTCGATTATTATATGAAATGAAACATGATCTCCCGACGGCGCCATCTGCTTACGATCCTGACACTAAAGCTATTTATTATAAATTACAAATAAATTACATATTACACGACGGTTAGGTTGATTCAGTGCATTAATAAATATATCACAAAGCAATAATTAGTCTATGTGTGGCACAAGACCGACGATCCCCAATTCCATGGCCTTATATAGAGTTTTTACTGGATGCCTAATTAGATTCGGTATAATTCTAATGAGCGCTATTTTATTCTGAATCTATCGAATTATTTGTATTGTATATCAGAATGTGATAATCTTTTATATCTATATATTGGAAATCATTTTTCCAATATAAATTTTCATGAGAATAAAATCAAACACCAACCTAAATGGAGAAAACGTATATGCCGAATTAATGTACATTAATTTATTATATAATGTTTGAAACCACACATGCATACAAACACACAG
Organism: Sycobia sp. Sy_11; assembly: GCA_018907035.1. Classification (NCBI taxonomy): domain Eukaryota; kingdom Metazoa; phylum Arthropoda; class Insecta; order Hymenoptera; family Epichrysomallidae; genus Sycobia; species Sycobia sp. Sy_11. Next base: position 4,081,970 of record JACCIC010000006.1, on the reverse strand, counting down.
AAGAGAGCATGAGGAAGCAGAAAAAGAAGAAAGAATTAACACCAATGAAGGTGTACGCGCGATTATACGAAAGAAATCGATTTTACTGCCCGCTGATCCGAGTCGAAGCCGCGCAAAGTGCACAACTTGCTTAATCTAGCCTCCCGTCGCGCGTTAAATCTTTCCCCTAACTGCTACATATATATATATATATATATATATATATATATATATATATATATATATATATACATATATGCAGTCAGCAAGAAAAAAAACCCGAGACAGAAACAGAAAGAGAGAGAAAGATAGCTGGAGCAAAGTTGGAAGATTCTCGGTTGAGCAACGGGGCGTGCGCGTATAGCCCCCAGTCGAGTTCGCATGCGCTGGGTGTTGCTGCAGCTACCGCAATTAGTCGTTCCTTCGGGAAATGAGCTCGCGTTAATGAGGCACGACCAAACACTGTATATATATATATATATATATATATATATATATATACGCGCTCACACACACACATGCACACCTCTTCTTCGCCCTCTTTTCCTTCCCGCGTTCCTTCCGGTTGCACCACCGAGCTAAGCGCTTAATGATTTCTGCGTATTATAATATTCCTATATACGTATCTTTATGCTCCTGCTGCTGTGCAATCGCGAGTAAGCGACCGAGTTGCCGAGCATAATGCTGATTTGTATATATAGAAGTGGAGAGCTACAAGTGAGCCTGATAAATGTTTCACCGACTGAGTTTCGTTCTGTGCCGGACAACGAGGGAAAATACCATTTTTTTGCGAAAATATCGCCAAGTCTATATATGTTTTCGTTTATAGAAACTTGATAGCGATAAGAAAATAGACAGCCATGTAATTTTAATTTTTCGCAATTTACATTCGTATTGTTTTAATGTTCCAAAAATCACAAGAGCGCGTAATTGGTGTAGTTTTTAACTGGGATGATTAAAAATAATTTTTTAACTTTTTATATTATAATAATTATATGAAGAAACAAAAATAACAGCCTGATGAGACTCAAGGGATTATATATGTATTTGAATGCGATGAGTTGTGGAACATGTAGTTTGAAAACCTTTAAAATTTGTCATAATTAGTTATGAATTGCATGGATATTTGCTCAAAATTCCAGAAAAAAAAACTAGTTTTTTCATCTAAAGAAAGCATGATTTTTACATACTTTGATTCGATAAATTCCTCGAAATTTTTCAGCAGTCTAAAAACATAATTTTTTTAATTTAAAACTATTAAAAGTGGCATCATGTTCATGGATCACATAGAGTTTAATTCAAATCTACAATATATTTAGCTCAAACACCTTGATAGCGAGAACTAATTGGTACAACCTATAGTTCAAAATCACAGAAAAAATTACGTTGGCTATTACGATATTTTTCATTTCTATCCAACCCACTGCCTCTTATTACTGAAAAATATTGACACAGCACTTTTGAAATTTTGTACTTCCAAAATTTTAAGTGGCAAAAAAACAAAGTCACATAAAATATCGACAAATACTTGTAATAAAATTATTCCCTATCATGAATCTACTTGGACCAACCAGAATTTGCATTTTCAATCATGTGCTCAATTTATATTCTTCTTGACAAGTATATCTTCTCTTGCAGTAAACTCTTCTCTATGTATGACATTGGTAAATACAACGAAGAATAAGGAGAAGAATTCCATCAAGATATATAAGTGAAATCGAGTCTCGATATCAAGATAGGTGAAATATCACTGGGATGTCAGACTTTTATTGGATTCCCGAGAAAGAGAGAGAGAGAGAGAGAGAGAGAGAGAGAGAGAGAGGAAGGGAGGAATCGGAAACAACAGAAAGAGAAATTTGTTGTATATCATTTATCTTACATCATTCTAAGAGAGACGAATTGTTAAATTGTAAAGAAAGATTTATAACTAATATATTCCAGATTTTTTATTATTAATTTGGAATTTAGACCAATTAAAATATATAACGTTCAATGAATCTAGTACTACAGAAGCAAAGCTATTTTTTCTGTCTAGTTAATATAATAATTAGAATATATTACAACCAACTATGATTATTGTGCATATAAATAATTTCAATTTTCTTTGTGTAATTTGTTTAGCTTGGCATGCATTATATATATATCATAAAATAATGGATAATTTATATATAATTTTAATAAAGAAAAAGAATAGATACATTGTATTCAAATTTGCCAATTATGTTAATCACGTGAATGGCTTCATTCTTCGCCAAGAAGTATCTTTTATATACTTTAACATGCAAAGGACCAACAATTTTCATCGCATTTTTTAAACCAACAATTTATGTCTTCCTTCCCCCCACCGCTCTGTCTCTCTCTCTCTCTCTCTCTCTCTCTCTCTCTCTCTCTTTATTTCTCCTGATGCACTTCAATGTCTGTCCATACCTCTATTACAAAACGTTTCATTGTGCATGCTACTTCCTTGCACTCCAAGAAGGTAAATCAGCTATACGTGCAATGGAAAGGTAGAAAAGAAAAGACAGAGAGAGAGAGAGGGGGGAGGGGGGAGAGAAGAAAAGAGAATGGAACAAGGTGGAAAGACCGAGACCGAGTGGACGATCAAATGTTTTCATGAAAATTGCCCCTCTTCTCTCGTACGGATGTATATACATATATATAGGCAAACAGATAATATGCTCGCATGTATATACGACACGCGACCACACGAGCGTATAGGACCCCGGCCTTCATCCTTGGCAGATATAGAGGGGGGGGGGATGTGTTTCTCTTCAGTTGTCCCCAAACTATTAGGAAATTCGTAACGGCCGTTAACAGCTGCACGTCCTACCAAACCAAAGGTTTTTGCGCTTTTGAGAGGCTTCGATTATATCGGATTCTTTTGAAGATTCGCGCCGAAGATTAATGTACACATACCGGTATATTACCAGATATTACAAACGGTCTCCGTTTGACCATATTCGTATGTGTGCACGCGTGTACGTGCGCGCGTGTGTTTTTATATACGTACACGTATCAATAGGTAGATGGGACTCGGATCGATGCGACAAGGTGCAAAGTTTTTCTTTCAGCTCGAAGGCCAGGGCTTACCTGTAACAGAAAAGAAACGGTATTTATTAGTATATTGATATGGCAATAGATACTCGTGCTTCTTATATTTACATACAGTCAATACATCCTTTTTATTATTAAAAATATATAATATATTGTTATTAAATTTTTTTGTCGTCAGATACCATTCTATATAGAATCTGTATAGCGGCCTCAATTGTTTAGTCTAAGCTTAAATAGCGCGCCATTCTAAAAATGACTCTTTTAATATACAAAAAAAACAACAGGAGAAAAAAATTGAACAACCCTCGAGAGCTCTGAACATCCGTTCGCGCGCCGCATCAGGGCGGGATAAAAAAGGGAGACGCGATCAATTCCTGGGGAAGCTAGCTCCAATCCCTTTGATCTTGGACTCGGTTATAACGCGCGTGCGCGCGTGTGTCTATATACACACGAGGTCGAAGAGTTAGTTAAACGCTGCGCAACTTTGGTATCCGCGTCGTATTATACACACACACACACCACACACACACACACATATCTATATATAATATAAAATACGCCATCGCGTCATAAGGGATACGACCTCGCGACACGCGCCTATTACCGATCGCGGCCTACAATAACGGCGTCCGGCGTCGTTTCGCGTCGCCGCGGCAGGGAACCACGCTGGGGTTGCAAGGGGAGCCGGGAGAGAGTAGAGGAGGATGAGAGAGAGAGAAGAGGGAGGAGAGTCGGAGATGAGGAAGAGAGAGAGAGAGAGAAGACGCGACGGAATTTATTTTATTACAGTCGGCGCTCGGTTGCCCACCGCATAGTACTAATTGCACTCGCGAATACACGTCTATGTAGGCATGGCGCTCATATAATATATGCTGCAGTCGTACGATGCTTGTAGCTATGTACGTACGTATGTACGTATAAGCGTGTGTCCGTGCGTGCGTTGGTGCGTCTGTGTTGCGCCGAAGGTATGAAAACCGCGTCTGACGCAGGCGTCGAAAGGAAGCTCCGCAAAAATATACATCCGAGTGCCGATTCTGGACTTTGCGTTTTGTTTTATACCAATATATACTCCTTCCGATCCCGTTCCGAACGAACTATCATAGATTATTATTGTTATTCTCTCGACAGATATATCCCATTCGATTTGGCTACCGTATATTTTTCTTCTTCTTTTCCTCGAGCAATCTCCTTTTTCAAGGAGGTTCTGTATAATCTCTTAACGGTATAGTGCATTTTCTTGTCTCGTCCTAAATATAGCTCTTCTATTTATACATGTAAAATTCAAAGTCTACACGCGGCATCAAATTTTAATCAAAGCCAATCTTTCTTGAAATATTAATTTAAACAGAAAAATCGCGCGTTACAAATTATTGTACCGATATCGTCTAAACGCATAATAAAATTGTTTATAATATATTTTTGCAACAATGGTTGAAGATATATAAAATAATTGTCTTGTAGTATGTGTAAAAATACATTACACGTGTAATGGATGAAAAAGTAAATTTCAAAAACGTCAGGAAAAGGACAACGAGTAAAATAATTTATACGCCTCGCAAATCCGGGCTGCTATTTTTGCGCGAATATATATTGCCTATATATACATATGTATAAATTTACCGAGTCTTCTCGAGCGCACAGCCCCCTCATATATTTCCGAACGCGCGCGCGGGAGTGAAAAGAGCATCGGTCTTTATCCTCCTTTCCACGGCGCGTACATATAAAGCGAAATCAATGGCTCAAACGCGCGAACGCAACGGAGCGCGTGCTGCGAAATCGTCGAATAGAGAAGTATTCATATACCGTTCGCGTATAGATGGTCATAGGCGCAAGAAGGAGGCCTCGGGGCGAGATCCGACACTGTGCGCGCGGGGACAGTACTCTCTATCTCCCTCCTTCTACCCGTCTCTCTTTCCCTCCTCGAAATAGATAACGGATCGGGGGCGGGGGGGGGGATCAATTAAACGTCCTACGGCGCTAATGCGTCGAAGGGGAAAGCCGAGCTATCATTGACTCGTCCGGATTCGTCTCGCGGGTGAGCGGCGCGCTTTCCGATTCGAATGTGAAAGGGACGAGTCGATGATCAACCGATACAAGAGAGATTATAGCAATTGAGAAATTAAATTCGAATCGTGAAATTTGCATGCTGCAGAGAGTGGTGTCGTCGTTTCAACACGATACTGAGTAATTTTATTAAAGCTAAGACTATTAATCGCCCATTATTTTTTTATTATACATATTCTTCTCTTAAAAATTGTATAATAGATTTTGCTTAATGATTCGATTGTTCATGACATCGAATAAATTTTATAATATATGTATACATTTTCGTCAATAGGTGCTGGATTAAGAATAAGAACTTTCTAAAAAGCCGAAAAAATTTTCTAATTAATATGCATAAATTATTTGTAGCTGGCAAAATCTTATTAATTCCAAGAATGTATGTCATTCAACATAGGCAAACTTTTGGAACTTATTCAATACGCTCGAATTGAGTTTCTGAAGAGTTTTCCCTATAGAATAATGGATGTGGTTAGTTCAGTTGGTAGGAAGTTTCACTCGCTTTTCCTAAAAAAGATTTTTTGAACTAAAAAATCAATAGAATTTTTCAGAATTTATCATTTTATTTTTAACAAAATACGTATTAAAAAAATTTGGTCTTTTAATTGGTAGAGGCCTATAAGCAGTGGTGGATCTGACCGTTCCTCTAAGCCGGCCCTGACATAAATGTTATATATAAAAATCTTGCGGAATATTTTAAAATAAAACGGGCACTACGACACAACAATATTATCGGCATAGGAGAAAAAGACAAGAACGGAAAAGAAAATTAATTAATCGAGAAGATTGGGAAGCGAAGAAAAGGCGATCAATCACCCCCGCATGAGAGGTGCGCTTATATATAAGCGAGCAGAGGTAATAGCCGAAAATAATTCGGGCCGAAATTCGGAATTTCTGGTGCGATGAATATATATATACATATACTGGCCGAAAACAATGGATCCTCTGTCGAACGAAGAGAAAGACGGCACATAGTTCGGCTCTTTATCATCCGCCGGCAAATATCAGCCGACTTCCGTTGCCGTTATATTATAGTCTCGCGGAGCGCCCTCCCGATTCACTTTCGCATACATACACGTACACAAAGCACGCCACCATCCATTCTACATGTGATGTATCATAGACGTATGTATGTATATATATATATATATATATATATATATATATACACGCACGCACATATATATATATATATATATATATATATATATATATATATACATCAAAGTAGGGGGAAAGGAGAAATATCTTCCCCCGTACATCCCGCGTGTTTCAGCCTCCGGAAAGGGATTTGCCCCGCGCAGCCCGGCGGCAGACATTCGGCGTGACATTCCCCGTATAATCTACCAAATCCACTTCTTTTTATTTCTATTCAGCCCTGCCACCACCTCTCACATTCTCCTCTCTCGCCCTCTATCTCGCCCTCTCTCTCTCTCTCTCTCTCTCTCTCTCTCTCTCTCTCTCTCTTATAATTTAACTCCTCTCCGTCGCTACTCGCGCGCGATCGCTCCGATGTCATTTCCTCTCGCGCGCGTTCTCCAATAAGGCGATTAGTCCAAGCATTGCGTCGCGTATATATATATATATATATAGCTAATAAAAGCGCGTCTCCGTTATATACATCATTACCGCTGTTCTTCGTCTTCTTTTCGCTCTTTTGGCGCCGCGCCGCCCGCCGACGCGACGCGGACGGGCACACCACTACCATATACAGGGATAATATACGCGCCTGGTCAGCGTTTGTCATATATATGTATAGACACTCGCAATTGGATTAAAAGAGAATGGAGAGCGGAGGGCGAGCGTTGCACCCGATTTATCGCAAGACTGCATATATAATGCATTACCGACGCTGTATAATTATTGCTATTGCGAAGAAAGCGACCGGCACACACACGCGTGCACACGCACGCAATAAATATATCAATATTTGTGTGCTTTTACGGAAATCCGTGTAAGTATATCTATACATTAAATACTTCTATATATATATAAATTTTATGTTTTGAAACGACGCCTCCTAAATTTCAAATAATCAAAATCAGATTTGTCAACTATGAAATAAATGCGGCTATTAACTATTTATAGTTCATCCCGTAAATATCTGATAAGTTTTCGACCAATCACTTTTGAGTTTTTGGCAAATTACTGAAGTTTAAAAATGCTCGTAACTTTTCATTTAGGATTAATTGTAAGCAAACATTTTCCCATTATATACCAGTATTATTTATATTTAGTCGCGTTTCCCTTTTTTTTCATCTAGAGTTCTAGCAGGTTCTAGCCGTCTTACTATGCACTGAAAAAAATATTTTCCGATATCAAGTAAATATTTACTTGTTTTGTATTAAGTAAATCATTTTCTTAAATTAAGAAAATATTCACTAGATTTAAGAGTACGTGATTTGATTCAAGTGAATTCTTCTTGTATTAAGTAAATACTTCCTTGATTTAAAAAGGTGCTTTCTCAATTACAAAACTAGAAAATATTGACTTCATAATAGATATTTTTTTCTCAGTGTGCAAAGTAGCCAATACATTTTTTCTCAGAACATTAAAATCTTTGATAGATTTATATACCAAGGCTCGAGAAAATTGAAATGAATTTCTTGGAAAAGCTAATTTAAGAAATAATTTTTTAAAATTGATATCAGGAATTTGTGTACAACATTCATTTCGAGATCCGTCAACTTTGCGAGAACTTGGAAGAGGTGTGATGGCAACCCCCCATATACAACTCCTATATATATAACTGCGATCGGATGACTCGCTATGATGTCAGTCCTGCTCGCACTCATAACTTTACATAACAGTAAAACTCTCGTCGGCCGCTTATGGCGCCTCGCTTCACTAATTTTAAAGCGTCTGATCTCTTGCATATCTTTTGGAGGCACCCTTTGGGAATTCCAGAAATTATCGTTCTGTGTTCCGGTATCTCTGTTTGAGATAGAGGATCAGCTAGAGAGGATAGCGTTCGAATATTTTCCTTCTACTGTTTATATATATATATATACACGTTTCAATGGAAAATGGCGATGCAAATTAAATTTAATTTGTATGCGTATTATAGAATTTGTATTATATGTATATATGAAGAGGCCATTTATTAAAAAGTAATCAAAAGATTGATTTTTTTATAACCAAAAAACATCTGTACAAAAAAATATATTATTTTCGTGATCAAACTGTGCTACTGTCTTTCACTGTTTTTGAAAAGTTTATTTTATAAAAATACATGCTTTTTCAAGTATATTACGTTTTTGCAAACTTTAATGGAAAACTCCTAATGAGAATTTGGTTATATATATATATATATATATATATATATATATATATATATATATATATATATAATCAAAGCAAAAGTCCTATTTATAGTAACAGCAATGCCATTTATAGAAGAAAAAGATGAACTGACGTGTTTCCCAGCGGTTTAGCTCTCTTACCACTTTCCATCTTCTCCACATTTTAGATTTCCTTATAAATTCGTGTTTCCCGGCGTAAAGTATATGAGTAAATAAAGCAACTAGAATCATCTGTGCAATGATTTTACTTGTAAACTACTTCTTCTTTGCTGGTTCCAAGGCTTACTGTGCATATTTTTTCCTCCAAAACGCTACACCGAATGCTTTGGTCAGAATTCTTTGGAAACGTTATGGCAGGGACGAGCAGTGATAATATTTTATTTTTACCAGTACGTACTTCAGTATATAACTCGTGTAGCAATAGTGTTTAAAGCGTCGAAATACCTTCGCCCATCGCTTAAGTGCACTTTTTACCATGAAATTACTAGAAATTAGCATAGCATCTTAACGTTATATATTATACTTAGTATATGTACGCTGTAAGAAGGCTAAAAAAACTCATTCGCAAGAATCCTTAATAAAGAGACCAAGAAAATTTATTTTCTGTGCGCCGCTGACAGAAGTGCTTGGAATGCAAAAGAGGCGATTCAAACACAGAGAAGATCATATAAAAAATAGAGAAGTTCGTATAAAGTATAGTAGAAAATTACATTTCTTAATTTTTAAGATTAAATCTGTTATTACTTTGAAGTAAAAACATTTATATAAAATTTTACGTGTATCTCAATTTACATATACATTTGAATTAAAATGTCTAACTCGAAAACCAAGATAATCAATATTGCATTGCTCTAATATAATTAATATAAAATTTAAAATCAACTAAAATTAATTATGTGTGTGTGTGTGTCTGTAGCATAATTGAAAACAATTTATACATTATTTTTAACTGTAATTTGTTTTTATCAAAGTTTTTAAAAAAATAGAAGAAAACAACAATAACTAGAGAACGGTTATGGATTTTAATAAGTTTTACAGGAATACGCCGATTTGAACGAGTTAAAAATGAACAAATTTCATGCCACATAAGAACATTTTTCATTATACGAGGAGATTACAATTTGCAACAAAGATATATATTAATATAGGAATATTGTAGCTACAACGACGTGTAGTCCACCATATATACTATAGTTGATTTTCACTCTCTATTGAACTAGATCTTGCAAATAGATAAGTCAGCTCGCTACATCATGCCGTTACAGTCGCACAATGTATCATCAGTAACTTTATATTTTGCTATAGAGGCGGATGAATCATATAATATTGAGATCGACATCTTATTATTTTGTGAAATCTTGATAAAGCATCGTTATGTAGATCAAATTTACTATATACGATGTTTACCTTTCATTTACTCATTCATCTCAATATTCTTAAAAATATTTTAAAAAATAGTATATTTATATAGATATTTACTTTTAAATTGCAGGTTATTGAAAAATCGGAGTGAAAGGAGTAATAAAAAGAAGAAAAAAACACAAACGCCCACTTCTAATAAGATCCTCCATAAATATAAGCTTGTGCTATGCGTTTCCTAATTTTATATTATGATAGAAAAAAGAATCGACCGACAGTAAGCAAAAAAATAAAGAAAGTAATGTAATTTATAACGTTGAATACGAGGTTGAATATCTTTATCGCAACAACTATCGACCGAAACAAATGGATCTATAGAGCAAGAAAGTAACACTGATAAAAAAACCTTCGACATCCGGGCATTCGATTCTTCGTCGATCTTATCATCGTCCGAGGAATCGTCCATCATACGTCTATAACGCGCAATCGCGTAACGATTCGATTTTGCAATGTGCGCGCGTGCACCAGACGCTCGCGTATATCACAGATCGGATTCACCCGTGCGAATATGGCGAATACAGGCACACGTAAACGCCGACACCCGTGCACAAACACACAGACTTATATATGTGCGATCGTACTGCATCAGCTCGTCCCTTCGAGCCCTCTAAATCATGAAACATGATAATGCACTCAGCTACTCCAATAATTATGTATATATATATCGCATAGACGTCGTCTCGACGCCGCCGAGGACGAGTGTCTCCTCGAATTTCCTCTCGGAAGCGCGAAGAACACTCCAGCTGTATACTACACGGGTACTTGAGTTTCGTATACGTTCGCGGGGCTCCCGTGCGCTATGTATAATTTGGTTCAGCCAGGTTCAGCCGATGGTTATGCGAACGCAGGCAGCGCCCCCCCCCCCCCATGACGTGCGTAAGTCAAAAATCGCGCGACGGTTAAGTGTGTTGTGGGGGGAGGGGGAGGTCTTATTTGGTCGTGGAGAGGCGACACCCGATGGGTCGAATGTTAATGTACAGCGGGCCGAGAAGTCGGAAGCATTCCACCAGGACTCCGGACGCGTAAAAAGCAAATTCTGCAAAGCTTAATGAGCGTTATAAAATTTAAAGCCTTCCTTTTCAATTATACGTATAATCATTCCTTTTCAATATATTAATTTATTTTAATTTTAAAATTAAAATTCTACCGCGGGCAAGAAACGAAATAAATAACTCAAGTACCGTCCTCCAGCTAATAAACTTCTATACAGACTTCTGCCGCGCGCCTTCTTACTCGTCACGAGCCTCAATTTTCCGTTTGCGCGCTCTTTTCCTTCTGCTAGTATACTCAAGAATTACTGCTCAAGACGATTCCCTTTCGCATAATAGGTATAATATAAGCTTTCTTTTATCATAGTACAAAATATCAACGCATTAAAGCTGGAATTTCGTTTGTCGCATAACTGAATGCTTAATTTTACTGCGGCATTTGCGCGCGTGCTCGGTTGCATACAAAGCTTAATATATTTTCGCACTTCGCTGGGTAGAGATTTACAATCTTTTACCGCTTCGCCCGTTGGAATTCGACGTGAAAAAAATTTTCCATAGTTTTTTATTACGCATATCTTGCTTTTTATTATTATTATTATTATTATTATTATTATTATTATTATTATTCTGAAAAAACTTCACGAGGATCCTCTCTCCGTCGTATTATAAATATTTTCAAATACGTTTATTATTCGTTATATTCCTATTATACGTTAAATAGATGAAAAACTTTAGTATAATTTCTAAGTTGTATAGAACCACGTTTAAAATTAGAAAAAAATGACAAAAATATAACGATAACATAATTCGTTTAATGTATTAATGTATTAATTATAATAATCAGCCGTATGTAAGAATTATTTATCATTGTTGCATTTTTACAACAACGTATGGGAGTAAGTAAAACTATCGTGCCCTCCTTAGATCTTATGACTCAAGTTTCTTTAGCTGATTCTGCAAATACGCTTTGTTAAATTAGCTGAAGCGATAACAGAACCGAGCAGCTGATGACCAGAAAGAGGATAGAACGTGATTCTCATAATCCATAATTATATATACATACAGTGAGTGAATTTTTCTTTAAAATTTACTATTCTGTTTCCACGAATATAAATTACGTTTATGAATGGGAATTTCGTCGCGGAATGGAATTGTGTTACTTTTCGTTCCGAAAGAAATATTTTACTAATCTAGGGGATAACATGGTCGTCACGCGGCTATCATGCGTGAATTTCTGGCAATCGTAATCCTCAAAACCAATTCCATGGAAAGATTTGCACAACCAGTAAAGACTTACGTGATCAAAAAAATGCAGGGATATTTAGTATTTTCTAGTAACTATAAAAAACGCATCTATGCATTTAAAATTTTTAGAAAAAATAATAGATAAATGTTTTATGTAAAATGCATCACGGTGAATATTTCAAGATGATGAATAAATTACTCTGTATGACTGGAATTTCGATTTTTCAACAAATGAAGAATATTATACAAAAAATCGCGCCGCCTTATGATTACAATTGACTGTATTGGTCATTTTTACCCAAAAATTTCGTTTCATCGAAAAGTTCAGAAAAAAACAAGCACACTATTTTTTAATTTCTAAAGCTTTTCGGAATAAATATATTTATAGCGATGATTTATAGAAGGCAATGATGAGGTAATAAACATATACGTCTACATCCTTACTTTCAGAAACAGGGAACGAATTTCTATTGGGCCAATAACAGAAAAGCAAACGCAACAAATTTCAACGACTCCTATAATTATATAGTTTTCCATTAATTCGGAGCATCTTATGTGAATCGCGAGCGGAATAAGTTGCATCGTCAAAGTCAAATGGAAACAGCTTAAACCATAAAACGCAAATAACGACCTCAATGTAATTACGAGTACGCTGCCATAATTTCTAAAAAAAATTAACGTATGCAGCTGATTCTCAGCAACGGGAAATTCAGAATTGGTAGATTCAGAAACCAAAATAGAAATCCTATATATAATTGTGATATAAGCCGAATCAGGGGTTTCTTAAACAAATAATATATAAATAAATAGATTTTAATAAACACATTTTATAGACTGGTCAAATCTTTTAAGATTATTCGTCACAAAAAACATTATTCGTCATATGTAAAATTCTATTGTTATCTCCAGACTGATTGTGCCAAAGAGAAGTCTACGTATAAACGCATTGGCAATTAATTGGACGATAATCTTTACACCCTATTTTCACCAATAAGTTACAGTTTACGACTGTATAATCTAAATACTTTTTATGCCAAAAGCATAATATATTGAGTATTTTTTACTATTTACTAAAAATATTAGTAAAAAATATTATTAAATTGAATAGTTTTTAGGATTAATACTGTTTGATTTTTTTTTCATAAAATACAATACAATCCGATACTAAACGTTTGACGTTCTATAAAAATATCTCAAAAATAGTTTGAATTGACATTTTTTTTGTGTTTTTTTTTTTTTTTTAAATCAGTTTATAATGCTAAAAACTAATAAATAATTCTTACTATTACTCTTTGTCATGAAAGAATCTTTACTTCATACGACTGGAGATCGTAATTAATTAGAGTGAAAATGTTATTTTAAAGGTTGTTGGCCAATTACTCATACGTTTATGCGTATAGAGTTTGTTTTGGACAGTGAATTTAGGGGCTCTACCCTGCATATCAGTGTATCTGCAGATAATTTTTATAGGTGATTCAAATAGTATACAAATGCGATGTTCTCTTTTATGACTTATGGTTCAATATTCATGAATTTTTTGACATTTTCAGCCGTCCAGTCTACAAATTATAGTTCATATCTCGGTTTGTCGATTGCTAGTTATTATTTTTTCTTCATGATTGATTTGATCCGAAAATTTTCCTGGTTCAATTCTTCTATTTTCTATTCAGTCTTACCGGCTTCCTAGGAAGACCTGGTGACATTTTTGGTCCATATTAGTTCAGTTCTGTTTATTCTTCTACCTTCAAGTAATTTTATGCTAGTAACTCTTGGCCTCTTCGAAGAAGAATATTTTATTTGCTAGTCCTTGAAAAGAAAAAAGCATGAACTCAAAACGTCACGTTCTAGTATAAATTTGTTTGCGTTTATTGTTTTATGTAAGTGTCTAGTGTAACTATTTTACACTTTTTTCAAGGATTTATGGAAACTGTATGTAAAAATAATAAATATGTCGAGTGCGCTCTTATAACAGATCTTACGCGTTATTATATTAGATTTGATAGTTAGTATAAAATGGTAATGCAAATATTAATGATATTTTATATTTTGAAAAAGTATCTTTCAATACTACTGTCTAATAAGTAGCTTTAGAATATAAGTATAATTTTTAATTATATAACGAAGAGAACGTTAAAATAAATATTTAATTATCACCAGAAAATAAAAGTTTTTTCGTAGGTTTAATACAAACCTTAGTTATATTTTAATTAAGCGGTTCATTGAAAAACAATTTTTCTTATTCAACTAAACAGTAGTTTATTCGTAGACGGCAATTGACCATGTTATTTCAAAATTAATTCAAATTTACCAAATATTTCAGCGTACAAATTTTAAATAACGTACAATTATTTTCGATTTCTTTATAATTTATTCGCGAATACATAAATCACTTCAAAGGTCAACGTATTTTACTTTGAATTTGTAATTTAAATATGTAAAAAAAAGAAGGAAAGAAGCGAAAACGAGAAAAAAACCGAAGGCATTTTCAGCGTAGGAAGATTCGTAAATTTTTTTTCTTGCACGCCAAGGAAAACGGATACGGTCCGCGTCGGTGAATCTCATTATTAAAAATTAGAAATGGAATAATTATAATGCGCGCTGCTACCATACAATCGCTCGCGCGGCTCGATTTTCAGCCGACTTCCGTCGATACATCGACGAGAGAGCCCGGGCTTTTTACGCCCGTGGTTTATGTTCGGTTAGAAGGAGCTCCTTTCTCGCGGGAGCAATAAATTTTCAAGCTCGTCGGGCTGTATAAGCGATACTAGTCTGTCTGCTTCTCTCTCTCTCTCTCTCTCTCTCTCTCTCGCTCTCGCGTCTCGAAGACCTTGAACCTAAGAGTCGTATATAATGCGCGCATCAGGAGGAAAAAAGGCTCATGACGGCGAGAACGCTCGTAGGCTCCCTCGCTATATAGATACACTCGTTATATGGTAGAGCGCGCGCGAACGGACAGCGGAATAAGGGCGTTGCGCCGCGTTTCGCGATGTTACGCCAGTAGCATTGTCGACACGCGTACACACACACGCACACACACGCGCGCGCGCACACATATAATTATAATATAACGTCGCGTCGCCCCGGAATGTCGCGACGCGAGCCAATTTGTACAGAGGCCGGAGCGGCACGCTGCAGGTGCGCGGGCTACGTGTCGCCGACGGTCGTGGTCGTCGCTCGAGCACCCACGCGCGCGCGCGACCGCGGAGGCGTCGAGAGAGGGGGGGGGGGTTGGAGGGCGCGACGTAATAAGCCGGCTCCGGCCGCCGATGTTTATAAGCCGCGTAGCCGTGGGCTCGCTGATATTACGCGAACGAGCAAAAGCCGGCGCTGCGCCGCCGATGCGGTGCCATGAATGGATCGTATTTATATATACGCGCGCGTTAAATTTATATATAGAGCGAGCGGCTCGCGGTCTCGCCTACGTGGGTTTGTGCGCGCGCACTGTTCCCGTGTTTCCGCGCATAGCGCGTGGGTCCTTTCAACGATCGCCGGATATATATATATATATATATATATATATATATATATATATATACACGTATACATCGGTATGTAGCAGCGCCGATTTCCCCCGCAGCGGCCGGCCGATTTCGTTGCGCGGAGGCGCGAGCGCGCGCCCGTGATGGCTCTCGCACCCACATGTATGATATAGATATATATCACGTACGGAGCGCGCGGGAGATCCCGCATCTATGGGCCGTGATTCCGAAGGTCGTTGTCGCCGAGCGTGCCGCTTTCCGATGACGATCGGTCGGCCGGAGAACAGAAGAAGGAGAAGCTGTGGACTGTGTGTGTCTGTAGAATATATATATATATATATATATATATATATATATATACTGGGATACTTGAGCAGCGCAGCCGAGCCCACGCGTACCGCGACTATCGCCTGTGCTTGTGTATGTATGTATATATATATATATATATATATATATATATATATATATATATACATACATACATACACACACACACACACAATTATAGTGGCAGGTGTGGAGGTGCCTCGTTCCGAGGAGTATGCACAGCCGTAACGCGACGGGGGTGAGCAACTGCGGAATTTTCAAAGTATGGGTTGCTGAAATGAGAGAACTATGATAAGAAGTTTGTCAGAGTGAGGACAGGAAATAGTAGGTTTCTTTTTCTGATACTAAATATGAGCTAAAAATCGAATAAGACATTTGAATTTATTGAATAAATTAACTTGATTTGGATGACCAATAAATAAATAAGTATTATATATATATATATATATATATATATATATATATATATATATATACATACTTATTGCTAAGTCATTTATTAACTTTGGTATGAGAATTTGGAAGAACAGCTCTAAAACTTTTTGTTTGTGACCTTTTCGTTTTTTCGATATAAATAGGTATCGAAAATTTAGCACTCACATCAATTGGTTGTACTCTGGACTACTATGTGATGACCTTAATTTTTCAAATATTATCTCAAAGTAATTGTCCTGAATTTATATTACCAGGCGCATTTTTCAATCGACATACGCAATTTTCAAATTATTATCCTCGTAGATGTGCTTTTAGTCAATTAATATTACAGGTGATAGCGTTATTGTTGGAAGTGTATTTCTTGAATATTTTATAAACATTTTAATAATTTTTGGATAGGATAAATTTCTTTTAATTAGTTTTTGCCGAAAAGTAAATTTGCTAAAAAAAATAAAATAAACATACAACATTTATTGATTTCTTTTAATATTCATTATTATCCAATCTGGTCTTACTTAAACTGCATTTAAGTTGTTTAATAACAATTCAGTCATGATTTGACATATACCATACGTGTTCGTCTTCTCTCTCTCTCTCTCTCTCTCTCTCTCTCTCTCTCTCTCTCTCTCTCTCTCTCTCTCTCTCTCTTTGCGTTCATCTGCTCAACGGTGCACATATGCCGAAGGTCGGAGTACTTTCTATATAAACGAAAGACCTCGTAAAGGATTTTAATTTACAGGTATATATACGAGTGACGCGTGAGTAAGAATCCGCAGCGGTCTCCGCTGCTGATATATAATACCGTCGTTTTCCTTTGACGCGCGCGAGCTTTATTACAATATATAAAACGCACCGCCAACGAATTTTATACGTTCGAAAGCTGGGCTCTGGGCTAAAATAAGAATTTAGGGGTTGCTTTATACTTCCAGTGTATACATACGTAACTCGAAGCGAATATGAAGCAAGTATAGCTACGTAGCGAGCAAATGGCCATTATATAAGATGGAATTTGATCCCCGCGAAAAATCGAGGCTGTTTTTGAGCCATAAGAATTGATTAGTTTAATACATAACTGCTCAAAAATTTGTCGTTATATATACCTTTGACCAAGTTTCCTAATACCTAAAATAAAGATTGCTTCATAGGTGATTGCGATAATTCAACACTTTCGGTAATCAAAAATTGTTTACTGGACACGCCTATGTCATTAATAATATAAATTGAACAATGGCCGACCCGATATAGACAATTGTTTTTTGCAGTGTTTAATTACGAATTAGGGCTATGAATATAATTTACTTATCGTTTAGGACTAATTCGAATTGATACGGTATTAAAGTGTTTCATGCTATTTTTCATGTTTTCAGTTTCACGAATTCAGAAAAAATATTTTAAATATATAGTTATAAGAACTTATTCGTTTAAATGAGATTGATATAACAAAAAAGCTATAAGATCTATTATGTTACAATCGCCCATAAATTCCTAAGGGTACTATGCAATCAACCTTGTATAGGTGTGGGTAGAAGCTGACAGATATTAATTTTCTATATTATACAAAGGTAAGGTGTAGCTGCTGCACCGTCGTTTAAATTCCATCCATTTAATTAAAAGGAATTAAAATTTTTTTACTTTAATAATGTATTTTATACGAAAGATAAGGATAAAACGAAAAACATAGCTATAATATCGAATCATAGACATGTTTACGGTATAAAATGTGTAGACTCTTCACAGATCCCATCGCTATACTCGTATATATAATTAGAACATTATTCTTTAAAGATTATTATCAATGACTTTAAATATAAGAAAACAGTACTATTTTTTTATTGAACTAGCAATAATATAATACTATTTTAAAAAATCAACCTAAACCTAACATAAAGTCATTTTTATTTATATATTTGTTGATCTATACTGTCCTTCGTTCTATAACAATACTAAACATCGATTGTACATATGAAAATGTATAAAATCAAAGAGTTCGATCGTAAAAAGTGGCACAGCATTTGAATCCATTTGCAACTCAAGCGTATACTATGCATATACGCCGAACGACCTCAATCTCGCTCATAATGCATAAACAATGTATTATAGTGAATCGATGGGTATAGGTTAAGGGTAACAGTTGTAATATATATATCCATATATTATTACTGTAGCTTATTTATATATATATATATATATATATATATATATATATATATATATATATATATATATATATATAAGCTACAGGAGGAGAAAAGGTGAGATCGGATGAGATGCTTGACAAAAAGAGCGAGAGGACACTTTATACCATTATATATAAATGTATATATACAGCACGCGAGAGAACAGCGAAAAGGTAGTGAGTGTAGGTGGTGGAGCGGGCAGATATATAGCGATATAGAAGCCAGAGTCCACAGAGGCAGCAGAATTTATCATCTCCTGCTTCCCCCGGCATCGGTGCGCGCTGCCGCGGTCACGATCGCGCCGGGGAATATCCGTGGCACCCGATGCGGCGCGCGCGCGCGCGTCCCCAGATGCATCGGGGTTTCAATCGCGCGGGGGTCAAATCGGTCGGCGCTGCCACCCCCCCCCTCTTCACCGGATTTATCGCCCGACTGGCCGCACGCCGTCCGCGTTGTTCGTATATATGTATATAATACTCGTGTATAAACTCCAATAGACGAACGTTGCATCACGAGGTAGAGCGTGAGGAATAGAGGAGGGGGGGGGTGTTATCCCGCGTCTCTTGGACCAAGAAGACAAGACTCAATAAGCAGATGGAGAGTAGCGTATTGTGAAGACGCCCAAAATTGCAAGAAGCCCTACTCTTTTAATTTTGAGTTTAAAGAAAAATCAAAAGTCTCAATTGCGTAGTCAAAAGCTTAGATTTTAAGTTGATCTTTATCGAAGAAAAAAAATTAATTGAAAATTAATGTTCTTAATTGAATTGTAAAACCTTCAAATGTGCCCGTTGCCCCTTATTCGTGGGGCGATATATTTAATTCTAAAATAATTAGATAATTTTATTACGACATTTTTACAAATGAAATAAATAAAAATTAAGAATAATGCAATATATTATTTTCTTAAAACAGTTTATTATAACTTTTTTTTAAGCTACATAGAAAGTTGGAAAAACTCGCCGATGAATATTCGTGTCTTAAACTTTTGTATGTAAAAATTTGTAAAATTTTCGCTTTTATCTTGTCGTTGGTGCAACGAACTGAAAAATGGAAGGCAATTTTTAACGATTAATATAAAATTTTAATCAATAGTATAAAAAAGAAGTATGTAGTCTTTAAGTTGGTTTGGCAATAAAGTTGTTTAAAATGTTTCATTAACTTTTGGTGTCCGGCATGTCTCATCTTCACACCATCCCCCAATTTCGATATATTTACTCACTATATATATAGTGTACTTGAGTTGAGATCACAATTTAATTATGTATTCTAACATATATTTCGTATTTGTTGAAAATTTATTACACTTGTACACATATTTAATGTTAATGTTTTAATAAGATTTTTTCCGCACGGTATAGTATATTTATTTTTCTCGACGTTTAGTTATATATAATTTCACTGTTTTCTGATATATAATATATTAATCAAGACTAGCTACCGTGGAGGGAGTCTATACGTTTTGTAGAAAAAGTGAACAATTTTAATATTTCAGTAGGTCTTTTGAGAGTTGTTTAATTCATCGTATATTATATAAATTTAAATGTAAATTTTTAGATCGCAACTGAAAAGATTACTCTACACATATAAAAAAACTTCATCCTTTAATAATTTTTTTGAATATAAGTAAATTCTATATAACTTAGTAAATATTATTGTTTAGAGCTTATCACAGTGATAAATTCAATATAATATTTATTATCTTATTACAGCTTTGATTAATATAAATCTATATATATTTTTTTCTATACTACTTATGCAGAATCTAAGCAATAGAGGTAACCTATAAAATGAACTGTTACTCGTGTAATATTTTTTCTGGTTTAATTAAATAAATGAACTAATCGATGAGGTAATAACTATAATTAAAAGACAATAATAATAATAATAAAATATTAATAGAACGATATTGCAGGTTAAAAAATGCTGCAAGACTTTCTAGAAAAAGTGATACATCTTATGTTAAAATTGAAAAATTTCCTGAAAAACATCAACTGTTGTTTTCTGAAATGAAGAAACTAACGCCGCAAAACAGCAGTCCATTATTGCGCAAGATCGTAAAAACACTCTCGTGCCGCCTCTCACCCACGCGCACGCGCGATCTCGTACACTTTCACGCGGAACGCACGCGCCTTACGAACGAGCACGCACGCACGCGCGCGCGTATCCGTTTCCAAAAATTGACTTCCAGAAAAAGCTCGAGGTGAGCAGCGCGCGAGCGCGGGGGGGCGGGGGAAGGGCGGTGTTTTTTCGCCAGCCTATACTTTACGGCGAAGTTTATACGTCGTGCACGCGCTCGCGCGCGTTCCGAGACGACAAGGAGAGCGAGAAACGCCAGGAGCGCCCGCGGCAGTATTTGGGTCACGGTTATGCCGCCTTGCACGGGCGATGATGCCGCGCGGTGGTTCGCGCTGCTCTCGCCCCCCCCCCTCATCCGCGTCAGAGTGAAAAAAAGAATCTCCGCCACCTTGGCCGGCAGCTCGCCTCGCGGCTCTCCCACGCGGTTGTTTCTTCGATGAGAATCCGTGGAATGCGCCTACGAGACGTATGGTAATATATTTTTTGAATCTTGCATTTCCGACGACCAGATTTCATCTCGCATTTTCCTACGATATATATCTATATATGGGATTTGAGTGCAAGGAAATGATTTTTCCAGTCGCGCTTCGATGAGTTATCGTGCATAGGACAACTACATACACGGACATATTTAAGATTCAATCAGATTAATATGACGCTTCTATCGGTTCCCATCGACTGTAGCAGTAAAACGACGGCGATCTTCGTTCTCTTCTTCGTTCCGTTTAATAGTAATGCGTTATAATGTCAATCAGATATCGGTTAGATTCCTCCGGCTACTGGTAAGTAATACTGGTTTAGTCAAGTTTCACAAATTCTTCGATAGAAAATTTCGAGATTCCCATTGAAATTATCTTAAGAGATTGAATCTTAAAACTATCCCACTCCGCTATGCTTCAATTTAAGTTCTATCTAATTAAAAAACTTGAACTGGAAATGGAATTGAATAGTTTTTAAATTTTTACTTCATATAAAGATAACTTTAAAGACACGTTTGAATATCACATTGTGCGCCTCTAGTATATGCTATCTTTTTATCCTATGGCTGTTAATATGGATTTTCTAATGAACCGAGGCTCTATTTGTGCGTAATTTCGTAATTTTTAATAAATTTTTACAATGTAATAAAGTAAGATGCATTACATAAATAAGATACGCGAATAAAATACGTTGTTTCATCGCGAGTGAACGCTCCAATTATTTCTCTTGTGAGGCAGTTTATTTTTACACTTTTTAGTTTTGTTGAAAAACTTTTTTCTTTAACCAACGGTTTAAGCCGAAATACGATAACATCTAGGACGAACTGGGTGTCCAGATTCCTATGACGCATAAAATATATGCGAAGGTGCACGAGTAATATGTCTCTATTGGATTCTATCAAATGAATAAGACGTATTGAAAACACGAACAATTACGTACATACGTACGTATAAGCAAGCCAGCGAGAACGGGATCATTTTTAAAGAGACAAGGATAAAAAGTGTTTCAGTTCTCACGATTGAATACGTAATGAGCGTGTAATAAGCGCTGTTACTTAAGCCACGCACCATATGAGACTTGTAATTTAGGTGCGTCGAAAGCTAGCAAGTCGAGTAGGATATATAACTAATTCGAGTCTCTCGAGCTGCTCGCTATGTACGTACGGTAATGGTAAACGGCTATATCTCTATCCCTCTCTCTCTCTCTCTCTCTCTCTCTCTATCTCTCCCGGCATCTATGATGGGAATATCGCTGAACGATCCCATAATCAGCCCCTCTCTCTTTTCGCTCCGATGCGCCGCCGGTGAGCGAATAATATAAGACGCGGTTACGGACTCCGCGTGCCCGATGCACAGAAGGCGGGCAGTTCCAGAGGGTGCAGAGGTGAGGGAAGGGGGCTGAAACCGAGGCTGAAGCCGCTGTATTTACGGAAATCGCTCGAGCGATAAGCCCTGGCTCACGGAGTTCGCATAGATATGTATGTATGTAAAGAGCGAGTGCGTGAGTGAGACGGAGAGCTTAGAAACGACCAGGCTCTGCGCCGCTTTATCCTCCCGCGGAGGCGCGGAGAGCCCCGTCGGTGAGCCTAGGGGGAATAGGATTTTGCTAAGCATATAACGACGAATATCTCGGGGGAGGAAGTCCGTGTCTATATCCAACAGAACCGCGACGGCGGTGGCGGCGGTGGCGGCGGTGGCGCGAGTTGGAGCCGAGCGCGGTTGACGTCGCTTCAAAGAGCCCGTAATATTGTTATGAAGTTGCAGCAGCGAGAAAGAGAGAGATACAGAAAAATCGGATAGAGTTCTCGATGCGAGGTCCGCGGGGAAGGACATCGTTTTCTCGAGGCGCGCCGCGCTTTTCTCTATATGTATTTTGCAAAAGCCCGATGCGTCGCTCAGAGGCGTTTCCTCGCGATCTATGTGCGCCGCGTAGAGAGTAACTATCGCAGGGGATTAGACAGATCCATATATGTGAAATTTTTATAATAAAGTACGATCTTTACGGATGCGCTGTCCCTTCGGTGCGTATAGGTATTTGAAAAATCTTATTTCCAGAATAATCTTAATCGCGAATATTTAGTGTGTATATGTAAATGTGTATATATATATATATATATATATATATATATATATATATATATTGTGTGTGTGTGTATATATACACACACACACAACTTGTTCCCGCTTTTTCATTAATCCGCAGCTGCTTCACAACTAACGATGATCCCGGATATTAAAACTAAAAAAGAGCTCAATATCATAATGATAATACTATACTGCAATATCCAGCAATTCCCGTTCATTTTTACGTATACGTGATTTTCTGTTCTTACGTATTTTATATTTCTCAATCAGTGGAATTTTTATCTCCGTTCTTACGTTATCCGTAAATATACGCAAAAACGAACTTGAACCGCAGAATCATTCGGTGTACAATTTCAGTTTATACACCCTCTGAAGAATAACGTCCACTTTTTTCCGTCAAAATAGAAAAGCGGGGGATAGGCAGCACCCTCTCTATACATACAGTTCGTTCGGCTTTAAGAGCCACAACCAATTGCGAGCGATTTGTTACCGCGTGCTACAAGCCAACAATGCCGAATTGCTTTATACGTATTTGTATGCATAGGTACGTATATGTATATACGTGTGTGTATGTGTGCATACGCACGTACGCACAAATATATAAAGCAACACGCCTATAACTCGCGGGGCGCGGGTTTCTCCGTGTTTCTCCGAATCTGCGCGACGGCACGCGATGCGTCGTTCATTGTGGAACTCACCCCGCGTGCAACGCCCTCGTCCAATAATTCCAATGTCTCCTTTTATTCGATTTTCATCCTCCTCTATGCCATATTGTAACGTACCTCCCTCGCGACCCATTCTTCCATTATAGGCAGTTTTTCTGCGTCTTCTGTGTGCGGACACGCGCCTATAGAATACATCTTTACCTTTACCTACACACTCCTTCCATTTTCTAAATTCTAATCATCGAGGCTTAAATGAGACGTGAAGCTTATATTCTTAAATAATGTAAATATCTATAGCGCACACGATTAATATGGAAATTAACAGAATACTGAAAAACGCATCTTGCATGCACGTATTGCAACAAGTATTAAGAGTCTTTAATATTTTTAACAATGGCGAAATATTCATAAATTATAATTAAAACCTTCTTTAACGAGCAAGATAAATAAATTTCTATTTTTTATTATTTAAACTCTTTTAAATACTCTGAAGGAATAATTTATTTACATCGAAATTCTGGAAATCACGCATATCCGACATATTTTATCTCTACAATAATTTGTTCGAATTTATATCTTAACGATTTTCTTTTCCCAATTTCCTTATATGTATATTCCACCTTTCACTTTCCCGCAATGAACACATAATATTGCAATGTACTTTGATCATTTTTAAAAATTTATGAATATACAATTTAATTGTATTTATTTCAAAAAGACTATAATTACGATCTCGGACATTTATTTTATTTTTTTCAAAGTTTTCACTTTCTCTTTGAACAATATCAATTGAAATATCTCATTATATCCGCGCGTTAAAAGTTCTATTGTGCGTTAGATGATGGATAAAAATTTAGAACTGAATATCCGCCGATGCTATAAACTAGCACAACTAAAACAAGAAACAGCAATAAAACAATGAAACAAGAAGCTTTTCCGATTGTTCTCTAATAGCGGAAGAGGTCAGTTACATGATCATCTTTCCTCCTCCTCTTTATTTCTCCTCTCTCTCTCTCTCTCTCTCTCTCTCTCTCTCTCTCTCTCTCTCTCTTCCTTTCACACACACGCGCGCGCGTGCGTGCGCTCGTCTATACACTTTCTCTTTACGAAATTGAGGGACGAGCTCATCCGCAGTGCATGATGATGATAAAGCAGGCGAGCATAACAAACAAACGATAACCAAAGGCTCATCAGGATGTATTTTGTTACGTGCGTCTGCATTGTATAGTTACACTCGTAGGCACAAATGCAATAAAGAGTATAGCAAAGAGCAAAAGACAACGTATAAAGAGGAGTGTGTAATGGCTAGAAAGAGAGGGGGATAAGGGCGGGTGGGTAATTGAACTCTAGTTTTATTGCAAACAATTTTTGTCATGATTAAGTTGTACTAATTTGAAATCGATTTTCTGATTGGTCATTGCGTTTTTCTTTTATAATATATATATATATATATATATATATATATATATATATATATATATGTCCATGTGGATATGCATATATAATAAAATTATATTTAACGCATACTTATCAATCTATATACTGAGCATATTAACTTGTAACATCTTCCTCCATTGTATTTGCAATTCCAGTTTCTTTAAAATATTCGAAGAATATATTTACCTGAAACAGAAAAATGGAATTCATTCATAAGTATAAAGAATAAAATTATAGATTAGATTTATAGATAATTTATTCAAATTATAATTTTATTCAAATTATAATCTGCAAACGAATTAAAATTCCCTCAAGATCGCATATAAATAATACATACTGAAGGTCGCGGCAAGCTAATTAACAAAATTCTACACACACACACACACACACATGTATATGAGTCATTCGAGAAGAGTCACTGCACCTTAAAAAAGCTAAGGGGATATGCCTGATGTATATATATATATATATATATATATATATATATATATATATATATCCACATACATAAATTGATGCTCTGTATATGCTAATCTGAGCACGTTTAAGCTGGCTTATTTACCGAGAACGCATATAAGATGGAAATAGCCTCGGAGTTAACAAATCTTTCTCAAATAAGGCATTACAGTAAGTAAAACAAAAAAATGTTTGTACAGAAATGTCTCGTGCACTCGCGATATTTTTCGCACATCTTAGATACTAAATTTTGTTATTTATTTAATGTGATTTAATATTAAGAATAATGAAACGCGACAATAAAGGGAACAACTACATAATTAGTGAAAAAATTTGAATATTTCAGCATTTCACACGAAAAATAATATCATTACAAAAAAAAAATAAAGAAAAGAAAACCAAAAACAAACCAATACTACTTCAAAGTATGCATGAGCTATTGTAGGCATATCAGGTATGTTTTGAGAGTAAATAACTACAGAATTAATACATTTTATATAGGGAATGGCCGATAATTGCACTGATCAATATTTTCGCGCCAGCTTAAGGAATTTTGATCTCCGTTTGCTCGATGATGTCACGCTTTAAGTTTAAATACGGGCAACCGACGTCATCCCTCCCAGCTCCCTTATGATATACACTCTCCTTCGTCTTCCGCCTCTCTTTCTCTTCCTCTCTCGCTCATCGCCACGTCCCCCCAGCTCTCTCTCTCTCTCTCTCTCTCTCTCTCTCTCTCTCTCTCTCTCTCGCCTGTACGAGCGTCAGCAGACGCGTGTGTTTTTCCCCGGGTATAACCAGGTATAACTCTCGTATATGTACAGCAGCAGAAAGCACGCATCGAGCTCCGCGTAGCTGATGCTGCTGGCGCTGCGCTACAACGCGCGGGAGAAATCAGAAGCGAATATTGCGCGCATTTATTATTATAGCACGCGCTCCGAAACCTACTT
The DNA here is from genome assembly GCA_018907035.1 of Sycobia sp. Sy_11. NCBI lineage: Eukaryota > Metazoa > Arthropoda > Insecta > Hymenoptera > Epichrysomallidae > Sycobia > Sycobia sp. Sy_11. The sequence goes on along the minus strand of JACCIC010000006.1, from coordinate 4,055,358 downwards.
CGGAGTTCGTGCCACCGCGGACGCTCTGCGGCCGCTGCGAGCCAGACAACGCGCGCATTATCGCGCTCACGGAAATTCTTTCCGTGTTTCTCCGATTGGCTCGTTTTCTAGTTTAATACGACTGAATAAATAATACAGTATAGAATATATTAAAGCCTTCGAAATGTCCTCGTGTACGTAGATAATTTTGTATAATCGACTCTTCGGACATTGGTATATAGAAAAATCATTTGCTCCTTAGTAAACGACGATATTTGGTTAAATTAGAAGTTATAAAAAGCTATATTTTTTAATTTAATGCTTTAAATAAGAACAAAGTTATGCATTTATATTGGGGAGAAAGATGAGAAATAGAATCTAGAATTAAGTAAAGAAAATTGAATCGCTTGACCATCTTACGGTAAATTTAATTTTTTTAATTATTGTATGTTGGGAATTATACTTTCAGTCTTTAACCTGGTGGACTAAAATCTTTTCAGTTGTAATTCGATTAAAGATGTTATCGATTGTTTTGGCCTTATTGTTTGATAACAGTTCAGAACAATAAAAAATTCGAGCCAAGTCTAAAAATATCAAATATCGTTGAATAAAAGTATATTGTATATATATGTGGGTAATTTCATTGAAAATCTCGAATTTTTATGCCATGCTCAACAAGAAATAGCGAACTTGTGCGAAAAAATAAAATTGTAGTTACTTGGAAGGGATAGGCGTTACGTTTAGAAATTTCACGGAGACTTTAGAAAAGTGATAGTAATATATACATATCTATACATTAAAAATATTGTCACGCACTATGCATTGTAATTGCATAAAAATATGTCACGCAATATGCATTGTATAGTTGTCGATATAAAATTATTATTCCATTAGATATAGTCAAGTGATTTTTCTTCAATTGGAACGAAACTTTTTTGCTACGCGTCTTTTACGAACCATTTAGATACACTTTCGTTTCTTTTATAAAATAAATTATTTTTATATTTATAATTTTTATTTTCGATTCTTTCTTTAATGTCGTTATTTGTGTCTCTTTTCAAAAACACGAAAATTTGGATTTTATTATAATATATGACCTATACTACCATTCTTCTTTTTGAATAAAAAACTACACTATTTGATCATAAGAAAATTATCGTTATAATTACGACAGAATTAAATGAACTTAAATATGACGATGACCTTATATATCGATTACTTTCAATTTTTAATCGTTGAACATTACATGTTGTTTATACCAATAATTAAAAAATTATAACACATTACAAAATGCTTTCCTATACATGCGATATGACATTTACCAGTTAGAACCGCCGCGAGATAAAAAAACTCCTAGGTCTTTTCAAATACTTACGAAACAATTAATGTTGTATGTAGATGAATAATCGTGTATTTATTCGGCTATATCCGTGGGTAAAAAGTGTTGGGACGCTCAAATATAATTAGGAATTGCCAATTTTCAAAATGATTAGTCACTGAATTTCTGAAATTGATGTTCTTAAAATTGAGGTTCGGAACTACAAAACTTTACAGTATTTCAGCATCCACGGTTCGAATCCATTCGAATCGTTTGAAGCCTCTGAAGTATTTGAATCGAAGTTTTCGATAAATAATAATAGAATGATATGCGCGCGTATATATCCATCGGATGACCTTTTTTTATCGAAGATTCAATCCCATCCTTCAGGAATTCGAAATATTGGAAGCTGAATTTTGAACAGATTTTAGTTATGTGAACGTTTGAATGTTCAAATACGAATCCCAAGTCCCAACTTTACGCTTAAAATGCGCCATCGTAGGTGTAATAGATAATTATTGTATACGATTCGTTTATATTTTTTGATCAATCGAAGTTTCTGTATATTATTTTATAGGCTTATATAGACTGCAGGGTCAATTTGGGATTAAATATCTCTCAATGTTGAACCAGCTTTTACCGTGACAGGCGACTGCTACGAGGAGGTCCTCGCAACGAGGACAAACATTCCTCGTGTTGTTGATATATAAGTGCGCGCAATATTCAGTCGCGCGAACATTGTGCCAGATCGGAATAAAGCATGAATAAAGAGAAAGCGCTCCTGATGCGGACGTGCGATCGGTTAGCAAATTCAAAGCTGCGGAGTGTACAAGAGTTGCCGGGCGAGCGGGGAGGGGGAAAGGAGAGGGCTCGGGCGCGCAGATGAGAAGAAGAATAAGACGAGAAAAAAAGTAAGACGTCGGTGTCGCTGCTCCGTGGGCTACTAAAGCGCGCGCAGTCTCATTCGTGGCTCGACTCTTGCGGAGATCTTTCGTCATCGTTGCGGGTTTTTATTATTATTATTATTTATATATATATATATATATATATATATATATATATGTATATATATATTATTTGCACTAAAGTCCATCAGGCCAGGTCCACCGTGGAGCCTCTCGTCGATCTCGCTCGCTCGCGCGCGGGTCGAAGTGGCCGAAAGTATACGAGCCTAAGGAATAAGGCCGACGTATATGACGAGGCTCAATATTAGCTGTGACTTGAGAGTTTATCGCCTGTATATCAACGTCGAAGGGGAGAAGAACTTATAGAATCTATATATATATATATATATATATATATATATATATATATATATATATATAACTTCGCATGCGTATATCATACCGCAAATCGCTACGTGCATGAGGTTTGGACGAATAGAAGAATCGATTTCAGTGCCCATGGCGAGTAATTCTCGAATTAAAGACCTGTATACTAATGCCGCTAATTATATAGAACTGATTTCACAATGATCGAGTTCATCTGTATAATTAAATAAGTCTGAAAATATGTGCATTCAGTTCAATTAGTTGAAGAAACATTAAATGTAGTATAAAATTCTCCTAAATTTGTATGTTGACATACGAATACGTATACTATAGCGCTTTCCGCTTTTTCAATTGCAGGTGTATCGACCGGTGCCCATTGGGGGCAGCCGGAATCGTGCACTTTCCTCTGAATTATATACGTGCGTTGCCTTCCGATCTTTGGGCACACCTATATCATATACACACACACACACACACATATATATATATATATATATATATATATATATATATATATATATTTATTTATTTGCCAGAATGTCGACGCGGCGGCCACCTATTGATTTCCTGTCGAATTCGCAGGCGCGACTCAATGGCCAACTGCCATCGGGCACTTTGTCGCACTGCTTCTTCGAACGGATGCTTTTTTCTATTGTAATAACATATATACTAACATGTTGTGAGAAATTTGACGATTTATTATTGTCTCTTCAATCAAGTTTAATTATATTATGCACGTTTGTAAATAGAATATTTTCAACATTTAAATAAATAGTATAAAATTTTAAAGAATATAGATCGACCTACTGTCGATGATAACGAAATGTCTCAAAAAATGCCTCAACTCTTTAGAATTAATTTTATAAATCATTCCAACACTTTTTGTTTACAAATAATGAATATATTGTCAATTTATACTAAACTTTTTGATAAATTGTGATTGATTTTCAAGCGTACGTATTATAGTGTTTAATTTGCCGAGAATTTAACTCTGGGCCTTTAAGATCATTATATGTGTAAATATTAAACTATTTTAAATGTTAATTAATCCTGCCATTTACTTACCTCAATTCTATACAATACAAGAAAATTCTAAACAATTTCCGTGAAACGATCCGGCAATTCTAAGAACATTTTAAATTTCACAGCCAAAATTTTATAAATATAACGTTTTTAAATCGTCTTCATTTCGACGCCATTTAACGAATTTGTTTATAACTTTTCAGGGATGTGTAATAGACCGAATGGAAAGATGGAAAATATGTAATATTCTGATATATACGTCATATAATATTATTAAACGTTGGCTACTTATTATTAAGAGATAAAACATGCATACAAGGTATTGCCAGATATATATGATAAGTCTGATTTTAAGTGAAAAAGCTAATCTACGAATTGCCGGTTCGTGTCTTTTACCACAATAATATATTTTTCGGAGTCTCCTAAAAAGAAACCCCATTCTCTATACTTTAGAGTTCGAACTTAAAAGGACTTTAAAATAAAAACGACGCGTTTTACTCGATGCTTATAACTTGTCCTCGCCGTATTAAAGGCGATAACTACATAACTATATATACCGCATAACTGTCTCAATCAGCTAATTGCCCGGAATAACTAATCAGGACTCGTATCGCAGCTCAGGCGTATATCTATAAAGTTCGCGCGCCGATATCGTCCTTTTAGCATTGTTTTTTTTTTAATTCCGCGCACGCATACTATTCGCACACATGGCCACGCATAAACGACGGCGTATATGCACGGCTGTCCTTACTTATTTTCGTTCGATTTATCAATCGAGCTCGGGATTAAGGAAGCCACGCCTCGCGCGAGAAAGCCGAGCGAGCGTCAAAGACCGCGCATCGACAAGGCGTTGGCGGCGTCCGTCGACTTTGCCCGGTCGTTCTCGATGTACTCCCCCCCCCCCCCATCACTGGATCTTATTCGCCCGCGCATTTATATGCTCATACGTATTATTGGTTGCACGCGCCAATCAATCGCGCGCACTGGCCTTTTGGCTGCATTACATATGGTCCACGTGTACGTATGTGTATTGCATATGCATTACGTGACAAAAGATCGAAAAGAGACGTTATATTATTATAAGCGTGGATAATAGACGCAATGTGACGCTTAATGTGACGTGCGCGCGACATCGGATCGCATTATCAGTCTCGTCGACTTATCGAATAAAATTAGTCGACCCCGCATTTTATCGGGATTATACGTTATATTCTATGCGACAATTATATTACTTATTACTATTCGTTTTATCCAAACGTGAAAAGTATCAAATTCACATTGGCTTTTGTCTTTAAAATAAAAATAACTTGGAGAAGTGATTATATATAATGCATGCATAGTTTGGATTATTTGAAAGATAAATTACAAAAAAAAAATTCTATAAAATTATTCGTTGTAATCAATTGTTCATAACTGTTGCAGGTCCGCGATGAGACGGGATTGAAATAATAAAGTGTCCCGAAACATTGGCAATAAATTAAACAGTATTGATAACGATTGTAATAGAACCATTAGAAGTTCAAAAGTATTGATTAAATTAAAAAAACTACATCTATCAGCTGCGGTATACAGGTTTATTTGTACCTACTATATTATATACTTAGAGCATTGCGATGCATTACTTTTTGACCTTTAATAGTACACAGAATAATTACATGTCAATATATTAAAATATCTACATTATCAAAAGGTTCCATTTATAAGTCAAATATTATACTTTAATTCGAGCACCGATCAAGAATAGAGTGCTAAACTTTTCACTGGTATTTACGCATATATTCGTTGCTTGGATTAAAGGCACCTGCTAAATACCGAGAGAACAGAGATAAAATCAGTGCCGGAGAGAGGTAGAGAACAAAAAAAATTAAAACATAATATTTTCTCAAAGCCGCTTGTGCGCATAGTCCATGTAACAGTGGAGATGCCCTACAACCAGCGAAACGGCGAATGAGACAAAAGCAACGCGAGCCAGGGAGGAAAAATGGGACGCACGTGGCGTATGCCTCGGCATACTTTAGCTCGTACGTGCGCTCCGGCTCTTTTTCTCTCGACGAGGGCGTCGCTATCGGTCCGCGCGTGTGCACGCGCGCGGGTGTATCTGCATTTTGGCACGTCGGGAGAATCGCCGACCCTTCTGTACGCGTGTGTATGCATCTGTGTCTTTGTGTGCGTGTCTGTCTGTGCGTGTTTATTGGATTCAGGGGCATATTTAGCCGGAAAAATATGGGCACCCATGTGTTCACGGGCGGAGAACAGGGAGCTGTAGAGGGTGCGGTTTGCGCCCAAGAGCCAATATATATAGGGACTCAATAATGACGCGATTGGGGAAAATTGGATTCGCGTGGCACAAGTTGTATAATTTCCATCTTGTCCTTTGTCCTTACTTGCTATATATATATATACACGAGTATAACATGTTCAAACGCGTTAATGTATTATTTAACAAGCAAAAGAAGTCACTTTATAAACTTGCTTTACTTTATGCTGCACATCAGGCAAATGATAAAAACGAGTTCTGAAGAAGAATGGTGAAATGGAGATATATTAAAAGGTGTAAAATGGAAAAAGAATAAAACCGGAGTAAAACAGTTAAAAAAATAAAAAGGAATATATTCAAAAGGGATATATATGGAATATGTAAAGCGATAGATAGATAGAGAGACAGAGTGAGACAGAGAGAGAGAAAGAGAGAGAGAGAGAGAAAGAGAGAAAGAGAGAGAGAGAGAGAGAGATTATAAAATAAAAATGAGTGTAAAAAACAGTAAAAAAAAATGAAGAGTCAAGGACTAAATAAAAAAGAACGTAAGAAATCAGACGTGAACCCTATATATTTGCATTGAAGTGCGATTATATATAATTTATATAGCATCGATTCCAGATTGATCCTTATTCGTCGCAATTTATTTTCACAGATGTCAGCATATCTATATATATATATATATATATATATATATATATATATATATATATATATAGAGAGAGAGAGAGAGAGAGAGAGAGAGAGAGAGAGAGAGAGAGAGAGAGAGAGAGAGATTTGCGACTGAACAGCAGATCCTACAGCTTGATATTATGCATACACGTAGTTGACAGACATCGGAGAGAATGAGGGAGAGAGACAGAGAGAGAGCTACTGTTCAGTGTCATTTCAGTCAATGCGCATTCGTCTCGTTTTTCTGGCATTCAAGCTGAGCACAACCGCTTTTTTCATCCATACTATATACATATACATATATATATGTACATTCAAAAAGAAAATTGTTCTCTTCTTTTTCACTTTTAACCATCTCCAATTTCGCGAAAGTGCGCCATCAACGAAGCAAAGACATCGTGAAAGTGTTCCTTTATCCTTTCTCTAGATATATTCCTCTTCCTTTTATTTCTTAATTTGAAAGCCGTTTTCTTTGAGAAGTTATTCTCGAATATTCGTTCGAATTGCCAACTCCCATTTCGATTGTCAACTTGGAATTCTTTGCAATGCGGTGCGGTAAAAGACTATATGGTAAATATAGTAGCAGAGACAATGTACAATTGCAGTGGCACTTGTGCAGGGTTTATGTGATTGCTCATTGTATAACCAATTAATAAAGTACGTAAATTATCGACAGCGTTCAATCTATCGCATGTATATGTATTATATATCTATAGGCGCGCGCGCGTGTGTGTGTGTCAAAGCGATTATATGTATATATATATTTATTTATATGCGCGTTCAAAGAGCTCGAGAGACTCGGTTCACGTTGAGAAATGCGAAATGAATGCAAAACTCTTAAGCACTCGCGCAGAGTAGCATTGTCGACAGGGAGGGGTGAATAAAAATTGACCTCCGCATTCTTTCTTCTTCTCTCTCGGGTGGCGTGTTTTCCATATCTCTGTTTGTTCTAGGGTTATATATATATATATATATATATATATATATATATATATACGCGCACGCACACATACACATAAGCGCGTGTACACAATTCTAATATATTTCTACAAATATATATAGAAATGTATGTGTATATAAACTCGTATATACATATAAATGATGTATGCATAGGGTGCAAAAATGGCAAAATCGGCTGTGTCTCGAGACGATGCAAAACATATACATAAGGATGTAATCGCACTCGGCCCGCCCTGCTGTTCCACGCATACTTCCAAGCAGTAAAGACTGCCGATGCAGCGTTCAGATGCGTGCGGAACGACACAGTGACATACGCGCGGGGCGGGGGTGGGGTTGCACATCTATCAGGCGATGTATAAAAATGTCGTCGCTCCTCCCTCGACGAGCGAAAGCAGCAGCAACGGACCGACGTCGACCGACATCGAATTCTCAACGGCGCTTCGGCCATGTGGCAATTGAAGGGAGAGATGGTACATCGCGTCAAAAGTACAAATTCCTGGTCAAGCCAGGACACGGATAGTACAATCGACGTCTACGCGTTAAACTATTCGGCGATGCTGCGTTTCCGTACTTGTGAATAAATCATATCTCAGGTTTACTTCTTGCTCAATATTGTAAATAATATCACACAAACGTCAAACGGTAAAAAGCATACCTGTTCCTAAGATGTTTATCGATTCCTGCTCAAAATTTGAAAGAGCCTAGACCTTAAATAATAAACTTTTTTCTTAAAAGAAGCCGAGAAAATAGTTAAGCTTTCTTGTTTCCCACAAGAATTCGTGTTAAATTAAAACGACTTTAACTATGAAAATATCCCACGAATCTTCTTGAAATTAAACATGGTTTATTTTTCCCGTCTGATCTACAACATATACGATGTTCAAGGAACTACGACTATTTTCGCTCAACTGTGATACATCTTGAATTCGGACTGACATGCCTCTCGCCGATGCGTGTTCCAATTTATACCAATTGAGTTTTCAATTTCTCGGAGCGAGGAGAGGGTGGGGACTCTGGGCGTTTCGCCTGCGCCTGGTACATAATGGATTTGTGCGCGGGCTTGGATTTGTATATTAAGTAATAGCTTTATAGTGGCAATTCTGTTGGACATTTTTAAAGCTTTGGTTGAATTGAAGAGAGCGGTGACATAAAACTTATGCGATAAATACATCGGCAAATACCTCTCGATTGTTTTTCCTATATTATTACAATTTTAATAATTTAACTAAACATTTGAGACTTTTCATTTATAATAATTTAACATGAAATGTAATAAAATCAGAATAGATTGAAGAATTTATTCAAAACGTGCATTGCGCATGATAAATAAAAATCGACCAGGCCTGTACGTTTTTTTATTCGATTTAACTCGGGGATAAGTTCCTTCGATATTCTGCAACAACTGAACAATAAATACTAGCAAGTGAAAGAACGGGACCTTGTCAGTCATGCTCTGACAAAGCATCAATAATTCGTTTTTTTTCACGTCCTATCCTTCGTTTAGTTATTATTATTCAATTTCTAAAAAAATAATTTTACAAGTTGTAAAAACAAGAATATATATATATATATATATATATATATATATATATATTGTATGAATTACGTAAATTGTATGAAATATTTATCTATATTGTGCAGTCAAACTTTTAATAAATTCTTACAGTTTCATGATTTTCATGAAATGGTGGTTAAACATTATTTCGCCCAATCGAGAAAAAACTCACCTTAAATTAAAATTCTAATATATTCTTAAAAATGGTCAATATAATTTATTGGACTGATGAAAAAATTTCACTGATATTATTATTTGTTTAATATTTTCCCTTGCATCTCTATATATATATATATATATATATATATATATATGTGTGTGTGTGTGTGTGTGTGTGGGAATCGAAGTTTTACGGTATGTGCTCAGAGTAGAATACCAAGCGCCGCATAGCGCAGGTAGCCGACAAGTTACCGCGCGGAGAGACCGCGCCAATCTAATGAAGACACCTGCAACTGGCGCGCGGCTAGGAATGACCCCCGCACGGGAAACTACCTACTCCGCACGAATGCGACGGCCTAATGGCTATGGCGCTCTGCATTGGACGGCAAGGAAGAGTGGGGGAAAACCCAAACTGGGGATAAATAGGAACAGTAACGTTCGAAAGGGCGACTTGCTGGCAACGGTTTAGGCGGAGTGGTCGGATCAACGTAGTGGACAAGCAATATATATATATATATATATATATATATATATACAATAAATATATACATACATATATATACATATATATATATATATATATATATATATATATATATATGTATGTATATATATGGACACGTTACCATGACCTAAATATAATAACTTCATCAAGCTAAAGTAATGAACTATAAAGAAATATATAATCGTGTTTTTATTTCGTCGGAAATTAAAAACAAATCTCGAATGAAACTATAAAGGTCAGGGATCTTTATATAAAATAAAGTATAAAATAAAGTTTCGCGCTTATGAAATGCATTTCAATGAAGTGTATTTCTGTTTTATCAGAAAGATGGATTAAGTTATATATATTATATCGTAGATCTTATCGTAAATAACATAAACTGACACGAAAAAAATCACGCGAAAAGATTACAAGTAAAGACCTGGCGTGGAATCGAAGCCACGCACCAGCGAGGTGATTCACGAAAATATTCTTCCTTCATACATATACATCTATATATAATATATAATATATATATATGTGCTATACTGCACACTACAGGCATGATTTTTTTCAGCGCACTTTCGCGAGCTCGAACGCCCGAGCGACAAACCCGCGCCGGCCGGCCGAGTCATTATACTCCCGCGCACCACTCACCGCAGCGTCCGATGCCGCGAAGACGAGCCGAGATGAAAAAACACCGCTCGCAGCATCGGCGCGTTCCCCTCGCGCGCGAGAGCCGCATGTGCGTTGCGCGCGGACGTCGAGCGAGCCGAAGTCGTGCAGCAGCGAAATGGACCTTCGTGCGCGATGAAGAAGGAGGGAGAGAGAGAGAGAGAGAGAGAGAGAGAGAGAGAGAGAGAGGGAAAGAAACGGCAAGAGAAAGAGAATCCTCGACAGACCGACGTCTTTCCGCTTAATCTTTTCTCTCCTCCCGATGCCGCGTCCGCACCGACGCTCTCGGCCTTACAAGTTGGACTCCTTATACCCCGCGCCTTCCTCGCGCGCTTTGTCTCACTTTTTCTCGGGCCCGACTGTTGTCCCCCTTTTTCCGCGCGACTTTCTGCCTCTCGAGTGTCCCACATTTCATTTCATCGGTTCGCCTGCCCGACTTATCAATGTTAATTTTAAATTCGAGCGCGCTTACAACTCGGCTTGCAAGCATACTGTTCCTGTAGCATACATTTCCTGTAAGTATTTTATTAATACATACATGCATGAACTTTTTTAAAGCAAGGGTGAAGATTTGATTGCGAGAGAAAAAACAAAAATATTCGACGGCGATAAGAACTCAAATAATTTCTGAGTAAGCTTATCTATGGTGCTCTGCTTTCTAATAAAACCCTCCGTCCCTATGAAAATATCAATCAGTCTACGTACACTGTCTCCCCCCATATATTTGCATCTATGAATCCGTTATCTATTTTCCCCCGTTGTTTGCCTAAGTAAATCTCCTGTACGTGTTTCGCGTCTATACAGTCCAATATTCTCACCGGTATTACGATTTCGACCCCTCGTCCTCCTTGCTCCCGTTTATCTTGTATATACTTAACGCCAGAGCCATTCGCATCTGCTTCTCTTTCTGTATATAAAGCTGGGCTTTTATTTTGCAGGCTGCAAGTGCAAGACGTATCCTATTAATTTTCAAGTAAATTTTTTGTTTGGAACTGCGTCCTATACAACATTGCCGGTTTAAACTTTTCCACGTCTTTATATCGAATTTTACTCACGATTTTGCCATTTTTTAAAATATATTCGCAATAAGCATATCGTCTTTATTTCTGTCCCGATTTCTGTATTATTACTACGTAATTAACTCGTGTCGCCCTCTAATGACCTGAAAGTGAAACTTTTACAAGATGTATTTTCAGTCCGCTAAAGAGACGTCAAGTATAAATAGCAATAAGCTATTTTCATTAAAGAACAGTTAGTCAAAAATAAAAAATATAAGTAATTTGGAATTCAATGTTTTTTCTAATATGTTATGAAATTCAAGGTAAATAGTGAGTATAAAAACTGTATCAGGCTTCATACAAATTAGAATTCAATTTCAATCTGAGACAAAGGTTACGTTACATATGAAATTCAATTGTAGATATTACCGAATGAGTTGCTTTAATGATTTCTTACTACATGCAGTTCAATGTGAAAGTATCATGCGAAGTATCATTTTTCTTTTTTAACAACCCGCGCGCGCTTTGATAGTTTTGTTGACCCCCTCCAAAGCGAAAACTAAAGATTGTAAATATATATAGTCTATCGCCCATAACCGTACTAGCGAGAGCTACTAACAGTCCAAAAAAGTAGCTCGCTTTTACTTCGTCTTGTACATTTGCACCCATGACGTATGGCCATATTTTATGTTTCGGAGGCGCGTACTCCGCACGACTCTAAGCCGCATGCTGCTGCTGCTGGTGCTCTGCCTTATGTTAAAATGTTAAAAAGCACGTGCGTAAGTAGCGCGTATGCAGGAAGGTCAACACCACAACAGAATGGGCCGCGAAAAGAAAGAAAGAAAAAAAAAGCGGAGAGGCCTATATATATATATATATATATATATATATATATATATATATATATATACACAAACACATGTATACAGTCGGCAATATCCTCGTGCTCTATCTTTGGGTGCAGCGCGCGCTCCCTAGCTCGATGCTTTATATGCCTCGCGAGCGCGCGGCCTCGGTCACGGAGGAATATCCCGCGCGTCGCGTAGGAGGCTCGCCATATCATACATCTATACGCGCGGAAGACATAATATTCGCGTCCGCCCATACGCGCGCCGTCGCGTTCGCGCAATAATATTGCGATAGAGCACGGCGCGCGGGCGGGCACTTACTTTCTTTCGCCGCGCGGCACGAGAATCGGAGGCGCGTGTGCGGCGCGCGATACGTTCAATATTTTGGTTTTGCTGGATTTTTGCCGGTGCGCAACACTGCCTATACTTACGATACGCATTTATAATTCTGACTTAATACTGGCGTACCGACGTCTTATAAGACAACAAAAAATAATCTTGGTGGATGGAGTAATAATTCGAGAAATAGCCGATACGAGACCTTTATGTCAGTTATTTTTCAAAAATTCCTCCGCGAACGAAGCATATTAGAGAGAGTAGAGATAGAGAGGAGAAATAGAGACGAAAACAGTCCGGATTTGGCAACCTATATAAAATTGCGAAAGAGATTGGAAAGACGGCGAGCACAAAAACAATGGTGGTGCAACGGAGAGAGGTACGCGCGAAGCGGACCAGGAGAGACGTATGCAGAAAATAAGAGGAGGGAGAAAGAAGAAGCGCGGTAGTGGGCGCTCTCTGGCTGTTATATCTGGATTCATAAAAATGCACGAGAGAGCATTGGGAGAGAAGGAGAGAGAGAGAGAGAGAGAGAGAGAGAGAGAGAGAGAAATCGGGCGCGTGGGACTCTTATATGCACTGCAGCGGGCAAGGAGCTGCAACTTTATACATGTGCGCGAGATTCTGCGCTCTAACCCAGAGGAAGCTGCGCAGCAACCCCCACCCTTTTTCGCTTCTTCTGCAGCGCTCACACACACACGCACACAGACACACACACACACACACACACATATACATATGCGAAAGCGTGGGTTATATAATATAGTTTACTGCGGACGACCAACGGCGGCGGCTAGCCGCATTCGATTATCTTGAGCAGTTCTCTAGCCTTTTATGCGCCGTTTGCTCGTATGCGACGCGGGTTTCTTTTTTATTATTTTCACTCCCTCTGACCCTCTCCACGCTGAATTTCATTCCTTTTCTCATTTCTGTCGTCCTCTCTCGCATCGTTTGTTTTTATTCCTTCTTTTCTCCATTATTATCACATACTAGAAAAGAGTGAGTGCACCAACGGGGTATTTTTTTCCCAGCCGCGAGACTCTGAATGCTCTAAGTGTATAGTAAACAACTTAGATTTTATTATCGTTTATAAGACAGCCAAAACGACGTTGGGAAAGCATTTCTATGAAAGTAGAGGTGAAGCTGGTGTTCCGATAAGTTTTTCCGTTCCGCAATTTTTTCAACACCCGGTAAATATATTCCTAAACTGGAATTCGCTGTTTCTACGAAATCAATGAATTAAACACGTACTTAGCCAATAAAGTACGGTATATGCAAATATGTTTATCCTACAAATTCTATTATAAATAAAATACTTGATCAGTGCCCACAGCTGTCGTTGTTGATTTTCGATTAATTATATAAACGGAATATATTATTAATTAACAGTTGCTAGAGCCTTGCTAATCATTTTTCATTTGATCATCAATTTGATATTATTTCCACATTAAACTACGATTATTTGTAATATTTTATTACTCGTACTTGATAAAAATCCATAATGTATATGTGTTATAAAACACACATAAGAATTATAATGATTATAATTGTTTTTTAATATTCCGTATCAATTAATTGTTTCGCCTATAAGTAAAATTTATTTAAAAACAAGTAACGATTTGAATGACAATTCAATATTATATTTTTTATGATGCAATATTGAGACTGTGCAGTCTACACAATAACTCGATTCCTATATTATAAGACCGTATGCGCGCACGCACACACCTACACACATAGACGCGCGCGTGCGGTACCGGCGGAAATTGAACAGACTTTTTAATGAAACCAAGCCGAGTCTACATATAAGCCGTACGATAAATAATTGCGTAAGTTTAGCTATTCAATGAAAAATCTGCGTATCCATCGACACACTCGCGATAATCGCGGACTTTAGCCAACTGTAGAGCAGCGCTATATAATATATATATATATATATATATATATATATATATATATATATATAAAATGTGGGACAGTTGGGGGATCATTTGCTTACAGCCAGATACATACAATCTTTCTCTCCGGGCGCGGAGCAATCCTATTAATGGCACAAAGTGTGTGTGTGTGTGTGTGTGTGTGTGTGTGTGTGTGTGTGTGTGTGTGTGTGTGTGTGCGCGCGCGATCAACAGCAGAAGCTGGCGGCGATGGTAGCGACGGCGACGACGACGACGACGACGACGACGACGACGCGACTTTCCTCCTTTATCTGTCTGGGCGTGACGACACTCTCGCGCGTTTATATATATACACATATATAGTGATTCTCCTCGCGTCGCCGCTAAGTGTGTGGGGCAGGTCGTTGCACCCCGGCGCGCAGTGACGCTCGCTCGGCCTTGAAAGAGGGCAACGCGGCGCACAGGCACCAAGCGCGCGCGCCGACTCGCCTAAAACCGCACGCGTCGCGCGCACTTTTGCATCAGGATGTGCGGAGGATGGAGGACCGCGCGACCGATGCATAGACTACTAAAACCGTGTATATGCTGCCGTAGTGTTCTCTAGCATTTAAAAATTGATTGAACTCTAGGAAATGCTTTGCAGAGATAATTTACAAAAATTCATCTATTATAAAAATTAATAACTAGATCATTGCTTTAACGTAGACATTGAAATTTTGTTGATTTTTCTTTGGTATTATCGAGTAAATATATTCATATGATATAATTTAAATTGTAATTTCACATACGTTAGACTCATATCAGAACACGAATAATACGAAAATGTAAAGCTATGGTGCTAATTTAATTTTTTTAAAGCTATCACCAATTTAGTTAACTAATTTATTCTACATTGGATTCTTGAAAAAGTATAAGATTTACATTTTAGAATTTTATTTTAACAAATTTAAAGGTACGGTACTAAAAATCCAAGAGCTGTAGATTATTTTAGCCACTGTCGGCGCTTCGATCGATTCTCATATCCCCTCATTCGAATGTACCCAGCGAATAGGCTGATTTTCCGAAGAAAAAACGCATCGACGCGCAAAGTATTAACATGCGAGCCACTGGGGAAATTATGCGTACATCAAGCGGGTCTTAGGTGTGAATTGTGAATTATGCCCCCCTCGGCATCGGGACACTTTTTACTGCTGATGAGTTCACGTGCTGCGCGCGGCTTATAGCTGGAGGACCGTTATTGTCTTATGGCTGATTGTATACATATGTATAATGCAGATAGGGCCCCTCTGCGCATCGCGTCGTTCTGGTCATTTTCAAGAAGAACAGTTAGAGCAAGACTGAGGCGGAATAAATATAGATACGGCATAAACACGAGGATGGAACTTTACATTCGGTTATACCAGCGTGTACTCGATGGTATACTCGACCACGATCCTAGCAATATACTATATTGTAACGAGATTTAACATTTCCGATTTGTGGAAAACTAAACACGTTTCCAAGATATAATTGATACTACATGTCTGTATATTATTATCAATAAGTAAATAAAAAATACGTATAATATTCGTACCATTTAACTGGAGCTGTTGCATGCAAAAGAGTTGCAAAGTTCACAGTATTATTGGTGAACATCATTATACTTTTAAATAATAAGAAAAGATTTTTTTTTATAAATCAATCCAGATTTATACGCATATAACTAAAATAGTCACGCATCGTGGCAATATTTCGATGTTAAAGTAAGTGGCATTAGAAGGATTAGAAAATATACAAATATATACTCCTACTCCGTTTCTATAGCCTCTTTTCAAATGCAAAAATATGTAGCGTAGGTTCATATTCATTATTACTTAATTAATGCAATCTTCAATTATTTCAGTTGGTAAGATTAAAATAAAACCAAATTATATTTAATGTCATTAATTGGTCCATGGGCTTCAGTCATACAATATATACCTTAAATATTATATTATACTGTAATCCTATAATCTATGCAAGATCCTTAAAGAAGCCTTAAAAATTCCTAACATTCGCAATCACGCTTTTCTGATCTATATGCATCACCTACTCTATTTGCGCAATATTTATTTGCAAAAAGTTTGCAATAATATTTGCAAAAGTAAACTTATTCTCCTTCGATACTAATACGTAACAAGCAAGCTATTCTAAGAGAATTAATTTGTAATCAGTGATTTCTTTTGATCGCATCGACAACGATAATAAATTGAACTAATGACTTTGCTTGACTTCGTCTGTCCACTGAGAAACGATTTTGAACCTATCTATATATTAGTCAAGCCGATGTCGTTTGAAATTTTCTTGCACATTAATTATCTTTCAATGATATACTGAGAGTTCATATTCTCTCTGACCATGTCGTTGGAAAGTATTTTCGAAACGATGACAGTATTATACATGCAGTGGATAAGTAGAGTAGAGTATGCGTTATTATTGCGAAAAAATTGTCAAAATACATACATACGTATCAAGGCCATTTTTATTAAGGTAACATAGTTTTAAGTTTTTATAACGAACTGGCATAAGTTTTATAAATTTACATAGCATATAATTATTCTTGGCAAGTGTAACAAATTATCTATCTCTCACTGCATTATTATTAGGTTTAGTGGATCACGATAGTCTTTTAAACCATATATAATATATATACATAGTACCCATTTCATTGGTATAAACTGGTATAAAAAATCAGACTTGCAAAGAAATCCCATGTTATATAACAACAATAATCCTTCTATTTATAAATTCAAGAATATTAGTGAACCAAAAATAATTAAAATGTAAACCATAATGTATTGAAAGTAATGTATTTTAATTAAAGGATTATCGGCTTTTTATAACCAAAGAATTAAAGGTATAATTTTTTCATGAAGAAAGTAACACTAAAAAACAAGAGTGCATTATATATTATTATCTAGTAACATATTTATAGTAAAAAAAATTGTGAACATTCTGAAAGTATTAAAGAGATAATCGGTGATATGAGAAATGGTATAGTTACAGTGATCAAATCTGTCTATTCGTATTCAGATGAAGCGTGTCAAGTAGATTTTTAAGTACATAAATGACTCATCTAAAACATTTATTTGCAACAGATTTCTTTACATAATGGAAAGTGTAGGCATTACAGTTATTAAAATAGACAAAAATATCCGGATAAACAGTACAACACTTAAAAAGTATTTTAGTAATTTATTTGATAAATTAATAGGATGTGATTTTTTAAATGAACCAATAACTTGCAAAGAATCATTGAATCTAACTTACTGGTTTATGGGATCTCATACATTGAATTAATGAGGATTCTATCAAAATTGGCATGCTAATCCGTTCAAGCAGGTTACTTAATTTTCAAATGTTTTTGCAGAACATTTCATCCTGGCATCTAAGTTAAATTGAATAAATTAATACTCTACATGTCTATATTAGTCATCATTAATACATGCTTCATATATCTTTTCTGCCTATAAACTCTATATCTTTTCCTGAATATAATGTATTTCTGAATTTATATAAATAATATTTTTCAAAATCTCAGTCAGAAGTTTGCACTGACTTAGTCTCAAATTCTAATTTTAAATAAACCAACAACTCGTCTATTTTATCAGACTTCTCGAGGAGTTGGATTAGTCAGACAGTTAAATAGTTGTTCTTTCAACAAGAATCGAACAATCAGGAAGTCAAAATAAAACGTGCGGAACGACGGCAGCGTTCGAAGTGTGACTCTACAGTTTCAGGCACGCGCGCTGACGCCCGCGCGCGCTTTCCAGAGCGTTTATTTAGATCGAATTCAAGCTGAATTTACAGTTTCGGCTGATCGTGACGTTGCCTTATTTCCAAAGTCTCCCAACAGTTTTAATTGATCCTAAAGCTTTTGACAGCAATTAACCATACGGTATTTTTTCAAGAATCTCCACATCTTCTAAGTTGCTTTACATAATAAACTTCAATTGCTTTATTATTTCTATACAGCTGAAGGAGAAATAACTCAATTAAATAATAAAAAAAGTGCTTCAAGAACCTATCAGATTTCTTTGAGTCTTTTTATAGATTGTTATACTCCTATATCAATCCAGGAAGTACATTCTACGTAAATGACTAAAAATTAAATCTCTAAAAAAAGTATCGTTGATGCTTATACAGAACTTCCTTTCTCCTCTCCGATGTAATATGCATACATTATTGTGTAACAATAAATATCTTAACTTACAGAAATAAAGGACTGACTGGGCTGAATCTCCTACTATTTACTATGTGATTGAAAGAGCAAGGCATTATATAGCAGATACATGTGTACATAAATAAACGAGTGGACCGTGAAATCCGCACCCTCGTCGCAACGAGAGTACCATGACCTCGCGGCTTTCGGAAGTAATTATTGTCTGGGGCATGGATGGGCACCGCAACAGGCAGTGGCAAAAGCAAAGAGTGGCAACTAGAATGCACAGCGAGGATACTATTATATATATATATACACGCATACGAGGTTAATCGAGCGCGACTTCATTGCAGCTGCAGACTGATGTGTGTAGTGGCCAAGAATACAAGAAATGATGATTAGCCAGCACACGACTGAATATATCTCGTATACATATCGTTTGATCTTATGAAATAAACGGAAAAGGATTGGTGAAAATAGTAATTTAACCTTTAATAGCGAAGCTCTAAGTGTAAAATTGCGGTCTTGCGCTGTGCTATAGTTAAATTGTTTCTTTAAAAAAACGGTACTAATACTTCTCATGTTTAACTTATAATTAAGTTTATGCTTAATTATAATCTGAAAGGCTGAAAATATATTCGTGTTTATTTTTGCTTAAAATATATTATGGTGAAGATATAATCCTGGTAATTCATGAGTCCGACAATAACGAATTCATTCTCGGATTTACGAAATTTAAAATGGCAAATATAATAAACTTGACGGACATTTACAAAAAGATTTATATAAATTTCAGGAGAATAAAGCTGGAAAGCTAATGGTAAAATGCATGTTATAAACATATAATCAATATAATATTCATAATAAATAATTATTTGTTATTTTTATCTTTAATTTATCAAAATTTTGACGAGGTTAAGATGATTCAATACCGAATAGAAGACTTTTGAATAAATTTTATACTTGTGTATTTTTGATTGAGATTTGAAACGGTTGTATTACTTTTTCGGTGCAAGAAAACTTTTAAACATATAGAAAAAATGTTCTTAAGATGTTTTTTAAAATGTGTCACAACAGTTTTGATTGCTGATAAAGCATAATTTTTATCACATCAATCAGAAAAAGTAGATTTAGATTTAGAAATTATTTTAGATCTCAAACAGGTAGGTCAAATAATTTTCGAAATTTTTATTTTGTTTGTTCCTATTAAGAATAAAGTTAAATGATGAAACGGAAATTGTATACATTTTTCAGACGTTATCGATTAGGTATGAATTTTTCCATCTAATTAAACCCAATAAGAAACTTTTAAATGTTTTACATCGATTAATGTGTGATAATTCAAAATGAATAATTTTTTTATAGTACATATTATCATTTAAAAAATATTCTATAGTCTGTATTCTCATAATGCTACGAAAACTTTGCCTTGGTTTACAAGTTCATACAATGAATCATTTATTGATGAAAAATAACTTTTACTATATATCATTATATAATCAAAGTATCAAATGAATCCCAGTCCTGAGCCAAGCAATTTTTACAAATAGTTCCATGTAAAGTAGCAGTCATACTTTATATGAATTCTACATTATACAGATAAAATTCTAAATATATATCTAGAAGTTCCTGATTGGCATTAGTGTAGCGAACGGAATAAGAAGATTAGTGTTCCTATAAACGGAATAATTTTTGAAAAATCTACGTACATTTCATTTGCGTATCGTAGATTTCCATGTTTAATGACCAAACAAGGAGTAAGTAGAGCAACAATTTTTTGCATCGAATAAAACGTATATATGAATATGACGACAGTCTTCCCACAGAGTTGTCGCGGATATAATTATTTCTATCAATTCGAACGGATTCATGTTGCAATCGTTGATTTTTTTTTCCAATTTCAATTTCATGTATACATATAGATACACACAAACGCGCGCACACACACAAAGAACGCAACAAGAGATTCTTTGTAGCGCCGCACGCGATCGTGTATATATACGTATATATATATATATATATATATATATATATATATATATATATATATATATATATTCTATAAAAACTAGCAGCCGTTTAGAGTGAGAAGAGCAATTAAAAATTACACGCTGAGCCGCACCCGCGCGCACACCATCCGCATCAGGCTTTTCCGTGCGACCTTTTTCTCTACATGCCTCGAACATCTCGATCTGTTAGATTATATTTCTGGCGTTATTTTGCACTATATAGGTATATGCATATAAAGCATCGACTAATATAAGAATGTGCGAAATTCTTATAAACAGTTAGATAGACAATAGTTACAAGACCACAGGACGTCCATGGAAAGACGCGACTGTCTCTTGGTTCTATACTTATCTTTGAGAAAAAGAAAAACCAGTGGATTATAAAACACTATATAGGATATACGACTGGTAAAATCAGGAACATAAAAAAGGTAATATCGCGTACCCCATAACGTATAAATCTCGATAATATATAACTACAGGTTGAGCACAGTATATATATAATAAAACCCACGCCTCAGATGCACTCTGTCCCTTATCAGCTCATATTAATCTCTCGTCTCTCTCTGTTCCAGCTGTACCCCCCCCCCTCACTAACTCTCTCACTCACTTTTTCGCCCGTCATTTCCCCGGACTTCTTTATCAGCGTGGTCTCATTCTGGTTGGGGAGAGGGAATTGACAATTAGGCTGGACCCGATACGATATACCTGTAGTGCAGAGCCACGCTGACTGAACGCACACATAACGCAGAATTCACGTATATCTACGCGTGTATATATATATCCATTGTATATACCTCTATACATATACGGGAATTTCTGCCGTATGTGCAATCCTTCGATTTCATGTTTCGCAGCCTAGACCGGACTTTTGTATTTATTTTTATTTCCGATGACAGCGAATAGTCCATTAAATCGAGTAATTTTTAGCCTCTTCAATTCCTCGTCTTATGCGTTGCGAATTGCAAAACTCCTATATATTAAAATAGATGCATGATGTGTGTTTTAACGTATGTCTAAGAGCATGACGAAATTGATTTTACGCGATTCTTCGTTTTTTATTGCTCCTCGCGTAAGAATATTTATAATTTTAATTGCCATTAACGTTAGCACAGTAACCTCGAAACGATTCGAATAAAATACAAAGCGAGCCACCTTCCTTGAACAACAAAAAAAACTTGCTTAATGTTCAGGCAAATGTATATACAAATATTTTTCGTCTTGTTTTTTAAAAATACCATTATATTGTGGTTAAATACTTTACTGATCAAATGAAAAATATAATTTCACAATAAATTATTAAAATAATAGCACGAGTTTACTCATTACGGAACGAAATAATATCGAATTAAATTTTTAAAAATCTTTAGTATGTCTATACAAGTGATTTTTAATATATCAAATCATATATGACAAAAACCGAGTAATCGATCAAGTATCTTCAAAGTTTTACAAAGAATGTTTTATTGAAAACGTACGTATTGATTTTAGCCAACCGAACATGTACATCTTCATTATTGATTAATTAATTATTAATTTACTCGAATTTATTATAAATACATCTCCGTTATTATGCAGCTACTTTGAGAGATTATAATTATTATTTCGTAACAGTAATATAAACTTTATTAATGTATTCTTCGTATTAATTTATATAACAGATTCAGCAAATCACGAGGCAAAACATTTCATTGGCTTAACTTATATAAATTGTAATTAAAATATTTTAAAATACAGTTACAGACGCGCGTGCGTGCGCGCACACACACAGACATATACAGTGCGATGTGTTAATAATTTGCAGAAATATACAGTGATTGAAAAATTTTTATACTAAGAAACGTGAGTAAAACTGTTCCGCACAAAAGTATTTAAAACCTCTACTTATAGTAATCTTACGCGTACAGAATGTGTGGCATGTTTATCTTGAATAGAGTATCACAGCAAAGCTTACCTAAAACAAAAAAATATACCGATTTATAAATATTTAAATAGCATAAAAATATTCATAATTTTGTTAATAATATATGAAAAGTAAATTTGAATTAATATAAAAAATTATATATCAATGACAGCTACTTTTTAATAAGAAACATATTGCTACATATATTTATTTCGTATACAGTAGAAAACAAACGAAGGATAGCACACTTTATCTGAAAAAAGAAAAATAAAAAGGGAATATAGGTTCTGAATCTTATTCTTAAAGAGGCGGAAATAATCGAGGAAAGAATCTTTTTAAAAAGTAAGCAAACTTGCAGGGAATCCCGACAGTAGTGTATGAAATCAACGGGTCAACGTTAGAGAGTTGTACACGCGCGCGCACTCGCGCACATTAATATAAGAACATAATATGCAGCAGTGCACCCGCACACGCACTTAAATCAACATCTGCGCGGGGTGCAACGGCAAGGAACGAAAGAGAGAGCTAAGACAGAGAGGGGGGGGGAGGAGATGAGTCAGCGACGCTGCATTCTTCAGGGCCACAAACTCTCTTGGCGAACTTTTTTTTTGTCGCGCCGCGCCTTCGCCTGCCACGGAGTCACGGGCGCAGGGGCGGCGCCAGGCCAACGACGCCAGGGCGCCGACTCCCGCCGTTTTCGTCGACGACCCGAGCCGCGCGGGGGTGCGTCTCGCCGCCCAGTCCGAGTTTCGCCGCGGCAGCCGCCCTTCCCCCCCCCCTCCCCAAGTCGATGGGCGGTAACGTGCAATAGAGAGGTCCGCCAAGCCGACAAAAATTCGCAGGGGAAAGAATATTGTACGGACCTGTAGGCGCGACGGTCGCGCCATAAATATATATATCGGGTAAATGCGCGTGTCCAAGCTAGCGCGCGACAAATAAGTACATATATGTGTGTGTGTGTGTGTGTGTGTGCGTGCGTGCGTGTGTGTACAAATGTGGAAGTGTGCGCCGCGCGTCGAGAAGAGAGGGATTGTATAGGCTGCTCAGCGCGCGCTGATACGCATAGCCATTATACGCGTGACGTGCCTTAACGCATTTGCGCGCGAAGAGCGCGAGAAGACGCTCCCGTACGCAATTCCTTTGCGGCTGCCCGGCTTTCGACGTCGACAGGCCTCCTCGTTCCGCGCGCCTATCAGGCTATATTGGATGATTGTCGTCGTGGGAGTGTTACTCTTCGCTCCTTTGCGCGAGTGCGCGCCTCCGTTATTATACAAAAGCACTATATACATATAACGCGAATCATTGAAATTTATTGCAGATCGTAAGACGATACAAGGCGAATAAAACTCTGTATGATCCGAGGATGGGGGAGGAAAAGAGCTTGGGTACGCTTCGACTACCGCGACTAATCGACTGCAACTAACATAAGTACTGGCATTTATTTACTCGGGTATACGAATAGCGTATTTACTTAATTCTGTATATCCGCGTGATCAGGGGTCATCTTCTTGGATCTTGGATCTTGGATCATCTTCTCACACTTTATTATACATATAAAATAAGATAATAATTGAATTAAACGCCAAAAATCAATATAAAAACAAGTCAATCTGAAGTGTATATCAAATTCAAACGTTATGAAAATGTTCAACATAAATCTCGATTTACAATAGTCACGTGACGATTATTACAGAAAAAGAGATTTTTGGTTTGTTAATTTTTCCCCGCGTTTAAACGATATACAAACTTCAGAATCACGCGATTAAAAAAAGATCTTGAACAATACCAACCGCACCTGTTACTCTTGTACAGAGCTGCAAAACAAGTAATCCGTCGTAATTGTCATTAATCAAGTAATCGGATGCACCGTGAATAATGTAATAATTATATATCAATGAAACGTGCTTGCGTAATTGCCAATACAAGCGCGCTATTTAAGTACATAGGATATAGAGTGCAACAGGTGCAAAAAAGGATATAGAGTGCAACAGTATGCAAAAAAAAAAAAAAAAAAAAAAAACAGAAAAAGAAGAAAACAATTACAAACTGGCTCACGTGTCGCGTAATTATCGCGAGTCCAGCGATGAGTCACGGATTCACTCGCGCGCGTTCCAAGAGAAATCCGCATTGAATTCGTCGTTGCCGAACAACTGCGCCGCGTGCCCATTAGTGATATATATATATATATGATGTTGATGATAATAAGCGAGAACGAGCAACTACTTGGATGGAAACGTGAAATCGCGATTTCTTTTTGCGTGAAAAAAAGTCCGAGTCGAAAGCGCCACCGTCGAGTGACTCATGATGGGTGGTGCGGGACCATGGGCTCGAAGCGTATATACAGCAGTATATATATGCATATATAGTGTATGGATTGCTGATTTATGGTCTCACCCTTCGTTGCACTTAATATCGTGTTATATAAGTTTGTGTCATTCTCAGCCTGCCGTGATCTAGCATTATTCGAGCTTCTTTGAATACATAGTTATATCGGGCTGCTGTACTGATCACTTTTATTCTAAAATGTTCTTATTTTCTTACAACAAAACTATTCCTCTACTTCATTCTACTGTACACGCACGCGCGCGCGCGCACACACACATATTTTTGTGACTTTATGTGTAAAAATGATAAATTTGTATTTTCAGTTTCGAATTAAAAAAAATGTTTTTAGTAGTGATTTTACGTGGATTTTAACGTTACTTATACATAGATCTATACTCTTAGGTAAAACAATATTACACAAATAACTATTTATATGTACCGGTTGAAAGTTTTTTTTTTAATTTAATGAGGATAACTATTACGATATTTTCTTCTTAATGGAAATCGATTGCAGGATTTTCAATAATTATATGCATTGACATCGAAATTAAGAAATTTATTCACACTAAACGTTCTATGATTTAATATATATATATATATATATATATATATATATATATATATATATATATATATATATATATATAATAATACATTCCTTATACACAAAAAATTCATAATAATTTTAATAATTGAATATATACATAATTATAATAATTCCTTACATAATACAAACACTCTATGTATATGTAATTGTTGACAGAAAAAAAATCGTAGAAAGTGTACATTTTATCCCGAGGTTCTCGGTGGCAACCTGATAGCCCACGTAACTCGTCAGAAAGCCCATAGGGATAATCTCTGTTTTAGGGACTTGGATGCTTAAGTGCAGTGTTATCGAAATGTTTTATATATATTATAAAGAATTTCAGATATTGCTATTCGCCTGTTAATATTATACGATTAACTGCTGGTTAGTCTCCAAGCATATACTGAATAATGAAAATAATTTCGATAAGAAACCTATATATCTTTCCTCTGACGATGCACGCGGTGTCGGATGACTATAAAGTTCCCTATAAAGACCGGGTGAGATCGGTACTAAAGAAAACCAAACTATATATATACATACATATACAAATATAATGTCCTCTTCCTGCGCGCGGAATTCGCGGTTCGTTTACATCGGTGCGTGTGTGCGAGCGAGGCGCGCGAGAGCCTCCGTTGCGCGCAATACCGTAATCGCGACCTTGTCTGGAAAAGGCGAGAAACGAGAGCAGCGCTGCGCCGTATGCTGCCCGCGGTGCCGGTGCGAGCCGGTCCCGATACATTATAGGCATATATATATATATATAATGCGCACGAGTGCAAAGTCGATCGCGATCGTACTCGCGCATTTAAACGGCGAAACGGATAATTTTCCACGCATGCTGCGGCTTCCCCGGTCATCTGTATAAGAATGTTCGTATTGCGGAATTCGTCGCTATTCGTTTTAGACGAACTGGAGGAAAAGTGAGAAGAACCGAACGGTTCCGTTGCGTTAACATAGCTTGTCGATGGAAAACAAAAATAGAATCCGACGAAAATATACCAAGTGCAATGATGGCGGATACAGTTTTACGATGCATTATGTATATATATATATATATATATATATATATATATATATATATATATATATATATATAAAGTAAAATTAAAAATTGTAATTACGTCAACTGTTTTTAATTAAATTAATAAATATTTTTATCGGTCTTACAGTCTTTATAATCTAATATATTAACTAAAATGATGACAGTCAGACTGTCCTTGTTTATTATCACCCCCTGAGAATCTGAAATAACACTTATTACTAAAAATAAATTCGATTATATTATACTATATTATATATTATATTATAAAGACTGTAAGACCGATAAAAATATTTATTAATATATCTAAGTATTTAAATTTTATAAAAGCCGTATATAAATATAGCTCGTGAATTTGCGATTATTGATCGTCTGCTTGTGTCTCGCGCAAGGTCAGAAACAACACTGAGGACAATATACCATCTAACACGAGCCTAAGTATTTTAAATATATTATCATTTGGTGGAAGCAAAGAAATTATTTTCAAATTTATCAATTGTATTATTCAAAACAAGGGTTTCGCAATTCGTAAAATGACGACAAGCGAGTAGTTGGGCCATCTACCTGATTATAATCGCTTAATATAAATAATATTTATATGTTCGCTTAAAAAATACTTTTGAGAAAACTATTAAAAAAGGTTTGTATTTTGAAAAGGTAAATTAAGATATAAGCTAATACAGTAATAAAATAAATAATAAAGTTTGATCAGTTCCACCGAATTAATTACTATACTTTTACGCCAATATACGCAATTAACCGTCTCGTTTACTCTTTTCATCTTGAAACGACGCGGATCGAGATTAATTGTTGATTATAAAATGCCTTCTTTTTATCCAGACCCTGCCAAATTTTTCACGAGAATTC
The DNA here is from genome assembly GCA_018907035.1 of Sycobia sp. Sy_11. NCBI lineage: Eukaryota > Metazoa > Arthropoda > Insecta > Hymenoptera > Epichrysomallidae > Sycobia > Sycobia sp. Sy_11. The sequence goes on along the minus strand of JACCIC010000006.1, from coordinate 4,028,013 downwards.
GATTCGGAACTCAGTCCCGGAATAACTTTCGCGTGACGAGCGAATTTCGCGGGAATTAACAACGACTGTTATATATATATAGTATATCAGGTAAACGAATTATTCGAAGGTGAGGGGAACGGGATAGCCGCGCGGTCGCTCGCGCTGCGCGCGCAACGCAGCGCTTCATGGAAGAGGCGCGAGAAGAATGCAGTCTTGTCATCGGCCTGCTGACGTACGGTACATCGCGCTGCCAACGTCTGCCGGTCTGCCGCCGCGCGCCGATGCGCCTCTCGCAGCATTCGCCCGCTCGATTTTTCTCAGCCGCGCATTATATATCACGCGATATCACGCGACAGTATTGTCGCGAGCTATCCCATTAGACGCGCGGTCCGATTAGGATTTTATATTTTAATGCCGAGTCGATAATTTGCGGAATTACGATCGTCGCCATATCGGAATTCCGTTTCGGCGCGCGCTGTACACGTATATACGTATAATAAGAATTTATTATTTTTAAATATTTGACACACGGCTCTCAAAATCCGCGTATATAAGTTAATACTGGGAAAAAAATAAGAAATTATCGGAATCCGAATTGAAAATATTTTTAAACATCGGTTATTAAGGACAGCGCGTTTTTTTTTTAAACTTTCGCAATTAAACCCGAATGTATGAAGTATATTTCAAGATGACGTAATGCTTACAGGAACGGAAATTTATGGCCATTCCTTATTGATTTCTGGCTATTCCACTTCGTTGAATCCAATGTTAGAAAGGCCTTTTTTATTTTTTTTTTTTAGTTTTTCTTTCGACAAGTAAAGACAAGAAAGAGATTAAACTTTAACTTAATATTATATAATCTATATATATATATATATATATATATATATATATATATATATATATATATTCTCTAACATTCATCTAAGATAATTTAATTTTATTTATTACAATTATTTAATTGTGTATCTAACGGCGCTTATACTTTTTTGCAAACTAATTGATATTGTATTTATATCAAAAGTAATTTTTAGATACCAAATACGGTATGCGAATATTTATAGAGCTGAAATATTTTGGAGTTTATACAGTTGCACATTTGTTTCCCGATTCATTAATTCTACAAGTATATAATATATTATAAATAGAAGCAATTAAAACGATGCTCGCTATTTATGTTGAAGTGTTAGTCTTATCAAAAAAGGATTTAAAGTTGATAAACTGGTTTCCCCGCTTGGTCATTTCGAATTTCTCAATTCTTATTCGTTTTGTACTACTTAAAAGTCTTGTAACTAAAAGTGTCCAAATGGTATTTTGGAGTAAATCTTAAATCCCTTTTAAAACTTTTAAATCTCTTGAAATCTCCGGAATATAGATAAATTATTTTATTTGAAAAGAAAGTTATTTGTCATTTAAGCCGTGTGAAAATAAAAAACAGATTTGCCGCCCCGTTGTTAATAATAGTTTTATTGTATTTTACGTAATAAGTCATTTAATGTTTCTAAATTATGTAAAATTTATTTTTTGCCCAACGTTTATAGAAATGTGACAATTGATGAATAATCTAAATAAAATTATTGAAAGTAGTACATACTCTTCATAATATTAATTATGATCATTCAATTTACCTTTGACCATAAGGGACGTTTGAATGTTTATTTTTATGCTTAGTAAGACATTCGTAAACCATTTCCTTGTTTTTTGACTTTTTTTTTAAAGACCTTTAGAAATATATCTCGCTTGCCAAAATACGAACATCATAATTAACTTCACTTTTTATTTTTTACTTTTTTTATTTTTTTCGTTAGTCTTTATGTGAATGTAGTTAATAAACTTTGTAATTGTTTATATTTCAAAAGTTATCTGACTAAAGAAAAACCTCTATTCTATGACAAGTTTTCATTGGTTAATAGTGCCTGGGAGTAACGTATTTCAGACATTCTTTTAAAATTTTATTGCATTTTCTTCAGTTTTTGTCTATGGTATATCTATAATTTTGTTACTAAACCCCCTTATGTATTAGATAAAACAATAATCTATCTCGTGTAAAAAAGCGCAAAATCCCTATTGATATCCAAATGAACTTCACGACTCAAGTGACTCTTACGATCCGCGGACCATTGTCTCTGGGGCTTTGCAAGTGGTTGTCGGATTTTCTGAAACGAAAGAGAAGGAGAGAGAGAGAGAGAGAGTGTGTGTGTGTGTGTGTGTGTCGGCGTTCTTATTGAAACAGCCGCTTAATAAAAGTCAGTAAACGTGAAAACGTGGAATGGAAGGTCCAAGAAAAATCCACCCCTGCTGCTGCTGCTGCTGCTGCTCTACAGTATATCGCATAATTTTGTATTCCCTCTGGTCCTTTACGCATATTAGTATGCCTCTGCATACACTGGTAATTTCGAGGCACGTCCTCAGCAGGGGCGCTTCAGCGAGTATTTCCTGCCACCTCAAATTTCCGGACACACAACTCACGCACACAACACAGAGGCACACAGGCGCGCATACGCGCGCTTGTATCGAAATATATTTTCATGTGTCGCATCACTGTCGTTAAGCCTATATATACACACTCTTTCGCCTTAAGCCCTCCTTTCTTCTATTTTTTATTCCATCCTGCTCGTATAATACGTTCGCTCACCTAACGTTCTTCACCTCGACCGCGTGTACATACGTAATTCACAAATTCAATTAAACATTTTTTAACGATATAATACAGTATATATGCAATGAACAATTAAAGTAATGCCGTTATCAGTTCTCCTTTAGATAAAACATTTTCAACTTTTAAACTATCACTCTTCTGAACCTTTAATGATTATTAATAATTATAATGAGAATGAAAATAAATGCAATAATATATATAAAGTTATATTTATGAATTAATATAATTATGCAAAATTTATGTTTGAATTTTATTTAAACTTTATTATAGATAATTTACAATTAAATTATTCATAGTTTTTAAGATACCTTCATTTTGAATATTTTTCAATTTTTAGACGATCATTGAAAGCAGCGTACTAGAATAGCAGTGTATTAGAAATAACGATTATAGAACTGAGATTTTAATTTTTTGAGTCAGTTTTCAGTTTTCAATAGGACTTTTGATATTCAAAGTCGATGCGCCAAAACTAAGTAGGTAAATAATTGTTCACATTAGAATCGAGGCTGATTTCACGTTGTTTGAAGGATAGAAATCTAAGTTGACGTATCTATAAAAATTCTTTCCACACATTTATAGCTTATGCTCTTCCGTTGTTGGTTCGATGTTTATGACACTTGCGCTAGCGTGTACACCCTCCTCTCCTCTCTCGCTTTCTTTAAAGCGAGTTCCGACGAGAAACACAGCTTGGACAGAGCACCACTGATGTTCAGATGGAAAGTAGACGAGCCTAAATTTTACGATAGCATTGTAGGCACTACACTTTGGGTCCAACTATAAATACATCCTCGACGGATGTGTATATAGCGCGTGTGCCGCCGGTATTCGTTGCTCCGCATCGAAATGTGTCTTGGCCTCTTCCTGCGAGTGATGTATACTAACCACCTCGTCGCGGGTGGACCATGGCTGGACTTCTTGCGCGATCGGTTAATTCGTCCGATTCTCAGAGCTAGTGGGCTAAATAATTTTATGTCGTCACCTTTTTCTAACTTTCTACTAATGTGCCAGCCTCTTTGAAATATATCTTTCAGAAATTAGAAGAAACTAGAATATGTCGAATATATATATACCGATGGTATGGACAATATGCAAGGTGCACACGTTCGATCGATATTATATATATATATATATCATTAAGAAAAAATTTCTTAGTCACTTATTACTTCCAGAATTTTTTCAAACAACAAAATTGCTTGAGGATGCTCCATTTCTTATCTCCTTTTTTTTAAAGAAATGTTATACACAGGTCGATAAAAAAAGTGTCTAATCCAGGCGGCAACTCAGGCAATGGTATTTCTAATTACTTTTGACCCACTGAAACTAAACGCGAGATTGAATTTTGTGAAAAGGACATATTTTAAATATATACACATACACAAAGATGTTCGAGATTTAGAAATACTGTTGGATCAAAAGATCTAAGATTTTCCCCTGACTGTCCGGCGTTTCAAAATTAATATCTTTACCTTTTAGAAATCCTGGTTTTGGATTTGACAATTCAAAAGAGTAGAGCAATATTCGCATTCCAATACAAATATATAGGTTAATAGTCAGAGCATCTGCTTAATTTGATCGTATTGAAGTAATTGTATGAAATGTGAAAATTAATACAAGAGCCTCTACTTTAGACAAAATGTAGCAATATTGCCAAATTTAGCTACGGGACATTTCAATTCCTCATTTGAAAAGTCATTTTTAACATTATACCACGTTATTTTTATACGTTTCAAAATATCTATATACGCATATGAAGAGGATTTCTCGTATTTTTTTCTCTCGTTTCTATACAATATGATTCTCTTTAACATCCAACAAACGATAACGATCATATTTATATTCATCTATCTAATACCTTGATAAATCTGTTAACTCGCTCTTCACTAATCTCTTCTCCCATTTTCTGGAAGGGTTTTGCATAAATTAGACGCTCTCGTGCCCATTTTCATATTTCTTTCATTTATTTTAAAGAGAAGAAAGTATATAGAATAGTTACTTATATCTCATAACATATACATTCATATTTCAACATGAAGATTACCATTTTTGTAGAATATTAAATCTAAAATAGAAATTCCTATGTGAAAACATTTAATTGACTTTGAAATTATCTTTACGATTCTAATTATAAAGTATAGAGCTTTACCGCCAAATACAGTGAGGGAAACAATTATATACCTCCTAGATAGTTTTCCTATATATTTGAATAATTTTATTAATTTAAAAAATATCTTTCCGCAAAATTCCAAATAAATTGTAGGGGGGGAAACAATGTAATATTCAATACAAACCAAATAAAACGGGGCCAATGAAAACGCCATTGCGATATCTGTGGTGCGGTATAGAAAATTTTTTCGTTAATAAAAATTTCTCCACACACACACACCCACACACACGCGCGCGCGCACACACACATTTTAAACACTTACGATACATTATCTATAATAATTATGATCTAATCATAATCTATAACAATCTATGAATAAAATTCACAATGCTATAAAAATTTTTAACACTTTATATTTGACGGAGTGATTAATTTGGAGAAATGAAACATTCAGGTATAATTAGCAGTGTTAGCAGAGTGTTAGCGTTCAATTATATTTCATTAAATTCGAATAACCATTTAAAATGCTACAAATAATATATATTATTTGTATTATAACATTATATTGGCGCAACAGTTGATTTCCTTTTTACGAAAAAAGTTTCCTAAAACCCGATTCATATTAACATCTTTACGGTGTTTCCAAGTAAAAATAAACGTCTCCCTTTTTCTGAAATCGAGAGCTCTGGATCTTGGCCAAATTCTCTTTTGCCGTGTTATTTTCAGCGCCGAGCGCATGGAATTACGTCGCCACGGCGCGACTGAGGCGCCCTCCCATATACATCGGCGCTTGTACACAACGGAAATGTGTAAACTTCGTTAATTATTTATCAAAAGGAATAGGCAGCGCGAAATGAACGAATAATTGAAAATCAGCGAAACGAACAGCGTTGTTTTATTTCGAAATGCGGTACTGGCAGCTCGTACCGGAAAATTGTAAAAGTAAGATGAGTCAAATACATTTTGAAAAAAAGCGGTTTGAATAACGCGATGCTAAAACGAGAATAAAAAAATCGCAAGCCAAATTTAATCGTCATTAGACTGAAATTGTTACATGATTCAGATTCCAGTCTATTCAATAAAATGACCTTAAAAATATAATAGAATTCAAATTACTTTGTACTCTTTCGTATAAAAATACCTATTTAAAATTTGCAATATTTAAAACAATTTATAGAACATATTCTAAGAAATATAGTTTTAGTGAATGATATAACATTACATCCCTGAAGGGTGTATAAAATAATCAAATTCTCAAAAACTGGTGAAAACTAGCCGTAGTTTTTGAACGCCTTAAATGTAAGAAACGTACATGCGCGCACGCATGTTAATATAATATCATATTGAACAATACTGTTTCTTATTCTAAAATACAACTCTTTGAGATATATATTTTAGTGTACTTTAAACGGCCGTTTAGTTTTTGAAAGCCTTATGCCAAATAGTCTAAAATCAACCTCAGTGTATGCAGTGCTATTACTAAATATGAATTAGGTAAAAGTATCATGTATTTGGATTAAAAAATAGTCTGTAATTAACTGTTATATATATAACTCCAAAGTATACTGCTGTCTAGACATTACAATCTAATGAGTAAACTATAATAAATTGCAAGTAAAAATCTTCTGAAAATATATACACATATACATAATAACTCTTAGTCACTGCCTATAATAATTGCGCAGCAAAACACGATGCGATATGCAGTGGTGCGGTGTTTCTGGCGATGGCTGCTGCTGCCACCGCCACGGCTGCGCGCATCAGCTACGCTACGTCACAGGCCATAGCATCAGCGCGCGTAATATATATATATATATATATATATATATATATATATATATACGCGCGCGAAGAAGAAGCAATGCGCGTATGCTCCAAAATTCTCTCTGGCTCGCGGCCCGACTGCCAGAGCCAGACGGGAACGAAAGCGAAACGCGAAGGTTCATTTATATATACATCGAATATCAACAGTAGAGTAGTAGTAGTAGTAGTAGCGTAGTAGCGTAGTAGCGTAGTGCGTAGTAGTAGTAGTAGTAGCAACAGCAACACTTCGCTATACTGTTTCAACGATCGCGGAATATGTATAATACGCATAAGCTTCGTGGATATATATATATATATATATATATATATATATATATATATATATATATATATATACTTTGAACGTTTTCGCAAAAGATTTTCAACATAAATAATAGATTGAGCTAAATATACAAGAAAGCTGAGTACAACACGTGTTTTATATTTAACCGAAGTATACTCATATACACGCATATATAAGTCAAACGGATCTTGACTTTTCAGCGACGCAACCTTTCAGTTATTAAGTCAATTCGCACGTGTATGAAAGCCTGGCATCGCATAAACGTACCAGCTATGCAGGTCATACTGTTGCGCATATCTCAAAAATTTCACTTCATCGCTAGTTTTGTGCGTATCAACGTATCAGCGACATCACTTATCAGCGAAAGCCTGGGAGGGGGAGGAGAAGAGATAGGCACAGCCAGAGAGCTCTCCAATTCTTGTGTATATATATATATATATACATATCCAGATTGATGCGAATGTTTGTCTGGAAGGTTATACGGCGATGCGCACTGCAGTAATATGGCACACACGTGTATACATATTATATATAGGAGCGTGCGTATATGTGTGACCAGGCAACACATATCCGTATTAGGGCGCGTTCGAAAGAGCCGAGTTTCGAAATAACGGCCTTCCCCGAAGCTCCGCCAAAAGGCTACTTTACCAAGGCACACGTGTGTATGTATATACCTTTATGTACATAAGAGGAGGGAGGATCTACCAGGATATACGGTTTCAACGTGCAGTATATGTATATACGTGCTCATTTTCACGCGGACGTTGAGTATACAAATGTAAGACGATAAGGTTGAGGTATACTACGTGCACGGGCAGAAAAACGGCGTGTGACGACGTCCTCTCTCCCCTTCCATCTTTTTCGCTGGAAGGTGTTCCAACCGTGTTACATAGAGGCGCGAGGTCTCTGTGCCAAGTTTAGAACTTCGGCGAAACCGAATAGAAAACGCGAATTATATTGTATGTGCAAGCAATAATTTATTATATATATATATATATATATATATATATATATATATATATATATATATATATATATTCTATGAACGATCATTATTTTTCTCGTTGTTGAAAAGGTGTTTTAGCGTATGAGCATTAATAACTACAGAAGAATAATTATAAGATCGAAGACAATACTGTAACATCTAAAAAACAAAACGTAATATCTCTTAGGCATATCCCGAGCGTATTTTAATGCGAGCTATCTAATTATAAAGTGAGCAAGAAACTTTTTAGAAATTGATTTTTTCGTTGCATTGGAGGATTTGCACAGAATACAATAGTTACAGAGAGTTGACAGTTTCAATTCGACTGTACATGGCGATAGTTTCAAGGCATCTTTACCGAAAGAATTCTCTATATAGGTATATAAATTAATATACCAACAGACATTGACATAAATCCGCATAAATCTGGTCAATTGCCCCTTTCATGGCGTATTTTCATCAATTTTGAACGTGATCGACACTATATGGGCATAGAAATGGGCCTAAACAGCTATTAATCTGTGCACTGACATGGAGTGCATCAAGAAAGCCCGACTACGTTGTTGAATGAAGATGTAACATAGGCTCGAATCTACTTAAAAGCTTTCCGCTTCACATTAAAGATATATAAAGAAATTTTATTGATTTTTTGATGTTTACAACGCTTGAAACCTTTTCTTTTTTAATTAGCCGGAGCATAACTGGCGGATCGATCTGAAATTTTAGCAGTATATTCAAAATTCTTTTCTCCGTCCATGTACGTAAAGATTTTTTTTTGTTATAAAAAATTTTGTGTCTAATTTATTTATGAAATAAGTCAAAATAAAATGAATAACTATATTATTATGTAGTAAACATACATACTTAACAGAAGAGAATACAATATTAATTTAATTATCTTCTTCGTAGAGTAACAGCGAATTATTATTCACTTATTCATCTTTGAACGTCAATTTTTCAAGTAAAATAGATTAATTTTTTTAACGCGGGTAATGTATTATTTGTGAACTATTCAATATACAATATTATGATATGCTGATGCATCTAGAAATATCTTTAGTATGTTAACATTTAAAAATTCAAATGTTATCTGCCACAATTGGTTAATACACGAGACTCTAAAGAATTCTAAAACAAATTTCAATATTTGCAAATGATAGCAGTCTGATACGGGCAATACTTTTTCTTTTTTAGTCTCGCAAAATCCTTATAATGCAAATTATTTGCAAACGGCGTTATCGTACATTTCAACATACTTTTACAAGATTTTGAAATTTCACTCATATTCAGCCCTTGAAGTTTACATAGATATGACTAAGATAATAAAGTCGAGAAACAGGCCAGATTTGCGCTCAGATTTGCGTCGAATCAAAAATGAAAGTGTACATTATATATACTATCCCAATTGTCATGATTACTTACTTAACGAACAATCAGTGCAAGAAAGAGTACGCTCAACTGGATTATCGTAAACCCGGATGTAAAACCGTCGCTTTACATATCTATTATACGCGACGGCCAATTATATGCATATGTGTGCGCGAGAGCGCACTCGGGCAAAACGCTAATGTATAATTGCACCGCGCGATGCTGCTCTCAACGTTGCATTACCTTAATTCATCTTTGCTTTCACTTATAATGTAGACGCAGAGCCTGCAGCGTGCTGCATTGACGATGCGCTTATAAGACCTGGCTTTTGCCCTTTTCGTACATCTAAAATACTTTCCAATGCTCAAATAATGAAAAATATTTATAAATTTATATTAGTTTTCATCCATCATGAGCGTCTAAAAATATATTTTGTCACATTCCTGTGCACTTTATTCTTCACTTTTAATTTAATTGACTCCTTACAGATTCATACGAATAAGGCTTTCTTCACAGAATCACTTCTTATCTATAATGGTTTGCTCATAGATAACTACTGATAATCTTTAAAAAATTTTAGTAATTTAATTTATAGCTTTGAATTTACTGCAATTGAAGTTTATAAATTCTATATAAAAGAAAAACAATTCTATATATAGATAACGAATTTTTAATTAGAATGAGTATCTGAAGAAACAATGTTTTTAATTTCTTTGTTAGAAAATGATGTTCATTATAATATAATATTATTTTTTATAGGATTATGATATTTTGCGTATACACACACAATATCCACGCATGCGTGTGCACTGTTATGTATTGTATTGGTATAGAATGCATAGTAGCTCAAATTTCTGTGTAATAATATAGGCGTAAAAAGGGGGCGTTCTAGTATATCCTCCCGAGATTATTCACATACTGGACTCGTTCGTAAAGCTGTACGCACGTATAAGTTTCACTTCGAATCCCGAGATGTATCGTTCATATATCAAAAAAGACTAGATTCAATCTTAATTTTCATTCGAAGCATTCAATTTTATCAACTTAAAATAATTTATCTGTTCCTCTTTTACTTTGTTACCAATTTATAATTTTCTTTTGTTCAAATTTATTATTTCAAGCATAACAAATTTTGTTATACTTAGAATTCAATATCCTTATTTTACGTATGATAAATTATAAAAGTGCGAATAACATTTGCGCATAATTTCATTGATCTCAGATATAATGAAAGTAAGTGTAAATTTATTGATTCTTTTTAAATATGCTTATGTTTGGTAAATAGCTTTTGTACCATAAAGCAAATTGTACCATATCATATCGAATATATGTTTGTTATAAAAATGATAAAATGTCAATTATATTAAAAATTGTACTTATGTCGACTGTTTTGAATTCAATTAATAAATATTTTTATCGGTCTTGAAGTGTTTATAATATAATAAATTAACTAAAATAATGAAAATCAGACTGTCCTTGTTTATTATCACCCCCGAATAATCTGAAATAATACTTATTACTAAAAATAAATTAGATTAAAAATTAAAAATAATAAAATAAAATAAAAATAATAAAAATAATAAACTGTACAATCTGACCGCCCCTACACCTTATTTTCTCCTTTGGTATCCGACATCATAAAGTTTGGTTCCTGAGGATGAACCGTAGCGGTTCGAAACATCGGACACCAAAGGAGAAAATAAGGTGGTAGGGGCAGTTAGATTGTACAGTTTATTATTTTTATTATTTTTATTTTATTTTATTATTTTTAATTTTTAATCTAATTTATTTTTAGTAATAAGTTTTATTTCAGATTATTCGGGGGTGATAATAAACAAGGACAGTCTGATTGTCATTATTTTAGTTAATTTATTATATTATAAAGACTTCAAGACCGATAAAAATATTTATTAAAATAAAATTTCATTTACTTTATTTGTTATGAACATATTCTGAATGATAATAATTTTTTATTTGAATACAATCAATTGTCTCGAGATATTAAAAATCATTATTTTAGTATTTATACTTATTTTCTGATAAATAGAAAAGAAACTTTATTTTTTATTTGTCTAGAAAAAGCTGATAAATTATTGTAACTATATTATAAGATATTTTAGTATAAATATAGAAAACAGTCACATTGACATTTATATACTATTAAATATTAAGGCCGAGCATTTCCTTATTTCTTACGTAAAATGTAATAAAATATAAAACAATATACGTATATATAATTTAAAAATATAGTCAAGGCTACGTAGTAAGTTAATACGTAATAAACTACTGTTAGTGAAATCGCACAGTACATGTAGCTACTTTTAATTTTTGTTAATTGCAAAATGTTATAATTGATAATACGCAGATAACAAATGCGGTTTATTGAAATTTGAACTACAATCATAAAAAAAGAATAATATTTAATTGTTTGTATTCAAGTAAAATCAGAATTTTGCAGAAACCCTCTTTATTAACAAGATACAGACACGTCCAATGTTATATATATATAATTCTGAACAGATAAGAAGTTTGATTCGCCAGGATAAAGTATTTATTTGTGTATATTGACGTTCACGCGCGTGCATACACACACACGCGCGCGCGTTTTTAATCATAATTGAAGCTTGATATAGGTTTGAATTTGCATATTTCGCGTCATGAGCGGCCGACAACTTGTTGCACGATGCGATGCGCGTGTGCGCGCGTCGCTCGTGCGCATGCGAGATTATGATCCAAGTTTGCCGCGTGAGTAGCAATATTCAATATGCATAATGTGTATGTACGGCCAGCGAATGTGCAGAGCCGGAAGGGGCAAAGGAAAAAGACTCGGTGTATAATATATATTGAGCGAAAAAGGAAATTGGTAAATACCATTAAATATAAATATTAATTGATAAATTTTCAAGCTCATCGAGGAAAAAATTACTTATATATTTTCAGAACCAATTTTGAAGACTTTTATGTTGTTTTATATAATCAGATCTATACTCAATTACGTATATTCTATGATTGCATATTATATACCTTTACACTGTAGAGCAACTGTGCGCATAATATGCGCATATATATATATATATATATATATATATATATATATCCAGAGAGAGGCTGCGATATAAATTCAATTGAAATTTTGAATTATCGCATTTGAAACTTTGACCACGGTCTGTATACTCTTTTTGAATGTGACAAAGCCGTGTGCGACACCCAAGTCTACTAAGTAGCATATAACAGGACTGTATATAACATTGTCGAGATGTGCTCTCCTATTTTTCTTGTTTTTTCAATCAAACCTTTTCAATCAAAACCTTAGATTTTCTAGTGATGGTTTAAAGCTTAAAATAATTCGTATTCAAACAACGTTAAATTATAGGACCCAATGAGCATAGATTTAATAATCCATGCAAGGAAAAGCTAGGGAATTCTGGCGAATGGCGAGAGCCAACTTTTGCACGCTCTCTTCCCGTCACTGGTGCTGAGGAAATTCCCTTATCTCTTCATTTGTCCTAGCTCGCAACTTTCGTTATCACCCGCCCTTCCATTTTTATTTTTAACCGTCGTTGCGCTGACGATCCTAATATCTATTGCTAACAGTTAGCGGATCGCACGGATCTGCACGCGTGTCTACCTAACCCATCGGGGTGAACTCCCGCAAAACCGCACGGCGCATTATATATCCTGAAATTGTTTTTGGCATTCCTTACATCGGCGCCGCCAACGAAGACCATAGCGCAATTCAGTTTGCGACTAAAAGTTACGCGATTCCTCATGAGCGACGAAATAAGTAATCATCACTCGAGTCCGGCAATAACGAAAAATGGCAGAGTTCTTACTTACACTTTACATCAAGTCCTGCGTGGAAAACGAACGCATGCCGTCGATTGATCTAAATCAGAATCGTTTGAATTGTACGAGGAACTTACATATATCTATCATTTTCATAATGCTTTGAAATAAAATTTAATGTTTTACTTCTTGATTTATATATATATTTGAACGTGTTAATTCTTATAATAAACTAACCAGCTGCGCTGATTTCCACGCACAAATATGAAATATTATACTTTCATGCGAACTGTAAAACGTGCTATAATTTTTATCGGGGTCCTTGCGAATGTTCGAACATTTTTGAAAAATATATTGCAATTACAAATCGCGCAACGCGCGGCCGAACAACGTAATAACCATCGACGAGATATTGGATTATTAATAATGTAAGTCTGTATCGTAAAATCAGAATAGGAAGAGGGGGTGAGGAAAGATGCGACAGGTTTCCGAGCGTCTATACCGAATTCTACCGGCGCGGCGTTCGAAATTTGATGCAGATTCGACGGCTCCTTCCCTTTTGCTCCTTTCTCACGGACGGTTTTTTTCCACCGCCGGTGTACGGCTTCGTCGGCGGTCAATGTTTGGCCACTATGCTTCTCTTCTATCCTTTTATCCGTCTATGTATATTATATTAGGTAAACCTAATATAGGCGAAAGAAAATACAAAAGACGCGAGAGTGATCAACTTACTTCGCGCTTTTATGCACACTTCACCCAGTGGAATTAAATTATATTCCCTATGTTTTGTTTTACGCTACCGTAATAATAGTCATTTTATAATTCGGCCAGTCCTTCGTGGCAAGAATAATATTAACCTTACTTTAGATACCGGTGAAAAATGAAGAAATATATTCAAATACTATGACTCTCGATTTGTTTGTAAAAATCTGTTGTTAAAAATAACAATTTATCTGATAATTTTTGTTTTACTTTTTATTTTTATCTTTCGCAATATTATTGCCGGTATCATTTGTAGCTAATTTTTGTATTATAGCTATATGAAAACAAATATTTTAATTTAAAAATACCAGCTTATGCTATGTACATTTCACCCCAATTTTACTTATAAATTATTTTTGATCGTCAATAAATAATAATATTAAGAGGATTAATGATTACACTATCATTAAATTGTAAAATAAAAAAAGCATTTAAAGTCTAAATATATATAAAAATAATCTTTTCTAGAATAAATATTTAAATCCACATGATTTGAAGCTATAATAGAGAATACGTACAATGGATCATAAAGATCGGAAGAAATCGATGGATCCAATTAGCTCAAATTTACGAATCTTGTTGTTTATTATATTTATTTTAATATGGATTGACCGAATTCACAATTTAGAATTCTCACCTTTCAGCTCATTTGATCAATTAATTGTATTGAATTCTACGGTCAATGAATTTCTATTTTGTACGTATGCTTATTCTATTACAGCTTCAAAGCATGTAGATTGAAATAGGGTCTTAAACCGTTAAGATTATAGATAAATATCAACCTATTGTAGAAAAGATAAGTTTTATATGTAGTATTTATAACATTCTTCAAATGTTTCTTATTTATTTTGTAATTAAAAGGCCGAGTATCCCCTTCACATCATATCGTATATTTTTGAAGAAATATTTTAGTTTAATGTATATTGTTTGGGACCCCGAATCGTGTATCCTTAACTTATACGGTACATAATTTTTTTCTCACAAAGTCCAGCCAAGCCTTTATTAATACGTCGCCTTCGAGGCTTATTACTTTCATTTTGCGAACGAGGTAAAAACATTTTCGCCGCAAGGAAAAAGTTATTACGATCACGAAGCGTTTGAAGCAAAATCGACAATAATTTGCGGTTATAAATGCGACTTGAATAATCGAAAAACTTATTAAAAGCTGGAGTACGAATCTTTAGTGTGTATATTATATATATATATATATATATATATATATAGCGCACGGTGTTTCAGCGCTAAGTAGAAGGGCAATGATATATTTCTACGAATGCTGTGCATCGTTAAGTACTTCTTTTTGCGATGACTCGCCTTTATATCATCGGGTTTGAACGACTTCACAGAGAACGTAAAAAGGGTAGTCTTACTTTATATATATAAAGCAATGTCGAGCAGCTGTTCTCCGCCTAGCAGTAACATAAAATACAAGATTATTGAGAAAAAGCGAGCATGCGTGCAAAATAATAAAAATTACGACATATCATGCAGCTTTTAATCTTGTAACTTGGAAAAAAAACTGTGTATGTAAACGAAAAAGAGAAATAATGTCATATGCATCTTACAATAAACAAATGTGTTTATATTTGAGTGAACGGTTGATTCTCGTTGGTACGTGATCTATCATTGTGATATCTCTGTCGGCAGTTAAAAAGTACACGTTCAAATTATCCATCAGATGAAATAAATTATTATAATACTGTGGTTGCCTTGTGCAGAAATTTTGTTTTTGTTTTTTTATTTATCGTATTTTTGCAAGT